>VZDJ01007749.1:1092237-1290206 GCA_008694505.1 Cyanoderma ruficeps | reverse complement strand
ATCAATAAATTAAATGCAGGAAATACAACAGCCAACAGCTAAATGAAAATAAAAGATCAAGTGTACGTATACTTCTGCAGAAATATCAAAATTCAGAAATAATGGAATTAACTGAAAAGCCTGATTAGGTAAGGCTGGTGCTACTTTGGGCACCAAAATAAAGAATTTTGTGAAAAATAAATTATAATCTATGGGATAACTTAAATATTGTGGAGTAAAGAGCTTAGAAATATTAAAATTAACCATAAGGAGTGGTTCCAAAAGATGAAGAAATGAAGAAAGCATGGAGTGAATGCAAAACTTGAGAATATCAACAAGCACTATAGTGTTTAAATGAGTTTGAAGATCCAGGGAGAGGTCAGAGGAGTGTCACAGGAGTAATGCAAGAATGTTTGCAGTTACCAGTCACCATGTTAGGAGTAGAGTGGGCAGAATTCTCAAAAACAGAATCTACACTGATAACAAGAGATTTTGACCATTACCATGTAAATTGATTATACTTTAAAAGATGGCTTCTCAAAGAAACCGGCCATAATGAAAACACATAAGCAGCATTTAGAAAGACATTTCTTCTTTCTAGAAGTGTCTGGATGGTATCCACATTTAAAACACGAAAGGAAAGAATTCACCACGACAGTGGTGAATTTTCCTCTTCCTTCAGAGAGGAAAATGAAGCAGCTGGCTGAAATATCTGTTCAAAAGGCTGGAAGGGCTGCAGCAGCACATTCATTCAAAGATGGGAGTGAATTTTCAGAATAGATGTACTCCCTACACAAACTGAAGAAGTGAAAGGAAGTAGAGGAAAAACTTGTATCTTTAACAGAATAGAAGAGAATGATATCAGAAATATAAGGTCTTATGATAAGAGATGTGTCCAACTGAAAGAAAAAGTAAAAAGCACACCAGGAAGTTAAAACTTTGACCTGTCAATTTTTTAACAAGGTAAGGAAAACCTTAGTAAAGAAAAAAACCCAAAAAAACCCTATGAATAAAATGTCTTTTCAAATTTAATGGCCATTACAGAATTGATATGGTTAAAAAATGGTCAACTCTTGGAAACTGGCTATTACTAGTTTACATTAGGGAAGTTACCATAGACATTTTCAGTGGAATTGAATCTGACAAATTGTTTTAAATTTAGACATAAACGGCAAAAGTTTGAGAATAATAATTACTGACCATCCTGGATAGTATATGCACAAAGCTAATAAAATTTTCCTGGACCTATAAGCTTTTGTGTGGTTTCTGTTGCTTCCAAAATGGCCTCAGGACCTGAAGATCAGACAATTGTAGATACAGTGTGACTTTTTTTGATGTTTTGTGGGTAACAGAGACTATTGAAGAGAAATAGACCAGAAAATCTGATTTATCTACTGGATAAACTGGAAGAAAATGTAATGAAAACCACAGATATAAGAAATATGGACAAATATGATGCAACGGTTGTACAGTCAGCAATGCTTTTGCAAGAATGAAGTCGTGTCTATGAAATTTCATTAGGTTTCTCTGAAATTCCAGCTGGAGAATGGAATAAAGGTGATTTGGCTGTTCCCAGGAATTAAGATATTCAAAAATGGTTTAAACGTGATGCCTCCCTAAAGCTCTTAGCTAAACTAAATTAAGAGAGTAAAGATCAATTCAAGAATTAATAACCAATTAGCATTGAGAGCGGGAAAAGTTGTACATGGTGGGTGGGCTCCAGCAATCAATGAGATCTGAAAGCACCAGTGATGATCGTTTCATATTTCTTTACTCTTCCATGTCTTTCTTAGTAATTTGAAAGTGGATAAGAATAGTGGAATAACATTATATGATTAAGATAACATTCTAGGTAGCAAAAATCAAAACTGATTATTAAGACTTGCAGAAAGATCTCTATTACTAGGTGATGGTGGTTTCAATGCAGAAATAGCTGAACCTACATAAATAAAATGATGACCATATTTTCCAGTATGCAGACTAGACCCACTCCTCAGGGAACTCTGCTGCCTTCCTGGGGCCTGGGTGAAGGATGTGAAGAGAAAGCTTCCTGTTCTGGTAAGGCCCTCAGGTATTTTATCATTATGGATTTCATAGGTAGGCAGAAATCTCTGGGGTTTTCATCATGACTCAGTTTACATGACACCACAGGGCTGCTGTCAGCTGATGGGGCTCACCCCTCCCAAAGATGGAAAAAGGATCTTTGCACAAGCATTAGCAGGGCTCATTGACAGAGTTTTAAAAGATGGGAAAGGAGTAAAATCAGGCTCACTGGAGATAAACCTGGGGGCAGCACAAATGTTTGTGGGATAACTTACTAGCAAGGTCTCTTAGTCTTCTGTCTCAGTGATTTCAAAGGTCTTTTCTCGCCTAAATGAAGACTATAACTCCAGATGCACCCATTTATTGAGCACTGAGTGCAGTGCAAGCGTGGTGATGGAATTGTCGAAACACAGAATGGCTTGGGTTGAAAGGACCTTAAAGATCATCTAGTTTCAATCCCTCTGCCATGGGCAGGGACATCTTCAACTAGATCAGGCTCCCCAGAGTGCCTATCAATCTGGCCTTGAACAATGCCGAGGACAGGGCATCCACAGCACCCCTGGGCATCCTATTCCACCACTCCCACAGTAAAGAAAGATATAGAGTCCTCATGAATTTTTCCAGGAGGTATTATCTTCAAAGACCCAACCCTGCTTAACTCATGTGAGTTGACAGGAATGCAGCCTGATCTGTCACACTTGTGTAAAAAGTTTATGGAAATGGTGAACCTGACTTATTTGAAATTTGAAGCTCAAATGGACTCTGGAGTGGAGCTATTCTTTGTCAAGTTTCAGCCCACAGAAAGATTATATAGCTGAGCTCTGAAGTAGTAAAAATAGAATTTGCAAATGAAGTGCTGACACAAGTCTCAGGCATAAGTAGGATGAGCACTATCATGTATGAATGAGCCTTTCTGTCTTTCACAGAAGTACACCATGCAATATGCAAATCACTTGGTTTAATGAACAGCTTCATTTAAAAAAAGAGTTCATGTGGTTAAACACTCCAAGACAGTTATTAATGTTTTAATTTTACGGACTGAACTAGGATCCATAAAATTAAATCCAATAAATCTCTAAAAATAATTAGAAAGAAACCAGCTAAATGAAAATGTTCATAGGTTTGTTGGCTGCTCCTGGGTCAGGGTTTCAAAATTCAGAAAGCCAAAAGGAATATATCTTTCAGGGATTAAACAATAAAAACATTCATACAGAAATACATCAAAATAACTTTGGTTTGGTTAAACAAATCTGCTAGGAATAAGCTCAAGGTGACTGAATGGTGGCATATGGGGATAAGGTATAGATATACACTAGATATACATAGGTAGAAGGATTAAAGTTACATAATACCTGCACATGTTACTGCTTTAAAGGAATGAATATAACTCTACACATCTTTAAAGGAAGAGAATCTCAGATGAGCAGCACTGAATAAAATAGACACATACAACATTGAGGGTCTAAACTCATTATAGAGCTTTTTGTATGAAAAATTTAAAAAAATCTGCATAGATCTAAATACACAAAGCAAGCTCCCATGTGTTTGCCTTGAGACAGTGAATGACATGTGTCCTACCAGACTAGAGTATTTTCCATGTGTTTGCATGCATGACTGCATCAGGGACTGCATCCAGGCATGAGTGACAACTACCACTTTTCTACCAGATATAACACCCGGTGTATATCTCTGATCTGAAGCAACCTGTCTTGGTTTAAGACAACTGAAGGGCAACACTCCAAAATGAGTTCTCCCCTTTTATTTAAACCAATCACTTTCCACCAATAATGAGAAGAGCATATGAATAGATATAAGTGAAAAAATAGCAGTATACTAAAAAAAATAGAAATAGCAACCCCTGGTCAAAATGCCACATCAGATCCACCCCCTCCTGGGACTGCCATGGTACTACAGCCCCAGCTAAAATTAACACCACTTCAGGCATTCTTTGTCCCCTCCTTGGGCTCCATCCTATGTATATCTATTGTACAAGCAAAGAAATTATTTATTGATATTTCGAGATCCTTTGCAAAAAAAAAGAGAAGAAGAGGTCATAAAGTGCTGATGGACCCCTGATTTGAATTGAAAATTTGTGCTGGCAGTAATTCAATAGGGGTGGCAAAAAAGAAATAGTCGTTTCAGTATCACAAAAAATTCAAATTATTTAGAATTTATTTAAGTGGGAGAGTTAGGGGGCATCATGTAGGTCACAGAATAGGCAAAAAAAAAGTCTGCTTCCTATTTCAAATTTAATATGATATGGTAAGATATGATGCAATTAAAACAATCCAGCATACCTTTATCACTCTATTTTTGTCTGCATTCCTATTTCTATTTGACCTTTTCCAAGCTTGTTTTCCCCATTTTTTTTCTGCTTATTTGTCTGTCATTCATCTGGCCACACCAATTTTAATATAAGCCAATATCTACAACTGATAACATCTCTATAATATTTTACTTGTTTAAAATCTAAATAGGTCATGTTAATCGCAATGTTCCCATTATGGATCTAAAGACTGTGGCTAAAAAAAAAACCCCAAAAAAACAACAAAACCCACCCCAAAAAACCAAAACATTCTAGTATAAGAGTCTCATGCTTGCAAAAGAAAAATGAACATGATGGAGAAACAGAGACAGATGTCAGAGTTTAGGGATAACAACTGTTGTTTCATGCTGAGCTGGTGACTAGATGTGAGGAACAGATGTGAGGCTGACAGGAAGAAAGACTGAGAAAGGCTGGATAAGAAAATTTTAGAGGTTTAAGTAAAAAGTTTTAAGAACAACTTGGTCTGCACTGGCCTAAAGATGGAATAGGAAAGGCCACTGAATGAGTCTGAGGCGTGGGAGAATAAAGTTGTCAGCAAAACTACAGGGAAAGCAGTCAACGCAGAATTGTGAAAGTAAGATGGTTGAAGAGAGAAAAGCAGACAGAGCAAGCAAGAAGTAAAAACGGTATTCCTTTCTTCTTGCTTGTTAGACCTAATAATGGAATCTGATTTTCAAGGAAGAATTTTTTCAGACATTTGAAACAAAATTTTCAGGTACATTGATGTAAGAAAGCAGAAAAAACTGCATTGGGAAGCAGAGTTTAAAGCAAGATTTTTAAGCAAAGCTCTTTATGTTCTATAAAACCTGTGTTCTCCAACCCTCTTTGGTCAGAGGGTTAGATCCAGAGGAAATATAAAATAAAGCATAGAGGAAAGAATGAAAACTTCAGCCAGTTGGGAATGGATGATAGTCACTAACCTGATTAAAATAGTTTCTGATTTATTTTATAGTTAAAATTAAAGTCATGTTCTAATGAAGGTGATCCTTCTAATCTAGTGAAGAGAGAAGTAGTGATCTAATGATAAATCATGACCTTTGGTTTGCTGTGCCAATGGATCCATCTCCATAGTTGCTTGGAATCTAATAGCAAGTTCAAAACCTGAACTCTACCACTGATGTTCTGCTTTTGGAGAATATTTTCTAAGTCATTAGCTCTGTTGATCTGTTGTTAGCATTTTAGTATTACTATTTTAAAATAACTTGATCATCTTTGAAGTTATCTTAAATGAAAGTTGACACTTGGAACCCTACGTCTTATTTCATTTAAACCCAAATCACTGGTATAAATTAGAAACATAAACACTTCACAACTTCTTTTTAAATTCAGATAATTCTCTTCCTAACATGAAGATATAGTAAAATGTCTGTGTGCTTTTAGAAGTGTATCAATCTACCAGTTTTGTTTAATGAATATCAGATTTATCAGATAGAAACAAATTTACCTCTGCTATTGGTGAACAATGACAACTAGAATAGACATTCTCCCCCTCATCACAATGAAGCCAAATTAAATTGTAGGCCTGAAATAGCGGTTGCACTTTGTACACGCTAAGCAGGTTCTGGACATAAATGTGCTAAGCAAAAAGCTTCAGTGATATTGCCACTCTAAAATATTGAGGAGCTTCCCTGGGCTGCATTTCTTTAGGGTGTTTAAGAAGCACAATGCAACAGAAGCTTAGAAAATCAAACATAGCCTATAAACTAGTCAACAGAGATGAGAATCAAAAACCCTTGTGAATACCCAAGCCCCTGCACATATGTAGAAACAGATGATTAGAGTGTTGTATCTGTCAGTTGGAAGTGGTTAAATGTTCAGCTGAACTCCCTCTTGAGTAAATCTTTTTTGTAGTCCAGGTTTTAGAATTCCCCTGATTTTACAGTATGGTGCCTTGATGCCTCTAAATGCTCTGGTTGGTTAATAAGAATGAGGAACTGCTTGCCATTCCATTCTTTCATCTCTGTTGTTACATTAAAACGTTCCCCTTCCAGGACATTCAGACGATCTTCTGTAAGCTTTGCTGTTATTTATTCATGTCTCATTATTAGCTAGAAACTATTTTTTCAAACAATTGCTTCAACAATTTACAAGTCATGTCATGAATACTATAAAATATAGGCTGTAGGACAAATAAAAAATGAATAGACATGGTTTTCTTAGAAGAAATAATGCAGTTTCTCGTTTAAAATGGACTGATTTGGGGAGCTTAACAACAGAGGATAAGTTACTTTGAAGACCAGTCTGAAAAACTGCACAAGGTGGACCTTGTCATTAAAAAATTGGGGGTTTAACAACAATTTGCTCATTAGAGGGTATTAAATAAGCATTTTGTCAATGTATTTCAAAAAGACAAATTGGAAAATATCCTTTTCTGAGGTGATTAAAAGGAGGATAAATCCAACACAATGAATAAGGAATGGCTCATAAATTCAATGCTATTTTTTTCAATAAAATGTTAGATAAAATCAAGTTGTCAGGCAAAAATATTCTTTTAGCAGAACAAAATTATTAAATTAAGCTCTTTTTTTTAATTTCCATTTTAGCATGTTATGTAAATGAAGAAAACTGTTCTACAGTGCAACATTTAATCTAATGTGTTTGATTGCTTTCCAGTTCCTAATAATTTCAAGGAAAAATATATGCCTGAAATGGGAGATTAAATTTGACTACCTTTTCTCTGTTTATCTACCTATTTATTAACAGTATTTATAGAGAGAAAATTTTGAATAAGAAAAATATCTTCCCTCCTATGTAATTAAAAAAACCCAAATCAAACAGATTGACTGTATTTCTTTTAGTAAGCCCATTATTTTCAGGCGATCAGATGCAGAAAATTATGTATTTAACTATAAATCAAGTTGGTACATTCTACTAGAAGATATTAAAGTCTGAATATTAATGATGTTAGTTTCAAGGATAAAAACAACAAAGATATTAGAATAGCTGTAAGGGGTAAAGTTTTGTCTAATGAAATATGAATTTTGAAAGTCAGGAAACTTATATTAGCTTCTAGCTGCTATAATAAAGCTTCACTGCACCGAGTTTTATGGGAAAAGATTATTCTGTATTGTTTGGATTTTGACCAGGAGATTTGTAAATATCAAGCAGTACTATTCAAGAAAATGAAAATATCGGATTAGGCGTTAACTCATTACTTGAATATTAAGAGAAGTTTGGTTCAATGTATTGCAAAGTTAAAATGTGCAATATTGTAAATCTTGAACACCATCTGTCTCTACATGGCCCAGGTGAGTATCGAAGAAATTCATGTCCTGAATTATTTGCTGAAGTGACTAAAAGTTGTAGCTCTTCTCTTTCATGAAATATGTTCAGTGAAAAATACCTCAGTGACTGGGGAAAGAATGAAGGAAGAAGGTGATTTTTTAACGTTTTTTTATTTGTGTGAGTTTGACAATATTTCTGTTCATTCCAGAATAACACCAGTAGCTTCTTCATCTTTCTTGGCAGACATTTGACCTTGTTCCTGTGAACTTGAAAGAACATGATTAACTTTACGTGTACAAGCAGTCCGAGGAAACCACTTGAACAGAATGGTAAACAGGGGATTTTGGGCAAATTTGGAGAAACAGAGTGGAGTTTCTTCCACTGACAGATGGCTTTGCAGCAGGTAGCAGAGGAAGATAATGAGTAATCAAGTGCAATGACTAAGCTGTCTTGGACAGGTTGTGTTTTCTATTCTGCTTCCTACTTCATCTCTCTTTCTCCCTGTGTATGGGGATTCAACCACTAACCTACATACTGGTGAAGCCCTCATCCTTAAAAGAATTCCAAGTGAAAAAAGAGATTGCAGCAGCATAAGTATAATGTGTTAATTGTGAAGAAGAAGGTCAGTAATCTGGAGTGAATGTATTAACAGACTACTTGAGAAAACCAAGGTTTCCCAAGATGACATCGTTTGCAATCCCTGCCAGAAACACTACAAAGAAAAAGAAACAGATTGGTGATTTGATAACCAACTGCTAAGGAGAGGTAGGAAGCCTTCTGCCTAGCTAGGAATTCTGCATTTTTATCATATATTTGATGAATCATATAGTGAGATAGCTGTTTTGGAAGGACAAAAGACAGAGGTACAGGGAATGTATTTAGTGAATGTTGTTTGGTAAGAGGAAAAAGGTATTAAGGGAAGTTAATCAACCACATTATAGAAACAAAAAGTCATTAAGAGTTCTGTATTACAAATAATGAGAAAAAATCTTTTTAAAAACAAAATAGAGAGTGGTATACACTTATGTAGTGAAATCATAAAAGCGATTTTTGTCCAAAATTTAAACCCATTTTAAGGAACTTTATATGGGATATCTACTAGAAGTAAGTTATGGAATCTCATGAAACTGCACACTTAATAAACCTCTTTGGAAGTTACAATTGCATGGGATAAAAATATGAACTGTTCTTGCAAAAGTCCTTATAGTTTCATAAAGAAGAAACAGATGGCGAAAATACATGAGTTGAACATACAAAGATCATACATACAATAGTATGTATGATCTGTGTATATTTTTTCTTTTCTCAAGAAAAATAGCTGAGAGTGCAGGTCAGCCTTTTCTCATAGCGGAACCCTGATCTCACTGACGAGCAAGCAGAACCATCCTAGAGAACTTAAAAAAAATATTATCTCAGTGGTGTGAAATATTTTACATAGATGGTATTATGAAAGATAGTAATTTGAGTGATTCACGTGACTAGAATATTGTAAACTGTTTTTCCTCGGTCTGGAATTTAGAATACTTGTTTGTATGTGTCTGAGAAAGAACCCTTCTCTATTAGAGAAATCATTGCCTGATTTAAGGCTACTGAAAGCTCAGAAGTACTAGATCTTGAATGCCTGCAAATCAATTTATTAAAGAGCACAGTTCAATGAGAAATTCAGAAAAGAATCTGTTCTGTACTAGTCAAATCAAATTAGAGAAAAGGATAAACTACCTTTAAAAAGTCACTTTAATATTAATAGGGACAATTATTTACAGATATAAGCTAGAGAATGCCTGTAATAATCATTGTAAGAGGACTAGGTTTCAAGAATTGCAGTGTTTCAAAGCTAAGAAAACTTCTGAGAGAGAAATTGAGAGAGAGGGAAAAATTCCATGGGAATGTGAATAAATTTTGAGAATGCTTGGTACAACACAACTCCACAGCCCAGGATAAATTCTTTATATAGAATACTTCATTCTTACATCATACTTAGCACTAGATGTCAAATATCTTCATACAGAGGCGAAGGCTTTTGTCTGAAGTACCAGTTTTGGGTTCAAGGCTTGTGTTCTTTTCACACTTATATGGGCATTCTTCTCTTGCTTGGCCTGGGAAAAGTCTGTGTCTTCCTTCTCTGTACAGCTCAATCCACTGAAGAGCACAGATGGCGAAATTAAGGCAATAAAGAATTATTAAAAGGTATCATACACTCAATTGAAAGAGGAGATAAGAAAAGAATAGTTGGTAAAGATTAGAAGTTTGAAACTGTAGAAACAAGAGTAGATATCAGGAAAGAGATCCCTGACTCTTAATATAAAGAAATAAAATTGTGGATGGGGTGGGGTTTTTTTGGGCTTTATTTGGAACAGAAATATTCTGTTTCAGAATATGACCCATTGGGTCATAAATCAGACACCAGATGGAGATGATGAACCACTAAATAAAAAAGTAGAAAGGGCACTGATATTCATTAATTAGAAAACTTGTTTTCTCTTTGTGAAGCTATGGAATTATGGGGGTGTGTCCGGTAAGCTAGGTAAACTTGAAAAACTAAAGCCAATGAGTATTTATAGCAAACTAAAGATGGAATTATATTTTCCTCAGTTCCTGGTGCCTGGATTGCTTTTATTAAATTGTTATTCTTTTCTTTATCCTCCTGTTACAGGAATGGAAATGGTTTATTTGAGGGGTTTTTTGATTTTTTTTCTTTCTCCTGAATTTTCATCTTCTCTATTATGTGCTGCAGTATATTGTCTGATTGCATCAATCACATTGTGTCTCCTGAAGTAAATAATATATTTTCAAGTTATATATTATTTAATGCTGAAGAAAGCCTTCACATATGAGTACAGAGGTATACACTTACAAATTACCATGGTGCTGGAACCTATATTTACCAGACGTTGTAAAGGAAGAGATGAGAGAATTCATTTTGAATTCATTCAAGTTGAAGTTCAAGTGTTGAACTTCAACAGTGACTGAAAAGTTCAAGGCGATCTCTATTATCTATTTAGAAGAGATTATGGAATGTTTGTAAAGGCAGTGTGCTTTCTGTTGTCTAAATACCAGTGCTATCAAATCAAAAACTAAGTGCTGAAATATATTTGAAGACCCTCAGCTGTCTACAGTTCATCTAACAATTAGGAGGGATAGGGCTGGAAGTTGTGTTATTTGATTTTTAAAATGGCAAATTTTTGTACATTTAAAGCTTAATCCATATCTTAATCTGTATCTGTTACTCCACTGAATCATTTCATCAAAGTCATATAAACAGTAAATTTGAGGCCTCGAGGTTGTACGTATTTACATTATCATATAGATCCTGTTAAGTTGTTCTCTGATAAGTTTCAGATGTGTGTTGAATGACTTATACATGTTACTTCCAATGTCATATACCCACTGGAAACTAGGCCTCACACAGTGGTTTAAGGTGGTACACAAAGGTTTCCTGGGTTTTGCCTTGGCTGAAATTCTGAATTTCCTCACTTTGTGAATTAAAAACATCTACTGTTGAGGAGCATTGTTTAAATTTCTCAGTTATAGTTCACTCTGATTTTGAGAAAAAGCCATGCTCCGATTGCCGAGGTGGTAAATTCCCACCTACAGCTTATTTCTACTTCAGTATACATTACAGGAAACATTAAGCAAATTGAGAACTAAGAAGTTTTCTTATTAACTTGATCAAAAAATCCCTTGAAGTAATGATGCCTACTCTGCATGAGTGAGCTATCCCTGACTAAGAAGCTGCATGGATGAAATCTGTACCAGCAGAAACTTTGCTCATACTGATGTTTAAACTCAGGTCCTTGCCTGGGCTTTTTAGTCTTGTGTTACCAAAAAAAGAACTTTCAAAACTTAATTTGACAGGTTTTCTCTTTCCAAACCTCCCAGAACTGAGCTGGGAAAATGGATACATAGGACCCCTGGTCATTGACACATCTGACTTGTGATAAGTCTCTGATAAGTGAGAGCACTTAAATGCAGTGATTTATGTCATATGTGCCCTCAGTACTGACAGGATCAATGTAACTGCAGTGGCAACTGGGCTAAAAGCTTTTTTAAAGATTATTCTCTTTTCTCCTTTTTGATTTCAATGCCAATATTTTAAAGTTCTGTTAAGGAATCAAATTAGAAATATTTTGTATTATTTCCTTTAGCAATCTTTGCATGTCCCCCTTTTTGGCTTCTGTAGGTGTATTTATTTAGTTATCTGAGCAATATTTTTGTAGAATATGTTCAGCCTGTTAGTTGTCTGCAAACCCTTTGCTGAGTACTTCCTGTCTGTTGTGCTTATGTTTATGACTACTGAAACCATGTTAATATTGGTTTAGCAAGGAGATAAGAGATGTGTCAGGCAAGAGGACTGTGAAAGAATTCTGGATAATTAGAGCAAAACTTTTAGTTGTTGCTATTAAAGTCCAGTAACTGTCAAAATATTTATGACTTGTGAATCTCATTCCTGAGTGCAAAACTATTACAAACATAGTCTGGTGCTTTAAGTTTGAAAAATAATATTTTTATTTAACTATATTATTACCTTGAAGTGAAGAGCTGGGCTATCTGATATCAAAACTATTAACATGAATAACATATGCAATATTTACTTATGTATAAATTTGTAAAAGAAAAGAAAGATTATACTTGTAATTAAACACACTGAATTAAGTTTTCAGGTGATTTATATGTTTCATGTGATAAATATAAATACTTTGCTGTAGGGTTACAGTATAAACCTGGAAGAACACAAGTTATTTCCTTTGTGCACAAGACTTGCAAGTATAAATTGGCATCCTAGGATTTGTTTTCAGGATTTTAATTTTAAACTTTTACTATAATTATAACTTTACAGTCATTGAGCTTAACAGCAAAATTCTCACAGGTTTCCTAATGTAACAATGGGCACCACTTTAAGAGATTTGATAGTTATACATAAGTTTGAATGTCTGAATTAAAATGTGATGCAAACAAGTTTAAAAAAAATGTGACTTATGCCTTACTTATAAAAATTATAATTTCACAGTTAGACAATTTTAATTTTCCTGTATCCCTTGTATGTGATGCTTAGAATAAGCTGTTTGGGTGTGAGATGTGTGTATTTCCAAAACATTGTCTTTTATGTGTTTGATAACTCATTTATATTCAAGAACAACTTATTTTCTTTTCAAAATGTCATTATTTGTTAAATTAAATTATATATTAAACTGATCCATTACATAAAAAAGAAATTCAATGTTATGTAAATCTGGAATTATAAGTTATCAGATTGTTAATTAAGCGCTATAATTCCATAAAAAGCATGTACTTGAGAAAAAAAGAATAAGAGTTCCTAATGAAGAACTGCAAAAACATATTGAAAAATATTCCTCCAAAGTAGAATTTTAAACATTACTGCAATTTTTTAATCTAATATTATTCAGTTTCAGCCTTTACATATTAAAAATATTAAACCTTTGACACTTTTATTATTACTGAAACGCTTGAATTTTATTCTTCCTATGCAAATATCAGAGCTTTCTACGCTTCAATATTGACAAATACTACTAATCAAAAAATACTTAGCAATAAATTCCTCTAGCTGCAGAACTGGTTTTTGTACTTTTGAGTCCCATAGTGTTTGTGTACTGGTGATTTTGGTGCTTATCATAGAATCATGACATGGCTTGGGTTGGAAGGGGCCTTAAAGGTCCAACCCTGCTGTCATGGGCAAAGCTGAATTCCAGACCAGGCCGCTCAGAACTCTGCCCAACCTGGCCTTGAACACTTCACAAATTCTCTGCGCAAGCTGTGCCAGTGTCTCACCAACCTCACAGTAAAAATTTTTTTCGCATTTCCAATTTAACCCTGTTCTTTCAGATTGAACCCTTTTCCATGTCACTATATGCTCTTCTAAAAATGCCCTGACCCAAGTGCAGCACCTTGCGCATGGTCTCACTAACCCTCACGAGATTCGCATTGTCCCTCTCCTTCACTTTGCCCCTTTGGATGGCATCCCATCTTCAGCTGCGTCTTCATTGTGGTAGGATGTTACCTTCATAAGTTCAAAGCTTAAAAAAATATGGGTTTTCATTTGATTGCATTTATTAACCAAATATTATATCATGATACATTAATATGCTACTATGATAACATGTCATTGTAAGTTAAAAACCATTGTATAATATTTTGGATGGGATGTGGCTTTATTAAATGAGTTTACTCACTGCATTAAGTAGAGACCTCACTCATCTCGAAAATATTTGCCATACTGACGACTCTAATACTTGAAGTATAATTTTACAAATAAAAAGAAGTACAAACCTGTACAGCTGAAAGCACGTTTGTAGGCTGGATTAGCGCTCTCAGTCAGTCAACTTTCTGCTACAGATCCTTGACCAAGTTGTTTTCAGAGTGCCTCTGTGGTCTCAGCTCTATGTATCATAGGTGGTTGAAGATATTTTTTCTTTTTTAAACTGTCACTAAATAAGCATCTGTGTGAGAGAAAATAAAATGTTTTAATGCTCTAAATTGATTTTATTATCTCATTCATAAACATGAAATTATTTGACAGAACTATAAACCAATGGTTATCATCCTTTAGAACAGTACCATGAGAAAGGACATGATGCAATTGAAGTGCTGCTAACTTTCCTGAATTCAAAGGCCAGCCAAGACCCTTCTAAAAATGTCACCCATATTTCTTATTCAAAACGGTGAATTTTATGGAACAGAATGTCCACTGAATTAAAAAACAAAATTACACAAAATATTACAGGTATAACCTGTTAAGAAACAGTAATATCACTGATTTATAGTGATGTCTGGAATTTAATTTTAACCAATTCTCAGGAATGATTAAGAAGAAATGGATTTGTGGCTACAATTTCTACTCCAACGTGATAATATACTCTGTTTCCTTACTTACATGGTATCTGATATGAACTATTATTCACTTTTCTGATCATGGCTCAAATAAAATCTAGGAGGGAAAGGTGCTAGGAAAGCAACTTTCTTGAAAGAAATGGTAATCTGAAGCTTTATGTTAAATCAGCATAAAATTTAATTTCAGCTGACTTTTGACTTTAGTATTCATAATTTAGTTTTGTTTGGTTTTGTTTTTGTTTTTGTGGTTTTTCCCCAGAATTTGAAGATTTTTTTGCTGAGTAGTACTGGACAGAGCAGGATAATGATGAGTCAAAAACATAAAGCAATAAGATTGATGGCAGTGCATGGTAGTAGTGTAAATTGTATTTTCTATTCTGGTATTTTTTCATGATATCCACCTATTTTAGCACAGTCGTGCTTAACCAACCTCATGGACTTCTGCAATGAGTAGTCTGGATCCAGCTCAGTGGATGAGGGGGACAGCACTAAATACTGCTTATCTTCACCACAGCAAGGGTTTTGATGATGAAATACAGAGTATGTAAGTGAAAGTTGGGTTAAAATTGGCTGAACTGCCAAGAAACAGAAAGATTTTTTGGGTCCTAGTGAACAATGAGTTGAGCAGAAGCGAGTAATGAGCCTTTGAGCCGGCAGAGAAGTTCCAGCAGGTCAAGGAGGGTGATCCTTCTCTTCTGCCCAGGTCTGATACATGTCTGGAGTGCTGAGTCCAGTTCTGGGCTCCCCAGTACAAAAGAGACATGGGCATACTGGACAAAGACAATCAAGCATTTGAGCGTCTCTCATAGGAGGAGAGGATGAGAGTTGGGACTATTCAGACTGAAAAAAAGAAGGCTCGTGGGGGAAATCTTGATGGTGGGTATAAATGCTCTGATGAGTAAGTGAAGGATGGAGCCAGACTCTTCCCAGTGGTGTCCAGTGAAAGCACAAAAGGCACTAGGTGCAAATAAAAACACAGTTGAAATTTTATTCAAGACTAAGGAAAAAAAAATAGTGTGAGTGTTCAGCTAGAAAAGATTGCCCAGGGTGGTTGCAGAATCTCCATCTGTGGATTTAAACACAACTGCAGAATGCAGTTCTGAGCACCTCTTTATAGCTGACCCTGATCTGGTCTGGAAGTTCGGCCTAGACAAAATTCAAATGTGTATTCCAGGCTCAAACACCCTGTGATTGTGTGCCTTTCCAAACATAAATGTTTGGAAAATTTAAATTTAAATTTAACTCTTTACTTCAGACTGAAATTACATTAAAAAGCCAAGATCTTCAGAAGATCAAAACAATGTTGAACTAATTACTCACTGAAGTAAATATTAAAATATTTGTAGTAACTCAGATGGTCCAAACATTGGTCTTCTGTTTTACACGACATGTTTATAATGTAACATTGTTTCTACCTTACAGAGAAACTGTAAACTAATACCAAAAGCCTCACTATTCTGGTGAGAATCTTTAATTTTATCCTTTATATCTGAGACCACGTCTGTGAGAGGCTTTCCACTGGGGATAGTGGGGATTACCTCAGGAAACACTGGCCCAGAGATGATATTATGAGTTTTTAGGTTCAGAATTGGGTTCCATTTATCAGGGAAGTTTTGGTCTCTTTTGATGGTGTGAATCAGCTTGCCAGGAGAGCCATTATAAACAAATACAATCCATTTTTGATTTTGCGTAAAAAGTTTAAAAGTAGCAACACTGCCTCTAGACAAATTGATTTAGATCTGTTTTTCTTTGTGGTCCTGCTTTATTAGAAATTATTATCTTCATTGAAATAGAAAACTCTTCTCTCTAAACTGTGAGGACTGGACAATCCTCCTGTGCTGGTTTTAACAACTACAGAGAAATAAATAATCTACTCCCTTTCTCTACACTCCTTCCAATAATTGAGGAACAATAAGGAAAGATTTTAAATTGGAATAACAATTTATTAAAATCACAGTAACCACACCAATATTAGTAACAAAGAAAAGAGATAGAGTGTTTTACCCACAAAAGAATATTTACCTCCAAGAACAAACAAATACGCTTCCTAAAATTAGCACTGGCCACATGGTCTCCAGACAAAGGCAATATTGAAGGAATTCACGGAAGGAAAGGAAAATGGGGAAGGGACTGGCAGTGGCAGAGTGCTGATCCCAGCCTGTTTTCACCAGAGAGAGACAGGCAAGGCAGGGAATTTCCGACACTCCCGCTGTTCCTTCCAAAACCACGCCCCCAGTGATTATGTGGGTGGCATGGAACAGAAAAGTGATAAAAACTTGACTCCCTTTTCTCTATAACCAGGGCCTATCCGAAAAAGGTTTTTATCATTGTTGCAAAGCTGATTCAGCCACTGGTCCTAAGTCATGTTCAGACTATAAAAATTTTCCAAAAAAATCCCCTTTGCTGCCAGATGTGCAGAGCAAGTTCAACGCTGGAAACTCTGAGCTAAGCTAGGCATGTCTAATAATATAGAATTTAGCCAACAGAGAATTCACTTGGTGTTTTTCTGAAAGGCGGTGTTTTTCTGAAAGCTGCAGACTCTTCCTTACAAGTTCTCTGAAAATTGGGTAGAGGCAGTTTAGCACTGGGGTTGTCCCAGAGTCCTAAGTCCTAAGTCCTGCAGAGAGACAGAAAATAATGTCTCAGCCCTGGGACTGCTTGTCTGGGTTTGTTTGCATGCAAACTGCATTCACACCCATTCCTGTTTGCTTTGTACCATGACCTAAACTCTCAAAAAGAGCACAACTGCTGAACTCTCATTGTTGCTAATGCCAGTGTAATGGAGTTGCTCTTAAGTACTGGTGTGAAATTTCCCCAGGCTTAACAAATACTTAGTCCATGACTACATGGCAAGTCTTTTAAGCCTATTGGCATAAGCTACTTTGAAAGGGTGCACAAATAATTTGAAAGAAGCTATGCAAAAAGAAATGTACGTCTGAAATGCAGCAGATGTTTCAGTCTGATTTTACGAAGAGTGGGATGTCCAAGAACCTGCCAAAGGCTGAGAACTGACAAAGAAAAAAGCATATTGCTCAGATGGTCCCAGTCCTGTCATGAAGTTAAATTGTGGCATAAAGAATCCCCAAAGAAAGTCAGGACTCCAAATAGACCTTAACAAGGCAAAGACGCAGGTTGAGCTAGATTTTCCTTCAAGGGATTACACTGAGAAGCCTCGGGCTGTGCTGACTGTCTCCTTGGTAGAAACTTTAGAGGTGACACATGCCCATGGTCTTTGTCACTATTATAGCACACCAGTAAATGGGGAGTAAGAATACTGCTTACTCATCCTGCACATCACAATGCCTGGATTTCAATATTGCCTGTCTCAACAATGCTTGTTATGTAATAGCTGACATCTACTTACAAGTTTTCCATATACACATTCCGTTTACTGGCAGATTTTGCTAAAGTAAAATTCACATTTGTCCATTGTTTTCAGTCCTGTATTTTCTTTCTTTCTTTCCTCGGAACCCCATAATGGTGCCCAAGGTTAAAGGTAAAATGCTGTAAAGGGTTTTGCATTTCATTTGCACTTACTGCTACGTCTGTGTTGTTCCATTTTCTGCTGTGGTTTCCCATGTAGCTTGATTTTCCTTAATCCCTTTGTATCACCACTCTTTGCTTTGAGGACATGAAACCTTGAAGACAAAACGAACACATCCAAGGCAGTGGATGCTCTAGAAAAGTTCCATCAAATATGCCTCTAACTTGTGCAGTTAGAAATACAGTTTGATTGTTGTACTGAATTATTTAGATTTTTTTTACACATAAAATTTAACAAATTATACAGAGTTCTCTGCTTCAAATAATGATGGTATTTTATTTTGATCTCTGCCATGGAGTCTGTATCCTGAGTCTCAAGGAGTGCTCCCAGGATCTTCTAATTAGGTAGGAAAGCTGATGGAACTTTTTAAAAAAAGGAATTGTAGGCATATTCTCTTGCCTTTGACTATTTCTGCGTGAATACATATTGTCAACATTTTGCTTTATGTCAAAGTAGGTTCAGTTATAGTTTTTCTAGATCTAAGAAGCAGCCAGGCTCTTTGATTTTTTGCATCTTCTCCAGCATTTTCTTTTCTCTTACTCTCAGTTATTTATTACTTTTCATTACTAACTATGAAGTGCCTCCAGAATTATTGTCATGCTTATGTCTTCTGATGTAATTTCTTATCAAATCTTCAGCCCCATAATTCTATAAAATGCCTTCTTTTTCATAACAATATGCTAATTCATGTTCAAAGTATTGTACCCTGCAATCTGTTTCACAGTTTCTCATAAGCATTTTCTTTTGATTCAATCAATTTATTTTTCATCACCTAGCAACCTCCAAATTCAGAAAACAGAAATGAATCTGCAACAGATATTTTATTAATTTTCAGCTCATTTTCAGAGGCATTTTATACTGTCCTGAGATTAAATTAGAAAGGTAGAGTTTGACTTTGAATAAGATATTATCAGGGAAGATTTTATTCCGCTGGGGTTATGGTTCATCAAATGAATTTGTTTGGAGTTCAGTAGTCACCTGAGATATTCATTGAAAGTTCAGAACATCTGTGTTTCTCATCAGATTTGGCTGATAGCACATTTGAATTCATTCATAGCAACCTGAAGAAAAGTCTGCCTACACATTTAAAGGGAGCTTGAATTAAGAATTTATGTGCTATAGGAAAGAAGAAAAATAGGAAGATGGTCTTGAAAATCAGAAAAAAATTCATTTATTACTTAGCACCAGCCTCATGTAGGGTCATTTGGGAAATTATATTTCAAGTTTAAAGACAATAAGGAATATTTGTAAGTTTTAAGCAGAAGATTACGAAACTGGTTGCAGAATTATGATCTTTATCTAGAATTTGAAAATTCACTGTAAAATTTTATGTGAGAAAAGAACTCTTTAATCAAGGCCATGCTTCCATTTTCATTTTAAAATACTAAGTTTTGTAGATTTTGCACACTTTGTTACTTGCACAGTTGTCAGATAATTTCTGTAGGGGCTGTTTTAACACAGCCATACAGACCTTCTGCAGCAGAATTGAAAAGATGACAGCATACAATTCCCTGTACATGCATACATGCTGTAAAATCAGACAATTGTGAATTGTGGTCATGAGAATGATACTCCAGAAGCAGGGATTTCTCCAGCATCCTGTAAGAAACAGGTCTGACTGTGCATGAGATTTGAATTGGCAGATTGCAACAGCTGTGGTTGCACAGGTAACCCTGTGGATTGGGTTGCCTTTCTCAATTTCCTCTTGAAAAATATACGAGTGCATTTTTAGGGCTCTGTCGAAGGAAAGGCAACTCCAGTTTTATATCCCTATTAGCCTTAAGTAGTCTGCATCTCCTATCTCTCCCCAATTCTAGGTTTGATGAGTTACACTGCAAGGGAAATTTCTTTCATCTGCTTTTTAAGAATGTGCAGCTGAGGTACAAAAATGTTTTTAATTGGTTCTCCATCTCAGGAAGGGTGAAGGTTTTTTCACTTTTCTGCCCTTGAACCTAGAAAACAAAAAATCCAGTAAGATAAAAAAAGAAATTGAGAAATTGTAAGAATATTACTAGTGTTCGCCTGTATGGTACTTAATGGTAAATTAAGGTCTTGGGTACTTATTTGGACTTAAATATTGTTTTCAAGCTCACGGTTCTTCAGTCACCCCATCCATGTGGGCTTTTATAAGACCAAGATCATGGGTCTCAAACATTCACAGACTTAGGAGATGATGTGTTCAAATGTGCAGTTGCAGCTGAACCAGGCAAAGGGATTTTGTCCATCAGGCTGCCAATGTTCTCCCCAGCCCTCACTCCTGGTCTCCTGGCAGGCTCTCATGTGCTGTAATCCCTCTGCTCGGCACAAAGAGTTTCAGTTTATGCAAAAGCCAACCTGAAGGTTAATATTGACAGGATTTATGCCTGCCCAGGGTGCTTTGACTGGAGCAGATAAGGCAGTGGCTGCATTTCCGGCTCTGGCCATCCTGAGATGGTGGTTTCACCTGGAGCACAGGGACAGCTGAGGGTGGCCCCTCAGCCTGATACACTCACACAGGCCAAGGCATCACATGGGTTTTTCCACCAGAACGCGCATACGCTGCAGAAGCAGTTTCAGTTGACGCCAACTGAGGCCCATAACATTGTCGAGTCCTGTGATGACTGTCACACAGTCGCTGCACGTCTGCCGGCAGGGGTGAATCCCAGGGGCCTTAAGGCCTTGGAACTTTGGCAGACGGATGTCACTCAGATTGCCGAGTTCGGCCGGCTCAAGTATGTGCATGTTACGGTGGACACGTTCTCCTCTGCTATGTGGGCTTCGGCTCACACGGGAGAAAAGACGCGAGATGTCATTGCCCACTGGAGGCAGGCCTTTGCCGTCATAGGCATACCTTCTGCTATCAAGACCGACCATGGTCCTGCTTACGCATCACAGAAGGTGCAGCAGTTCCTGCAATTCTGGGGTGTTTCTCATAAATTTGGGATCCCTCATTCTCCCACAGGCCAGGGTGGCCTGGGGAGAGCAGACCAGCACCTGACTCAGCAACCACAAGGACCGTGTGCCTACCTGCCAGCAATGACATTTTTCTTTCTTTTTTTTTTCAGGTTTCTCAGCTTTAACAGTGCTGGTAACAGCTGTGTCTCAAGCAGACACAGTAGTGATTTCTACCACAAATTAAAATAGATGCTGCTGAGATTGCTAGTTTGTGTGGTCTCTGGAATCCTGAATAAAAGACAGCTAAACACTAAATAGAATTTAAGGTTTAAATATTTAAAAAAGGTCAGCTCCTCACTGAGGAAAGAATGTGGATCATAAGATGAAGGAGACTATCTTTGTACATTTTGTGTATGATGTTAATCAATGCTTCCTATTTATTGATTTTTACTTTAAAAATCCCCTCAGTAATGTGTCTGTCTGCCACTGTTTTATTTTGTATTTGGAGGTTGTGGGATTCTAGCACCATGAGAAGTCTTCCTTTTTCACTCATTTAACAGAATTAAAGCATTATAGTCATTTATAGCATCTTTATTTCACTCAGGAGATGCATTTTATGAAGGTAACACCTAATTTTAGCATAAACAAGCACCCATCATCATTCATAAAATTGAAAACAATGTTCTTCAGCTGTTTGTTCTTGTTTGTTTTTTGATGTTCTCAGCCTGTCATATAGAGGTGATATGACTAAAGAGAGGCAAGCAAGGCGAGCAAATTTAGCTGTGAAGCCGTCAGTGAACTTTCCATTTTTTCATCAGAATAATGTATGTTCTGTCACACATCTGCAGCATCCCTGTTAATTCAACCTTTTTGCCTGGCTGATTTCATTGCATCTTTAAAAAAAAAAAAAGATGGACAGGTCATATAGGTGAAACATCATAGATGGCACATATATGGACTATTATATATAAAGCATTAATCACAGTATTGGTAAACAAACTTACAAATTATTTTAACCTTTCCAAGTAAGATCACACTGTGAAACTTTTGTGCACATTCAGAAAATCAGAGAGGTCAATATTTGGAGGATTTCAATCAGCATCTCCTCTTTTTCAGATTGTCAAAATGTTCCTTACTTAAAAGTCATCTATGGTTGCTCCACAAGCAATTCACTTTTAGAGGAGAAATTCCTAGAATTTTGCAAACTTTTTTTTTTGTTGCATTCTGGGAAATGTGGTCTTTCGAAGCATGAATTCTTCAAAGATGTGAGGATATTTCAGGACCACACCATTCACTCTTAAGTCATCAAATTTTGGTGATACAGAAACAGAGAAAATTATTGCAATTTTTTTTTTCACCACAACTGTAGTGAGTAACAAAGAGAACGTTTACCTATATCCTATTTGCCTAAGAAAAGCCATCTGTTCTTTGGGTTGGGTGGGTTGCCTCACTGGCCTGTTCTTTGACAACTTGCTAAATGATCTGAATAAAGTAAAATTTTGGGTAGAGTCCACCAGGATTGTTTGAGAGTAATATTAAAAAAAAAAAAAAAAAGGTTCAAGCATGCTTGTAAAGCCATAATCACAGAAGACGCAGATGAAGTACTTGGAATACTAGGCCAGAGACAATATCTTAACTCCATGTCCAGAACTGATATGTGTCAATTAGTTGTGTTATATGTTTCTTTTCACACTGTCCTCTTAGTCTGTGTTTACATTAAATCTTCACCAGGACTATTTCTTTCTCTTCAGTAACATATATTAAACCACTTCAGATGTCTTCCTTGATTTTTCATTCTTCTGCTTCATGCTGTCAAACACCTTTCCTAGATGGTCATAAAGCAAGAAAAAATTACAAAATGCCCTCCCAGTATTATGTTATTCCTGAACTCTGTTGTTTAATAATGTCTTAACTTGTATTTTTACCTTATTAGTGTTTATTTCCCAGATACGTTAAGAATTTTTTTTCTAAACTGTTTGGGTGAAAAATTTTGAATGGAAAAGGTGTTTGTTTTTATGACTCAGATTCACAAAAAATGCTGTTCTTCCTCAGCTCCTGCTTCTGCAAATACAAACACACACACACACACGCACAGACAGACGCACACACACACATTTTCAGTGTACTCTTTTGGTCACTGCTCTTACTAGTGATGTAACTTGTGCATCTATGACCAGGCTTGAGCTCATGCAGAAGCAGTCTCCTCTCCATCCCCTCTGACCTGAGACAATGTCATTGCATGGTGATGATAGAAACAAATTTGTCAGCTTCTGGACAAAGAAGGAATCTTGCTCTTGGCAACTTGTCATCTTTACAGATTCTCTGTTACATTTTGACAAATCTTGGCTGAGTCTGGCAGTTTTGTTGTATGAAACACTGCCTAAATTAGTCTGGCAGGTACAACAGATGTGTTCATTAGAAGTTCTTTCTTTCCTGTAGTAAATTAAGACATGGCAGCTTGATATGTTAAAGAGAAATGTGCCTCTTTGATGACTAAACCAACTCAAATTTACACAAGATGGACTAAATTTTTGATTCTACCAACAAGTTAAAGAATACAGTGAATAGTTCTGCAAGTCTTTTCTTCAGCTGCCTAACTTGTTCTGAGTATTTTACCTTGTTTGGACCTCACATTGTGTACTTTTGCTGGCACTTATATGTTTCATAAGACTTGTACCTGAAACTCATACTGAGTTTTATCTGCTGTTCACCATGTCGCAGGTTGCAAAAAATCTGCTAAAACCTTGTAAAATATTCATAAGAGTAGCAATTTCTGACTAACTGCAAAAATCCCCTTGGTCTCAGCTGCAAAATATATGGGGTCAATATGCTCTTCAATAATAAATAGGTACTTGCCTCCCCTAAAGTTGTTTAAATAATAATAGGTAAACTGAACTAATATCTAGGGTCGCAGCATATTGCTTTTGAATATTTACCTATATTTTTGTGATTATTAATATTGATATGAATGCTTAAACCAGAATTTCAATTAAGCATTTTTACAGTTGAGGGAAAAAAGCAAAAACAAACAGTGAAGACACATATTATTATGGGGAAGTCATAATTGTGAGACAAAAGAAAATAATGTCTGGGATTATAATTGGTCTTTTAAAAGACATCTGGGTGATTGTGGCCTAACCCATTTTGCAACTAGGCAAAGCATAGCAGATGATCCTTTCTGATTTCACATCATCTCACGGAGCATAAAACCTTCTTAACCGACACTTTGCTAATCCACATTCTTTATGAATCTGCACAAAAAAATTGGCAGTGTTTTCACTTCCACTGAGCAAAGATTTAAGATTAGGAAAAAGTGCTGAGACAATGATTCATGTATTGCTGGGATGTCACTATCTTTAGAATATGCACTTAGTAGGATAAAGTACAATATTAAATAGCTGACATGTGTGACATACGTCCTTATTTTCTGTTCTGCTTTCATACTTGATAAATTTCTAAGCCTAGTAAAATATATGGATAACTTGGTAGGTATTGAAATTGTAAAACTTTACCACACAGAGTTCTTCAATCCTCATTGCAGAATCCAGGCATAAACTGAGCTTCAATTTTTTGGAGGTTATAGTTTTGTGTGCAGTTGTGGTACATGAGCTGCACAGTGCATCTGCTGAATCATAAATTATAGTTGAAATTATTCATGAGATTCTTCTTGCTTAGTCTTACAGCAAAAAACAATTTCTAGACAATATGGGTGATTTGATTAGGAATCTCTGCTTGCAGTGATTTTTACTGAGAGGGCTTTCATGGATAATTTTTTCCCCTCGCGTATATTTTTGGATATTAAAACTGGTTGTTTTTAGGACTTCTAATTTCCATTTCAGGATGGGATTGTCTGGAATTCTGAGAATTCAAAATTAAAAAGCACAGCTGAGTAGTGTGTAGATTTAAATTATTTCTCCATTTCAATTTAGAGAACAGTCCCTTACTACAGAGAAAAATATCCTACAAAGTGATGTCAGATCAAAACTTTCCTACACCCTGCCTGGTTCACCTACCTTCATAGACCCTCTCAACCCCCTTCTGCTTCATACATTTTTTAACTGTACAAATACACTCAGGAATGGTGTTCTGGATTTCAAACACTAAATAGAATTTCAGGTTTAAAACACTCAAAGTTGCAAGTTTTGGAGGGAGGAAAACAAGGTGCTATGAAGAGAGAGTTGTCTAAATGTCAGGAAATATGAGCATTTCTATTTGTTACAGTCAAAAGGAATTAATATTGCTTTTTTAAATTCTCTAGAAATCATACAATCTCACTTGTTAATTATGGTCAGGGGTCTGTGGTCTGCTTGCCTGCAAAATACTCCTTGAAAAGGGTACTTTGGGAGTAAAGACTATTATAGTTTATGTTAAAATAAAAAATAAATACACTTCAGAAATTATATGTGTAGTTACTAATTGTCCTTAAAATAAATACCGTTCATCATTATTCTTTTTTTTCCAGAAAATTTGCAAAATATGTAAACTACACTTGATTTCAAACTTGTCTCATGTTAGGAAATTGCTCACTTAGACATTTTTACATCAAGTTCATGAACTTCATAATATTTGGCTTACCAACGCTCCAAGATAACTAGAACAGAGTTTACCACAATCATGAATAGTTGATCAAATCAAAATTTATATAACATTCATTCAGACTAGTTCTAAAATTGTTTCTGAATGAATCATGTTATTGAGAGCATGTTTCTATTCTTAGATTTTGCTTAAAATTTACCTCATTTAATGATGAATTATTTATTCTTTTAAGAACAAGACATACCTTTCTCTTTCTTTTAGAATCTTATAGCAAGGTACATGTAACAGCAATCTCATGTGAGAATGCTCACATAGCATTTGTTTGATATTTTTATTCTTTCCTAAGTCTTCGAGTAGATACATGACCTTTTTACAATAATATCTAGCACTATGCTAACTTTTTGGCATTTGAGAATTGCCTTCCCTAATGTTTAAACAGAATATTCGTGTTGCAATTTAAGTTAAGCACATTTTATTTTTCCTTGTCCTCTCTCAGAAGTCAGAATAATTGAAGCCTGTCTTTTTATAACTTCCTTATTGTTATTTCCTGAGAATTTATTCTTCCCTGAGTTACCTTTTCTTGAGTCTAAGTATGCTCTTTTATCATCAGCTTCACCTTCCTAACTTTCAACCGCTTTTTGCCATTCAAGATTGTGAACTTTCTACTTTCTTTGTTCTCTTTTTGAATGGAGACAAACAGTTGAGGCTGGGCCCTTAACAGTGTATAATAAAGGGAAGTATACTAATTGCTGATTTTACACATAATGCTCCTAATAAGGTAATTCATCTCCATTTGCTTTCTTTTTGCCTATTTTGAAGTACAATCTGTTATCCAAGATATTGGCATTGAGATAGTTATCCTCTATTTTCTACTGTTTTTTCAGAACTCATTATTTGTCTTTTTTTGTCTGTATATATCTTTATTCAACTACATAATTGACGCCAGTCTAATTTTTTCAATTTGCCAGGCTCTTATTATTATTCTTTTCCTGAAATATATTTAATGTTTCACTTCCCAGGCTTTAAATAACTCATAAATTTGATTAGCTTACTGCCTTCTTTTCAATTCTCCAGTCTAAACCTTAATTTGAATCCCAAGAATCCCTAACTAGGATTTTCAAGGCCGGTTCAAAACTCAGTAGCCCAACGTGGCTTCAGACACTAATAATGTTCTACTTGGACTGATATTTTTACCAATTTCACTTTTCTATGAGGCAGCTTAACTAACCTCTAATGTTTACATACTTCTAAAGGGTGTTTCAGGTCATTACCAAAACCTCCTGAGGTCATAATCTTCTGTCACATCAGCTAAAAGGAATTAGATGAATAGCTGGATATAGTTGGAGGAATAATATTGTCATACATCTCTGCAGTGCCTCCTTTGTCTCTGTTCCTGCTCAAAGACCTGGGGAAAGACCATTAAGACTGCACTGTCATGGTATGGTCTGTCCTCACTAGATCCCATTCTCTACACCACTGTGGCACTGGGCTGTGGACTTCCTTGCTAGCTGGGACTGAAAGGGCACCAGGAATCCAGGATGTCTCTCCTGTCAGCAGCAGTCACTCTTCCCTATGTTATTCCTCTGCACGGTTTTAGGCATTTCAAGATGCAGACTCAGAGATTTTTGCTTCCATACAAGACTTGTTTCAGCTGATCACTGTGGTCCTACACCTTTTTTCACAAGGCCCCCGCTTTATATGACAGCATTTTTAGAAAGTGATACATCCAGAGAGCCCTGGCTCTTTGCTTTCAATTGGGAATCAAGCCCACATTTTCCATAGAAGATGAAAGGGAGGACAATCCTTTGGGTCCCCTTCTTTGCCTCTATCAGACAACACAGGAATAAAGCAACTCTGTGGGGTTTGGAGTGCTTACTCAGTATATCTCTGTAGAATAATCTTCCTGACAGTGAGAACATCTTCAAGCAACTTTGATTCCCAGAGTGCCCATTTCTTACAGCTGGGGCTGCCAGGAGGGGAGCAGAGCTATTTCTGCTCTGGTATCTGCAGAAGCTTTGCTAACAGTGGAAAGAGCTGCAGATACTACAACGAGGGGTAATAATACCAACGGGTTTACTCTGTGACCTGCAGTGTGAGGGCCTTCTTTCATGTCCAAATCATGAAGACCAGATAAGACATAATGTCTTATTGGATAATTTGTGTTGGTGCTCTCTTAGTTTTGGGAAGGAGTTTGTGGCATTTCGCCACTTTGTTCAACACAGATTTCCCCTCCATCCTCCATTCACAATGGCAGGGGAGACTTTACTAGTTCCTCTTGATAATGCCTCAGTTTTTCCCTCTATATGATGTCACTTTTATTAATAAAGTCTCTTACTAAAGTTACACAAGTTGATTTTTAAAGCAAAACACTCTCCTTTGTCCTCTGCTCCTTCCCCCAACAAATTATTTATTTCAATTTCTTTAAGGTTTTTCTTTTGTTAAGACTATATCAATTACGTTAGGAGGACCCTATCCTGCAGTATGAAACAGGAAAAAAGTACCAGATACTGTCTTGGCTGCTAATTTTTTCTATTTCTGAATTTCCAGCGTGTCAATATAGGACTAATTGTGAGGCAAAAGACTTAAGTGAAAAACGTGCTGTGGAACTGAAGAGCAGCTGGAGGAAGGAGAGAAGCTCAGCTTAGTCACAATACAAACCATGACACTCCCGTAAATTTTCTATTAATTTTATTTGAAGTGACCTGATTTTTCCATCAATAATGTAAGAAGTCCTTACATAAGTAAAGAACTAAGTAAGCATTTTCTATCATTTTTGTGCATGCCATAGGAATGCCCATCTATCAAACTGAGTGAGAGTATTCATCAGTTAAATGTTGGTAGAATAATAAAGAAACATTCTTACTTACATCTCTATTTGGTTATGAACCAACTCAGACCTTCCTGCAAAAATAGCAGTAAAATTTGGGGGCTTTATATATATATAGTTAACAGCTTAAGCAGAATGCTTTCTTGCTCTATTTCATTTTTTTTTATATGCATTTTTTTCCAGCTTTTTGGGTACTACAAGTAAATATTCTTACTGGAAAATTTCCTGGGGTAAAAAGCCTTCACTCTCCTAGTATTTGCAAGAAGCAAGCATATAAAATGAATATAACCTAGTTGGAGCAAACTTATCACAAGAAACCGTTGATGCCCACCATATTTTGTCACATTTTTGTAGGTGACATTGGAACAGTGAGAATGAAATTAATGAGATACATTCTGTAATGTGCTAAATTTGTTTGAGCCCATTGGGGTGATCATTATGAAGTTGAATCCAGGAAAGAAAGACACCATCAGGCCACTGCTTGGTTCTTATGGCTCTGACTGGCTTCACCTGGGACTTCCACCCACACTTATTGCCCCAGGGATCCAGTTAAGCCCAAGTTTGGGAATCGTTCCTTTTCTCAGCTGTGTTGCTGGAGTGCTAGTGCTTGTTTTCTCCACTAGCTGCAGTCTCTAAGTAGTTTCTTACCTGGATAAAGCCTTTAAATACCTGTTTTAGCCTTGTCTCTGGCCTAGTAAGCTTACATTTCGGTAAGTTTTTGTCTCTGGCCTAATCACCTTTTGTTCTTGGCCAGACCTTGCCCACAGCTCCTTTTGAAGTGCATGGGGCTGTCAGTGGCACTTGCTGCCAGTGTCTATCCCAGCCCTCCTGGCTCAGGTATTGGGGGTCTGTTAGTAGGGCCTTGCCATAGCTGGAGTCATCTTCCCCCCAGCAGAAGTGTGTCCTTGCCTCTCCCCCAGAGACAGCAATTATCTGACTGGTGCTCGAGGAAAAATGATCGTATTTTCATCCAGAAAAAATGGAGTTTCAGGGAGTAGGATCTTGGCAACTAAATTTGTTGAACAGGTGTGTGTCCCAGTAAATCTTCAGGGCTTCATAATTCAAAAGGAATAGTTGGTTACCCATGGTTGTACGAATAGAAGTCAAAAGACCATTTTAGCATTTAACTGACAAATTGCATGTTTTAAAACCATGTTTACAATGTAAGAGACAGTTTAAATTTTTAATTTTTTTTCTGTTACCATTGGGTTTATTCTCATCATCCAGCTTGGGTCAGGGTAATAAAGTAAATTCTGTGAGTAGAATCTGATGCAAAGTGTTTGTTTAATTAAAAAAAATATAGTTTTAAGACTTGTGAGCAGCAGATTTAGCTTGTTGGCACAGATTTGTAGTTTGTAACAGAAATTTTAGCATGACAGAAAATTTAGCACAGCAAAATTGAATACTCTGTCTGTATATGATGCACCTCAGTGGGAGACTCCTGCCTGCATTTGTCTGGGGCAGATTTTGTCTATAAAACTATTCCAAAAACTGCCCAGCAACTATGCTGATACGTTCTTTGACTATGTTGTAGTTCATAACTACAGAGCATGAGAAACAGAACAGGAATATAGAAGCATTGAATCCTTGGTGAGTGATTTTACTTGTGTTTTGTTCCTGTTCAGTTGCTGGTGGACTTGCACTGGAGATATGACATCAGTAATAAATTTGTAGTCTTGTAAAAGCAGTTTCAATGACAAAATATGCTTGTTTGAGTTGGACTAATTGAAAAAAGAAATCTGTTCAACCCTATTGAATCATATCCCATAGCTCTCTAATCTACCCAGTCAAGTCTGAAACAGACTATTTAAGAATTATTGTACAGAAGAAAACTGGAAAAAGGATAAGAGATTAATAAGGTCACAAAGAAACTATTTATTTTGAGACACAAATTTACAAAGGCTTACCTGTAAATTCAGTTTGGCCCAGCGAATAGTGTTATTGAATTCAACAAAATGTCCCAAAACATGGAAAGCTAAGCATGTAATATACCTCTGCAGGATCGGGATTTACTTCAGGCAACAGTTCTGCATTTCAGAATAGCATATGAACTCACTTTTAAAAACTTGTAGTATTAAAATGTTGAGTTTCAAGAGAAGACTATCAAAGCCTCATTTTTCCCCCTTGGTCTTGACATTAAGGGACTCCAACATTACACTTCAGTCTGAAAAATACATAATGTATTTTTAAAGTGGAGATGATCCACGATGCCTGCTCTGAAACCTCCAAAGAAAATAGCAATTTTAAATAGCTAAAATTTGGTGCAATGAAATTTTCATCTCAGCTGAACTTTCATAATTCACATCTACAAAGCAGTCACCTGCAGGTCTGACAAAGGAAAAATAAATAATGATTTTAAGAACTTGAGCCACAGAAATTAAATATATTTTACTGAAAGAAGGCAGTAAACAAAGGGCAAAAGTGGGATGAGAAATGAGGTTAGTACAGGAGATTTCTCAGTAAAACAGATTGCACTTCAATTTGAATTGAGAATAACTTGTGTTTCTGGTTGGTACTTTCTTATTTGCTTCATGAATCTTGTGGAGAATTTTATTGTTTTAGAAATGCATATATTTTTATTTACTGGGTCTCCAATATCAGTTTCATATTTAAATATTTCATATTTATAGCTGTATTCGATAAGAAATACCTATAAAAATCTAGTAGAGGTCAATTGGCATGACCCCTAGGACCTAAAACCCCCTGTTAGCAGTAGGGTATTTCAGTAAAATGAGATTTTTCTAATAACCTGTTCTGGGTAACAGTAGAGTAATTTAACTATTCCCTTCTTCTAAGACCCTTAAGCACACTCATGTATCCTGAAAAAAATGTATGTTTCTACTATGAAGAGTAGTTTTCTCTCTGACAACATGGTTCCACTAATTTCAAATGAATTCCTCTGTTTTCAGAATGTAAATTATGCTAAATTATTGTAAATACGGCTAAATTATATTCCATTTCAGAATGAAATTATACCTAAATTTTGGGAGGGATACCTCATTGAAAAACAAATGTTTAATATCCTTTTGCCACTGTTCATGAAATATGACGTTCTTATTAAGCATTTAACTAGTAATAAGGTGTATTGAAGGAGCAATGTAAAACCAAGAAATCTGCAGTAATGCAGTTTAGATCTTGTAGTCTTTAATCAGAAATATTATATTTATTATTGCCTCCAAGTGTCCTGAAAATGTTGTAGTTTAATGGTTAGAACTTGTTCAAAACTGGTCTAAGCATATCCTGAAACAGAAATGAGAAGCCTAAATTACCTTCTGTGATGTATTTCTGCTGGAAATAATGAAGATGTATTTGTCTGCCTTGAAGGCACTTAAATGTATGAGAACCTGAATCAAAATATTCTTAGTACACAGTAGTACTGTCTAAAATAAATCACATTATCACTTGCATGTCTACAGAAAGTGTGGTTTTAAACCGCTAAAGAGAAAAATGAATTATTTTAGTTCAGATGCTGAGGTGCAGTATAACAGAACTTCGTTGCTCAGGAGCACTTCCTACTAACCTCACTTATGATTAAAGCTGACAATTGATTTTTTTTTCTTCAAATCCTATTAAATCTTTTTTGTCCCTGAAAGAGCAAATTTTCCAGGAAGCTTAGAAAAGAGGTTATTTCTGCATTGCACTTCTATTATTTAGAAATTTTACAAAGTCTATTTTGAAGAGAACTCAAAAGGAAGCCTTTGTCTTACAAAATGTTATGACTGGAACTGAAACTATGACTCAGTTCCTCACCATCCACCTCCTTTCACTAACCAGTTTGGCCTCCTACAAAAATTACATACGAAAAATTATGAAAATTACAGTTCCATCATGTTAGAAAGCTTTCCCTGAAAAATTAGATTATTTATCATTTTCCTTTTAAAATGCCCTTTTCCCACCAAAGAGCCAAAGAAATATCCAGTGCAGCTCAAAGGCATTCTCACTATTTATGGTTTGCCTCATGAGGTATTTTGGAGGACTTCTGTCACCGAAGAAAGACAAAGGAAGGGAAAATTCAGACACAATGGAGTTCCTCCAACGTGTGGCAGAAGTACTGCGGGGAGAATGTCACTAAGCATTCACAGGAATCTTACTGAAAGGTCTCTTGCCATAGCCTGCCATTTCTATACAGGTTTGGCAATATCCTTGGCTTGATGGACTGATAAAAAATATATCTTTTACAAAGATCCAGACTTATTGGACAAACAATTCAATAGATATGATTACATTTCGTAAGGCACACGAGTGCCATTTTCAGCAGTTTGATATTTAGCCCATTTCTACTCCCTTGACACCTTAAAGCCAAGTTTTTATGGCTTAAGTTTTAGTTCTCATAGTTTTCATATTCTCTACTGCATTAGTATGTAACTCGGAACTTCATATATAGTGTCAGCAAGTTCTCTTCACAGTTTAGTTAAACAAAACAATCCTTTTCCAGCCCAAGAACCAAGACACCATTCCATCTTCAACCCCAAAAAGTACAAACAAAAGCAAATTGGGTGGAGGAAAACTGGGAGAATGCAACTTCATTACCTGAAGCTGTAATTGGATGATTAACTCCAAAAGAACTAAACTTATAAAAGTGTGAAAACATGTGCCCCGTTGTCCATCTTGGGTGTAACCTCGTCCAGGCTTTTGTACTGCCCAAGGTGTATCCTTTGAAAGCCTTTTTAATAAATCCCTGCTTTATTCCTTTAACACTGTCCAGCCTCTGTTCTAGGTAGTCTCCCTAGGCATCAGTTTTGTCTGGCCATATGTTGTCAGTGTGAGTCAATGACACCTGCTCTGGAAATCTTACCTGACAGTTTGGAGCAGAATCTGTATTCTGCTCCAGGGCCAGCACTCTGTAAATTGGTGACTAAAGAAGAAAATGTTCTCAAGTTTTCTTTATCAAGGCTAATGGAAATGTAGAATGGGAACATCTTTGGACTATAACTCAAAGACAAGTACAAAAAAATGCATTTGAAGAATAACATATAGGTCTAAATTACCACTTGAAGGATCAAGTCAAAAGACTTTACTGTATTTGCTTAGGATTTCTCACTGAGTTAACTATCAAAATTTTTTAAAGTCAGCTGCCTCCTTAGGATTTTAAGCCATCCCTTAGAGTCTATATTTTCTGATGGTTTATCTTTGTTTTCTGTGCTCTTCTGACTACCACTGATACGCTGGCTGGTTGATGATTACAGATCCATTACTCATTGTTGATCATGTTTTCCTGTGGAACTACTCTCTACCGGCCTACTGTCACATCAGCTGAAGGCTTTATCTGCATTTGCTTTTCCAAAGAAGATAGCAAAAAAGCAAGGCTGAGATTAATCTTAGATGTTTATGAACCTTCCTGGTCTTACTGTGTACCAAAATATTAGAAAAAATTCTCAACAGAGGATAAGAAGTATTAGAGAAGGACAAATGAAGAACAAAGGCACAAGCAATCATAAAGCAATATGTATTTGTCAGCCTTTCCTGCTAAGTTTCTCTTAATAAATGTCCCATATTATATCTCGGAGGATGCAGTTATATTTTGTACTTTATCACTACTCCCAATTGCATATTGAATGAAACAGTTTTTCTTCAGATTCTTGGGGATCAGCAATTAATGACTAATCTCCATCTCTCCATCCCCCAACATGCCCCCCCGCCTTTTTTTTTTCTTGAAACCAAAAGCAAAATAAAGCCTTGTGCTCAGCAGAAATAGATATGAATGAAAATACTCCGTTATTGTAAAGTCAAGCACCCAGGAGGAAGGTCAAGGCTGATGATAGGAGGCATTTTGACATGAGAGACGATTATTCTGCCACTTCCCAAAGACTTTGATACCAGAAAATAGCCATAAGTAAAATGCAAATTCATGACTCTAGATATTAATGTGAATTCAAATTTCTACTGACACAAGCAAGAAAATAGAATTTTGAATATACACTGCATTTATTCTCATGCTCAGGTTAGATTTTTGTGGGTAAATTGCAGAGTTAAAGGTTGAAGTTAATGACTGAAATAGTTTCAAGTGATAAATATAATAGAGAAAGTATGGTCTTCTTTGGGGACTTTCTGAAATCAGACAGAAAGACAGTAATTTGTCCAATTATGCATCGTCCTCCAGTATTGGCTATTGGTATAGTCTGTGTCAGGAGCAAAGAATCTTGGCTCTCCAAGTGCTTCCTAGCTGGAAGTGTCTGCAGCAGAGATACCTGTGCTTCACTTGATGTCAACCTCACCAGGCAAGGTCTCACGGTCTTACCAGATAATCATTTCCTACCTAATGGTGACCCCCAAGAAAAGAAAAATGGCACAAAGGAGTAGAAGCAGCATGATTTAATTTGCTTCCCAGAAGACCTTGTAAGAAAAATGAGGAAACCACATGTAAATCCTTTGCGATACCATAGGAGACATCATAATGATGCATTGGGAAATCACTTGCCTGCATCTTTCTTATACCTCTTTGTGCCTTCCCCTGGGAGGCCACACCAGGAAGACACCACGCTTTTGAAATCTAGACTGTATTAATGTAAGTTAAATTATGGCTTATATGCCATCTTTATCTGACTGTCCTCAAGTTTATTACTGCAAAACAAAATTCTCCCAGTGTTTCATGCAACACATCCTGTCCTTGGTTGATTTACTGGCATCAGTAACAGTAGCTGAACTAGTCTAGATCACTACAGTCAGAGGCTGGGTCTCCACCAAGGCTCTAAAAGCTGTCATGGGCACTTTTTAAACTTACAATATTAGGACAAAAATATTTATAAATCTGAATGAGGCTGTTTTGTTCCTTCTCCTTTCTTCTTCCTTTTTTTGTACAAAGAGGTCTTAACACTTCACAAGAGCTTGTGGAGGTAATGGTGGTAGAAATAAATAAGGGTTAGGCTGGTCATCAGAGCTGAAAGAACATGCAAGAAGTCTAAATGGTTGACATGTACATGTCAAAATACAGACAAATTGAGGTGGCTTTTATCATACATAATTTGCATTACTTCTTTTTTCCATATTGAGAAAAGACAGAAAATACTAACAGTTTCTCCCATTATAAAAATCAGGCAGCCCTCTGGTGATGTAAACCTCTAAAATAGTTATAATTATTGATAATTAAAATAATTTGCTAGTAATCTGCCTGTCAATTTCTAACAGTCAGGAATTGATTACTTCCTAAATAAAATGCCATGGTTGCTTTATTTTTTTCCTTTTCATGTGCCATTCTGAAATAATTAGAAAATATAAACTAAAACAAAATGTCATCATAAATATTAAAGTAAAACCATTTCAAAGATCAACAACATCATGTCACCAACCTGAGTGGAAAAAAATGTTTCTTTAGTAAAAACCTTCCACCAGAAACCTGGTAACATCCTAATCTTAATTCTTACTCAACTCTGGCTGTCCAGGACTAATTTCCATTTGCATTTGCTTCTGTGCTTGAAGGGTGGTGCCTAATTTGATTAAATTTTAACTCTTTCCTATATTTTTAAAACATATATTTCTTATATGGTGGTATTACAGTCTTTATGTAAACATATTTTTCAATGTGATTTTTAACTTCGCTAACTTTACACGAATAAATCAAACTATAAAACCATTCTCATTTAGTAATACTTCAAGACATGAAAAATACCTCATAAGGTAAGACTCAGAGATAGTAAACTTAATGAGTTGTCATTTACTAAGTGGAGTCATAAAGGTGAGGTGACATCCCAAAGAAACTACACACTGTTGATTTTAACAATTTATTTGGGCATTAATATTCTGAAATCAGAATATCTATCACTTCCAGGATTTTGGATGTAGGTCTGAGCAACCTGTTCTAGTGGATGGTGTCTCTGGCAATGGCAGGGTTGTTGGAACTCAATGGTCTTTAAGGTCACTTCCAATCCAAACCATTCTATGATTCAATGATTCAATGGTACGGATTCTTTTTATTTTGCATTCATGTCAAGCCTTGATCCTTGGCAATTTGCTGTTTATAAATGATGTGTTAAACTTTAAACACTCTCTAAATTTACACCAAAATGATGGTAAACAATCTTCAAGACAAATGCAAGCCCCCATTACTTAAATTTTTAATTTAATATCAGAATAGATTTTGATAAATTTCTGAAGGTTGCCAATGATCAAATATTGGAAAAGCACTGCTTAAAGCTGCCACAGCAGATGCCGCCTGTGGCAATTTGTGTTTTGATTGACAAAGGTTTAATATTTACTGAAGTAAAGAACACTGAGACATACATACTACTGTCCTCTGATATTGCAGAAGTACTTCAGGAATCATTTTTTGCTCTGACTTTGAAAGTCTGTGTCAAAACATGATCATCTAAATGCAAATGACGTTGCAGTTGCTGGATTTCAATGACATCTCTGACAGGAAAAGCAGGGTAAGAATGTTTATCCATATATTCATTCATTACTCTTTCTCAGAATATTCTCCAACATCAAGCAATCCTTGATCAAGAACTTCCTGAGCAAGAAATGGTATTTTTAATGACTATGTAGGAAGGTTTTACATATGTCTATATGAATATGAAGACACATAAAATTTAAAGTGAGATTTAAAAGCTTGTACCATTCCTGGTTTTAAAAATGCTTTGAAGCCACAGCTGTGTACATCTAAATCTGAGACAACATCTTTAATAGTCTAATTAATTACAGAAAGGAGTGGGGCAATTACAAAAATAGAACTCTAATTTAGGGAGAGTCGCAGCCTCTTTTCCAGGTGCTCTATCAAAGGTAGGTTTTTTTCCCCTTTTACACTGAAACAGAATAAATCTTTAACCCCAGAGATATTACTGAGGCAGGTGCCTGAAGATTTATACAGCCTGTCTCCATATTTCTCTGAAGCAACCTCATCATGTGTACCACCTGAGAAGCTCTTTCAAAATGTGTTCAATTTATGTATTGTTATTTTGTTATTTGCCCTAAAGTATATAAAGAATTTTCCAAATTGCCCCCCCCTTTTTTTTAATTTTTTTTTTCCTTCCCAGAGAAGCACAGCTGGTTCTGCAGATGTAAATCAGTTCTTTTGGCAGCAGGTAACAGGACCTGGACAAGAAGTAAGGACTGTGTCCAGTCTACAATAAGAAAAGAATAAACACCAAGATGTTAAATTGGTCAAGATATTTGGACTAATGTACTACTAATAAGCTAAATGCTTTGGATTTCTTGGAAACCAGGTGAATAGTAGCACTTATTTAGAAATACCTTCCAGATAAGTTTATACAGAAAAGATTAACTGGCTTTCTTGGTAGCCAATATTTAGTACAAAGGAAAATACTAAAGTCATGCTTCGGTCATCTTTGCTGGCTTGAGTAAAATTCAAAGAAGAGATAAAGTTTGATTTGTTTTCAATTAAAGAAACAAATAAAAAAGCCCCACCCCACACTATATTTCAAAATAAATTATTCAACCTAGAATTGACAAAGACAAAATTGTATATGTGAGAAATACATTTTTATTATTATGTTTTTTCTTGACATCGGGTGAGACTGTTCAAGACCTGTTGGTTCCACTGGAACCAAAAAGTGTGGAATCTAAATAGACTGTTGGACTGCTTCTTTGAAAACATATCAAGGAAGAAAAAAAAGTAATTCTATAGACTTTAAACTGGTCAATGAATACTTGTAGGGCTTTTATCTAAAGTACAAATGTGTGAAGTTCAATAGCTGAATTTAAAATTCCTGTGAGGACTCAGAATAAAAAAAATATTCTGAAGTCATTATAGTCTCTTACTCCATCAACTACATAAGTTATAATGCTAATATATAACATTATATGTAGGATATGAGGTTACAATTTTTAAAGTTATCAAAGCTTATGTTTACCAGAAAGCCCTGTAGGAAGGTTGGAGAGTTGGAGGTCAGTTGGAGGGTGAGAGATGGTTTTGACTTGTGGATAGAAAACCGCAGCTGACCACCGGATGGGTGCTCTTCTCCTGTCATGTTTGGGTTTTGTCTGGTTGAGATTAAAGGTATAAAAGGGGGGTAACTTCTACAATAACTTTATTGTTATTTCCTTCTGATGCACAAGAGGGTCAGTGTCTTTGTTCCCCATTGCTACAATTATATACAGAATATATTATACATAAATATACATAAATAATATCACCAACGTCAAGTATTCTGATTAAACTATTTAAATGTACTTAATTAAAATTATATTGTGATACTTTTTTACATTACTACTTTTTGAGGACAAATTAGTACAAAATCATTTAAAAAAGAGTATTTTGGCAGAATAGAAAGGTGCACATTTGTTGTGTCCTGTTGCATATCTTTCTGCTGAGAGACTGTGGCTAGATGGAGGGTCTAAACAATGCAGATGGGATTTTTTTAAAGTAGGCTTGGTTTTCCACCACTTTTCACTGAATTTTGATTGCATTCGGGGTACTTGCTCTGTATCTACCATATCAGTTTCCTACTCATGCCTCACTTCTGCAGGCAGGTAACAGAAGCACTACGGAGTTTTTGCCTACCACTGGTTTTCCATGGGGAAAGCTCAAGGAGGAACAGCATGGATCGGTTTGTACATAACATATCCATTTGCAGTGGACAGGTGACTCCTCATTTTTGTTGTCCCTGTCAGAGAAAGCAAGCTGGTTTGAGGGAGTGTGCTGGCAGATGTGACTTTGGGGTTCAGTTTCTGTCGAGGTGTTGAGAACACTGTCCAAAAAATCCAACCATGCAGGTTTGTACCACTTGAATGCCCCTGAATACTCTTTGTTTGAAGGAAAACTTATACACACATTAAAAAATAAAAATTTAATGCATAAAAAACTTGGGAATAAATTTCCATATTCCATCCCACTGAGCAATGTGTCATTACTGAATTCTCATAAAGATACATGCTGAGCTATTTACAGGATGAACCAAAGTAATTAGCTCTATCTGTTGTAATTAGGAGTCAGTCAGTATGTCATCTGAGATAATTATGTTGCAATACAGATAATTTTCCTGAACAGTAGATATTGCACAGAATTATTTGTCTACTGGTATGGTGATACCTCTCCAGATAAAAAATTCAATGATGGCTGGGAGAATAAAATGTTGCAACGGCTGATAAAAACTTCATTAAATGGAGTTAATTTCAACATTGTTTCTATTATTTATATGATTGTAATAATGCTACCTTGGTTTTATATTTTTATGGTTTTGTTAAAGCAACACAGTTGCAGTATTTAAGCAAGAAGAAGAATGAAATTTCATCTCTGCAGAACTTCACTGAAGTCAGCAGAAATAGAACAAGCTTGACTCTTTTCAAATTTCTTATTTCAGGTATGGGATCCTAGATAAACTTTGTTTGTTGTAGTACTAGAAAACATCATCAAGGGAAAATCACTTTGAAAATACAAATTATTTGCATGGCAATAACTCTTAATAGTTTTTATAGGTTCTTATTGAAGGACTAATGAAGAGTGTGCATGTAATATGATTTGATTAGATCTCTCATACACTAAAACATTTATTTACATGAAAGTCAGATAAATGATTGTAGTGGGTTGACCCTGATTGGATCCCAGACATGCACCAAAACCTCTATATCAGTCCCCTCCACAGCCAGACAGAAGAGAGAAGAAAATATAACAAAAGATTTATGGCTTGAGATAAGGACATAGAGCCCACTCACCAGATACCATCTCAGGCAAAACAGGCTCAAATTAGAGATATTGATTGAATTCATTGCTAGCAACATTGAAGCAGAATAATGACAAGTAAAAACAGACCTTAAAAGCACCTTCCCCCCACTTCTCCCTCCTGCTCAGCTCTACTTCCTACCCCAGTGGTACAGGGAGGTGGAATTGGGGTTTTGATCAGTTCTCCAGGAAATTCTCCAGTGTGAGTCCATCCCACCAGTAAGAGTTCCTTGTAAACTGCTGCCATATGACTTCATCGTCAGGGAAATTCTCTGCAAACTGCTGCAATGTGGGTCACTCTTCCACAGGGTACAGTCCTTCAGGGACAGGCTGTTCCAGTGTGGGTCCCCCATGTGGTCACAAGTCCTACAAGGAATTCCGTTGCAGTGCGAGTTCCCCTCCCCATGGGTCTGCAGGCCCTGTCAGGAGTTTGTTCCACCACAGGCCTGCCATTGGATCACCCAGGCATCCACCTGCTCCAGCGTGGGTCTCCCCCATGGGCTCCAGGTGGATCTCCGCATTCCCGTGGTCCTTCGTGGGCTCCAGGGGCCCAGCTGCCTCACCATGGGCTGCACCACGAGCTGCAGAGGAATCTCAGCTCTGGCATCCAAAGCACCTCCTTCCCTGACCTCTCCACTGACCTGGGTGTCTCCAGAGCTGTTCCACTCCCATGTTCTCACTCACCCTGCTTTTCTTTGGCTGGTGTTACAATTGTCCAACAATTTCGTTTTCTTCTTAAATCTGTTATCACAGAGGTGTTACCACCATTTCTAATTGACCCAGTCTTGACCAGTGGCACATTGACCTTGGAGCCACCAGGGATTGATTCTGCTGGATATGGACATCATGAGGACACTATGAGCTGGAAGAAGAGTTGTCTCTTGAGAAAATTCTCATCTGTGGGGTGCCTTGTGGTCCTTGACTTAGGCTCAGCCTACTAACATAGTTAAGGCAGAAATAATTCTTCTTTTATTTATCTGGGCTGTCAAGCCCCTGGCTGATGATGGCAGCCTTGTTTGGAACATGGTTTATTTTCATGGTGACTCTCCCTGGCAACTCTGAATTAGGAGGTCCTGCTGACAGCAGTCAGCCCTTTAAATTAAACATTTCTGGGTTGATTTCCAGCCAGTGAAGAAAGACACCTGCGGCAGAATTCAACACTTAAAAATAAGACAATTATTGCAGCAGCAGGGTGTCACAGCCAAGCTGAATTAGATGCCTGTGTCTGTGGCAAAAATGAGGCCCTTCTTACAGGGGATCAAGGACACTAAAGCACTGGACAAGAAAATGCCAAGGTCTCCAATGAATTCATGAAGAACCAAGGTAAAAGTTATGTACCTTTGTGTACTTCTGGATGTTCAGTGATGAGATCTTCAACCAACTGCTTAGCAAGGAAGAAGGCAGCAATTGGTACCTCTTTTTTTAACAGTCAAGCAATGGCTAATGTATTATGGAACGTGACAGGAGGTTCTGTTTCCAAAGTGGCCTCTGGCTAGGAAAGCATGAGTCTTCATCCCAGCTTCTATATCCCAAGTATTAGGCTGGCCCAAACAAGCAAGATTGTTTTATTTTAAGACAATTATATGGAGGAGAGATTCCAATATGAGCTAACTCCTTTTAGTTTTAACCACTCCTCTTTCACCAATAAGGAGACACAACTGAAAAAAGACCTAAGTGGGAAAAAAAGAGTTTACTAAGGAACAAAAGACAACAACCAAGATAACAGTAATGAGCACCAGATACAAAGGCCCTGAATCCCATGGACTCCCTGGGAATGAAGAAAATAAGATGCTGGCCTCTGTAGAAACCAAACACAAAATGGTGGAGAAACCTTCTCCAAACTATCTGGTGGAGAGAGAAGCCAAAGGAAACACAACAGATCAACTGAGCCTCTGCAGTAACAGAACCTCCTCTTCACCTAGGAAACAACAGGGCAAAATTGAAAACCTGGAAGAACTATTTTTTTGTCGAAAAACAAGGGTCAATGCTGCTGGGCTACCTGCTCCACATCACCTGACAGGGGCTCTCCAAGTGATGGCACTGCCATTGGCAATGGTGGCTGGAACTGGGGCAATAGCTAAAAAATTTGTGTAGGAAGAGTCTTATACCCCAGCATAGCTCTCCCAAGAAGACTCTGACATCCCAGTATAGCTATCTCAAGTGGCAGTAGCAAAAATGTCCAACGAAAATATCTTCTTGTAGTCCAGGAACAGTTGCCATGGCAGCAGTGGCCAAAAAGGTTTTATGAAATTCTCCAAAGCCCAAATGAGAGTCTCTGCCTTTCAGTGTGGGGGCTTGAAAAACCTGCCCCAGACAACTCTCTTGGCAGCCCAGAGAGAATCTAAAGGGTCTTTGCCTCCACTCTGAAGCCAGGAGGGAGCGAAACGAGGGCTCTGTGTGAGTGTTCGTTGTCTCTCAAATGGACCCCAGACCACTCGACGTGGAAAAACCTAGATCTGCTTCCCACTGACCATGGGACTCAATGGGACGGTGATGATCTTGAGCAGGCTGGCACAAAGACTTGGAATAAAAGAGATGTTTTTTATGGGTTATCCAAGACAAAGGTTCAAAAGGGTAGAGGAAGCCAGATGAGGGGATGTATATCTCACTTTTAGGCAAGGTTTTGAACAGGAAATATCAACTTTTCTTCTGACTCCATTTGTCTCTGTGCATTTTTATCCAGTTTCAGTATCATTTTGAATGTGCTTCTCCTGTAGCTTGAACATTGTGACACTTTTCTATGGTAAGAGAAGTTCAGATCCAAACCTAATATGCTTTAGATGCTGAAGGCTTCTCTGTAAGTCTATTGTGAAATAAGGTGAGAAACTTTCTGCACTTGGTCAGTCATGGTTTGAGAAAAAATTATTATTCTCTGCACCCTATGAAAAATTAGCATTTAGGTGTGTCTCTGCACCAGATTGAATTGTTACAAGGCTTGCAGTCCTGTGCAACAGAGCCAAGTTCAAACAATCTTTATCTCAATGATCTCAACCAGGAGAAGTAGAGTTTGAAAGGGGATGTTGAGTATCTAGTAGAAAGGTAATACTGCCTCTAAGTAGAATTATTTCTGTAGCAGACAAAAGTTTTAAAAAATCTATTCCATTAACAAAAAGGCACATATGGTGGGGAATTTTATCTGTGTCTTCTAGAATGAGATTTTTGCAATGTGGTATTAATGAACACATATATCCCATAGGCCTGCTTTTAGCTTCTAAATTCAGTTTTGTAAGACCATGGAACACCAAATTATTTTTAAAACTAAACAGAATAAATTATAAACCACATAGGATCCTTATAACACTGTTTAGCTGATCAACTTTATGTATAGGCTGCTCTCAGTTTGGCCTAAAATAAAAGCTGATAACTATTTTGGTTAAAAAATAAACAAAAAAGGTGGGGAGTTCATATATAACTTATTGTTAGGTCTGACAGATGGTTCCCAGTTATTTAGCTATATCCTGTCCCCCTTACAGGAATGCATTTTGTGCAAGCCTTGAATTTTCCTCTATGAACCCAGTGAGAATTTCCAGTAAAGTCACAGCCTACTAGAGAGCAGAGTAATATTTATCACATCATCTGTGATTAAGTGGCCTTTGAAGAAATTGACTGACCTTGTCTGAATTTCTTTTGGGTTTAATTTGTGACAAAATAAAACTCAAATTTTTTAGGATCCTCATGAAGAACTGTACCACATACTGTTACGGTTTTCTTTCCATCACCTTCAAATGCAATACTTGGTACTGATAATTTTCCTCTCCTTTCTTTTTACCAGGTGCAGTTGACAGGTCTCATCTCTGATAACAGATGCCACTACCTGTGTTTTTTCAATTTTTTGGAATGCTGAGTTAACTGTTTCTGCTGTAAACCCCTCATAGCTTAAATCTTGACTCAGAATTTAACAAACCTGCGCTGCTCATGTGACTGAGGGGCTGGGAATGTAGCCATAAAGGGTCATTTAGGTCACTCCCTCTATAGGATGTCACTTTTCACCCCACAGGAGTGGGATTAATTTAGGAAGAAAAAAGTGTTGTATTGATGCAGGCAGTGTATGGATCACATTTACAAAATACAGTGAAATTGGAGCTGCATTGGAGCTGCATTGAAGACTCCAATCCTCACATATTCACACCACAAACATTTACAGTACATGCATGGTACTTCTGTTTCCACCTGCTTCCTTCAATATTACACTCAGAGTGGGTCTGAAATTGATTCCTGTCAACTTACAATGTTTCTGGGAATAAAAAATCCAAGTATCTATTAAATATGTACTATTTATTTTCATTTCCTGAACAATGTTCATTACTCTGAATCTACAAAATATGCATAAAATTGAAAATTAATCTTCAGATGCATTATCATAATGTCAAGATTCCCTTTAGCACAGAAACATGAACTGGATAATGATGAATTTTTATTAAAAAAAAATAAATCTTAGATTACAGATTGCAATGGACACACAGGGAAAATAATCCATTCTCCAAATCCTATCTGCAGCATGTTCTGATGGGATTTTCCCTCCTGTTTTCTCCTTTGCTTTGTTTAAATGAATGCAATGCACTATATTATTGAAAACAATCATTGTAAAAGACGCTATATTTTTTCCCCCCACCTAGTTTGTTTCATTTCCTGTGTCACTGGCACCAACTTCTCTATTAATGACTCTCATTCTGTGGACCTTGATGAAGTTATTGATTGGCAAAGGTTTTTTCAGCTGTCTAAGTTTGTGGGGCTAACAGTTTGGAACTTGGTAAACATGTTTTTCCCTTTCCTTTTGTGAAACCTTAGGTAGTTTAAAAAGAAAAGTACTGATCCCCCATATAATTATATTTCATACATATTCTGTCCTGAAAAGTGGAATTAGAAATACCCTGTCTATCCTTTTAACAACTTCTAGGCAAATCTACCCCATTTACAGAGAAGTAGGTTTCAGTTATTATTTGTAAATGTGATGCCTGGAAATTGGCCTGCGGTCTGAATCCAGGCTCAGGAACGAAAGACATTTTGCCATGGAAGCTTAAAGCAGCATCTCAGGCTTTGACATCCACCCCTCCTAACTTCCGCAAGACTTGTATGCCCAATTCACTTTGGCTATTTGAAAACCACCAGGCTGTAATAATTAAACAAATGATATGAATGATATGGGTATCAAAGTAGCTTTCTCCCAGAGATGCCTTGTCTATTCAGTGCTAACAGAAATAATATTTAGTATGCTCAATCAGGTCAGCTGGGCAATGATAAAAAGACATTACAAAGATACCATTTGATGAACAGGCTGTTTGGCTCTTTTGGGGTTTAGGTTTTGTTTGAGGTTTTTTGGGGGGCAAAGTGTGTTGTTGGTTTCTTGCTTATGGAGTTTTTTGGTTGTTGTTTTGTTTTAGGTAATTTTGTTTTGTTGGGTTTTTTTTTTCTTTTTTAAGATAANTTTTTAAAGATAACACTATTACTGGAATTATTAACTGAAAATAGTGCTAGAGGTGGCTCTGTGGTATTTCCCCTGAGTGAGGAATAAAGATAAACTTATCAAGCTTTGTAAGAACAGGATTTGGGGATAGTGGCTCAAATATGAGTTACTTTCTTGTTTCTTCTGGGAGAATGGGGAGAGCTTTTGAAATCCTACCAGGTTAAAAAAAAAATTACATTATCTCAAATATTGAATGTATTTTCTGAGGAGATAATGAAGTGTCATCACTGTCTCACTTGTGGTTACAGCATTTACCCCTATGTATCCCCAAGGTTTATTTTAAACCTTTCTTCACTCCCTATATTTTTATGAAGTGGAGTGAGGCTACAAAATATTGAGCATGGAATTTACCCCATTCTGATGTTGATAAAAACTAGACACCTTATTTTTTACACCTCTTTCCAACTGTATGTGTGTTTCTGTTCACATTCACAGAATAAATTGTTTAAACTCTGTAGATGCTCTGGAAGAGTTGGATGCAGGGAGAAGACAATGGAGGGGATGGATTTGTAATGCACCGGATTTGTATTGCACGCCAGGAAATGCCAGCTTTTCTGCAGAAAATGGAAATATGGGAGCAGGGCAGAATATCCCGTTCCAGGAATCGCTTGTGACCTTAACTAAAATTTATGGTTAGATTTGTTGAAATTCATCACAAAGTAAAAACCAAAAATTACTGCTTTAGCCGAGCCACCACAAAGATTCAGAAATATAAAACTTTTGGAAAATACGTCACGGATCCAGTATTCAAAATTCAAATCCAAATTCAAATGCAGCATAGATTGGGAGTCCCAGTGGCTCTGAGACTCTGTCAAGAGGAGACTTGGCATTTTTTTGGCCTGTAAAGAGTTATGACATTAGTTGCCTGAATAGATGCCTCTGTGAGGCTTAGCTAAACTGTTTCTTAACAGGGTTAAGCTGTACAGTTTATGAATGAACATTTGGAGATCTGGTTTGGGTTTTTTTCCTCAACAGCTGAAGAATTCCAGCAAGTCTAAAAAGAATGTTTTCTTGTTCTAGAAGTACTATCATTTTGCCTCAGAAGTAAGATTACCTGCTATCTCATTAGGAGTTAGGTGTCTCTGGAAAGTATGCAAATGTATTCCTCATTTACAAAAAGAGAATTTACAGTATAAAGCCAGATCTTGCAACTGCTTTCTTTCAAGAGTCTGAATCAAAAGTCTGGGCATCAAAATTCGCATTTGATCTCCACAAATCAGAATCACACCTGTCTCTCAACTTTGCTAGTTGCCAGCTGGGTAACTTACTTGAGGTCTGACAGGGTAAGATTTGAATTAGCTCAGCTTCTGAATCTTCTTGATGTCTCTCCACTGCAGTTTGTCATTCCTGCTCTGATATCCCCCGAGGAATGTCAAAATCCAGTGGACCTTAGACAGATACCATCACGAATCCACATATGATGTTTTTCTCAACATAGTTATTAAGTTTTGAAGAAAAAATTCCAACCCAACAGTTTCTGACCAGAGAGAATAGAAACATTAAATTTCATTAACATATTTTATTTGTTTAAATCAAGGATTTTTAAAGAAAAAGAAAGTTGTAGAAAATTCTTCTCTCCAACAGAATTAAAAAATATGACAAATATAAGAAAGTTGAGACTTGTGGGAACATAAATAGAGGCTAACAGAAGGAGAAACATAGAGACACTGAGGCAAAAGAATGAAGAAACAAACTCCTAGGAACATTTTGAGATACTTATATTTGTAACAGATATTTCCCAGCTATACTGCATGTTTTACAATTGAACAACTTTAATTTTGATGCTGATCAGTGCAGTGGCATGTTCAGTTTTATACAACAATCAGGTAATCCTAATTCAGATGCATTAGCATGAATAATGACATATAAAGCTTGCTAATATATTAATTATTATAGTACCTTGGACTGTGAAACTTTACACAGAGCTAATTATCACCATGTTAATGAGCGGTGTAATGATAAATATAGAGTGGGTAATTTCATTTGTTCAGTACTTTTGAGGAGCTAGGTATTCAATATAGTGTTAAAATTAGGAGTGAATAACCTCAATTCTGTCGCAGTTTCTAACATCACACTACTTATGCTAGTGCCTGCTCTGCACTGTGGATGCAAACAAGTTGTTCATTAACAGAAATTAGCCGTGTGTCAGTTCCATTTTGTCTTAAGGTGTCTGAGAATAGTGCCATTATTTTCTGTCATTTCTGTATAGAGGAAGAAATTTTTCATTGCCTAAATATTTGAGAAAAAAACCCAGAGTGGAACCTTCACAGTTTCTTGACCCCCTTCAATCTTTGATGCTTACAAACCATTATACCTAGCAAAAAAATAGCAACCTGAATCTAGAAATACCTTATATTCAGTAGCCATGGGCCTACTGCTCTTACTGTTTTCAGTACCCAAGATCCAGTTTACAAAGTCAGCTCCAGCAGATTACAAACAGTAGAGCCTCAGTAATGAGAAGGTAAAACAACATTCCACAGCAACCCAAAGATAAATCTGACTTCATATTCATACACTGACTTTTGAACACCATGCTTGGTATTTAGCAGGGCCAGACCAAGAAAATAGAGGCCAGAACTTCCGGGATTGAGAGGTGAGAGTCCCATTGGGAGTGAGCACCTCGGGTGTCACAAAGGAAGGGATAATCTGAAAAAAGATTTGTTCTTTGAAAACAAAGTGCAAGTGCAGGTCTTTCTGAGCTGGTTGCTCAGCCCTTGCCCGGGTTTTCTGCTCCATCTAGAGTCTCCTTGTTTTCTCAAATTCTTTGATTCCCATGCTTTGTACCTTGTTTCACAGGCAGTTTTGTATGTGCATTCTATGTTTACTATGTATCTAATTGTGGTGACTGCAAAAATAAATGCATGGATGAACATGCTGCAGAAGCTTCTTCTCAGAAATAACTTTCTCAGCATGTCAGCTGCTTCCTCTCAATACAAACTTTTATTGTTTGTTATTACACATTTTATAAACTCTCATGCATTTCCACATTGGCTTATGTATCAGTATTCTGCTCTGGGGAGCCTTTTGTGGAACTTTTTATGAATAGCACTAACTTAGTTGTTGTGTCTGGTTTTACATATAACTCTGATTTGCTTATTGTTAGTAGGCAGACTCCAGCCCTTTGTGTATTTTATTGACTAATTTTATTTCACATCTGAGACATTTTGGCAGTCTTTAAACCATGAATGTTTGGCATGATCCCCTCCCAGGATGACTTATTACAACAAAACTTTTCAGTCATAACCAGCACTATAGAAGGCAGATTTTGCTACAATTTCACTGCAGTCCTTTAAATGATTATGCAACTGATAATCTGTTACTGTCAACTGGCCATTTCCCTAAATAGATTTGAGTTTATGACATAAAATCAAACACCATGTTTCATTTGTTTTTTTGCCTGATTGGTATTCTCCATGCAGCTTGAATATGTGCACCTGGGTGGTGATGCTTAAGCCTGTTCTTGACAACAACTGAAATATTTTATATATATATATGACTTGTAAGGACTTTATTAAGAATACTTCAGCATTGCTTTAAGAATGAGAAAAAAAGGAACTCCAGGAATGGCAGGACCATTGAGTACAATTTTTGTGTTTAAATGGCCTGAGCTTAATATAAACTTAAAGTAGCAGGGGGAAAATCCTGTGTGACAATACTGAATTGGGAAGAGCTGTTGAGTCCCTCAAAGGCAGAAAGACCCCACAGAGACACCTGGACAAATCAGAAAACTGGGCAATCACCAGACATATTAGTTTAACAAAGACAAGTACTGGATTCTGCATCTGGGATGGGGCAACCCTGGGTATTCAGACTGGGGAGTGAGAGGCTGGAGAGCAGTGCTCTGGAGAGGAAACTGAGAGTCCTGCTTGACGGAAAGTTGGATATGAATCAGAAGTGTCCTGGCAGCTGGGAGGGCCAAGTATGTCCTGGGGGGCATCAGGCACAGCATGGTCAGCCTGGCAAGGGAGTGGATTGTCCTGCTCTGCTCTGCACTGAGGCGGTCTCACCTTGAATATTTTGTGCAGTGTGGGGCACCGAATTATAGCAAAGATACTATGCCATTAGAACACTGAAGGCGAAGGCTCTGGAGAGGACATACGACTAGAAGCTGGGGTCATGTGGCTTGTCCAGCCCAGAGAAGAGGAGATTGAGGGGAGACTTCATAATGATATAATGATCTGCAGTTTCCTCATGAGGGGAAACAGAGGATCATTTCTTCTTTTTGGTGATGTCCTAGGGTGACTATGATGCCTTGTCTTGGTTTAGAAAGACAGGTATCTGCCAGGGAAACTGGGGTTCCCCTTAGAATAGAGGATGTAAACCCCTCACCCCCCGCCAAGTTCTAATTTTGCAATTAATGGCTCTCAGGCAAAGATTTGGGAGTAGGAATAACAGCTTTTTACTAAGAATATAAGAATACAAATGTGGTAGAAAAGAAAAAGAAAAAAAAAAACAAAACCACCCCACCAAACCAGCAAACCAACAAACAACAATTTTGAAAAGCCCTGACAGGGTCAAAGCTACAACCTTGTTAGTCAGGGTGTGGAAAGCAGTCCAAAAGTGAGTCCTCCTGGAATGGCAGGTACAGCTCCGCTGAGGCAGAAAATGATCCAGTAGCAGAANTTTTTTTTTTCCTTTTTCTTTTTTTCTTGGGACTGTTTAAATCTGCTCTGGACTGAAAACCCAGGGGAGCACCAGGAACTGCACCTGTGGCCCACCCGGGCCTGGATCTGGGCATTTACCAGCGCTGAAAGGGACCCAGACTGATCAGAGACTGAGCGAGCTGAGCTGACTCACGGCAAGGATTTCTCTCAGTTTTGCCATCTCTTTTCGGACCAGCGAGAGGTTTTATTGTTTCATATTATTCATTCCTATGCTTGTGGGCAGCTTGTTTGTTAAATAAATAGTTTTTTCCACTTTTCTCCGAGGAAGTTCTTTTCCCAGACCCACTGGGGGAGGGGCCATTTAGGTTTTTCTCTCCCGAGGAACCCCCATTTGGAGGTTTCCTCCCAAATTTGCCCTAAACCAGGACAGGTGACCAGTGAGAGGACCCAACCGAACAACACGAAACTATGTCAGGGGAGGTTTAGGTTGTATATTAGGAAAAGGTTCTTCACCCAGAGGGTGGATGGGCACTGGAACAGGCTCCCCAGGGCAGTGTCACAGCAACAAACCTGTGAAGTTCAAGAAGTGTTTGGACAATGCTCTCAGGCACATGGTGTGACTCTTGGGGTATACTCAGGCGGGCCATGAGCTGGACTTCAATGATCCTGGTGGGTGCCTTCCAGGTCAGGATATTCTATGATTCCATGGTTTCATGGGATTGTTTCATCTAAACTGACAACCATAAAAGAAATAAATCAATGGCTCCACTTAAATATTCTCAACTGAAGTTTTTTGCGTTTCTCAAAATTAGGACTTTTTTATGCCTTCAAAGAATCAGAGAAAAAGGGAGTAAGGAGCACTGAAACTGACAATTGTTTTATCAAATGTCTGTTTGCTGGGGAGCATTATCACCTTCTCCATGTCCCACTCAAACACCTTTCACCCAGTTGTGCTCAGTTTAATTCTTTGGGAATAGGTTGAGGCATTACACGAAAAGGGGTACGTAACTATTTCCTTAAGGGTTATGAGAGGTAAACACATGGCTGATTGTATAAACTCAAGGATGGTGTTGCCTTGATATTAACACAGTGTTGATGAACAATTTATATCCTTTGAGAAATGGTTTTACAACTTCACCTATCTCTACATCTTTTTACATCTATCTATTGAGATATAAATACTAAAATACACATCCAGTGAATATTTTCATATAGCACACAAATATATACCATAAGTTTTTTGAAAAACTGGGTTGTGACAGAAGAGCTTAATGCTTAATGAGCCATTATCCTCTTTTTATGGCTCATCTCCTGCACTGAGCTCAGTTTGTCATGTTGAGCCCTCTTTTGGTGGTCTGGACAAAAAAAAACATTCCCTTCTTTGGAGGACAATGCAACTGGATGAGTTTTATTACTGAACTAGCCTGAATACATTGGTAACAGAGTCAGTCCCTCTTGTTTCCATAATAGGCAGCATGGTAGAACTCTGATGAAAGACAAAAAAGTTACTGAAAAATATGAAAAAGGAAGAAAGAGAGAACAAAAAAGTCCACACATGGTCTAAGCACATGGAAACACTTCCACTTACTTTTGAGATGCACATAACAAGGACATTAATAGAAACTATTTCAAAAAATGGACTGTAGAACCAAACAGCTGAGAAAGTAACTTTTTTTCTAGAAATCACTGGTGTAAAACTGTTCCCCTGTTGGGATAGGAGAGATATATGTATGTGAGTTGACCGATGGATGCTTTTCTGAAACCTTCAGAGTGGACTCCATATTATTCAAAACTCCAAATACTGATCCTTGTTACCTGTGTTCCTAACAGTGCATTGGTACGGCAATTTGAAATCACATCAGGCCCAATTACAGCTACACCATATTTTACCACAAGATTTCAAGGCATGATGCAGATTCCTTTAATCAAATCTGGCACTTTTCTGATTTTTGCTTCCAAATTTCAATCACTATAGCATTGTACAGAAAGAGGACCTTAAGAAAATTCAGTAAAAACCAAAAGAAGAGGGTTTTTTCAGACAGAAATGAAGAAAAAAACCCTGTTCTGATAATGTAAAGGAGGGATTGAACATTTGTTTCTTTGTAGTCCAGTATCAGTGTGATGAAGACAGAAAATTACTGCCAGGGAACCTAATAGCTAAATAGCTGTTAAAGAACAATGACACTGCTAGTGCCTCAAGATATTACACACCAAGAAGTAAGTTCAGACAGGATCAGCTTCAGAAACAAACCACAAGAAATGTTCAAAGAATGGAGACGATTTTGTTAGAGTAGTCCAAGAGAGCCAGGCTTAGGCAGCTGAGCCCAGAACTGGCAGAAGAGATAGGTCAGCCCTCCTAGGATGCCTGTGGAAGAACAAAGAAAAAAATAAGTTCTGAACCACTGCACAATGTTGGCATGAAACCAAAAGTGTGCAAACTACCCAGAAATACAGCACAGCTGTAAATCTGAGAGTCTGTGACTTACCCAATCACTTTTGCTCCTTAGAGTTTCTATCACAAAGCAAGGGCAAAGAATGGGCCTAATTCTCCAAGCCAGTTCCTTCCTTCTGTGTGCGTTTGCTAGCATTTTGTAACAAAAATCCTGTCCCCTACCCTGTTTTTTTTTGGTATATTGACACCACTAAATGGCACAATGTGGTGGATCTGATGTAATACCATCATGAAGGCATTGCAACCCTGAAAGATCCAAGGAGAAATTGCATTCCATTGCACATATCATTACTCCAGCACTGGACTGAAGCTCCAAGAATAATTCTATAAGCTGTCCCACAGTTTAAAAAAACACAGAGTAGATATAACATATACATCAGACTGGCCCACTGCCTATACTACCAAAGCACTAAGAAACATAATTCAGTGGTTTTTTACACCATTAGTCTTGACAATAAATCTGCAGGATATCTTTTTATTAGAAGTAATATATTTCAGATAGATATTCAGAAAACATTTAAGGCTTTCATTATGTGTTTACAAGAAGCTGGGTGCTTTTGTCAACAGTGATAAGTCAAACAGCTTACAGTGAAGCACCGTGGCAACAACAGAGCTGTACAAAGCATTTTGCTGCATGGAAATTGTAACACTTCATAAGCAAAAAATAATAGAACTATTTACAAGGAAAACACTCAAATCCTGGATTGACAAGGCAGCACAAAAGGAAAAATAAAATGCCATTGAAGTAGCAGATAGTGTGGAAAATGAAACTGTTCTCTGAAGAACGAGTCCATGTGGATGGTGTTTGTGTGCACATCAATTTCTGAATGATAGAATTTTCAAGTGTCCATCACTGTCTTGCAAACTAAGATAAATATATTACTTTGTTCTGAATTTCTGGGCTTAGTGGTCTTAGGACAGGAGAAAAAAAACCTATGAAAGCGTGTCCATTCTCTTACCAAAAAAAAACCCAAAAAACCAAAAAGTACACATCGCTTCCTGCATGATAACTAGAAATCTTACATGAAGCCATTCTTAAGCAATACCTATATATCAGAATATATTATTCATGTTATTACTTATAGATGAAACATTCATTGTTATTTTCCTTCATCTCTTTTATCAATGTATTCATCTCTTCCACAACTACTTGGATGGCAAGATCTTTGGGACAGAAACCTGAGTTCCTTTATTAGACTTCTGCCAAACCAGCTCTGAAAATGTTACACTGCACAAAACATACTGGTATCATTGAGGTTCTCCTACATTTTAGGTAACTCACGTCTCCTTGGCTTTAACATAAAATATATAAAAAAAAATATATATATTCTTATAAGGATTCTTTTTTTTTCCCAGCATCTCAAAACAACCATGAATTATTTTAACTTAGCTCGTCTCACATTTTCCCCCACAATTGATAACCTCAGCAACCAGCATTAACATCTTACACGGAATAAAGCCAGTAACCTACATGTTTGGTAAAAGGAAAATTTGTTCTTCAGCTTATTAAAGTAATTTAGTTTGGATCTGCACCAGAATTAGTATGATCAGAATTTAGTCTGATATACTTATTTGTCAAGGGTATTGTACATTTGGGAACAGGCTATTACAATGCAAAAGAACACAGCCAATACCATTTGGTTTACTTGGCGTTTTCCCAGTTAGCATTGATTTTCATGCAGCGGTGGCCAGTTGAAATTGCTGATGCAAGAAGTGATAATTTTCTTGATGTGGGATGAATAGGACATGTTAAATTTAGCACTAAAGTAGAGAACGATTTAGCATCTGTTGTGGAAGAAAATGTTAAAATAAAGTGAAGAAACCCCAGTTAATGAAGAATTAACTTGTCAGTCCAGTAACTGCCTATGAATCATGAAAAGGGAATATGATCAATTCATATCAATTAATATCATATGTCATGATTAGATGAAGAAGTTGAAATCTTTGCAAAGGCCTCTGGCAAGCTTACAAAATAATCCTCTTCCCTTTCTGATATCTTTGCCCAGGTATGTTCTCCAGTTTTCCTCTTAATTTGACAGTGCTTGTCCTAAATTTTGAGTCACGATTCAAACACACCCATTGCCTGAGTAGTTTGTTGGTTTATCTCTCAGTTCGTCTATACAAAGCTGAACTAATAAGGACCAAATAATAAGTTTCTGTGTGTTGCTTTGCTCCAATCTCACCCAAGCCTCATCTCATCTTGCCCTGGCTCCACAGCTCTACTTTGCACATATTTAATTTCTCCCTTTAAATCATTCATCTCTAACCCTACACATTATGTCCTCTTAATTTAATTTTGTTTCTAATGCATGAGAGAGACCATTTGAATTTCTATTTCCTACACTGGTATTTCTGGTCCTGGTGAGTGCTTTCATATTAATGGCAACCCATGGTCCAGAGTGACAGGAAGATCCCTGGCAAACAACAAAAGTCAGCACATGCTTTTCTCTGTCTGAATCTTCTGCTGATTGCAGGCACTCTGCAAAACTCAGACTTGCCTTTTCACTGCCAAGAACCTGCACTCTTTTCCCTAACTCCCAATGCTCAAAGCATCTTATAAAAGTAATACCTTTTCCTTCCTGAAACACTGAAATATAAACAGCCTTGTTCAAACTACAGTGTAAGCCTAGGGGTGCAATGATTATAACCTTTATGTTTTTTTTAATCCTATATATGCTAATTTATCCATGTTAATCCAAATGCAGTTTACAGAGCCGTACATACCCAAACTGCACGCCGGAGCATGAAACAAATATTTCTATGGAAATAATCTGTAAATAAAAAGTCTGCAGTTATTTTCTAGTTCTTCCGTGACAAGATGGTGTAACTGTCTCCATTTTGAGAGATTTCTGTATTATCTTCAAACTCACTCAGTCAGAGAACCCCCTCACTTAGGAAAATTTAGGCTATAAACCAGGTAAGGAGGTGTGACATCAGATGGCAATGTATATTTTTCATTAATTAACAGTTGCAGTTGCAGGTGCTTCTACAGGGCAGTGGTCACAGCACTGAGTCTCACAGAGTTCTAGAAGTTTTGGACAATGCTCTCAGACACACGGAGTAACTCCTGGGCTGTCCTGTGCAGGGCCAGGAGCTGGACTCGATGATCCAAATGGGTCCTTTCCAACTCCCTGTGAAGGGACGTGAAACAGCCTTTTAAGAAAGTCCCTTCCCCAGACTCTTGCTGCTCAAAATAAAAGGAAATAGAAACCATATGACAGAATATTTCAAGCTGCTAGGTAATGACAGGGAAAAGTTCCTCCAGTGATTTACTGTTTAAAACTGAATTCTCCAGCTAATTTTCATAGATCAGATAAACGTTCTGTTCCTTGGCTTCCCCATCTGGAATAGCAGTGCATACCTCTCTCGCCAGGGAACTATGCACTTTAATTAATCAACAGTTGTAGATTGCTATATAGAGCGGAGCAAACAATCTGGAGTGAGCAGTTTATTCAATGAATTCAGCCTGCTTGCAGAAAATCCTCGAGCAGATGGTGTTGCCATCAACTGCACAGGAAAAGAGCGAAATATCACCCCAGTCTGACTATTTCTGATTTGTTTTATTTTACTTACATAATCTTTAGCCCCAGGGAAATATCTCTCAAGGATGAGGAACCCTTTCTTTACAACAGTCTAAGAGCTGCCTCTGAAAATCCAATGCCCACGGGACCACTGGAGCTCCTTCTGTAGAATTCCCAAGGAGGTACATGGAGGGGCCTTCCATATGCAGCTTCACTGATGGAAGACCACAGGGAACTGTTCTCACTTCAGGGAAGATTTTTTACCATATCTGGAAAGCCTTTTTAACCATCTTGTCTTGGCTGAATCTTCTGATAATTGGTTAGCTTTGCCTTGACATCAGGAACTAAAATGTATATTTTCAAGGACAGCAGAAAGACAGCAATCCAGAATGATTTTTACTTTGAAATATTAAAAAAAAAATTGTGATGTAGTTTATCAGTGCACAAAAATTCAGTTATTCAAGAGAACAGGATTGGTTTTTATCGTAGGACTCCACTTATTTCAAAGCGTGATGCCTCTATTTTGCTTTATTTTTTTATATGTATTCCCCTGGAGACTACATTAGGGTTTACATGAATTTTCACAAAGATATTTTATAAAATACAATGTTGTGCTATCCACTGCACGAAAGCCAACATATCAAAATTACACCTGTGTATTAGGATATATGGATTATAGCTTGAGCTGCAATTAATAGCCTTGCAAGGGGCCACGCACACTGTATTTGACAGCTAATGGTCGGTGTGATGTGGACTGTTACTCAATCTCTAGTCACAAACAGAAAATAGACAAAATGTCAGCTTAAAACTAGATGTTATAAAGAATTTTGCTGCTGAGTCAGAATTTAGATGGCTTTGGTTTTCTAAGTCCCAAGATGAATTGCCTGTCTGTACCCTTTTTTTTTTTTTTTTTCCTGTTTACAATTTTAGAAGTACCTAAAACCCACAGAAGTCCTTATGCTTGATATATGAAGCCTGGAAAACTGCTGCTTTTGGGCTTGGTTTTTCTTCAGCAGCAAAGGACTCTTCAAATTGTTTTTTAAACTAAATCCTGAGCCTCTTTGAGTGTCAGCTGCTGATAATAAAGTAGAAACATCCTTTACTGTTCCTACTTGACTGGAAGTTACATTAGAGATCATGACATGCTTAGTGCCTATAGTGATACACTTTACAGTGAGATATAATTGAGATTAAGAGTGAATGTTCCTAAGCAAATGGCAAGCCAAACATGCTTATTTGGATTGCAGATGGGAGAAGGAGTTAGTTAAGGACAGGTCAGTGAAAAATGAGACTTGGAAATGTGTTTGCACCTGAAGTTCTTCCCAACAAGTCATCTGTAAAGGAAATGTTTATTAGTAATAAATATAATTAGCAATTATGAGTGAAAGTAAACAGATGTTTTGTTTCACAGATTGCTTGAAAATGAAGGCCTCATGGCCAAACATCATTGTTTAAAGAAAGCTTAAGGAAAGTACACATGCTGTCTTTCCTGGTCAATGCCACATATCTTACCAGAGCTTTGTGTAGCACAAGTATAAAATACAATCTGATAAAAAAATTACTTATAAGAGTAAGATGTCATGGAGTTGGGTTTTTGGTGTTTTTTAAAGTTACTTATATTTTTAAATTGAAAACTATACTATAGTAGGTCACAGCTTTCCAAACTGAGGCCCTTTTCTGCAGAAATTCCCTGAATTCTGGCAGGCTATGGATCCATTAGGACTATGTTATAGAAGGCTTTAAAATGTGCCTTGATTTGCCCCTTAAAACTCCTGATGAAGTACATTTGATTAGTCTAAATGAAGCAAAGGGAAATCTTTTTGCTTTGTTGATTTTTGAAAGACTTGGCCTAACACCACTGTCTGTAGAAAAAGAAAAACGTTACAAGAGATTAGGACAACTTTGGTTTTCTGCAGAGTCACATGATACTAGACAAAAAATTAATTCCTTGCAACCAGTTTACCACCTTGTCCTCAATTTGGCCAGGTCAGGGTTAATTTTTCGCAGTAGCTGGGAAGGGTTTCAGCATTTTCCCTCTCACACTGCTGGCAGTGGTGGCAAATGTGCCAGACACAGAGGTGAAAGCTGATTTAACAGGAAACCCTGCACAATATCCAATTGTCCGTTCCTGTCCATGAGAAACAGAAAACAATCTTTAATTGAGCCTTCTAGCATGACCCATAGGAGATGAAGCCCTGCTCTCCTGCAGGAAAAGTCATGACTCTATCCTGCAGCTGACAGCAGTCATCAAGGAGATTTTTCACCAAGGTGCTTTTTATTTTCTTTTCTTCTCTTAAGCCTCTTTTTTGACCTTGTTTTTCACCACAGAATTTGACAAGGTATGTCTTTCATCCTAATTTAATCTCAGACAATTTTTTATGCATTTTAAACAATGCTCAGAAAAAAAAAAGTGTTCTGTATCACAATGAGAAAAGCTAAAAATAAATTAAGTGAGGTATTCACCTTCTAATGAAGTGGTCACTTCTTTAATTGCTAAATATACATATACCAAATAGACAATGTCTCTTCATACACCTTAATTAAGATAATTATTCCTCGGATTCCAGATGTTAAAAGAAAGTCTCAAAGCAAATTTCTGGGTTTGGAAAACTTAAAACCATTAAAATTTTCTTTAAATCTGTGACTTAGTCATATTTGCATAACTAAATTCAAGTTCAGAAACCCAGCTGTCAGTCTTCGACCTTTTTTAGTTTCTGCTATTTTATATAATTTGCCACAACTTTCCAAACTGAGGCCCTTTTCTGCAGAAACTCCCTAGATTCTGACTCATCGTGAATCCATTGAAATGGTTTCCTCTTGTGAACGTAAAACATTTGCAAAAGAAAAATATTATTTTCTACAAAATTGCAGGGATATTTTAAAATATCGACATGCACTTGAACTGTGCTAGATTTCAGACTATGGATTCAGAAGGTCTTCCTTCACACAGGAGCTAGAGATGGAATTTAGCAAACCAACTTGGCAACTGAGCATTGCAAAATATTTGCTTGCAGTGTAGAAGTCATCTTTTGCTTTCATTTTGAATTTTACCTTTGAAAATAATATGGAATATTCCTCTTTCAAGTGAGAATTAATAAGGTTAAATAAAATATCTATCAGTGGGTTCCTTCTGCATGCCTTTAACGTTCTATGGATAGATAAATAAGAATGAAGAAAGCACATTTTGCAAGCTTGTTCTATGATGAGACTGTATGTCAAATAAGAAGACATTTAGTGCTTTGATGTTGAATGAGTTTTGTCTGGATTTTATGAATCATGGTTTGGTTTTTGAATGACAGTTAAAGGACTGTGAAGGGAGAAGGGAAATAGCAGACAGAGAGTAATTTTCTCATTATTAGATTTTCAAACACAAGCATAACAGCCCATAGTGATCCATGAAGGGTTATTGTCGTGGGAATCTATTTCCCCTAGAAGTTTTGCAGTTTTAGGCATTCAGCAAGAAACAAGCTAAGAAAAAACCTTTAAGGCATGAATAAAATTGGTAGGGAAAAAATGTTTATCAGCAATCTACTTTATCCTGAGATTTGAAGGAAAAGGAGCTATTGTTAGAACAATACCCAGAAATGTGTTGGAATTTCAGTTCTGCTCACTTTGATAAACATTTCCTAGCCCTCAGTGTGGCAATAGCTCAGTTTCTCAGGTGGGATAATTGGGTTTAGTTTAACCAACATGAAGTGCTAGAACTTTTATTAAAAGGAGATGACAGAATGTCAGTGCGCTTATCGGGAGAAAACAAAAATGTATCTACATTGCTAACAGGCAGCTGCAGTGTAGCACTGGTACTGCCAAGGAGTTCCTGCTGCCACCATACTTCCTACAAGCAAGTTTACTATTTAAAGATGTATCAGAGAAGAAAAAACTTATTCCTAAAGGGAAGTAGGACTTTGCTTTCTGTCTCACCGGGACTGCTTGAGGAGGATGCCAGCCTGTCCTCTTCCATGACAAAGAGGGAAAAATGCATTACAGTCTAAGAAACTATATAAAACAATCAAGTTTACACTTTTCTTAGATGTGTTTGTCTTACTCAGGAAGATTAGCACAGTGCAAATATGTTCTTTCTTCATAAATAGTGTCTTTCAAGTACCCAGTCCAATTTAAACTTTGATTGTTTCTTTTTCCTTCTGCTGCTTGTAACTCAAAAGATAAATAGTTGTGCAGTACCCAAACAAGTGTCAAGCCCATACTGAAGAGCATGTGGACTGCTATTCTCAGAACATCATTAAAAACTCCCTTCTTTACAAATTGCCTCAGTTTATTTTCTGAGAAAAGTAATAGCTGTAATAAAGGAAGAGGTAAGGAAACCAATGTTAGCAGAACTATACTTTCATTATTATCTGATATATGGGCGCTCTCACAATAACAACAGTTCACCTCTGTATTTAGCCCCTTCCATTCTATATTAACAGAGTTTGCACAGATGTTATTGGCAAATAGGAATGCACTCAAGTTTTACTTCCCTTTCTAGCCATGCCCATACACCTAAATGCATGTGTGGAAAGGCAGTCATTATTTAGATTCATGGCTGTGCTACATAAATACATGAATCTCAAACTGTCCCCAAATCCCCATCTGCTGAGACCTTGCAGCAAATACTCACCAAGGGATTTTCAGGCATTTATGAAAGAAAGATATTTAGAGGGCAATGTTACATTGCAAGGATCAGTGGGGTGCACAAACATCATTAGCATATGTAAAGAATGGAAAGCACCCATGAGAAGTAACAGAACTCACAAATGTAGATGAAGGAGAGTTCAGTTAATTTTTAGTTGGGTAGGAGGAAGTGTATATTAGAGAAATGATGTTAAAAACAACAAAATTGACACCAAAGTCATGTCTCAAATAGCTTCCATCTACAAGCTGGTTTTTTTTGTTGTTGTTTTCTAATATTTCTTGCTAAAATCGTAATTTATGTCCCACACATAGATTACCCATGTCTCTCTCTGGACTGCATACGCTTAAAACTGTTCACTATGGTATTATTTCTCACATAAATGTTAACAAATTCTATGTGATCTGCAGTGTCTGTGCCAGTTCCCAGGAGTCAGTTAAGCCAACACAAGCTCTGTTACACTTTAGTCATAAGGAGATGTAGTCGAAGCATAATCTGTCTTACTGGTTAGCACCATCCTTCCCACACTTCTCCTCACAATTCCCCTTTCCTCCCATCTGTGGGTTACACTGGAAATTCAATGGAAGACCTCTAAAAGGAACCAAATAAAGCACTTCCTTTGGCAGATTAGATTGTGCCTGCCATGGCTCTGACATGGGTAACAGACAATATAAATTTCATGCTAGTACAGGTAATCGATGGCCTTGAGGTGAATCACAATGAACACTCAGAAGGAATCTGAAGACTCTTTCCAGCAGTTTCTTAGCAGAAGACCATGTGTAGCATCTCAGACAGCTCTAATATGCTCAGTTCAAAACAAAAATATATTTTCATTACAGACTGGGACATGTCTGTCACTTGCCAAGTATAATGCTAGAAGCCTTGTGTTCCTGGTTCTTCCATTTTCAGTACCTTTAAAAATAACTGATACTCACCAAATAAATAAATAAATTTAAATCCCCCCAGAGGTCTTGTAGAAATTGAGAGACAGAAGAATTAATGTTTTGGTAAGAAGTAGATGAAACTAATGTATACCTGATTGCTAAAAGCACACTGGGAAATTGAAACAAGTGATCTGCACGTAGGTGAGAGGCTGATGATACAAACAGCTAAATTGCGGGGAGATTAAACAGTTTGTGTATCAGTGAACATGGAATACCTGAAAGACTGCACAGAGATTAGGAAATGGCATAAGGGAGGCATCAATAGGGCCAGCAAAGGCACCTCAGGGATAAACTCTGGCTTTGTCTCCAGTTCCACATAGTAAATGGATGCTGGCTTTCCCCCCAGTAGAAGGATGGTGTCTCTGTGAGGACCAATAAATGTATTTATGAGTAACATTTAGAGTTTGCTCATTGGATCGGTTACAAACAGGATTGTCTCTTACTGGCATTGGTGTTCATGTGAACCACACAAATTAATCAGCTTAATGGCTAGGCATGCCAATTAACTTTTGGATCAATCCCCAATGAAATCAACACCACATCCACTAAAGTAAATGCCAAAATTGCCATTGATTTCAGTGGTGACAGGTGTTTCTCCTAGCAGGCATCTCTGTGCTGCACTGGGATCATGCTGAACTGCCTGCACCAAGGAAAATATCTCCTTATGTCCTCCACTCCCTTTACATGGAGGTGAACGATGTGGGAGAAAACCCATTCACTTGATTAGTAAAGGAGGTTATACAGTACAGACTCCAAAAGCTAAAGCCAGATAACGAAAGATGTTACACGGATGAGTGAAAAGACTGCAGAGCTCAGCAGGACCCATGTCTTGTGTTCAACAGAAACTGTGCCCAAATAACTGACCCCAAACATTCACTCTTGTGGAGATTGTGGAGTCATGGGCTGGAGAAAACTGAGGAAACACTTGAATTCCTACAAGCTTTTCAAACATTTGGAAGACACACCAACAAATCCAACAAGAATTTCTTCTAACTTATGTACAATTTCAACCTCATCGGAAAGAGCAGAGGAAAGCATTATTCTTTAACATAGTAGCAGAATTGTTGCCAAAATAACAAATGCAATTTAAAAAAGGAAAACTTTAATTAAAAAAACCCTTAATTTTGAAAGTTATATAACATAATTATTTGCTTTGATTTTGTTCTGATTTTGATACTAAAAGCTTCTTCAAAATGTACCCTTTTCTTAAAATAGCTTAAAATACTTTGATTTTTCCTATGAAATGAAATTTTATTGGGAAAAAAAGGCAGATATTATTCTAGAGAGAGAGAATGAATTTACAGCAATTGAAAGAACAGCAAAAATCAAAAGAATATAATGGTACTGACTTGTACAGCTGATGTAGCTAAAAATAAGGAACAGACAACAGAAAAATCAAGGTAATATGAAAATCTGTTAATTAAGCATCAGCATATAACCTTATAAAACTAAAACAGTTTTGTTTATGTTAACCACTGTAGTAAAGAGAAAGAAAATAATATTTTAAAAAAACATTATGAAGGTGAAAAATATGAAGGTGGCCTTTCAAAGAATCCCAGGAAGACACACAAAACACCCTATCCCCTTTGCCATTTAGGACATGGAACACCTAAAATTTAATTCACATTTTGTCTGATTTTTATTTTGGAACACATCTTAATCAGATGAAGCTGTTCTGTTTTGCATCCAAGCTGAGGAGACACTTGGGCGTTCCTGGTGGATGCTCAGACTAGAGAATAGTTCTCATTTCTGTCTGACTCTCTAAATATTTGAACAGCTTGAGTGAGAATAACACAGGGATGAACCCCTGAATAGTAATTATCTTTGAGTAGTCATTGCAGTTGGGCAGTTCTTTGGGCATTCATGCAGTTTGTAAAAGACCCAGGTATTTAGATTATCAGTCATGAGGCAAAGTGAGATAGGAAGCTGCCTTCCCCACCAGTGAACTTTTTCTGTCTTCAAATTCACGACATTCTGAAGACCTAGAGCAGCACCTAAATATTGAATTTGGTGAACCCAACAAGATACTCAGGAATATCCAAACTGTATGACAAGATACCTTGGTCAAGATTTTAAAAAACATAAATCATCTGTGGCAGCTGTTACTTAACCTATGCTCTATATATTCTCTCCCACACACATGTGATATGAAAATATGTCCTTCTGAAACTAGCAGAATGTAGTAGTAGAGAACTTTTCCATAGTTATACTATTTAAGCACACACTTCTTCACAAAATTAAGGCCACATATAAGTCACTTTAAAGACTAAAATTACATAAAGGAGAAAAAAAGCTGTAATGATTTCAGGGAAATGAGGGCTATGGATTTTAAGGTGCTGAATTAGTAAAAGTAATAACTTTTCATAATTCTGGACACTCCTTTTTAGGCAAATTCAGTGAGTCTTTTATGAAGATGGAGGAGTTACTCTGTTCCTATTCTTACCCATTCAAAAAATTGTGTGAACTTTTCATAATTTTATTATTCATCTCTGGCAATTACAGGTTTTCTTCATGTTCCAGCTGCTGAAGTCATTATAAAAAAATATGGCATGCTAAAGCAGTAAGTTTTGTGCTTTATGGCTTTGCTGGAAAGAATGGAAAATTTGTCCAAGGAGTACAGCATAGAGGGATTTTTCTTTCTTTTTTCTTTTTAGCTGGTTTTTTTAGTGGCTTAAATTAATGGCTTTTAAATGCAAGGTAGTAAGTGCCATAAGCAAGACAAACATCACATTGAGGTTTCATAAAAAACCCAAAACAAACTGAGGCAGGTTACACAGGCCAAAGTCAATTCAAATTCAAATTAAATTCTTATAAATTAAGCCAAACAATCATAGAGCTTAGTTTAGTGTCCACCATGTGGCTGTTTCTGTTGACACCTGACTCCTTTTCCTTGATCTCAGCCCTTCTAATCTGAATCAGTTTAACCACTGCAATGTTTCAGATCCCTGGTTCTCCTCAAAAAAATATTTGATGTAACACTGTAGAAGATGGAGTTAACTCAATTCTAAGCTAAAACCCATGTTTAAAGACCTGTGATAGGAATTCAGAGGTCTTCACTGTGTTCCTAGAGTGCAAACTTTCTGCTGATAGAGCTTTTGGCAGTTGATGCAGGTACTTTGCCTGCTGAGCAGAAAGAGATTTGAAGACCTGGTGGGTCCCAGAGCAATAGCCAAAATCCCCTGCAGCATCCTGCTTTTGTCAGAGGCTTGGAGGACTTGCCAGCAACCAGATTTCCTCAGCTCTCTTCCATCAGCCACAGGACTTCCCTGCTGGAATCTACCACACTTCCAAGCAATAAAAGGAGGACAGCAGGATATAATTTCATCAGCCATTGAACAGATATCAGGATGATCCTCCACATTTTATGGGCTCTCAAGTTAAATGTAAACTCAGTGTAGGAAAACATTAACCACACAAAACACCTGATGGAAATTACAGCCTTCTCAATTAGATTTTAGGATATAACCATATCTATTTCATTTTACACTACACGTGTCTAAAAACTATTGTCCTTTAAAAGCGTATTTCTATTGCAGCTAAGATGCTCATCTAGCAACTTTCTCTTTGTGAGATAAGAATTAAAAGGGATCACACATGGATGCAAAGGATTTTCTGCTGAATGTTGTATATTGCTGTCATGAATATTGTGGCTACATATTGCAGTCAATTCAATGGTGTGAAACAAAGCTTTGTTTCAGGATGATACTACTTGGAACTGTAGAAAACAGCCATGTAGTTTTAATGAGAGATCCTAGGTTGGTACATTTAAAGTTTACACATCAGAGAAACTGAACAAAATAAGCAGGACCATATTTTGCTATCTCATATATAAGAGTTAAAAAAAGATGTCCTGGGTGGGAAGGCTGGGCTCAGAGTAGTGAGTTTGACTAGTGTACTACATGACTTTTCCTTGTTTTGCAAAAGCCATTTCCCCTGTCACTAGTGGGGCTTTATTAGCAGAATTCTCATTAACAGCTGGATTGGCATTAAATCCATTATTTCATTTAGGCTACTGTAGTATGACCTATTCACATATGCAAAAATCTGCATGATCACTTCATTGATCTGTCTACACCATTTGTTTTTCATTCACCTTTGACTGAAATCTGTTAAACCTGCATTGATTGCAATAGCAGCTGATGCTGCAGAGTTTTATAAAAAGACAAGGAGACAGATAATTTCATACACCCATGTAGCCTTCCCAAGCTTCATTCCCGAAGCTTCTAGACTTACATGCATTCTCACACAAGCTTGCAGCAACAATAACCCTGAAAATCATGACATTATCTTACCTGGGAAATTTAAACCACCTAAAGCACACAGTCAGAGGGAACTGTTGTTGATGTACCCATTGCTTCACATTTAGAATGACATTAGTGTGCCATGACAATCCTCCACTGGAATGTGATTTTTGTAAATATTTTTAAATTTGGGGTAAACAAATGAGAAACATCAAAGGGTCTGAATCACAAAGGAAAGTGAAATTAATGCACTTTCAACGTCAGTAACTATCAAAGCAAAATGGCTACTTGTACATCTGTAGAACCAAATGATAACTTCCACAGAATAATGTCATCCAGAGCAGGCATTAAAAAATGGAGAAGGAGCCAGTTGGGTGCACAGTGAAAACTGAAAAATATCCCTCAGACACATCAGCAAATAAAGAGTTCCAGGTAAAGAGATTCTTCCTTTGTTTAATGAAGGGAAGTTGGAATAATATTTAGTTCTCATGCAGTAACATTCAGTTCTATTTTACAGAATTTAAAAAAAAAAGCCTTGGGCTGCTTTAGCTGTCAGTTAGTCACACACTTTAGCTACCCTAGATTTATTCTCTCATATTAAATCCTGGTTTTATTCATCTATTCCTCTGTAACATCAGAAGAGGTATTTTGCCATGCTTGCAGCAAAGTAACAACGCCTGCTTTGATATCAGGCTGTGTTGGATTGTGCAGTATTCAACGGAGGCATGTTCAAGCTGTACACCCTTTTTGTGGAAAAATACTTGCCTGAGTGTTTCCCATTTAGGTCTACTTTCCACAGACAAGTTTCAAGCACCACTAGGTGATGAGCCAGGGTCATCACTCTGAACCCCTTTCCTGCACATTAGCATATCAGTGTGCAGACACTGAGCACTGCCATCTGGAAGGATTAGACTCTTCTCAAAGCAGACTTCCCTTTAACATATTTGTACAAGATACACACAACAAGTGGGAATACAAATCGGTGCTTTTAGCTTGCTTTATTTCAGTCTTATCAAGTGCCTAAAAGTTGTCAGTCTCATAACTGAAATATTTTTAGTGTTAGTTATACAAAACATATTTTGTGTTTTGGCTCTCCAGGATTGCATGAAGTACCATCAACTTGATGGAGTATTATTCAGCCAGAATGCAATTATAATGTTTGCTTTTAACTTGCATTCCCACTTTTTTTTTCAGGGAAGAGACAAATAAAATGAGTATAAATCAAACATGGGGAGAGAAAATTAATTTATTGAACTTTCACCAAAAGTCTCAGCATGGATATGAATTTTGGGAAGAAAACCCACTTATTATTTTGAAACTTGTATTTTAAAGATGAAAGGATTTCATAAATAGTATTGCAATATGACTTGGAAATCATCTTTAAGTTTTATTATACAATACTTAAAAGTACTTAAAATGCTTTGTAAGAGATTAATAGTAATGATACAATGCTTGTCACAGCTTGAGTGGTATTTCTTCCAGCAAAATATGATTGGTCAGATGAGTTGTTGTTTTAACAGCAATCAAACAAATCTCAGAACATTTTACCAGCTCTGGTTTCACTGTCAGCCTTGCTCAGCTCCAATACTCTACCCTGGCTAAGTACCCATAAACTGGACCTTTGTAACAGGCTGATTTAACATTCAAGGATTGTGACACTTTTCTACACATGGCATCTCTAATGGAACTTCAAAACTTTTCACACTGTTTATTTTAAATTAGAAGCTCACACATTTCTCTCCATTTTTCAGGGTATGAGATTATCATAAAAAAAATGTTGACAAAGGTTGTTGGAGACTTCGGATGATTTTGTACAGCCTTTGTTAAATACCATTAGACAGCTCTTAACCCGAGCTGTTCATCTGCTGGTGGTTCTCAGATATGCATGAACAGGATTCTCTTCAGAAAGCACACTGCAATGCAAATCCCTGGTTTAGGTGGCAACACATATGAGTTGTTGTACATGCCCAGGGGTTTCTTGACTGCTGTTGCCTATTCCATGCTAAAAGGGTGTTAGAGATGCACATCTCCAAACTCAGTTTTTTATTACCTGACACCTTTAAGGTTGGGGCTTTTTTGCTTTGTTTTGTTGGTTTTGGTTTTGAATTGTTAAATTAGGACAGATGATGAGTTCATTTGGTTTTGTCTGTGTAATCCTCTAACAGCTCTACCACCTGAGCACTGAAACGTGCAATTTGGTCTCTCTTTCTCTCTCTCCCACTCTGTCTAACCCACTCACACATGCACACTTTATTTTATTAAAGCTTATAAGCCCTTGCATCGACAGTTTTGGCAGAAGTGGACTGCTGGCAATCAGTCTGATAAGCAATGACTTGTGATTGTAGTAATGGCAGTGACATGTGAAGGTAGTGACAGCTCTGGAGTCTAAAGTGTTGATTGAAAATACGTGCTTAAAACATGCAAATTTCCAAAACAAGTTGCTGCCTTGGAAGTAATTGATACAGCACTGCTTACTATTAGAGCTGGTTTAAGAGCAGGATTTTCAGTTCATTGAGATTTTTTTTTTCTAAGCTACCCAGTAAATGACCCTTTCTTTCAGAGAGTGACAAGCAGTGTTTGTCCATTTTAAAAATGTACTGAAGCTTATTCAGGGATAGACAAGGTGGTATGAGAAAATTTACCACATTTTAAAAATTTACTGAAGCTTATCAGGGATAGACAAGGTGGTATGAGAAACACAGCCTCTTTTGGAGCCCGGCTGGCCAAGCCCTCCCCTGAAAATTGTGCTTCTTAGTGCCCAGCAAGATGATGGCCACAAACCTGTTTCCTGCTCCTCACTTGAGTCTCTTCCACCTTATGTCTCATCCTGGCTCTCCTTGCCCTTTGCACTTTTCCATCAGTGTTGTTCAAAGTGGAAATTGCAGGTTATTGGAGCGACATACTCCCGCAAGCCTCTATGGACTATTTTGTGTCTCTCTTCACTATCACAGCTTAAAACTCCTTCAGGTTCTCAGTGAACTAAACATGCCTCACTCCACTATTATGGTCCATGTAGATAGCCAAGGTACCAAATTTCCCAGATGTCACACGGTCTGGCTTGTTTGTTTGCTCCAGGTCATCCTTTCCATCAGATAGTCTGTCATGTGCAGGCTGTGGAGACAGAACTGCCACTCCTGAGACTCTTGTGACATCAGAGATTATCCTAGATTTCACCTTATACAAGTATCAGTGATTTTCACACTCTGCCCTCCCCAGAAATGGACTTTGCTCCTTTTTAATCAAGTATCTGTCTTACCAATGTTTTTCCTGAATGAATGTTGAAAACAAATGACACTGACAAGTATTTCTGGCCATTGTATGACATATGAAATCAGTTCTGGAACTGGCGATACCTGAAAGGGCACCTTTCAACCCAACTGGAAGGCTCTCAAAGCATCTGCTACACCCTACACAGAAGCTATGCTTTCTTATATTTCACTGCACAATTATAGGCAATTATAAGTGCTGGTTTTGGAAGGGCAGCCACTCCCATTTGTCTTCTGATGATACTTTGATTTCTTAGCCCCAGCAGAGTGCAGAGCCTCTCGTCCATCTGAGGTAGCTGTCAGTACTGGGATCAGCACAGATGTAGTGGTAGAAATGGAAGTTAAAATATGCTCTTTCTTTCCATCAAAACCCCCAATCAATGTATCACTGACATACTGTAGCTGGTTTCTCATGGCCTAAGGAAGGCAATGTCACAACCATCGTTAGTGTGTTGATGAAGAGTGGCTCCTCCTGCAAATGCCAATCAATCACTTTCCCTGATTTATTTCAGGCTTCTTCAGCCTTGGCAGCATTTCTAGAACACAGGGAACACAAATGGTTGGAGATGATTTAGTGTGATAAAGAGAAATTTGTTGATGCAATTGGTATAGGAAGCACTCCCAGGTACTTTCTGCAGCCATGTCAGAGGAAGCAACTGTGCAGGTGGAAATGTTCCCTTCTGTCTTGCACATGAGTTAAAGTAGAATGAAATACTGAAGCTGAATGCATGTCTGAGGTTTCTGTCGATTTACCTTAGGAAAAGGAAGTAATGATGTTTATAATATTTTACCATTGAGACCAGAATATCAAGAGACATCAAAGTTAAGTTACATTCCTGGTATTCTACAGCCAGTTATTCTGTATTTTACATCTATATAATTTTAGTTGTAAATACTATATATTAAATATAGTATTTTATACTATTATGTATCAGATGTAATATATATATACATGTAATACATATATATATATAAAAACTAAATTCTCATTTTTAGTAATTAGTGATTTTATTAACATTCCAGCAGTTCTCCCACTATAGTCCAGGCTGATTTCCTGGGTTAAACCATGACAAGGTTCTTTTAGCTATGAAAGAGTTTAAGCAGTGCCAGACAGCATATCTATTTATATATTAGGATTTAAGTTTGCTGAACAAAGAGGACAAAATTAAATAACGTTCTGAGAGTATTTAGGTGTTCCACAGTTGAATTGAACATGTATAAGGCACACAAAATATGATCCCTGTGGAGTGTACATATATTAAGATAGGTTTGCCTCCTTTATCTTAGATCACTACTATCATCACATATTCTTTATAAAGGACTTTCATGTGAACATAACTGAATCCAACAACCTTTTAATATAGCTCAAAAATATCAACCTCAGACAGCTACAATTATATAGACATCCATATACCACCTGTATAGATCTCTAGCTGGTTCCTTGGGACACGTAGCAATGCAAGCCACTTCCTTCATTAGTGAAATGCACTTTGAGTTCAGTCACTAAATGAAGTATCAGAACTAAACAATACACAGTGGTTCCCTGTACTGAGGGGGCTTTGAATCACTATATTCAGATGCCAAAATCATAGAGTTCACTTTCAGTCACAGAAAAGAATCTCAGGATATGCTGCAGATGTTCTTAGAAAAGCTGGGTAACAGTGTGGACTGTGTCTGTCCCTTCCAGGACTAACTCTGCTCTCATTTACATGCACATGTACACTTGCAAATAAAAACAGATCAGTGTTTTCACAAGTGAATTTGAGCATCACATTGTTTTCAAATGGATAAAGTATTCTGCAGAGTCCCTGAATGCTGCATATTGCATGTGAATTGCAGGAAGAAGTCACCCTATTAAAATACCTTGTCTTTTTCTTCTTTTTTTGAAACTACTTATTTACTAAGTAGTTCCAAGATGTAATCACACCTTTATGGTAGTTACCGCATAAATTATTCCAGCTGTGCAGTCCTGCCTCTTAGTTTTGCCAGCCTGTGTAAATACAATTGTACAATGATATGTTTTTGTAACATATTTTACCAAAGGAAAGGTAATGCACTGAAAGTTGCAACACACCCTTGGAAATGAAGCTGTTCTTAAGATGTTTTTCTTCAGTATGACTGCAAAAATAATCCCACATCTACAATTTTAAAGGCCATGCATTACTTCCTCCCTCCATGGAGACATGGAGGAGAAATGGGCTCATACCAACAAAACTTGCGGAAGCCATGATTTGCAGGCAAGTTTCCAAGGTGTGTTTTGCACCTGCACAAGAGGCCTTTATTATCCATGTACAGCTTTTCCTTCTAAGATTTATATACATACACATGTAATGTGTGGAATGTGTACCTCAAAGGTCCATGTGTATGTCAAAGTCCTAAGAATATACCTGCTCAAACGTGTGCACACCAATACCTGTTGTAGAAGAAGATTTCAAAAAGAATGCAAATGAATTCTCAGATTAATATCTCATCTTCATTTCTGATACTGCTTAGAAAGAAAATCAGAAATGAGATCCACTGGGCTGTTGAACAAATTCAATTGAAAATGTCTATACTTGCTTTATGTGTTTAGCATTATAAAGAGTGGGCAATCTTGAAATAAAGCAGTATGTTTATGAATGAGAGAACGAGTGGAAAATTTTCTTCATAAAACACCTTTCTTCTAAAAATGCATATTTGACTAAATTATATTTTATAGAAATGTACTGCTTTTGGTGCAATCCAATGAAATTGTCAAGACTTAATTTTAATTGAGTTGAAAATATATAATATTTTCCTCAGAGATATCAAACTTCCCAAGTCGGTCAGCATGGATTCCTACATGCACCTATGCAAGCCTACAGTCTCAAGAGAAGGCAGTCTTCTCACAGTTTGGATTCCTATTCCTGTTCTTCTTTTCACATGGGAGGCATACCCTGCAGCAGTAACCAGCCTCCACAAGTGTTCTAAAGCACATCCCAGACAGGTTTTTCTGGAAGGCTGGCTTAAGTAGGAATACTGTAGGGGCTTTATGGATAAAGCTTTAGGAAATATCTCAGTGGCTCATAAGTCTGAATATCATGGTTTGCCTCAATCAATATTAAATACTTTATTTCCCATTGTCATCCATGAGTGAAATCTTCCAAATGAGAACCCATAAAGCACCATGAGCATCCCAACATGTCAGAAATAGCTTCACAAAAAAACCCAAAATAAAGGTGATAGGAAGGGAATGTTCCCAAATATTGCAACAGTTGTTTGTGAATCAGCTTTAACTCTTAATGTAAGTCGAGGTGATACTGAGGTAAAATTAACTTGACAGACATAGTGTTCTCTTACAGTGGTGAGCACCTCAAGGTGATGAGTAAAATCTTGCTAGGTATTGTGGTAGTTTTACTGACAGGATTTCTCACAGACAAGACCATTGTTACACTTTTACTGATGTTCTTAACTTCAAGTGTGAAGTTTAAAACCTATGAGAGTCTTATTTTTATATGCAAAGCCATGCTTCATGAACTAAAGCATAATTTGTTATATAGTGTGCCCAGGCTGCCAGTGTAGAATTCCAGAAATGTTAGTGGAAACTTTCTGTTCTTTTTAAGTAAGTCACAATTTTCCCTAAACTCTTCACCCAGAAGTGGTTGATGCAATGCAAGGAATCTATTTCTACTGGCATAAGTAGATTTGCTTAAATGCTTTTAAGTCTATAGTGTCCATATAGGATAAATAGGAACAAGAGCAAATATAATGGACTGATATAAAATTATTTGCCTCTTCTGTAGAGGAAATATCTTATTTTCCTTTAGCAGCTATTGAGAATTACACATACATCAGTCAGTCTGTGTCTAGCCTCTGTTCATCATCATTAAAGTAAATGTTCTACCTTCTATATATTATTGGTAATGGAGACTGTAATACATGCATCAGTATTTAAGAAGTTTCTGCAGTGTTGACTTTGTATCCCAATGCATTTTATAAGTGGATTTATGTATAATAAATCTATGAGACAAATGCATGCAGAAACACATTTCTGAATTTATTACTTCATTAAGTTAAGCTTCAGTAAGGTTGCTGAGGTAAAGCTAATATCAGGACATGTTGTATTTTACAGGCTTTCTAGATTTTTCTAAGCAATAGAAATAAATCATAGAAACATTTCTTGCTGTGTAGTGAAGGCTTATGGGTCATTACCAATGTGGCCATTCTCCCAAACCCCAATGTTTTAGGATTACTCCTATATTTCATTTTCAGCACTAAAAATCTTTCTGGTAGTCATAAAAATGTTGAATTCAAAGAAAAATGTAACAGTCCATAAAAAAGAAACTGATGGAGTTGGGTTTTTTTGAAGCAGTCATATTTATTTGCCATTTTGCATCTCTCAATATGCCTTTTTCTTTATTACACATTATGGAGATGGGCCTGGTCTGAAAGCTCTATAATCTGCAGGGACTTTCTCACAGGACAGCAAATTAGGGCCAAAATATACAAAGTCATACATTCTAGTGAGAAACCTAACTTGCACTACAATCCCACAAAAACAAAAACAAAAAACAAACAAATAAAAAACCCCTACACTGCTATGTCATTGTTTTAAGTGCTTGATTTTTAAAAATGGATAGTGCCTTGAGGAGAAAACCTTTTCTATTTGCATTTACAGAAGCTGATGACCATGTTGCTGTGGTTTTCACTGCACACTTGGCCTTGCAGGCAGGGTTATCAGCACAGACCCAACATTACTGGCACGTATTTATCCACCTCAGAGAAGAGGCAAAGCTCCCCAGGAACTCTATTCCTATAGACATCCATCATATAGAATATCTCCTTATGGCCCCCTATAGCACTATGCTCCAACACAGGGTAGAATGGAAACATCACCTGCTTTGACCTGCTGGCTGTGCTCTGTCTAATGTAGGCTGTTGTACAAGGGCCCCAAGGGCATATTTCTGACTTCTCTGCAACCTGGTGTCCTCCAGGACGCCTGTGTCATTTTCTGCAAAGCTACTCTCCAACCAGTCTGTCACCAGCCTGCCCAGGTGCATGGGATAACTCATCCACAGCAGCAGGATGTTTTTATTTGCCTCTGTTGAAGTTCTGAACCTTTGCTAAAGGTTCTGACCAGCCCATTTCTCCAGACTGTCCACATCCCTCTGCATAGCAGTGAATCCATCTCGTGTATTGACCATTCCTCCTGATTTTATACCATCTGCAAACTTGTTGAGAGTGTGCTCTGCCCAAGGCATTTATGAAAATGTTAAATAGTACTGGCCTTAAATAGTATTGACCCTTCCCTGGGGTACATCACTGGTTACTGACATCCACCTGGATTTCGTGCCACCCATCAACATCCTGTGACTCTGACAGTTTAGCTGGTTTTTAGCCCACCCCACTGGCCACTTATGTAGTCTGTACTTCATCAGTGAGTCTAGAAGAGTGCATTAAAATCTGTTTGGATGTCTTGATTTTACAGGACAGTGTATACTGTGAAATTAATCTTTATTTTATGAGTTCATTAGGAAAGAAAGCAAACACACCAAACAAGGGCTGAATCCCACCTGTAAATATTAGTCTAATGTGGATTAACTAGTTCATCTCCTTGTTAATTCGTTCACATACTTTCTAATTTGCAAGTTCTCTAATTCATAACTTGTAACTTGCAACTCATGACTTGTGCACCTGTGAGCAAAAAGATTACCCAGCCAATGGTGAGAGTGCTCATCTTTCCTCCTCCATCACACTGTAGGGTGAAGAAGTACCAGCAGGACACTGCAGAAATCCATGTGGTGGTGATAACCTTCCCCTCGTTTCCCATGTGCCACATGGACCATCAGGCTCTGGTGCAGAGTGGATCTCCTACCACATTAGTTAGGATGATCCAACAATCTTATTCCTGTTGCTCTTTGGAGTTCACAGCTTGAATATGTTTTGCTGTTGTTGTTGTTTTTACCCCTCCTCCCCTTTTTCAGATGAAACATAAAGTATTTTTTAAGACATTTGTTTATGGGGTCTTACAAAACAGCATGATTCAAGTTTTAAATATTGTGTGGAAACATGCTTCACAGCTACTTGAAAATTTTAGCTCACTATTCGATATTATCTGCATTTCTAATGTTAGTTCTGTTTAAAGAACAATTAATCAGCCTTTTTCCTGTTTGTATGCTTCTAAACACCCATCATAATATATAGTAGCATTTTCAAGATCAAGCAGATTACAACTATTCAAGGATACCCTATTTATCTTTCTGTCCTTGGAGACAAAGTTATCAAAAGTTATGGATGTTTGTGAATTATCAAAAGAAAAATGCCTATAATGAAAGCTACAGAAAAGACATGTAATGAGTAAGGAAAAGTAATTTAAATTCAAAAGAATGAAATTAGATTCCATAATGAAAGATGCTGTCATATTATATGGCAATACTTTAAGTCACATAATGACAATATATTCTTATTGCAACAGAGTGATCTGAATTGTGAAGAAATGGAAAATATTTAAAGAAAAGAAATGTCTAAATGTGATGATTCATCATGTTTCTTTTTAGATAAAGACATAACTTAGAGGTTTGAGAAGGAACTGATGGTTCTCTGCTTATCTTTCAGTTCTTTTGTTCTGACAGTTACAAATATGACTACTTTTAAATCCAGATTTTTTTAAAAATCAGAAGATTCTTCCCACAAACTGCTTATTAACCTGCAAGAGATTTCTACAGTAAAAAATATTTTTTGCTCCCCTGTTTGTTTTATATCCTATGCTATTTCTTGTGTATTTTTAATGGGATATAACATTAGGAAGATGAATTACATGAAGGGTTTGCACAGCATTTCAACACAGTGTTGCATTTGGGGGGGTAATGTATATTTAAGCACAGCATTGTATCTGAATGTGTCCCACCTATGAAACTGTTAACCCACTGAAGCCCTAAATACTGAAGAAAGATGGAAACAGGAAATCAGAACCTTACTGTTCAATATGGGCCACTTTTTCCCAGGGCAAATTCACTGCCAATACAAAATCAGTGGTTTCGGTAAAAGATTTCTGATAATTCAAAATTCTCTTGTCTAAAGAGGCATTTGTTAAAAAACTCTTCAAAGAAACTTTTATTAGGGCATGCAAAGACCAAAGCGGTTGAGTATAACTTATCTCTCAGCATCTAAATTCTGTTTGGGCCAAGCAAAAATCTCTGGCCTTTTGGAGAGAATCCCATTAATGTACTTAACTTAATTTAATTTGGAACATATAGAATTATGCATTTTTAAAATCAACACTAACATTCTTCAGCAAGAAACTCATGGTGACAAGCCATCACTACATCTTCGAGTCTAGGTAATGCCAATTATATTAAAATACCTCACCTAGCACAAGCTGATGAAACCCACACACATGCACTTATTTGCATGAGGAGAATGTAGCGCTTTTAGCTGCAAAGCTGAGTGTTTAATATCTGTTTTGCCAGCACCACTGAAACTGGAATACTGAAGCTAATTGAGTTAGAAAACACTGCAGGAAATGGAGAAAGCTGAGACTTCACACACTTCACAATCCTGATGGAGCTCCAGATGACACCCCAGTATGATTTGGAGGTGAAATGGAGGAAGAACCTCATGAAATATATAAAATCTGTCCCCCCAGGGAGATTTTAATTAGAGTTTTTTCAGTGCCATGTGAATTGGTGAGAAAGCAGCTCCTTCAGAATATGGTTGTGTTTGCCTGTATTTCTTTCACTCTCTATCTTCTTTTTCAAGCCAGTACATAAAACAGTCCAAAGTAGAAAATGAAGGAGCAAGTGGAGGACAAGGATTTAATTCCACAATTATTGTAATTACATTTCAAGTCTTCATCACATTAGCTGTTCTAAAACATTAATAATGCTGACAAGAAAAACAGCAATACACTGCAGTGTTCCCAAGGCCATTGGGTTTGCTACAAGCATCGCAGTGTGAAATGTTATAGACTGTGTCATGCAAGAGGTGGTCTAACTTGAAGATCAACTTCATCCCACAGCCTTAGAAAGCAGGATTTTCATGAATAAACACACTCATTTGATGCTCATCACCTGTCTCACCCATCTGCAAAGGAAAACTACATTTTGATCCAGATGTAGCCAGCAATGTTGAAGCTAAGTGCTGAGTTGCTGAGTTTACAGAAACAATTTAAAATATTTTTGTTTGCTTAGCAAAATAGTCAGCAAATAAATAATTTGAGCTCTAGCTCTAGATATAAGTGTAGGAGGCTGAGTTCTGTTGCCTTCTGTGTTTTCTATTCAGTCGAGGAACTAGTAGTGAAATTTGCCTCAATAATGAATTCTTTCAGTTTTTGTTTTTCCTATTTTAGTGAATAGCTATTAAACTAAGGTATTTTTTTACTAATTTGATGTGGAGGAAACATCACTATGTTGTGATAATTTGTACTAAGGTGCATACAAAACAAGAATATGTGCCCCAGTATAAAAGTCAGCTGATATATATAAAGCCAACTTCCTAATAAACCCTAATAGAGGAAACATATTAATGAAAACTTTAGGCATTTATTTGACAAATGGGACCTGATACAGTTTTTTTTACAGCAGTTTATTCTTTATTTAGTACAGCAGTTTTATTTATTTACAAACATCGCAGCTATCAATATTAGTAATTTTTCTAAACAATGATTTAACAAACCGTTATTACAGATATAGACATTCTGTAGGTTTTTACTGTAATCTAGACAGCTGATCTAAACCAGTAGGTTAACCTGCAAAAACATGCTTGGCTTCGTATGTTACTCATCAGTGCTATGTGACTAAAGATTTTGCACTCTATCCTACAGTAAAAGGTCTTAGATTCCCTGAATATAATTTACTAAGGGTAAGATGAAGCGTCTTTTAAATTTCACCACATGATCTAGAGCTGGTGATGAGGAAGAAATATGGAGGCCCCACAATTCTTGAGAATCTATAAAACACTGTACTGGCTTTAGCATTTATCAATTTTTAACTACCGCTACAAGGCTTCAAGCAATCAATTATTTCCCAGCTCAGTGAGAGACTCAGAGCTATACCAGATAAACCAGAAATCAATTTTACTGCCTTGTGGCTGGTTGCTAAATATGTTTCTCCATACCACACTTAAAAACAAACAAAGATAGACTTTTTAATTTTTTTTTCATTACAGACGTGGCTGAATTTTCTTCATACTTCACTTGATGCTTCAAATTCAGAAAGGGATAAACCTTTTTTTGAGATATAGATACATTGTCCTTTTATTATTGCTTTCTAAAGAAACAGAGCAACAAATCTATTATTTTTCATTTTTGAGTCTGGCAACATAGCTGGGAACTATTTTTCATAGTGAAGGGTCTCTTGGCTGCTCTTGTATATCACTCTATGGGAGTTGTCTGCCATAAGGGAAAGACTAGATTGCCATAAAGGGTGCAGTATTCTGCTAAGGAACCATGGAATTCTGCTAAGTATGATGGAAATTACCAGCATGTTTATGAAAAACATAGTCTTCCCCAAAGAATAAGCAAAACCTTTCATGATATCCAAAGAAATTTTTTATGGATGCTTTTAAAGGTAGAATGAACAACTCTTCATTTAGAGGAAGTCTAGAACACACAAAGGCCCCATTCCTCCTCTGCTATATTTATCAGTTCACATGTACCACGTACCTTAGCCTTAATATGCACTGTACCTCCATGGAGATTGGTTTTGCATTTAAAAAAAAAACAAAAAAACCCCCACAAACAAACAAACAAATAAACAAACAAAAAACCACCAAAAAACACCCACCAAACAAACAAAAAACCCATAATCAACTACTTCTATTTTTGCAAGATTTGAAACATAGACAACTTCTACAAAGTGTCCTTTGTATTCTTTTTCTGTTATGTGAAATGGAAAACACTTGTATATGTGGCTGTAATGAGGTTCTGGTGGATTTTTTTCACTCCTGCATGACGAAAAAACATTGAATGAGGTTGGCAGGAACCTGTGGTCCAACCCCCTATACAACCAGTTGTCCAGGACCATGTCAAGACAGGCTTTGAGCATATCCTCAGATGGAGACTCCACGACCTCTCTAGGTAACCCATGCAGGTGTTCAGCAACCCTCACAGTAAAAGAGTGTTTCCTGATATTCAGATGAAACTTCCTGTGTTTCTGTTTTTGTCCATTGCCTCTGGTCTTTTCCCCAGGCAACACAAGAGAGCCTGAGTTCTTCCTCTTTGCATACTCTCTTGTAGTATTTGTGTATGTCAACAAAATTCCTACTCAGATTTCTACTCCACACTATTCACAGCTTCACTGTGAGGATTTTATTTTTTCATTCAAAGCTTTTCTAAATTCCAGGTAGCCTATATCCGTTGCTCTCCCCTTCATCTAGTAGGCCAAACATTTTATTATTGCTGATCACATGGGAATAGACCCTCTGCATGTAAATGCTAGATAGAAACCTGGAAAAGTAGAACATATTCTACATTTCCAGTCTTTTGCAGCATTTTGCAACTGATTTTTTTCAATATGCAAAAACAAAAAGTTAAAAAATTCACTTACTAGATGTCAACCTATACAACATATCTCCTTTGCCTAAAAGATATTCCTAATTTATTGTATTTATTTTAAATTATGCAAATATGAAGACTGAAAAAAAACCAGATCTGTTTCAAAGCCATTGAAACTCAAAGTGCTTGATATACTTATTTTCCTAATGAATCCTTTTTTGTTGTGAGCAGCTCAACCTGGACAACGTTAGAAAGCCATTGAAATTTTGACCATCAATGAAAGCATAGGTGTACAGTGGTGAGGACTGTGTACAACTGTTGGAAACATTCTCATTGGAAATGAGTCAAAGATTCAAAGCAATGGTGCCCTGAACCCATTTCAAATATAAACTAGGCCATGCTCGACTGTTTAAGCCTGTCTCATCAGGAGATTCATGGCCACTACAGGGTCATTATCTACCTCAGGAATGGCATCAAGCACACTTTGTTTGCCTGCAAGTGTTCCTACAGCACTTTGCATTGAGAACAATTCTGCTTTTACCTTTTTACAAGCTGAGCCATTTGCCTATCAGCAATAACTCATTTGTATGTTCTTTCCACTCAGCATATACATAAACAATCTCCCTCTAGTCTGACTTGTAAAGATATGTTTTAAGGCTTTGCCATCTTATTCCAAAATAAGTTTATTTTCCTGCATAAACTTTTACCTATGGAAACTTTATTAAATAACTAAAATACAGAATCAGAGTAAAGACCTATCTATTTATACTTTTCCAAATGTACAGAGAAATGGTTTAAAGTGCTTTATGCAGTCTGTACCCTATTGGAATTCATTAAAATTTAAAGTAAATACTAGGGATTTACAATTTCATATATAAAATATGTTTTTTTTTTCCTTGAGAGAAATGTATATACTCTTTTATCAGATTCCACACTATATGAAAAATAAAATCTTTCAGTACATTTTAAGCTCACAGTGACAGTGGCTGTAGCTGCAGCATAGTTAGACTGTGTTGTACTGCACTGCAACCTGAAAGGGGCCACCAAGGACAGAGGTTTCAGTTCAAGAAAAGATAACATCTCTGACAGCATTTTGCAACCTGGTTGTTCTCATAAAGTGACTGGACCATATACAAAAAAAATAAGTATATGTCAGATCAATTTTTTTTATAGAATCACAGAATCATAGAATGATTTGGTAGGAAGGGGATGTAGTAGATCATCTTGTTCCAATCCCCACAGCCACAGGCAAGGACACCTTCCATTGGACCAGATTGCTCAGAGCCCCAGGGATGGGGCATCCACAACTTCTCTGAGCAACCTGTTCCACTGCCTGAAACTCTTCACCGTAAAGAATTTTACCCTAATATCTGATCTAGACCTACTCTCTTTCAACTTGAGCCCATTTCCCCTTTTTCCATCACTTCAAGCTCTTGTTAAAGTCATTCTCTATCTTGCTGTAAGTTCCCTTCAGGTACTGTAAGGCCACAATTAGGTCAAACCAAAGCTATCTCCTTTCCAGACTGAACAATCCCAATTCTCTCAGTCATTCCTTGCAGGAGAAGGATCTCCAGCCCTCAGATCATCTTGATGTCCCTCCTCTGGACCCACTCTAGCAGCTCCATGTGCTTCCTGTGCTGGGGATTCCAGAGCTGGAGCAGTGCAGGTGGGGCTTAGATTTCATTTTTAATTTTTTTTTCCATGCCCACATAGTATAGATTTTCCTGTCAAAGAAGACTGAATATTTCACATCATATGTAACACGATAATAATTGCTTTTCATGCCTTTTAAAGAGAATAACCTATCACAAACTTTGTTGGCTTGTTTAAATCACACTAACTGAACATAAACCAAAGAGTTTTTCTATTAAAATTAGTTATCTCTGTATTGATATTACATTGCATGGTCGCGGTGTCTCGGGACACTTGTCCCCCTTTGGCTGGCCAGCCCTGACACTGCCCGCAGTGCGAGGTACGGTCCAGTATCCGGGCATACCTTCGCCATCCTGTGGGGCCTTTGTCCCGCAGAAGCATGAGCAGAGACGAGGAAGAGAGGGAAGGACTCTTATGGGTGAACAGCAGCTGGGGTTTATTGATGTCCACGCAGGACCACCTCAGCACTAGAGAGTCTGCCCAACAGAGCGCAGATCATCTCTGTGCAGCACCTTGAATGCAGGGGAGGGGCAAGGGGAAGGGCACAGTGTGGGACCAGTCCGGGGCGTGGAAGAAGTGTCTCTGTACATAAAGGACAAACAGTAGAACAAATCAGGGAGGCAAAGGAGGCAATAACAGGGATCCTGCCCAATCACTCGGCGCCCTCACTGGAACTTGCTAGACACAGGGTGAGGTCTCAAAGTGAAGGACAGGACCCGGGGGTTATACAGCATATGACTGGCATATAGCTGTAATTGGGATAAACTACAGGGAACAAACTCGGGGGGGTACATGGAACAAACCACTACAACTTATGTAAAACAGCATAAAAGCAACAAACAAATATATACATAGAACTGACAAAACTAAAACCACACCACTACACTACATATATATATAGTATAATATTAGTTGTCATTCATTAGATGAATATGCAGATCTACCACCTTTAGTGACATTTTATGCCACGTACAACCTGCATAAAGCAGAACCTGGGAATGTATGGTATACATACACAAGAACAGTCAATGGAGAAGGAAGAGACTGAATAACAAAAAATAATTACTGGTCATCCTACTCTATTTAATCTCGTTTAATGGATCACATATATAAATAAAATCTTTTAAATATATATACTATATATATAATTGGTTTGGGTTTTGTTGATTTTTTTTAAAGAGTTGGCCAAAATCTGTTCTCACATCAGTGCAAATAATTTCAGAGCTCTAGTATTGTGTGAGAGTAAACGAAGGCCTAATTCCATCCAAACTATTTTAACTAATATATGGTATTTATCTGTAAGTTTTACTTTGCTTCTCTTTTGAGCAGTTGGCATGATACTCTTTTTAAGAGAAAATTTCATTAAACGTTATTAAATTCAGAAAAAAGGAAAGCTTTTCCATCAGAAAACATTAGGCTTGGTAGTGATACATAGAAAAGGTAAGGACTTGTCAACTCAGCTTTAAATCCCCTCTGATCTTTGTGCATCCATTACAGATCTCCATGGACATCAGACACATGACATGGTTTGGATTACATTGACACCTTCTATTTCTTTCCAAGAAATCTAAATGGGACAAAAAGTAATGGCCAGGAACTGATGCACAGGAAGTTCCACCTGAACAGTTCCTTACTGTGCAGTGTACTGCCTCAGCACAGAGAAGGTGTGTGTGGAGTCTCCCTCACTGGAGATGTTCAAGAACCATCAAGACACTGTCCTGTGCCATATGCTCTGGGATGACCCTGCTCAAGCAGGGAGGTTGGACCAGATGACCCACTGAGGTCCCTTCCAACCTGTCCCATTCTCTGATTCTGTGATTCAAATCAACTCAGGGAACAGAGGTTTTCACCCAACGAGAAGGCATCCAGCTCTGGATTTTATCTCCCTTATTAAATATGTAATCCTATGCCTTCTTCTCTTTCTCTTTCTTTTATTAAAATCCTGTTACAGAATTATTAATCTCCTCAAGGACTTTCCACTATATTAGTTGCTATTACTAGTTCATAAATACACATTTACTTTGAATCACCAGACCATTGCACTATTTTATAGAAACAATGAAGCACAAAAATACCACATTATTTTCAAAAATAGAACTAATCCAAAATTCATAGGGCCTGGGTCTGGGAAAAAAATAAAATTTAATGTTAAAGTGTAAAATACAGTTTTTATTTTTTATTGGCTTGGATAAAAAGGAGTTTATTTTCCATCACAAAGTCTTATTACAGCTGCAATTCAGGACCATGTGTCCATCTAACCTCACATAAAATGAGCTAGACTGCTTTGGCATGGTAAAATGTAGTTGCCTCAAGATAGGACCATACAATAAAGAGATAATTAAGGTTGGAAGGATCTGTCTGATATGTCCTTCACTTCAGAGCACAGCAAAAATGTTTTGACTTGCTCATGATCATATAGAACCATATCTACAAGGGGTATAAGAAGTGATCTTGGGCAAATATCATATTATGTTAATGTCCCTATGTGGAAATCTTGTGTATTCACTACATGGGACCTATAATATTGTAAAAAATTCTTTGAAATGATTCTTTGGAAATCAGTTTATATTCAATCCCAGATAAAGACCATTGTCTCCCATAATATAAACTGTAGAGGATAATAAAGTAACATAAATTTTATTAAGACTGTTGTAAATTATTATAATCTTCTTTTAACAGCTTTTCTGTGTGTTTCCTTTCTGTTTTTTTAAAAATCTTAATTTCCATTATGTTTATTTACAAATGGTTTATCATCCACTTGGGACCTCAAAAACCTCTTCACAAAATTCTGCTTCTTTTTGGACAGTATTAACTGCAAAAATACTTTTTCTAGAATTATATATAAAAATATATGTCCAGTAATGAGAGGTAAAATGCTTTAGTTTTTATTGCCTTCAATCTCAGCCCTTCTAAACAGGGAGATTGAGGCTAAAAATCTCTTTTTAGGCTCCCAAATTTGAGCTGGGTAGCATTGGCATTAAAGGAAGAACAGCTTTGCTGAGAACAGTAGCATCATGTATTCATTTTAGGACACAGGATAAACAGGACAACTATAAGGAAGGAAGATTATTTTTCAAGGTGGGAAGTGGCCTTGGCCTAAAGCCGAAAAGGTAAGGATGGCATTGTAATTTCCATGTTTTATTTGGAAGATCTACATTGGGCTACTTTTTAATTAAGCAGTAAATTATTTTACCTGACAAGGATGAAATTGGTTCTGTACTGCAGCAACAGTGTCTGGTCTGTGGCAAGAAAAATGCATAAAAAGCAGACTTTTCTGGTGGGGGCAGCCTCAGCCTTACCTGTGTACGCAGGAGAGGAGACTGCAGAAAGCGTAAAGGAGATGAATTGAGCATTTTCTCTCAAAAAGGAACAAAGGCAAGGTCAAAATATCAACTTGAAGAACTGACAGCTCTAATAAGAGAATAAAAAAGGAAATATTACCCAATTTCATATGGTATCCCTCAAATTAAGTTGCTGTCACACTTTTGCATCAAGAGATTGGGGTTTGAGGCAGCTCAATGCTGTGCCCAGGAGGTCTCAAGAATCTGAGCAACTTCCATACACTGTCCTTAATGGGTAACAGTTCAAATGATCTTCCTCTCATGGAGGGGAATATCCTTCCAGCACAAGATGCAGAGACCAAGTTAAGATACCACCTAAAATAAGAGGTAGGCAGAAGCAGAAAGAGGATGTAATAGATTCATTAGAGGCAATTTGCAGCAAAGTTCTCAGAGCTCAAGGAAATGGAAAATATTTTGATTTTTATTATATATATATATCTATATATGTAATTCTTTTGGTAGGAGGGATCTAAAAAACTCTTATTTCTTGCAAAGAAGGAATGCACATGTAGTTGTGTATATTAGTGCTAATAAGCCTACACCAGCTTGCTACTGCTATCATGTAACAGAACTTGAAAAGAGAGTATGTACAGTCACCCACATATCTATTTTTGGTCCTTCTGTCTGCTTTTAGCTCTTCTGACATTCTACAGCTCAAAAAGGAGAAAATGCATTCAAGAATGGGCAAGATTCTCTTGGTGTTTAGCTACCAAATCATTTTTTCTCTGTCAGCCACTGAAGCAATGAAGCTTCCACCATTAATCCACATGTTCTCAGGTGATCGCTGCCCAGGCCCTGTAACACAGGGACTTTTCTGACTGAGCTCTTCCTGATCATCACCACTGCATGCCCTCGATTCATGGCAGCGATATAAGGGTGCTGACAGGAAATAAAAACTTGCAGGAATGTTGACAGTTGAAAATACCTTGTAAGGTGGAAAACCAATTTTATGAAACAAACTTCAAAGAAACTTCCAAATTCAAACATATCAGTTTCATTTATAGTGCTTTTTGTGGGTTTGTGGAAACTAATCTCTTCACCTAACTAGATTTGTATGAGCCTTTTCTGCTCCATGTGTTCAAACATACATACCCCCAAGTCAAGAAATATTTGTATTCTTTGATTGCTTTTAATCTCAGTTCTCCATGAGCTGTTGAAAAGATGCTTTGCTTCAGCCTATAGAATTTATAAGAGTCAGTGGTTGAACCAAATTTTTGTCATACTGATCAGTTAAACTGTCAGTGAATTAAAGAACTTACAAGGACAAAAAGCAGAAACAGTGTGAGAAAAAAATCCATGCTGTTTTGATAGGGAGAGCAAAATGATCCTATGGTATCAACATCCAGTAAGATAGCACTAAAAATTTCTTATCTACAGTAGTCCATCAAGTAACATTGAAGCTTACAAAACAGTTTGAAAATGGCCAGCTTGAACAATAAGCAAGTTTGAGCAGTAAGAAGTTTAGCAATGAAATGGATGAAAAAAACCACAACAATGTCATGGAAAGTACACACTCTGAATTTAAATTTCTGGGTCTCAAATAGAATAGAAATCGACAAAACACAGGGAATGGTGTTCTTGACCCATAAAAATTTGATACTGAGGCAATACTCTGCACAGTGATGCCTGTGCAGTGATACCATGTAGATGAGCTTCACAGGAGACTTCTAACATATTTCTTGAACCCAAAACTTTATAACAGTGCCCAATTTCTCCTCAATCTCACGATGAGTGACAAAACTCGAGGAAAGGACATGAAGCTGAGTCAGGGGAGGTTTAGGTTGGATATCAGTAAAAAGTTTTTCACCCAGAGAGTGGTTGGGCACTGGAACAGGCTCCCCAGGGCAGTGGTAACAGCACCAAGCCTGAGAGAGTTCCAGAAGCATTTGGACAATACTCTCAGGAAAATGGAATGACTTTTTGGATGTTCTGTGCAAGGCCAGGAGCTGGAATCGAGGATCCTGATGGGTCCATTCCAACTCAGTACATTCTATGATTGTATACTAATTTAAAACTTCCTGAATCTTTATGGCCCTCCTAGTGTTTCCATATAAAATACAAAGAAACAAAGCATGACTAATTTATACCAACACTCAATGGTCAGTCAAATCCTCTGAACAAATATTCCCACCCTAGAAAATCCCAGAAAAACCACTGAAGGGGTCAGTTCTACAGTGTCAGAAAGTAACACCTCTGAACTCTTTTAATAGAGACAAGATGTCTTGTCTGAAGACGACGCCACATAAACACAGAGAATGATGTTAAATACAGGCTGAAAATTTATGCCATGCTAAAAGAAGGTAAGAAGACAGCCTCATTTCATAGATTATTACTCCCCATTTCTCTTAAAGAAAATGGGGTTAATGTCACTGGCATAACTGATGGCTTATCTGGCTGCTGCATTAAGCCAATGCTGAATACCTTTAAAGTTAAAGATTTTATGGAACATTTTAGTTTCATACTAGGAGGAAAAGCAAATGAGAGAAGGACTAGACTCACAAAAGAAGAGAAAAGTTGAGGATAAACTCAGTGGTTAGAGAAGACATAAGAGGCAAATTTTCATCAGTTTTTCATTTTACTTAATATATTCAGATTTACAATGAGACAGAAAATCCTTAATTGGTCAAGCAGAGTATTTTCATCCTTACCTTGCTATAAACATCAATAGATCAATCAATCCATTCTTTAAAATGATTTAGCATTAAATAGTAAAGTGGCTGTACACATTGTAGAATTATCACAGCCTAAGGATATCAAACAAATGGACAAAATGGTCACATTTAATTGTTTTAATCAATCAACCTTCATTATGCATGTTTCTTCTGATTTGTATGACCATTTATACATTTTAGCAAACAAAGGGACTAATGATTAATTGCTGCACTGTTCTCTTATTTTTTTGGTTAAACTAAATTAAGAGGGTGGCTCTGGTGGTCATAGATGAGCAGTTACTTTTTTACAAAGCTTGTCATAGTGGGAAATTATCCACTATGCATTACCCAGGATATGATAGCCAGAAGCTCACCAGACTTGGAGTCAGCAACATCCCATCACTCCATTTTGTGCCCATCTCATGGCAAAGTCCTTCTGTGGTAACTGTGTTTGGGACAGGCAAGCATGATCTTTAAGTACTTACAGCCTCTCAAAGTGATTTTAATGTAGATTTAAAACCAAAAGGGAAAGTAACTTGCAAAGACAATGAAAATCCCTCTAGAATTTTTGGTCAATCCATGTTTTGGCAAAACCACATCATAGGACAGGACCTGCAGAAATTAAGACAGTGGTCACACTCCTCACACTGCTGGGAGCGGTTTGTAAGATCTCTGCCACTTATTATCTTGTTGCTCACAGCTAATGCACACTTCCAAAATAAAAAGAGAGCTTAAAAAAAATCAAGTCTAGTTCAAATTACAAAAGCACGTTTTAGTCTTTTATTTTGATTGCAGCTGTGATAGGAATAGGAGTTTAATGACATAAAGGCTTAGCAGAAGGGACGTTGGCAGATCTAGGACAAATGAAAATGATACTTGTGAATTGCATTCACCAGTCCTTATGAAACAGTAAAATACTGCTGTCTCAGAGGTTTCAACAGTGTCAGAATTCATCTGATTTTTTAAATTAAATATTTTAGTAAAGTCTAAGGAAAGCTCCCTCAACAGCCATACTCACACAATGGTACTGCATCCATTTTTCACAGAGGGCTATATTTTGGGCCTGACTCAGTCATTTGTGACATTTAAAGAAAAGAATTTTAGGTAAAGCTGTGAGGCTTTTTTTCACAATGTCTGTTTGCTAAGCTGAACAAAAGAAAAGTCAAGTTAAAATCAATGATGTTTCCTACTCTCCTGAAAGATAACATGCAGGCAATAAGCTACTGTGTAAAATGGTACTGTCAACAGAATGTGGGGCTCTAATGGCTTTCAGTCTTTGTTACATATATCACACCCCTTTGAAGCTAACAAAGCAGAACCAAGACCCTGCAATGCTGCATTAAACCCCCCCAGTCCTGTGCAGACACCATCCCTGGAGATGTACACAACAGGAAGTAAATTTGGAATTGACATTAAGTCAATTTGACTTAAAGCTGCATTTAATCCACAACCCACTTTAGTATGTTGGAGATTGCTGGTAGGGCCTGGAATGTAACAGGGTTTTTTATTGGAAATAAAAAGACAAAGAGAAATCATGGAACATTATGACATGCACACACAATCCAAATATTCATATTACATCAGTCTGCAGCTGCTGCAGACAGGCTGATGAGAAATGGTTCAGTGCTACAGAAGTGGGTGTAGCAATAAGTATTTGCATAAACTAAAGATATGTCACCTAGAAGGCAAAAAGGCAGAGGCCATGGTCTGTGCAGAGTCATGATACTCTTTCATATATAAGAAAAGATGCCTACATTTTTTGTCTTTTTGCTCTGGAGTCAAAAAGCAAGCTTGATGGAAAAGCTTCTTGAAATAAAGACCATACCACTAGTACTTCCCATGGACAAATTCATTTAGGGAGTCCTTCAACTGACAACAGAGAGGCATTTACTTAGACTACAAAGTTTTCAGCTAGTAGTTGGCCTTTTTGTCACTTTTTTATCTATAGGTCATATTTGTGATGAAGATCACATTTCTGGTTTTGTTTTCTGCAACAATTTATTTAACACCTCACATCGAGAGGCAAGAAGTGCAACCTGAAACACAGAGGGGCCTGTCTGACCATAAAGGAACTGTTTTCCCTGTGAGAGTGACTGACCATTGTTCCAGATGGCCCTGGGATGTTGTGGAGTCTCCCTCCTCGGAGATATTCAAAAGCCATCTGGACCTGGTACTGAGTAACCAGCTCTAAAGGAATCCTGCTTGAGCAGAGCGGGTGGTTCACATCCGGAGTGGGTGCAGGCTATATTCTGATTTTTTATCTGATCTGCCAAGTCAGGGTCTCATTTATAAATGAAATATATCACTCAAAGATGGTACTTGGTCATGAAGAGCCTGCGCGTGTGTAGGTTTGAGTTGAAAACAAGCAGTCTGACAGAAATTTCAAATAAAAAGGGACTTAGAGTATATAAGCTTTTATGGGATGAAAGACAAAAAATGTACAAGATAAAAAGATTTCCTCCAAATGCAGTTATTCTGATGCAAAATCTTGACATGAAACTGTCACTTCCTATATGTTACAAAAAAAAAGAAAAGCTCAATAAAAGCCTAATGGAACTGTTCAGCAAGTAAATTAGTGTGTCTACCACTCTTTCTTCACAGCCACATTTCAAACCATTGTGTAAATATCTGAAAATGCCACAGTGAAAACCCCATTATTTATTGTCAGTGTAGAGTATACACTGTACAGTGAACAGTGAAAGAAAAACTCCTTCCTTTTCAAACTGAAATAATCCCTTAGCATGTGCCTCTCCCACTGAGATTACTTATGGAAGTTTTTAAAGACAGTCAGGTCAATTCCAAAGTATTTGTCACATGTAATTATAGCTTCTCTCTGAAATTGCAAGAAAGCAAACCTGATTATTACTTCAACATCAATCATCCTGACAATTACAAATATTTGCTCCACAGGGAAAGTGGATGCATCATGTCGTATTTATACACAGCTACATGCTATTGGAAATATAAGCTGCTAACAGTCTCTCTAGGTTTCTTGTTTACTCCTCCTGTATGAAAATTTTACTAATTAAAAGAGAGAAGAATCCCAAACGTAATGCACATTCAACACAAGTTAAGTCTGGGAATGTGACTACTAATTTGTCAACTGTGAAATCACTGCAGTAATATTTCAATGACTTCAGTAAAAATTGCATTCTTGGAAAATTCAGAAATACTGCAGTATCTTACTGCATGCACTAAGGTATAACAATGGAAAATAAAGTTGCTGAAAAAATCTTAGCTCTACCTGGGATAAGGAACATTAAAATTTGCAGTTGAGAAATGTCCTTACCATTTGTCCTGGTTTCAGCTAGGACAGAGTTAATTTATTCTCAATAGAGGTTACAGGGCTGTGGTTTGGATTCAGAATGCAAATGGTGTTGATAACACACTGATGTTTTGGGGTTTACTAAGTTTGGTTTTTCCTAAGTCGAGGACTTTTTTTTCTTGTCTCATGCTCTGCCATTGAGGATCCAAAAAACCTGGGAGAGAGCACAGCCAGGACAGGTGATCCAAACTAATCAAAGGGCCATTCCACACCATAAAATGTCATGCCCAGTATATAAACTGAGGGGACAATTTGGGGTTGGAAAGGCAAGTCTGGTATTGGTCAGCAATTTCATTATGCATCACTTGGTTTTGCTTCTTACTGTCACCATTATTATTCTAATTTACCATTATAGCTGTATTTTATTTTCAATTATGAAACTGTTCTTGTCTCATGCTACAAGTTTTTTGCATTGTTATAAAAAGTACTACGTCCATGTTGCATAAGGTCAAAGTAAATTTGTTAGGTGCTTCAGAAATGCATTTCCATCTCTTTACAACTTATTTTCCAATTTTTTTGTAGTGTTTGGCTTGAGACTAATGAAAGGGACCCATTATTTATTGACCTTATCATAATGACACTGCACTAGAAACAAATGTCAGTTGTACTTTGTGTTTGCTTGTATTAAAATACTCGCATTACCTGAATTATCCTTTTAATCTAATCTGAGAAAATTTCATTTTCTGACTTCTGAAAATTCTGATAGCTGAACTTTGACTTGCCCAAATTCACATTATTTATGAAGCAAAGCCCAGTGTATAAGCCTCAGTATGAATGCAATATCAGATTGCCCTTCTCAGCTTCTTTAGCAACCCCACACACACAGCTTAGCCAAATCTAGTACAGAGCTGAATTTTAATCATATTTTCTCTTTTGAGAAGGTGATAAAATGAAAACTTTTTAGCTTTTCACTTTTCTACCGCGGTCGTTCATGGACTGTAACTCCAGCTTTTCTAGAACTGCTGTAGTCTGGTTTTTGCTGTGACTCCCTCACCATGGATCTCCTAGACTGCTACAGACAAATCAAACCAGGTTATTTGGCATTAATTCTGACCTTCCAGACTATCTGAATATTCTTTAGAACTATGAAATACAGTGGATTACACTTAGAGTTTTGCTGTGATTATAAACTGAGGGACTAAAAAAAAAAGTTAATATTCTCCATCCAGCTAAAACTGTCATAGAATACTTGACTATAACCAGTTAACAATTTTCTTATGTACCAAGCAAGCAAAATGGAAATAACACAGCATTTATGCATTTAACTGTGAATACTACAGAGAATTTTATTATTTCTAATAGGTGCTATACATTACTTCAAATACGTAACATTGAATGCCTTCACATACTATGCCAAAAGCAATATTCATGATAGAATTTCTGTTCCTTCAAAAGATTCCATTGAGCCACCTTTAATGAGAAATTCTTCTTGTTAATGCTATCAAGTGGAGATATTCCCAAAATACATGCAATGGACAAAATCTAAAAATAAACAGGTTATTTTAAACTCTATTTGGTAGAATAGAATTATTTTCTATTTAAAAGTTTAGAAACCTTTGTCCTAAACCGCTTGTCCAACCCTCCTTTCCTGGCTGCATCCTCACACTAAATAAAACATCTGCCACCTGTGATATGAAATGAAGACATTTAGGCACATCAAGATGGTTATTCTCTTTTGAGACACTCTCCTTATAAAAAGCTGCTGATTGTCCTAAATCTACAGGTATCTGAACTGATATTTCTAAAGCAAAAACCTAGCAAACACAAACACAAAGTTTTTATATGGTGTCAGAGATCTCCTATGATGCCATAGAAATATTTTTATACCACAGCATCAGTCTCAGGTGAATCATGAACTCTGCATCAGCTCCAGTCTCATTTTCCTATCTTTCAGATGAAACAGACAAATCTGTTTAGGACTTCAACTTCAGGATTTTCATGTTGTCACAGGTATTACAAAACTGTATACATTTTCTTGCTATTTTCTTTAATTTGTGTTTATTTTAATATTTGTTGCATTCAGGGTAATGGGAGGAAAACCAAGCTCAAGTTCAAACCCAGCTATTCAGCAGAACTTTGTAAAAGTTAGAAAATATATTGACCATGAGAATAAAATAGTTCGCTGAAAAATTTCAAATCCGACCAAACTGCCAGAAGAGCAAAAATCTCTTTTAAGAATGGAAAAAACCCCAGCAGAACAAAGGAAAGGGGGTGTAGGGGAAATAGGAGCAGTTCCAGGGACACACAGCACTCTGTTATCTTAATTGTTCTGCCTATTATTCTGCAAACACTCCGTCAAACGTTCTCCATGGTTATCAAGCATATGTTTTGAATGCATTATGTGAAAGAATAAGAAGCACGTGCTTCCTTTTCTATTCAGAGAAACATGCAAATATTCATCTTATTGTCACAGAGCTCTGCTTTGGCTGGGCACTCAACCATGCAGCTGTCTCGGCCCCCAGTCCATTTGACCTCTTCCTATTAAGTTGCCATCTGTTTTTTACAGGTTATAAGGCTGGCACTTCTTTAAGACTTCCTCGCACTTCTTCTCTGCCCACCTTCTTCCCCATTGCTGCATTACAGAGGAACCCTGATGCGTGCAACTCCAGTACCTCACCTATTTCTCATGCTTCTCCAGGAGTGATTAGGGATGGTTTGGGTTGCAGGTCCAGGAGAGCTCTAACATCAGGGACAGTGAGGTCTATCTACACCCAAACTTCAACACGAATTACCTTGGTAAGATTCTGCCTGAATTATTTCCCTCCTGCTCTAAGCAGGGATGGCAGCACCAGTTCTGCCACAGAAAAACTTGGAATGCACATCAGACCCAAAAGCACCTCCTGCCTGCACAGAAAAACTCTGAGGGGGACATCCTACCTGCTAAAAGGCATTGGGACAGATACTGACATGGGTTGACAAAGCAAGGAAAAAAAAAATGGACAAAATGGAATTTGCTGTTTATTGGGTATTCCATTTGCTTTTTCTGCGGGCATGCAGAACCTGCTAGCAACAGGTTTTTTCACAAAAAATCTCATCAAGAAAAGGATTTAAGAGAAAATCCTAAAACCCACTTACATCTGACCCAAAATTCATTTAGTCTTTGTGCTCTTTATGCTCCAACATTTGCTGTTCCAAAGTACTCTACGGAAAGGCCATCTAGAACAAATGTTCCTTTCAATACTAATCTGATGTGGAAATATAAAATGTCCATGCATAGAAAACTCAGCCTCGAGAAGAATGTTAAACAGTTTCTCCAGGCCACCACTTGTATGGAATTCAAATATCTCAGTCACTCTTTTTCGTCAGACATTTGATAATCTCTTGTTTCTGATGATAAACATTGGAAAAAGAATTGCTCCTGATTCTCACAGGGGAGAAAAAGCTTTAGATACATCTTGCGGTATAGAAAACAACATTGTAGGGAAGAAAACACCCAAAGTAGGTTCAAAATACTCTCCTTGCTTCTGAAATAGCCAGTTGTTTGCACTACTGTGCAGCCACAGGAATGTTTGACAGCTCAGCTACCATCCATGGGCAGTTGCACAAAACCGGTAGGGAAAGAGGGAAAGGAGACCCTGAGCAGGTCATTCTTTCACAATACATTAGCTTTGAACAAAAAATTAACCTATTTCTCTTTTTCATGCTCCTAATTTATGACCTAAACCACAAAAATTTAGAAAAACTATAAAACAATTTTAGTATTTCCCTAGAATTAATAATTTGTGCAATATATGCTTCTCAGTGTTACAGTCAGTGACAGGAAAACAGTGAACTCTGATGTCACTAATTTTATTAATGTCTTAATAGCTTGGAAATTCCTATTTTAGTGCCATTTATCCTTTTTGAGTAAAAATTATAGCAATACCACAAAAAAAGCCAAAAACAAACAAAAAACCAACCAAACAAACAAACCCCACTTTAAAAAAACCAAAAACACTAAACCACAAACAAAAAGAAAAAAACAGAAAGTGCAGTAACTTGGGATCTTAGTTAAAACCTTCAAATAAAAATAAAAAACAGAATATGTTGCCCTTAAGTCAGCAAAAACACATAAGTCAGTCAAAACCTGCTTTTTTTTAGAAGAAAAGAATGAAAGTGGTAAAAAGCACAGTCAAAAGACAAACCTGAATTAGTACACTGAACTTTGAGGTCCTTGCCCTTGACTACAAATACTATTTTTTTTCAAAACCAAGTACTATGCTACTCTGAATATTATTTAAAGGGCAATATTTTTTATAACATAACATCAAAAAATATTTATGAAGTATTTATTTTAAAATTAGTTCCTCAAAATCCTGGATTTTTACTGATAAATATTATGACATGTTATAATATTTATAGTTTCAGAACTATTGGAGGGTTTAAATACTATGGTTAAGACTATTTTATGATTCTATCAATCAAGGATTGTTAAAAAAATCTCAAATATTTTTTAATATTGTATATAATATTGTATATTTTGTTGGTGATTTACTTTTCCCTTTAAACTTTATACAGTAAGTTGAACAATCATTTTATAATTTTGATCTATTAAAGTCTCTGACTGAGACTAGGCCTTGCAGAAAACATCAGTAATTTTTGGGAAGAAACCTCTTGAATGATGAAATAGGTTGTAACATTGAAGCAGGACAACAGCACATGTCTCAGTTTCTGAGACAACAGAACATGATTTAAAAATTCATCTCTTCCACACATGATAGTGTGACAGTGCAAAAAAGGTTTGACACAAAGAGGACACACAGAAAAATCCCTTCCACCACAGCATGAATATCCAATACCTCATTTATTATATTTTCATTTTTTCCTCCTCTCTCTGAATAGGAACATAAAACTCATGGCTAAAAGAGCTTCCCCACTTTGTGGGACCTACACCAGTCACACATATGAGAGCCTGGCTGTTGGGTTTTTTAGGAGGCTCTGGCAGCCCTTTCCCTCTCCCAGCAATGCTTGAGGTTCTCACTGTAATACATGGGCTTTAGCACCCAATCTGAAAGGAAACACAACAAAATCAAATATCTAAAAATTGAGTGATTCACAATGTTTATCATTGTAGGGAAAAAGTTACAGGAAGAAAGATACAATTCCTGGGCTTTTCCTAGGATCTCTCTGCGTTAAGAGCCCATTCTAACACTGATATGGGAAACAGTTTTATTGACACCTACACTGGATGATCCACATAGGTCAAAAATAGCACTTCTGTTTTCAAAACAAATAAAACCATACACCAAAGCAGAGATTAAGATGGACTTTTATGTTTCTAGCAGCTTCGGCTCTTACTTTACTCTGAAGATAACATCACAATTAAATCCAAGTCTGGAGCTCAAATGGACACAATGAAAGTTAAAGGTGCTCAGTACCTGGCAGGACACCACTATTGCAACATGATATTACAACAAAATATGAATTTTGCCTTCAATTAGTATAACAATTTACATCTATGTCAGCATCACGAAGTTGCCTGTTCTAAGATGAAAAATTGTTCCCATGGTACACAAACTGAATAAACTCTCTGCATATCCTGTTACATCAGTCTAAAGAAATTTTTCTACTTCTTTGGATCAATCCAAAGCCATATTGAAAGGCACTGGATTGGTGGCAAGATTTTTTTTCTGAAAAGGCCCAGAATAAGTGATGGAATTGCAGGGCTCATCCTCTCCACTGGCAAGCGCTATAACTGCACGACTGCATAAATGATGTGCAAATCTCATCTCAAAGGAAGAGAAGTTCACACACACTGCTCTGAATAGTTTTGTGGGCATTGTTCTGGAGATCCTCCATCAGAACTATCAAAGATTGTAATTTTTTTTCTGTTTAGTTTGTTACACTGTAATAATGAAAAAGAAATGCCAGGATATCATGTGATAAAAGTGTTATTGTGATAAATAACTTATTATTCCCTTAGTTCTGAGCCCGAATCACCTGCTNNAAAAAAAAAAAAAAGAGGAAAAGAAACAAAAGAAACAAATGCCCTTGCAGCTGGTGGCAATGAACTTAACAGAAGCAACTACATCAGTTGCTATGACCTTCTCACAGTAAGCAGTGAAAAGGGCATCCAAAAGCAGCATAAACCATCTGCTAACCCACCAGATTACTGCAGCATTAACAAAAAGCCTCACTACAGATTTCTTGATTCTTTTTTGTTGCCGGGAGAAAACAAATCCCATGATACTGAATTGTGACTGTGTCATCTGTGGAGCAGCATACTGCGAAAGACTGGGTGGCTCCTATATCATGTGGAAAACACTGAAAGAATAGTTACCCTGACCTTAAGGCACTAATTTTGTAACTGCACAGCCCTCCAAGCATGATTCCACCTTCATCTTCAGTATGACCATGGAGTGCAGGCTGATAAGTGTCCACCTGCATACTGGAACTACTGCTGGAGCAAATGAAGAGATGATTAAGGCAATATTTACACATACAACAGAAAGAGATCATTGCATATATGCCCCAGTTTATTCTTCAGGTAGGTCTGTGAAATAAATTCAGGCTGCATATCATGTTATCATCACTCAGGTCAATGCTATAGTCACAATGAGGAAAAATATCCCATTAAGTTGGTTGGAAAGTTGTTTGGAATGCATGAATCAGTATTTTGTAAAATAATTAGAGAATATAGGGTTAGCAGGGTGTGCTCCTAGTTTTGCAGAGTTCCTAGATCTGTGCCATGTAAATAAGATCAAAATGCACCAGCATTCATTTTCTTGTGGTGGAAGGAGGCAGAGAGGGTGACTGTAAAATACTTACAACAAATAACAGAATATTCAAAGACATGAGAAAGGCAAAAATGTGTCAATTATATCAATTGCTATGACACAGTTGATAGAAAACAGTTTATCCCCTCATTCTGAGCCCACCAGACTCACACAAAAGTCCCAGGAACTTATTGGAGACACATGAAAGTAAAAGTGCAATGTTTATATCTAAAATATCACATATTCTGAGCACCATATTTATATATAGACTGTGTAATGTTTTCAGGAAGCCATTGTCATTTAAAGTCCCTGCAGAGGGTGTCTATAACATTTAGCAAAGATGCCATTCATTCCCAGAAGTTCCTGTGGTTGAACAGCGAGCATTTTATGCCCCTTGAAATGTCCTGTAAAAGTGAGAAGTTAGGCAAGAAAAGCAGGCAGCAATTACCCAATCCCATCACATCTATGTTTGCTCTTGTTCCCAGAAGCCAGATCCAGACAGACAGAAAAAATTAAGAAAAACATTTAGAAAACAGATTTACATCCTAGGAATTAGCCATCAGCATTCTCCATTTAAAGCCCTCATGCTCAGGGGGAACTCAGATCTGGTGTCTCCTCGTAGCTTTAAAACTGCTCCTGGAAGCTGCACGTGGAAGAGAATACCCTGTGCTGCTCACAGGTTGTGATCTCAACAAGCTCACAAACATGTCTAGGGCTGACTACAATTTATCTTGATTTAGCAAGTTAATGAGGGTAAAGTGTTTAGAATAATTGCTGGGTTGTCCTCCAATTTACAGAGGTCAATTTTGGTTCCAAAAAGTAGGGAAATTTAAAAGAAATATCAGCAGAATAGTTTTTTTCACTTTTTTTTCACTAGAAATTATGATTTTTAGTGGCAAGAAAAGTTTGTATTGCATATGAAATTCAACATTGGCATATGTCAGATTTATATGCAGATCATAGAAAAAAACTGTAATTCAAACACCATTAACCTTCTCTTCTATAATACTATATCTTGCTTCTAGTAAAATTCACAAATATAGTACTGTTTCTGCAATTCTAAACAATAAAACATCTGAAGTCAGGAACTAAACCCAATCCTTTTATTTTTCTTTATTTTTTAATATATTTTCTTTTATATATTTTCTTTTATATTTTCATTTTGACTTTTGAACCTGAATGACACACATTTTCCAAAGGTTTTTTGGCAGCCACAAGAGGAGATTTTCAGATGTTTTCAAATAAAAATTGAAAGGCTTTCATATTCCCATGCCTCCAGGAACTCATGCTCTAACAAACACATCAAATAGTCTGATGCTTATTATGGCAAGGCAAGTTTGTTATACAGATCATAAAACACCTGCAAGAAGCGTCTACATAATGCTAATATCTTTCTTAGATTAAAAAAAACCAAGTAGATCTGGCAAAATTTCTCTTCTTTGGTGTATATCCAGGTGTCATAAATCATAAGCTGTATGGAGGTTAGCAATACTTTGGCTCTGCAGGATATCTTCTCACAACAAAATACCTTTCCAGGTTAGTATCACTGAGACAGTAAAATCTGGCCTTGCAGATTGTGAGAAACAAGATGCCATTAAGCATTTGTTTAATTGTGAACGTTTTAAGAACATATTAAGTGAAGCTTTTTCTTTTGGAACAGCTAAAATAACATCATATAAGAGAAAGCATGGAACAATGAAAATGGATAAGCATTTCTATGTAAATTAAATTCACGCAGAACATGCTGATTGGCTGAGGGTGGCCTATTCTAGAATAGTCTACCCTAGTATTGCAGCAAAGTTGGCAAAATGCTGTTATTCATACTAACATATCATTTTTATAGCTTAAAAAGCATAAGTTGCATTGGAGTTTCAACTGGATCAAACAGCTCTAGGATAAAGCTTATATTAATTGTCAGTACCAGTTGTTAGGAAAATATGTAGAGGGTGGGGTGTGTGCAGAAGTGCTCAATTTCCCTGGGTTTTAGGGCTCTCTAGATTTTAAGAACAGTGTGAAAAGGACAAAGAAAACATCCTTTTCTGTAGTTTCAGGCAAAACCTTTGTTCAAAGCTATGAAAATCTTCCAGTAGTTTCCAAAAACAGGAATTCAGGAAGCGTTTGTTATTTCCTTTGCCGCAATGAACAGAAAAGACCCAGAATTACAGCAGAAGCTTTGGTGTGCAAGGGATTTCATTGCACCTTTCCAATCTCATTAGCTCAGCTAACAGCTTCTGCTTGTTAAGAAGCTCTGTGGGTAGTGGCAGCAGCAGACAGTGATCCTAAAGCAGAGGTACCTGCAGAGACCATGGTTCAGGCTGTCTCCTGGGCTGGAGGTGACACTGTAAACCCTGGTTACAGAATGTTCCATTTATTCGCAATTTATTCACATTTCCTTGTGATTTTGTTTCACACACAGGCCAGCTTCACACCTCTAAGGCTTGTCTTTCGTACCTCAAAGGAAACTGAAGGATTATCTGTCATATGCTGCTTCTACTTACATCCCTTTAACCCCCATTCAGGCAGGGTAATAATGCTTTGAGGGGAAGAAGTCGTCCTTCATGTCAGCATCCCTCTGTGACAGATTTTTCATTTGCTTCTACATTTAGTTATTTTGAGCAATAACAGAAACTGAAATTTCACCTCCTGGAATATCGTGGCTGAAACATTTGAGATGTTTTTGCTGGAGGGTGCTGCTAGCACTTACATGCTTCCCCCCCTGCCTTTCTCTCCCAATCCAGTATCCATTTCCTGATATACTGCATAATGGATATGAAATGTGTTTTTGATGTATATACAGTCAGAGGAAAACCTCCAAGTTGAAAGGTGAAAGCACATCCATAGCTGTATTTACTTCTGCACTGCCTTTGCTGTTGCAATGAACACAATATCTATTTGACTTAAGGGGGTGGATTCATAAGCTGCCAATGTGGTGTGAGGTAAAGCTGTGCAGAAAAGACTGGGGGATGCAGCAGAGCCAGCTACACTTGTTCCACTACAATGGAGACTGCCCTTAAAGGTTTAAGGAGGCACAGAATCATAAGATGGTTTGGGTTGGAAGAATCATGAAGAGGTCATCTAGTCCCACCACTCTTCCATAGTGACACCTCTTGCTAGACCAGGTTGCTCAAAGCCCCATCCAGCTAGGCCTTGACCACTTTCAGGGATGGATCACCCACGACTTCTTTTCTTCCAGCTACGCATAACACAGTAAGAAAGGAGAACACAAGCATACCACTTAGACAAAAAAAACCTCATCTGGAAACAAGAGTTGACAAATCACAGCTGCTTTTGCAAAACAATACCGTCTTACCAACTTCCTTCTGCAAAACTGAAGCTAGAACCAATGTTGCTGAACTGGCTGCACTGCATTATGTGAATTATTGTAAATTTGCTGTGCCTACACAAGTTTCCTGTAGCAAGGCTGAGATAAAATAGACATTGAATTAGATACCTGTGCACAAATCTCATAGTGTGTGCAACAAACAACATGGCACTGATGACTTACATGCTTTACACTTTTTCTTTATGTGCTTATCTCTATGATATCTGAAAATACTGCCCAGAAATAATACCAAAAGCTTCCTTTTTGGTCTCACTTTATACTCCCTTGATTGGTCAAGGAAAAAGTGCACCTGGCTTGTAGATTTTGACTTAGTTTTGTGAGCACGTGTGTTGTATGAAAATACAATATTGAGTCAAAACCTGCTATTTCAATATTCTGTTTTCAGAGTGAATAGGCACACGGACAGTCTGATTTCCTACTGCACTGAATTTTATAGTAATATTTTTGCCTCTCTGTGGCATTTGCTACTCACTTCCATGAGATTTCCTCTTGGCAGACATTTTCAATTTTAAAGTGGAAAATTCCTCTCAGGAAAAATCTCCATGGAGATTTTAACTATCAAGATAAAGACCTTGAATCATTCAATATTTTCAAAATTTGGAATAGTGTACAAATCAGAACAATGTGATGCTTCTTTTCTTTTTTATTTTTTGTTGTAATAATAAATGGGTTTCTGTGCTTAAAACTACTTAGAATATTTTCGTTAATGTAAATGTTCATTCCAAGGTGTAAAGAGTTCACCTAATCAGTTCCTAAGGTCATGAAAAAATGTGTAAGCATACCATACACTGTGCTTTAAAAAATAACAGACAGACTTGTGTTTTGTCACCTTTTTTACTGCTTGTATTGTTGTTTGGGAGATGGAATCCTGAATAGCCATTTCATTTTTTTCCCCTGTGGTATTATAGAATCATTCATATTGGAAATAGCCTTTAGCATTTAACAAATCTGTTAACCAAGCACTGCCCAAGTGCATCATTAAACTGCCATTCCAAATGATCACTTCTCATTTGAAGCAATAATCTATGGCTGATATTTTGTTGTAACCAACTTTCTACCAATTGGAGATATTCCATGAAAACAGACTGATTTTAACAACAAATAAATAATTTTATTAGATATATTATTTAAAGGTGGGGGGAAAATAGGAACTCTCTTTTCTGGGAATTTTTGCCATTACAACCACTTGTTCTTTTGGAAAGAAACAATTCCTAAGCTGTATTTGTCTGAAAGGTAACTCATTCTTTCACTTTATCATGTGCTATCACTCTGATAGGCACATGGGCAGTGTCTTTGATAGTGACCACAACTCTTTACACTACAGTGCTCTTAAGTTTTACATCTTCATGGGATCATTTTCAAGATGAAATAATGAACTAATAGGCTTAATTATCTCTTACATTATCTGTTGTAAAAATGCCAATTTGTCATTCATAAAGCTACCACCCATCTCAGGAAACAGAACAGACTCTCTGAATTTCCTCTATAAATCCTAATGTTATTATCTTGAACTCATGCAATCTTGGTAAGTTATTTACAGTGGGACAGAGTGTCTAAAAAATTCTTTTTGTATTCCTGAAGTCTGTAAGTCAACAAAGAATTATGACAATCTCATCTCTGCTTTGATAGAATTGTAACAATAACTGGGGTCAAAATCTGCCTGAGCCAAAATGTCCTTGCTAATCTCTATGTGCTCTGCCTCTTTTTATACGGTAGGTGGGCAATGATCCTATCCTTCAGTATGAAAAACTCTTACATTTATCACCTTGAAATCTTTTAAAAATCATGGGTGTTCTTGATCAATAAACTNAAAAAAGAAAAAAAAAGGAACCAACATCATTCAAACTTTGTCTTAGAAAAAAAAAGCAAGCCCAAATCAAAATGCTTATGAAATTACTACATTAGCAATGCAAACATGTAAACAAATATAAAGTCTCAGTAAAAGAACCTTTTCCTATCCTGAATTAAGAATATCCCAAATTTTAACTGCAGTATTTATGTGCTCTGTGGCAATAAGGGTGAGGAAATATTAGTACAATTGGGCAGAATGGGATTGACCCTTCTAGACCAAGGATGGAAGTCTCCTGAATGACACAAAGAGCCTCCTATGACAACTTAGTGTGACCCTTCTGGAGTTTGGTAAGCTGGAACTGTCATTTTCTGAGGATTTTCCCATGGACTTTGTTCAGGAAGCAAAATTAGGACATTACTGACTGCAGAAATTGTCTGAAAGCTCAATGAAAATATAAACTGACACATTTTTTTCAGATTGTACAAATGAACAGTATGAACTACTGGAACAAAACTCAAAGGGAAGCACTGATTTTTAACAGTTGGTATCTCCAGACAAAAAACTGTGTACTTTTTCCCAGAATAGCTTTTAATCTGACACAATTTTGTGGAAAAATAAACAAAGTATTATCTTTTATTTCAGATATTAGACTAGGTATTTGATCACTTTTCACTGTTTTGCCATAATATAGGGATTTCTAACAGCAGAATTACCCATGATGCCTTCTGAGATGCATCAGCTCCCATCACTGAGGCAGCACTTAGGAGCAAGTATCATATTAGCACTGAAGCACAGCTTCACAATACATCCAGAAAAATTGAACTATCATTAAAGGAACTCACAAGTCTGTATACAAATGACTGACAACCAGAGTCCAGGAGCTGATGTGCCCAGAAATCCAGGTTAAGAATAAGAAGATGACTTTGGGAAGGTGCTGACTAATAGTGAGTGGCAGCACCTGACTCTAAAGTCGAGTCCTTTCTCTTTCTGGCAAATTGATGAGATTCCATCAGGCAAGAGAGTCAGAGGTAGTTTTGTTGTCATGTTATGAGGTTTTTTTTCTTTCTTTTAACAGTCATAAAATTGTTGAAATGATAATTTTCTTCTTACTGTACTTTATTTTTTATCTGCCAGTGTAACAACAGCAACTTAGGGAATCAGTGTATTACTTTTCTTTTTACATTCTACTTTGTAAAGTTCAAGTTCCCTGGGATCTGATGGTATTAAAAAAACAGAAAGGGAAAAGAGTCAATGGGAAAAGTGTCAGAGGTGACAATTTTATCCTGTACATAAAAAATTATTTGAAAGTTCTCAGTTACAGGGAATCACCATTCGGTGGCTGCAATCCCAACAGACACGTGCTATTAGATTCTGGGAGTAGCAAGAATATTAGTCCTCAACACTGAATAAAGCAAATTCATAGGCTATTTTTAGGGTGCCACTGAGTTTAGTTGAAAGGAAAGGCTTGTTCTACCATCCTTAATTCTGGCATGTGATGAAGAATAGTATTTCTCATCATACTACTTTCCTGGGCAATTTTGTCATCATCTGTCCCTCTTCCATCCCCAGACTCAACTTACTTGGACTGCTCATAAAACTGCTTGGTTTACAGGCAAACACCTTTAAAAATAAGACACTAGAGCATTGATTAGTGATAGCCCAGTGTAAAACCATTTCATCAGGTGCAGAAACCTTTTCAAACCTAAAGAATCTGTTAGCTTGTAGTAGAGTAGGCAAACAATCATTTGCTACCACTACAGCACTAAGGAAACTCAACATGAACAGACTTGTTTTAATGTGATAGGTTTAGGCTATCCATACTCTGAGTGCTAAATGTCATCCTTTTTGTCCTAGATAATGTATGAGGAAAATGTTCACATTTTAATACAGTAAAAACATTGTGTAGAGGGTACAGAGTGAGCTGGAAATGATGACTTCTTTAACTAAGCCAACACCGGTCACACAGGCACAAGGAAATTCTTCCTTTCCCTGAATGTCTTAATGGATATGGATACAACGGTTTCAGGCAATAAATATGCAATTTTTTACAGGCAAGAATTAAGATTTAGTTCTGTGGGATGATGCTCTGGATGTATGGACAGTTAGTGCTTTGAAGGCAAGTTCAAAATTCTTTTTTATGGGATAAGATTAAAGTGGTTTTGATTAAGTCGCCATTTCAAAATTAAACTCCCTGAAAGACCCTTCTTTTATTCAGTACAAATTTAGATCTCACACAGTCATGGTAAACTCCTTCTAGCACCTAAATTTAGCTAGATTTCATGCTGATATTGTGAAACCCACCTTCCATTTTCAATGTTCTGGATCTCAAAAGACTATCATTGTCAAAGTTTTCTAACATCTGAGGTCTGAAAGGGAGAAAATTGATCTTAATTAATATATATTCTAATATTTCAGGTGTCTTGTTGTGTTTAATATTGATTGGAAATCTAGATATAACTACCAGCAGTATAGATGTATAATCTTGGTAACATTATTTTGAGAAATATCATGATGTAGGTTTTATACTGATTATTCATTTAAATGATATGTGGTTTTTGGTTTCTGAATGGCTCAGACTTACACTGAGCTCTGAGAAACCTAAGTCCTGAGCATATTTTTTTTGGTTGGAGTTTCCTTCTTTCCTTCTATAACTTTATGGTTCATTGGGGAATGAGTGGCATGACAATTTGTTCAAATGTCCTAGCATTTGAACTAAGCAGATTAGTAAGTGCTTAAACTGCCACACATGACTACTATTCTTCATAAATAAAATACCTCAGGCTGTTGGAAAGGATTGCTGTTCAGGACTCCCAAGTTCTGCCCTACCCTTGGCTTGTGAGCACTTATGTCCTGGAGGATAAGTCCCCCAGCACTCAATTGGCTTCAGCATTTTTGCTAAAAATCATATTTTCAGGCTTGCCTGAGCAGGGAAGTCATTGCACCATGTGAGAATGAGACTGCTAGTGTGGTGGGGAACACTGACAGAAAATAAGACAAGTTATCTTGCTTTTAGTTGGATGAACACTCATGCCAGGGTTAGCTAGGTGCAGATTCCATGCTGGAAATTCCCACTCCACCATTCTGCCTGACGGACACAAGAACTCTAGAGCCCACAGGCATTGAGCAAAGACAGATTTCAACCCCATGTACATTGGTCTGGATATAGGGAATGGTTCTCTTACAAACACAACCCCTTTAACTGAAGGGTTGGCCCTTAAAGAGCTGCAACTGCAGGTGGCAGACAGCCTGGGGGCAGTGAAAGGGACCCAGAAGAAAGAGCTTGCAGTGACAAGCATAATGAAATCCTAAATTAAGGAGAAAACCAAAAAAGCTAAAGGGATGAAAGAAGTCCTAGCTGTGTAGGGAACAGTAACTGCTGCAATGCCTGTTTGAAGAAAGCAATCCTCATATGGAAGGTATCAAACATTTCAGGCTAATATAGCACTTGCAACATTATCCCAAAGCACAAAGAAAGAATTATTATTTTTCTTTGTCTTGAAATGTTCATGAGTATTTATGTAGCAGGAACTATTATCAGCACAAAATATACCTCCCACATACCATAATATACAGACTTTTTGAACACTCCTGACGGTAGGAGTGTTCACTCACTAGTCATTCACACCCACCTATTTGTGCATACTGAAAGAACGTACCTTATCATCTTTGGAGAACTGAAACGTTTGGTTGTTTACCCTGTGCAATGTAACTCCTGATTAAATATAAGGAATCCAAAATTTGCAATGTACTCCATCATTCAGGCAATTATGTGTGATTTTGCGATAGTTTGGATACCTATAAAAAGAGTATGGCACAGATTTGACTTTTGTGTGGTACCATGAATCATATATCCAACACTTAATACCCAATATTCAAGACGATTAAGCATTATTTAAGTCAAAGACTCAGTCTGTAAAATTTAATTTAAAATATAGTTCAAAATATCTAAAATTGAAAGAATCTTTTTGGTTAAATAGCTACCCTCTATATTTTATTAAATTCTGTATTATCTTGAAAGCACTTATCTATAAGTTGCATTTCTCCACATTCCTTGGGAACATTACTGTAACTTATATTAAAATAAAAAATTATACATGTTCTTAAATTAAATGTAGACACTGCTGATTTCTTTGCAGTGCCAAATGAATTTACATGCCAAATGAAATCTAAGCAGAAACTTATAATCCCATGTTACGAGCCTGCCTGGAACTTTGTTCTTAGCAAGGAGCAGACAGATGCCCTTTTCTCCAGGGATCTCTATCTGACTGCCAGGATCACACAAAAACATGAAGAAGGAAGAAAAGTAGGCTCCACATAAGGCCTAAGAATCTCTACTTTCCATTCACTTTTATTTATTATGTCTCAGATGATGCAGGTCATTGATTTCAGGACAGATTTCCCTACTGAAATTGTCTACAGGTTTTACCTTCCCCATTATTTCTTAAAAATGCCTAACTAGATGGGAACGCTTCTTAGTCTTAACTGCAGTTTAGCTTTACCAGTGAACTAATTTCTTGAGTCATATAACAAACTGAAAAGAGAGAGCCAGCTTTTCTTCCATGCAATCTGCAAACATGGTAACTGCATGATATTTTTATAGCTTGAAGTTTAGGTACTGGCAATACTAAGCCTGAGCCTCCATCTTCATAAAACCATAACTCCTTGTAAAACCAGTATGCTTGTACGCATATAAAGATTATATAACCACACATTGTGCCTCTTCTTGCCACTTTCTGAGTTTTAAGCATCGATGAGCGGAATTTTGTCTTGAATTTCATCTCTACTGGAGGAGGAGCAGCTTCAAGCAACATTGAGGATCCTTGAGCTGGCACTCTGCAATGAGGCTCTCCACAGCACAAAGGCAGCTCCCTCTCCACCAGCCACCCAAGCTCTGGAGTGTGTGTAAAGGAGGAAGAGAGTCATGACTGGTTACAAATCACTAGGACCTCCAATAATCCGAGTGATATAGAACTGCCTTCAGGCTCTCTCTACTTATTCTGGGGATCAAAGGAGCACAGTATTGCTCAGGGCTATATTTTAAATGGTATTTAGATGCTATAAGATTCAAGTGGGTGCTTAGTGAGACTGATAAATATGCCTAAGCATCTGCAGTCCATTAGTCTCCTGCTTTTCATCTGTAAACCTGTGCACTTTTGTAAATTTACCCTATAAAGCTATTTGCTCTAAGTGGGTATATGTATTTATTATCACTCATGCACCTACCCTTCTGAAGCTTTGCTTTTGGCTGCTCAGCTCCTGCTGAAAACCCAAATGTTTCTTCTTTTAAACCAGTAAAATGATGAGCAGCTATGAAAACTGATGCCCATTATGTTCAGACAAACAGTCAAAAAGTTAACAAGCTAGGAAAGACTTGTCAATAGAAAACTATTAAATTTGTTTGCTCAAGCTGGCAGCTAGAACAGACATTTCTGAATCTAATGCTGAAGGCAACCATCTCACTGAAATGTGATGTTATGTATGACAGGAACACCGTGACAGACATTCAGGGGGAATATTAACCTGCCAGTTTTACCACTGGTAGCAAATTTAAGAGAGAGGAGGAAATTATTAATACTGAATATTTATGAAGCATTTACTTGCTTAACAGTTTCTTCTTTTGAGTGGCAATCCAGAACTAAAGCACAGTTTTAGAATTCTTTCAATGTGTTACCAAAAAGAAAATAAAACATCAAAACTGGAAAAGTGTCAGATCTCATTGTTAAGGACCTGAGCCGCCTGGTCCCTTGAGAGAAGAGATTGAGTGAAATGAGTAGGAGACAAAGAACACTGTACAATTTCATCTGAACTTCAGAACCCAGCAGCTCTATTTTGCAATTTCAGATAAGTACACACAGTACTGTATTTAGTTATAAATTGCTTTTCCACTTTGTTTAAACTACATGGAGAGCAGATCTACACTACTCACCCATGTTCCATTCAAAGTCAACTTTAGTTCTTTCTGGCTCATTTTGTGCTTCCCTTCTGCAAGCAGTGTGCAATATATTCCTGAGTATCTGATTGTATTGTTTCATATCTTATATACATTTCTAAGCCAGTCACAAACCACTATATAAAATGGTGCAGTCACGCTTGGTGGAAACAATGTGTCTTTGAATGTAACAGCTACAACATCAATATCATAAATTATGTGCTGTATACACAACACTAGGTATTTGTCAAGGCTTTGGTACTTAGGTGCCTCTATTAGGATTAATATGTTTCAAGAAAGCTGAAATACTGCAGCAATTAATCAAGTTTCCATAATTAAGGTAACCTTGATTTAAGCAAATTATTCTTAAAGCTCTCAAGAATCAATGGTTTAGATAAAACTGCTAAGTCAGCAACTCTGTGGTCTGTAACTGGATTCTTGGAGTTGATTTATGGAATAATTTCCATGCCTTAGTCCCCCTTGACACTTTTAAAATTCAAATGTACTCACCAGTGCATATAGCAGTTCTGCAGGGGACAGCCCCAGGAGCCACTCACCCACCTGTAAGGGCTTCTCCAAGTCTCAACTGCAGTACCAGGAGCTGTACAACATGTTCAGAGAAGCACTATTCCCTCCTCCTACTCTTGCTCCTCCTCCTCCTCATGTGCTTTTTGAAAAAACACCTCTGTGTCTGAACTCATCAGCAAAGTCTTAATGGATTTCAAAGGGAAAGACATCGGGTCATAAAAAACCATCCTATGTGTTGAATCAGCAAAAATGTTGTCCATCTCTGGAATATCTTAAGACATGCAGGGGAGACAGAAATATTTAAATTTTCTATCATTTCATTAAAGAAAAATAGGCATATATTCTAAGTTATTTAATTAATGATGTAAAATGAGATGAGCTAGGAAACCAACATCATGTTCTTCCAATGGAAAAACAACTGAAAGAAAGGAGAGCTAGGGAAGTATTGATGTTAGATTGTACTGCATTTGTTTGGCAAATTTCCAAAAAGAAAAACAAACCAGGGACAGGAGAAGCAAACAATAACTCCCTTAAAGAGATGTGGAAAAAGAAGGAGGCACCTGTTCAAACATTTTTACAGACAGCAGAACAAAAAAAAAAATTGCCTGGAAGACAACATGCAAATTTATTCTATGGAGAATCTAGACGGTGTTCCAGAGACTGTTACAAATCTGGTTTTAAAATGTTTGTCTTGGAGGTGAAACACAGAACACACAAACAGATCTAGAAAGGGACGCACTCTACAGGAAAAATACAGTGTCAGTATGATCTGTGGAATCATTTTGTTCAGGAATTTCCCTCTCAAGGCTTATAAATGTGTATTTACTTTCAAAGCTAACAGTGCTGGACAAATTGTAAGAAGCTGGCCTCTAGTGCCACCATGGCTGGCACCCCTTCTCCACTTCACCTACAAGAACTCAACTATCACTAAGCATGAGTACCAGATTCCTTAGTATTCTCACCCACGGAACTCCAACAAAGAAGAAGAAAACAACACTGAATGTAACAGCAGAAGCTGTAGAAAGCATGTCTTTTAATAAGAATAGCAGTATTGAAAATGCCTTCTTTTTTCTTTTGTTATAGAGATTAAATGAAATGAAACCTGAGACAATACAGTTTTAGAGCAATCAAGACCTCATCCAAAGCCCACTGAAATAAACACAATATTTTCTCTTGATGCCCATTGGTTTGGTTCCTATGTATGAAAAGTGAATTTCTTGTGAAGAATATCAGCAGGCCATGTGCACTAGAAATATAGCTAATAACGTTCTCCCAAGAAGGAGAAAATAATAAGGAAGCTTGTACAACCAGGTTTTGATTCAGTAACACTCCTGCTCGTACATGGAAATCAATGATAATGGCTATAGGATAATGATGATACAATGATAAAAGAAGATAGCTCATCTTCCTTCAAGCCACACTGGAATGCATTGCTAATGTTAATGTAACAGCTAATGAGTTGATGACATCAAATATAAATGTGAAGCAAAACTCCCAAGACTTAATCAGAACTCATTACTTAAACTTTCTTTGGAATCTACCACCAGCTCCTTATTTTATTTTTTTTCCTTTGTATCTAAAAGTAATGTTCATGCCAAAAGAGCAAAAAGCAGATGCCTCTTGAATTCAAGTCTGTTAGAAATGGCTTTGCTACATTTGGTGTCTAGTGCTGCAGAATGCATAAAAATAATGTGTTTGCATTTTGATAGTAGATTCTAAAACGTATCATGAAGAACTTTCCAGGAATATCCAAATACAGCATAACAAATTTAATCCTGAAATAGGATTCACAAGAACAGATCTCAATAAAAAAGCCTTGATTTGACAGAGAACATGAGAAAAAGCAACCAAAAAGAAACAAGCCTAGCTGCATGATCATAAAGTGCCCCCACTCTTCTGACTGGAGTTTGTCAGTGATATACAAGAGGCATGAAAGACAAAGGCACACATTTCTTTACATGTAAAAAACTCCCCCAAACTCAGAAAGGAAGTAAGAAAATAACTAGGCATTGGCAAAGAAGAAAACACTTCTTTGCAGCTGAGCTTTGCTGTGAATGGAGTATCAATAAGGCAAAAGTTCCCCCTCGATAAGAAGAAAGGCTAATTAGCAGAATAGTGAAATGGCAAAGTGAAAACAAGATCATCAATTAAAGGTGTGAGGCCAAAGCCGTAAAGAAGCAGGCAGGAACATATTCTACAAGGTAAAGCCCAACGACAGCACTTAAATTTCAATTTATAACAGATATTGTAGCTGAATTGAAAAGCCTGATGAGGGTAAGATGAAATAATGATGCTAAGATGAATGAGAGCATTCTATAGAAAGGGAGTCCTCTTCATAACCACATAGGACCAAACTCATCAGTTTAAAAGCAGTTTCCATTTTCCCATGTGCCAAAATTACTTTCTGCATTTTAAATTTCACTCCTTCTAAGACACTACATACTGGGATTAGGCAAACAATTTAGCATTATCCTATTTAGAATCAGAATTATTATTTTTAAAGGCAGATGTAGTGCACATATGAAATGCTATTTCTTCTCATAAATTTTGCAGAATCTGGCTTGATGGAAAGGACATCTTTTTTATGCATCAACAAAAAGCCAATAATTTTCACATGCAGGGAGGCATGAAAAATTTAAGGATTTCAATCAAATGTGGATTTAACTTGCTTTCCACATTGGAAGTAACAGGTAATCTGAGAAATAATCGTGAGCTGAGCTACTCCAGATATTAGTAACCCTCATTGCTGGATACATACTATTAATTTTTAATCTGGATTTCTAATGTTTGGGTCATGATCATCTGCTATAAGACACATTCCAACACTTCTTAAGCTTTATGTGAGAAAAAAAATAGATTACAATGCTTGCTCAGGCTTGTAATGAATGAAGCTATGTCTTTGGAACTTTGATGACACTTTTCCTTTTCTTTGACATCAATGAGAGGAAAACTTTGACACATATTTCTTACTTAGAGAGGATCATACTGTCTGCTCTGTTCTTGTTCACATACATAAGAGTTTGATTCACTGTCTCAATTATAACACTGGAATACAAGCATGTGTTCAATTTCTATTGCAACTATTTTGCACAACTGCACAGCACCAAATTCTTCCAATGATTTGTAAACTGAATTTATCTATTTCAGACCACAGGAAAAAAAGAACTCCAGCACCACAGAGACCAGAATTCAGCAATGCACAGAGCCATAAGGGTCTCGTTTGGAGCAGCTTATAGACACTGTTTACTTGAACAAGAAGTGAACACAGGAATCAGTTTCTTTCTGGAGAGAGAATAGGAATGCCATTTTGACTTAATTATGACCTGCTGCAATAATGGAGAATTTTCCACTGGGAAGAAAATCCCCTGTCAGTTACTCCTCCACAATTAAAAAAGCAGTATGATACAGCCCAAATGTTCTGTCAAAAATTTGCAGGTAGGCATGTGACAGAAAAGCACAACTGCTGAGATTTTAAGTTGGTCCATCCAGCCCTTCATCATTCTGCAACCTTTATATTTACAACCCATTAGTCCAGTCATATCTGGAGGCCTCAACATGAACCTGAATTTCTTCATTCATATCAATGGAGTGCTAACCATGGTAACATTAATCTAAATTAATGCAGTTACATCCACTACTGCTAAACAGTATCATAAAGAGATGAACAGACTTGTTCAGCAAGCTTCAACATCCTCTTAATAAATGGGCTTGGTTTTCAAGAGATGTTTTGTTTTCAGGTACAGTGTAAAATTAACACCTGTTACTACAGCTCAGAGGTAATACCTACTACCTACTTTTTAATATTTATGCTAAAATTACCTTTGTCACGTGGTTTGCATGATGTGTCTGAGGACTGTCCTTTTTCTACAGAGATATGACCTTCATGTTTTAGATGATCTTTTGTAGCGGTGCACATTTTGGGTTTTCTAAAGTTCCGTATGCTTTGTTATATGTTTGTAATGGTTTGTTCCTACACCCCCATCCCCAAACCCCCCAATGGTGTTTCCCTTGTGATAGACCTTGTCAATCACCTTCTAAGATCTGGAAGATTCTGGGGAAAATGCCCTAGGATTCGGCATAGTGCTCTGGTACCACCTTCTTCCATTGTTCTGTTAAGTTTCCCCATTCCAGGTCACACCCTCCCTCCCCTTGGATTGGTTCTGAGCTCTCCCCTGCTCAGTGTTCGCCTCCTGTACTTAAGGTGGGGACAGAGAGGCTGCTGGTCACTCTCGCCCTCTCTGCTCTGCCCATCTGCACATGGAGGTATCCGGGTGGAATAAAGCCAGGTGAAACCCAAGGGAGAGTCCACTCTTTCTTCCACGCCGTCGACCACGCTTCAGCCTGAGGTTCAGACCCACCAAGCCTCTCTTATATAGTTGCCAGGGAGCGAGCTAGCCAGTGAAGCAGCTACTGGGACCCNNAAATTATATCTTACCAAGATTTTCAACATTTTCTGTCTGCATTCTATGTAGAATTAATGGAAAAACACCCTTCTCTGTTAGATTCTGGCATTTCTTTCTTCAGTTTCCATGACTTCTAAGGAAAATTGAGCTAATAATTACTAAAATATGGAAAATGACCCTTAGAATTTTCCTGATTTCAGAATAAGTTGTGAGTAACTTCTGGACAAACAATTCTTACCCAACTAGTAAAGCTAAGAAGTTATAATGTAAAAAATCATTTGTAAAGCTATACCCCTACAAATGCAAAAAAATGCATTAGTTAATATTTTCCACGTACTTTGAAGTTAGATCTGTTAAAAGGTAGAAGGAAACAATCCTCATCACAATCTGTGAAAACAATTAACTTTTATAACCTAGATTTAGGCCTCAGTAGTGTCCCTTGTTTATCTGGACACTGTTTAATTACCTGGAAGGACAAAATACACACAGCAAGACTGATCAGTGGCAGAGACTCACAGAGCTGCACAAAGAGAAGAGCTGCAGCAGGGAAGTGCACCAAGGAGACAAAGATGCTGAGGAGACAACTTCAGTGTGCCAGTAATTGGCACTCAGCAAATTTATCTAGCTTTTTCTTGCTAGTAAGAATATTAAAAAAAATTCTCCCTGGTCTTGATGTGGTTGTGATTTACACATTTCTGATGGTATTTGCAGGGAAGCAGGTCCCCAAATATGTAATGCCTCTCAAACCATGGGAAGCAAAGGCAACTAAATGCCTTCAAGCTGAACCAGCAAGTTCCCACATTACCCATAGATATCCCCCAAAACAGCTGTAAAATCGGCACCTGAAATATTTCCTGACATGACAAACTTAGGCCAAAAGTAGCACAGCTGTCTGTTTTCTGGAGAGGAAAGGCATACAAGTCATTTTGGGCAACAAGAGAGGGGCAGCCTACAATCCTATGGCTCTATGTACAGCAAGGAGACAGGACTGGCACAGGAACCCTGTGGATAGTTCTGATTCTGCTGAAATACCCTTGAAAACCGAATGCAGTGCCAGCCCCGTGCCAATAAAGTCCTCACAGATGATCTGGTGTGTAATATATTGTTTGACTGGCTTATGAATCAGCAGATGACTGACAAGGAGAGCTGCCAAATGGGTAATTACATCAGGCTTTGTAACATTAACTAAAAAGTGGGGAAAAATGAAGCCTGATAGAAGTAATTCATAACTTTTATCACTTGTCATGCAGAATCTATAAAGTGCAGTGCCAGAATGTATATTATTTTGCTATAAATATGCTATAAAGATCAGTGTTAACTGCTGCTGGAGACCAGTGGTAATTTGTCCTCCACTTAACCTTCTCTTAAGCCCCTGTCAAATTGATTGCAGCCTGGTACAAAACATTACCTGTACTGCATCTCCCAGATCATCAGTATGGAACTTGCAGTCCTGCTTTGCCCCATGACTTGATGGGATCTGTGGATGGCAGCGCATACGTGCAATATGACCTGAGTACCCGAAAAACCTGAGCTGTGGACAGAAACTCCTGACTCCTTACAAAAACTGAAGCATTCTAACAGCTTGAGTTTTGTTTAAGATAGCCCTGCCTGAGACACTATCAGCATAGAAACTGAAGATTTATCAGAGCCTTGGAGTAGCAGACAATGGCCTCCACTTGAAAAATAATCATAGATGCACTAGTATTAAAAAAAAAAAAAGATTCTCCAGCTCAGAGTCTATTCAAGGACCACAGTCCCTATTGCCAAACTGAAATGATTTTTTTTCCTCAGCAACAAAGTCTAGTAACCAAAAAAATCTCCATCCATTTACGTTAGTAAATTAAACCCAATTGTTCCACTTTTTCATGCCAAAATTGTAATTCCCACATCCCACCCTAACATTTGACTTAGAAATATAAACACCTTAATTCAGCTCAATCCATGGTAAGCATTGAAGGAATATAATATTTTAGAAAAGGATTTTTGTTCAGTTTAGCTTTCTGTTATAGTTACAAATTTTTGATAAACATGAATGAAGACTACTTTTCATTAAGTTTTACAAGTAAGAAATACATCTTTACAAGGGAAATAAAAGTAGAATAAAAACAAAATTGTGATAGGGAGAAATGGTGAGTGCAAGAAAAGATGACAAAAGCTTAGTGATATTTATAAAAAAGCAACTGTTTCTGCCTATAGAGGAACAAAGAGATAGATGTAGCACTAAGTGCTGGGATTGGACTGGTTAATGTACTTCCATGTCTGTGTGCACTTGCATTTCATGATCTGCTAAAAATACTCTCATTAAAGCTGTTGACCTAGAATGAAGTAAACTGAGCAATAAATATAGCCTATCTAAATCATAAATTAGAATGCAGATCTGCTAAAAAGGGTTTCTTAATTCAGTGAGCATGACAAAAATCATAATATAAAAAATAAAACCCTTTGTAAATTAACAGTGTAGTCAGATCCTCACAAGTTAAGTATCTCGAGAACAACAACAAAACCAAAACCAAACAAACAAAACCCCCCACAAACAAACAACAAAAACACCCCACCACCAAAAACCTAGATCTGATTCTGCAGAATTTTTTTCCCAAGCTCCTATACTGAAATCCTCATAATTATTCATGATCGAAATAAAGATTTTGTTTTAAATTTTGGTCCTTTGGAAGAAAACCTAACTCTGCTTTCACATCATCTACCTTATACCAAGCTTACAGAGAAGCAAATACTGGATCTATGACCATGTCCAAAAAACATCAACTGAATTAACTAAAAAACTTACTGCTGTATAGGGAAAAGAAGGTGGGAGTAGAAGATCAGTGGTTCACTCCACACTGCAGAGCCGTTAGTTTAGATAACTAGAAATAAAATAAGCAGAGTTTTATAGGAAAAAATGATATCTAGTTGTAGCCAAAGCAGAAGAAATTAAGTTATGAGTATCTGCTACTGGGGAGAAAAACATGATCAGCAAGATTTGTGGCAAAAATTCACAGGGTTGTAGTCCTCAAACAGAAGATGTCTATGGCAGGAGAAAAAAATGAAAAAGACAAAGCTCTGTGTTGTATCTTTGCCAGATTTCTCACATGCATTTCTTCCTTTTTGCACCAGGATTGTTTTCTGCCCTGGGCGAAACAGTGAATGCACAATCCACTTGATCTGCCTGACCACACAAGAGTCTGGAGTATTGGTAAAATTCTCTGTAAAAAAAGCTCAGTGTGCTGCATGATGTGGTGCTCTGTGACTCTAAGGATGAATTTATAATTCTTTTTGATAACTGACAACAAAACAATATTATAATGAAAAAAGAAGATATTTCTATCTTTAAGAACTACTTCTTATATATAAATTTGCTTTTGAATGTATATATATATAGACATGTATATACACACAGGTACTGTTCACATGTTCATGTGCATAAATGAATGAACAGCACCATTTCCTTCCTAATATACTAGAAGGAAAATTTTGTAAAATTTAGATGGATTGACAAAATTAGTGCATTTTTAACAGCCTCAGGTTTTGTAAGATAAGCCTTGATCTTCTCCAGAAAGTGCATCCTAGTGATTTCTTTTTGTTTTAATGTCTACAGTGTTTCCTCTGGAAAGGTAGTAACAGAGCAAGATTCTTTGCTCTGATCCTTTTCATAAAATGGACACTTGTCAGCAAAGTGTAGTTGTAAAAAATAATAGTCAAAAAACCCCCCAAAAAACTACTTAGAGTTTTTCAGAAAATATTTTCCTCTATTTTATGCTACTAAATTAAAAACAAACACAGAAGACTTTTATAAGTCAAATTCCATGAAAAAGCAAGATACGATATTACCTGTTCTGGACAGTCTTTAAAGATATGACAAGTGGTTTCAGTATCAGGTGTCTGTTTGACATAGATGGGAGGTGCGTGTTTTGAAATGTTCTGCCTTGTCTTGAACCAAGGCAGCTACCTGAAAAACACTCGGAGCAGGTGATCTATTTCTGAGTACTTGAATTCCTTTAGTGAATACACATGTAACTATCCAGTTCTACTCCACCAGAGGTTAGAGTGGAATGCTGTTCGCCTACCCTGACAATATGTTTTTCTTTTTGTTTAAATGGAATTTTCCATATTTCAATTTTTACTCATTGCTTCTTGTCCTTCATGACTGGAGTATCGCACATCTTAAAAACATTTTAAAACTTCAATTCTAAATATGCTTATAGCCAGCTTTATAAAAATTTTCTGTGTGCAGTCTCACATTAAATAGCTCCTAGCCTGGTGTTTCCCTTGACATATTTATCAAGTATAATCATATCCCTCCTTCCATCTGTGTTTTGCTAAACCAAACAAGCCAAGCCTGTTTACTCTCCTGAATGATAGTCTTTCCTTTCTCTGATCATACTGCTGTTCTTTGTCTGCTTTCGTGTGTATTAATAGCTCTCTAAAACAAGCAACCAAAATTCCACATAATGCTGAACGAATCTGCAGTGCAGGATGGTACTAACACTTCCCCTTTCCTAAGAGGATATTGACTTGTGTTTGCAACTTGAAAATGTAAATATTATTAAAATTAATAACATCCATATTCTCTATCCTAAATGCTGCATTCACTTTCAATCAGATTGGATGATCAGCAAGGTCTATTGTGCAAAAGAAAACATAAAAAGCAGGGTCATTAATCCTGCTTTTCTAGACTCAGAATTGCATTCTATTCTACATTTATCTTTACATCTTCTTTTCTTTTACCCATTGTTCCAAAATAAAAATACTGGGACAATATTAACAGATCAGTGATTTTTCTAGATTACACTTTTTTTGCTGTTATTTTCTTAATCGTATTTGGCCTCCTGCAGATTCCAAAATGGAAAATTTTGAAGAAGACTTGTACTTCCATCCAGCATAACTGTTACTTTTCAGTGACTGACTCTGACACCATAGAATAAAAGTCTCACTTTATTACTTTGTTCAATGACAAATTCAGCATTCTAGAACCATCTGTGTAAATCCCAATGAAAATTAAACATAAGGCAGCTTATCCTTATTCCTACGACTCTTTGAACAGCCCTACAGAACCATCAGATGGTTGAATGACATGGACAATTTTCAGAGGAGGAGAACCTCCCATGTGGTCCCAGTCCCTCCTGCCCACAGCACTTGTGTGTCACCTCACTCTCCCCAGTGTGTGAATTCCAGCAGAATATTGTGAAAGCCACATTTCCTTCCCTGCTGAGGATGCCTGCTGTGAAACATCATTTTGAATCATGGTTAATCACCACCTGCTTGACCACCACAACTGTGTTATATAGCTACCAGATGGCAGCTGCACAAAGTATACCCTGGCAGTTTTTCTCTGCCTACTTATTAGTGCAGTATTCTCCAAAAAAAAAAACAAAAAACCAAGGACAAAAAAGTATTTGGATCCTCTCCTTTGTCTGCATTTTACTTTACTTCTAATAGAATGTTAACACACAACAGAAAGAGTTAGGACTGGGCACTTTTTTTTCTTATTAAAATACTGGACATTTTCTTGAGTTTAAGTAGTTGGGCACTTTTTTGCAGAGAATACAGTACATTACAAAAACGGGTAAGGAGGGAACCACCAATAGTCACATGCAACATATGGGTTTTTACACACCATGGCTGAGAATTTCCTTTCTGTGTAAATCAGTTAAGGTGGTAAATGACACTCAAATAAATAAATTGTGAGAATTTTCAATGCCTAACACAAATCTCAAAAATAAGACTCTAAAATTTCTTCCAGAACAAGAAGGCAGAGACAGTCTCAGAAAAGTGCAATGAATATGCAAACAGTAAAGACTAGAGTCATCTCTTCTCAATTTGCCTTTAGAAGAGACTACTTACCATCCACTGGAGCTTTTGAATATTATGGAGCTGTGATTCTTGATTAGGTCTTCTCTTTTCCATGGTCAGGTGGGATGCTGTGACATTCTCCCATCAAAACAAAATATTCCATTCTGATGTCATTTTACTTACAGTCTACTATATTGCTTTCCACTTGAGAAAATACTTGAAAACAATAGAAATCTAAGAATAAGTACAATTTTGGTTGCCCTGATTTAAAGTTGAGCACCCTTGACTTCCTTTGAAAGCACAGAACAAATGTAAACCAGTTTCTGGAGAAACTCAAGAAAGATATTTGCCACAGTCTTCAAAATCATCCTAATGGCAATGAAGTACTTGCAAGAGTTTTTCTGAATAATACATGTGTATCCAAGTACACACTGAAGCTTTAACTGATGAAATGCAGAAATAGATGATCATTAATCGTGCATTTTTTATTATCTCCCTTCCTCATTGAGCGTGATGCTCCTTAGATCAGGTTGCATCATACCAGTTTCTCAGATCTTTCAAACAGCCATGATATAAGTATTCATTTTTAATTCCATCCCCATCAGACAGTTACCTTCAGAGGAAAAGTTACCTTTGTTAAGACATATGTATTATACCAAGAGGGCTGTAAAGAAATGCTTATTTACTGCCCTCAGTAATTAAAAAAAACCCCAAGTTAACCATGAATAGAGAAGGCTATCCAGACTTTCCTTCAGTTACAAGAAAGGGATATATTTAATTCTATAAGCAGTAATGAATCCATGAAAGACCTGTCTTTTGTTTATTCAAGGTGAATGTGACCTGTGTGAACAACAAGCATGAAGTCATAGTTCTCGAAGTATTCAATTTATAGCAATATTGATGGATAAGCATTTGAAAGTGAGCTGAAATTAACATAGACAGAAAAGCCAGAGATTAAAAGTTTGACAGATTTCTTTTTCTGCATGTCAATACCAGTATTTTAGAACGTTTTACTAATTTCACAGTAATGGTAATAATAATTTTATGTAAAGAGAATTTCCAAAATGAAATTTTTACATATATATTTTACTTACATATATATTTCTACATTACTGCCCTAAACCAGGACAATTACATATATATATATGAAAATAGCTTTCAAAACATGGAATGAGCTTCCATCTAATATAAGGGTGGTTTCTTGCCCATGGATATTTCAGTGCAAAATAAGTCTCAAAATCTCTATCCATGAGCCTGGCACAAGGCGTGTGCTAATGAAATGTGTTGAATCCACAGCTATTGGGAGGCATCATGAGTACAGAAAAAGTCCAAATGGGAAGAAATTCCACTGTACAAAAATTTCCCTTTGGTCAAACACTGGTAACAAATTTCTTCTAAAAGTTTGTATTAATAAATTTGAAATAACAGGAAAACTTCGTGACATCTTCTGAACAAATACCAAGTTAATCTAACACCTAAAATTTTTCTGTTAGTAAATCTTATGTCGTCATTTTATGTTAGATATTTCTTATAATCAATACAATGAAAAATAGAAACTCTGACCCATTAAAAAAATAGTAACAACTTATTTTGATTTTTCACACCTCTTATATTCAGTGAATACAGTAGTAACAAAACATCATCTCAGCACAATCAGCCTTCTTGTGTATCAAAACATCAGCTGCATGTTTCAGGATGAAGGAGAAGTATAACCAGGTCCTTGAGAGTTCAAAAAAATGTGTTTTATCACCAAACATTGTAAATAGAATTGGTATGTATTTTTTCTTATTGCCTGTAAAAGAATCCTCTGAATCTCTGTCAAATTGTTCTTGATTAAATAAAAACATTTGACTATCCATTTACCCTATTTTCTGATCTAAAGGCAGTGAGAGTTACTTAGCTCACATCACAGTTTCTGACTAGAAAATCTAGGGCACTTCATTAAAAAAAAAAGGTTTTCATTTATATGTAACAGATGTGGTCCAGAGCTCACATCTAGACAAAACATCTCACAATTTTGTGTTTCTCACTGTTCTCAGAGGGAGCTCTTCATTATGGGCAAAACTCTTACGTGAGTTCCATGGTGCCCAGACAAACCTTCGGAACAGAATGGCTAAAACAAAGCCACACCCACTGAGAACACATCGAATGAAAGAGCTTTGGAACATTCTCTGGTTTGCCCCTTTTGCAGACTTGGTGAATGCTTATTTTCATAATGAAAAATAGTGACTTTATTGCAGCTCTGCGTAGTTTGTTCATAGCTTTTCAGTGAAAGAAATAGTTCCCATCTTTTCAGTTGTCTGAATCTCCATTAGAAATGCTCGTAAGTGGAAACACACAGCGGAGTTGAAATCTACTTCTCCTTGACTGTAAAGGTTCTACAGTAGAACTCCATATAGTAAACATTAACTGACTTACCATGAGAAAAACATCCTCCCAGAGTTAAAAGCAATTTAAGAGGTAAATATCACAGCTTTGTGAATTCCCATGCAGCCACAAGGACTATGTAATTTTTTTCTTAAATTGGAGGTTCTATATTTTCAAGCAAAAACAGCTCTTTTCAGTACTCAGAGCTGCAATGAGGGATCGGCTACATCAAATTGGTTAGAGGAATATTTTCCTTCCTCTGAGATTGACTTATACACATCTCTTGAGAAATGATTAATAGGAGTCAGTCATTTGGAATTGCAAATGTGGTACGGGGACTCCTTGTCAGCCGACAAATGGGTGTAGTCACATTTAAACAAAGAAAGAAAAGACAGAAGTCATACCAGAGAAGAGATTAAACTTCACTCATACTAACCATCACAACTCCAGTTCCCCACACTCATTCATTTTTGTGATTAACCTAATTAAGGAACTTTCCTGGCTTACTGGGTCTCTTAGTTCACACATGTGTTATCAAAAATACATCTTGCCTACCCATGGTAGCAGAAACTGGGACAGGAGCCATTCTGGCTCACAAAATGCACTATAGTAGCTGTTCTGCATTGCTTCTACTTGAAATGTTGTTGTACAACATACTTAGCCTGCTTGAGGAGCAAACTTGGAACAGCAGTGTGGGAATGTCATTCACCTGTCATGTAAGCTGAACTTAATTATACAATAATTGCACATCCGATATACCGAGGGTGGAAGGAAGCAGCATTTCCTTGTACTTCCCATGACACAAAACATGTATTATTCATTCACTCAGTTACTATACTGAGGTTCTGTTGCAGGCATTACCATTTTGCTTTAAGGTGCAATGAGTAATTTATTAAGTAGTGATGCAGATGTTTATAAAAATGCTAAACTGGAGTCTGAAATGAATCATCTCAGAGAGCACATGAGACTGACAGATTAATTCATGGCCAGAAAAAATAGAGTTATTGAGGTTGGGCAGGACTGCTCTAAGGAAATTTTTGGCATTTTTTCACAACTCAAAGTAGAGATACTTATGAAGTATCTGTTTTTAAAAGCAAACAAATAAACAAAAGTTCTCCTAAAATTTTGAAGAAATGGGTCAAGGTTCCACAATACAGGGCACTGTGCTGACTACTCCTCACAGGTGGATCTTATCCTGAAGTCATTGAATAGACTGTTATGCAATGGGGGTTTTCATGGAAATCATACCAGAGGTGACAACAGAAACAGGGAGGAACAATAGGCAATTGCAAAGCAAAGTCATGCACAGCTTCTTGGAGGACTTAAAGGATTTGATTTTTTTTTCTTTTGTACCATAAAAATCCACAGCTAGTTCATTACACACTTCTCTATCTCAAAAATGAGGATTACATTATTGAATTGCCTCAGATTAATTTAGTCCATCCTGAAACAATCATTGCAGAAATGTATAGAAATATTAGTGAAAATTAGCATCCTGTACAGTATTAAAACCCTCCCCAAATAGTTGCTAATATACTTACTTACAGGTTACAAGATTTTATTCTGCCTGATTGACAGAAACAGAAATGAGCAGCTGTACTCTGTCTGAAAGATATGAGATATTCTGTTAAATTAGTGGCAATAGGTCCTGTGTAAGAACATAAACATCCCTTTTTAAAACATCCCACAGCCCTAAGTGCCATAGGATGAAGGTCTATCCAGTGTGGAAAGAAACTGCTCTTTAAAGAAAACTGTACAGGCAGTAAAGTGAGAAAATAAGAGCTTTTTCTCTATCTTCTCATTCAAGAAACTACCTGGCCATATAAGAAAAAGGAGCCTTGCCTGTTGGCTGATTCTTCTACTTAAATCTTCCCTCTACTCGTACTGTCAAAAGGCCTCCAGTTCGAGAGCAGGTTCCAGTCAAACTGTAATAAGATTGTCAGACTGAAGCAATTATAGAGAGAGATCACAGATTCAGCAGAGGACAAAAATTAATAGGGAAAGTCCCTTAATTCTTAATCAGCTCACCAGAAAATAATTTCCTTTTAAACTGAAGGACAAAACATGAGCAGCTTTATCAGTTTGCATGACAGAGCAAAATTCCTGAGCAAACTGTGACAATGGACACTGCTACACAATTTAATCACTAAATATTGCAAGCAATTAAATGCTTCTCCACAGTTTTTCTCACATCTCTTTTCAGACACATATATAGCAATACACTTAAACATTATAGAAAAATTGTTTTTCTATTTACAAGAGAACATGCATAAATATAAATTGTGTTCAACTTCAAATGCCTGAGTAGGATATTCACACAGCCAGCTTTATTCAGTTAAGACACACAACTGAAATAGAGCTTTGTCAGCCATATAGTCAGTGACAGCTAAATGACACTTGAGTGGATTGACTCATCCTCTGGAAACTCCACTGACTCATAACTCCATAGGTCACTAACTCAAGCACCCACTTTTGTTCAAGTGCACTAAAAGAAGAAGGTTCTTTTCCATGTTACACATCAAAGAACGCTTGGATTTTGTGTTGTTTTCTACCCTAAACTCTGTAGACTTTTACACAGAAAATTTTGCCAAACTTCCAATCAGTTTCCAGGAAGATTCACCCAAAAATTTTCATTCAGCAAAATATAAATAGCAATATCTTTTTTATTTAGATATGGCTTGATTAGCCAATACCCTTCACAAAGAATGTCTGATTATGTTACAGATGGTTAGGTTTTGGAAACTTACAGGACTAGTCTTGAGCTGGAAGAAATGCATAGGAATCCTTCAGAATTCATACGGTATTTCTAAGGCCATGACAATTATTTTCAGGTTACATGAGGTGAATATTTTATAAGTTGCCTTATTTGGATCATTGAGTTTTATTTAAATGTCTAAAGGAAATAACTCCTTCAGCACAATAATAAGAATTTATTACAGCTTTGTAGCACCAAACTAAGCAGAGCAAGCAATTGATTGTGGGGTTTGTGTGCTTTTTTGCTTTTTTTCTTTTTTTTCTACTGGGATGCTATATACACAAGGGTTTTCAGTGCTCTGCATCAGCTAATGAGTGAAGCATCAATTCAAGCATACAGAACAGCTTAATGCATTCAACAGCAGCTCACTCAGAGGCATCAATTTTAGCATTTCTTCTATTCTGAATTAGTAAACCCACTATCTTTGTATATATGACTATATATGTATAACCAAGCACAACGGAGAGTGAGCAGCAGAACGCTGGGCCAGAGAAATGCCTTTAGATTTTTAAAAAGTAATGAGCTATATTTAATAACTACTTCTACAGAAGCTAAAAATTAAGAAAATGCAATGCCAGTTTAGCATCTTATTATTAATTCATCATAATGCGCATATCTCAGGGCCCAGTCAGTTTGCATCAGCAATGGTGTAGGACAGACATTCCCTTACCACTTTTTTTTAAAGCTGGAGGAATTCCAGAAATGCAAATATGATCATGTTTTCTTACAATTGCTAAATTCTCACAGCTGATGTATTCTTTAATGATATGAACACAATGAACTACAGCTACTGGCATTCCCTAGTGCTCACTGGTTTCTTGGCCTTCAAGGCAGACTTGAAAGCAGCAGACATTGAAGGTATGAGCTGAGAATAGTGTAATATTCAGAATGTTGCCCTCTCTTGCAGTTTTATCACAGATTTTTTAATGATTTGTATGCTTCCCAGCAGTGCCAATGCCTGTAGCATCATATAGGTATACAACCATGCAACTTACTTCAGTTTTGGAGTTCTCATTAAGAAGAAAACGGCCAGTTGGTAAACTTAGATCAGCAACACTAGTAATAGAAAAGGACTAATGAGAGAAATTCAGGTATTAAAAATTATACTTGCATTTGGCCTATCTCTCAGTTTTACAAGAGTTTCAGTGGGGTCTTAATCCATGCATTATTAATTTTGGTGAGCAGCATGAAAAATTCCTACCATAGACAAGAAACTCCCTTACACAGGTTACTACTCTGACTCTACCCAAAGGGACTGCAGGTGTGAACATTCTGCATCAAGTGATGGGTTTTTACATCATCACTTTTAAACTGGATCTTGGAAAGATGAAGTAGCAATGGCTTAGCAATGTGAATCAAAACTCTTCCAAAACAGGCTTAAGTCTTGATATTGTTAGTGCATATCTGGCAAAATTCAGCTTTAGTAGCATGGAAGTATTGAGAAAACAAAAATGTCTCTCACAAGACCATACAATATATTGAACACCTTCCCAAGACACTCTTTTTACATATTTGCAGAGGTCTGTCAGGAATGTGTGGCTGAATGAGATGCAAAAGAGCCTTTTGTCTCAAACCTTCAGCTGAGCCAGCTAAAGCATTGTGACCTTGATCCTTCTTACTCAGTTAGCAACCTTGCCTCACACAGATGCCTTCTCACTACTTATTCTTCACATCTGAAATGCCACTGAGAACACACAAGCTCTCCACAAACCTCTTGCTTTGTCTTGTGATATTTCAAACATGCCTTTGCTTCTTTAGTTTGCTATATTTTATCATCACTGCGGCAAAAATCCCACAGAAGGCCGTAGCAATAGGCTGATTTGACATGGAGAGTGATCAGTCATCCACGGCTGCAAGGAACAGTGAATCCCAATTTCATTTCAAAATCTAATGAAGTTGGCCTCTCAAATCCACTTGATATATCTAGTAATATTAGGCTTAGATTGAAATATAAGATTTCTTCCTCAAGACCTGTCATGATCATTAGACTCGGGGTTGTTCGGAATAGAGGAAAGGAAGGGAAAAGGGGAACACAGTAACACTTTCAATGACACAGAAATCTGCTGAAATGAAGAAGGAAATAATCTTAGTCTTTATGTCCACTGCAGACAAGGGTAAGGAATTAGTGCTGATTAGATGAAAGACATAATATACAGGATACAGAAAACAGGACACAGGAAGGGATTTTGATTAAAAAAAAAATCAGCCCTCAATGACAGAGATAATGAAGTACTGTCAGAAACTGACTGTGGAAGTCCCAAGTTGTTGTCTTTGGCAGTTCCTAAGGAAGAGATAGTCATTAATAGCAATAAGAATGGAAAACTCATCACAGATGATATAGGGGAAATATTATCATACTGGACTAGGTGGCCCCATGAAGTTCTCTGCCCCTACCAGTCTAGCCATTTGCACTCATATAGCACACATTATACCATCAATATAGTCATGTATTTCTCACAAAAATAATTATGGAAAGACACAACAATAAACAACTACAGATTTGAAGCAAAGAAAAAAATATTGATTTGGTCTTACTACTACTATTTGAAAGAAAAACTCTATTAAGAGTAATATTCTCCCCAAAAAGTATTGTAGCATTTTGGGTGATTTATTATTAAAGCCAACCCTGGGGATTGAATGGCTGTGGTAGGAGCACGTGTTTATTTTCCTGTGCAGCATGCATTATTTATTTCCATTAAGTTTACTTTACTTTCACAGGACTAAGCACTTCTGTTTTCTGAGATGCATTGTGTTGTTACTACTGGGACATCTTACCCGCTGCCTTCATTGACTATTTTATCAAGCATCAGATAGAGTCATTGTGTAGTCTGCAATCAGTTTTGCAGTCAAGGATCCCAGGACTTTTGTCAAGCCCAAGTGTCATTACAGCTGCTGAAATACTGCTTCAGCTTGCACAGCATAGAAGGAAGGTGGAATAAGAGTGGGTATTATTCACCAGGCTTTGCTGATGTCTTTTTACATTTTCTCTTTTGACTATCCCTTGGCTTGTTGATGATATCTGAACAGAGTAAGAAGATGACACAATGCTACTCTGACAGCCTGTGCTAGCTGGAAATATAAGCATGTTCTCCAGAGGTCATTTCCATCCCTTACTGTAGGTACAACTAAGCTGGATGTTCCAGGTGATTTGAAAATAATTATTTTAATGAAATGAGTACTGCTGATGTCTTTGCTCACTGTTCACATTTTATGGGTTGAAAAAATATTGCATCATTTAGCAAATATAGCAACTAAAGTGAAAAGCAGCTGGTTATGATAAGGAAAGAAACCAATACAAAGACCAATAATAATTTAGCCCGTGACTGGAAAAAGAAATAAGTAATTGGAGAAAATTATTGCAGTGGAATATTCAATTGTCTACTAAAGCTAATTAGTGGCACATTTCAGCACATGCCTCTCCCACGTTTATAGCCATATGGCAGCCTTACATGCACTCTGAGCACCTATGAGAGGTCTAATTCAAATTTCCTCAAGCATTTATATAATGTTTTCTATATTGAGAAATCTGCAAGATTCTTGGCTGGATATAATCCTGTCTTTTCAACACCATCATGGAGAGAGCACTGGAAAAACCTGTCTCTGAGCAGATCACAGTCAGACCTTGCCCTGACAAAAGGTGCGGGTGCAGAAGCTCCTTTCCCCAGCTCTTCTGCTGTGTGCCAGACTCCAGCAACTGCTTCACATCAGATATTTCTCCTTGCCAGGAGTCTGAGTTTGGATTCTGAACATTATTCCTGAGTCCATCTAGTGGATAGTATAAGATAGCATATTTCTACACATGCATATAAGTACACATGTGGATTTCTAAAATATTTGCCCTCTATTATAATCATAAAGATTTTAAACAATATTAAAAATATGACATTTTGGCATAGATTTGAAAATTTTCCTACAGATTAAAACCTACCAAAAATACTCGAGTTCTAATCTTGCTGAACACTGAAGTTTCCTGCAAATTTCTCTGACCATTCTGGTTTGTGAACTACGACACCATTTTGCTTCTAATACAGTATGAAGGCCATCAAACTTCATCAGCCAGCTGCCAGTTCACAAAAAGGGGACATGCTGTTTTAGTTTAATGCAACAGCTTTAAACTTTCCAAAAAAAGGGAAAAAAAAAAATCAAACACAAAACAAACAAGCAAAAACTGAAATCCGGGTCACATATTACTTTACATTTGAAAAAAAAATTTCTTTTGCCTTTGGCTAGTAAAATTCTACTGTTAGCATCCATTAATTTTTCTGTGAATACATTTTTATTCTCTTTACTTTTTTTCAGGTTATTCTTTTCCATTTCTTTTCTTGTCCCATGAGTTCTTATTACTGCAAACTAAAGTCCAGTTATAGTGGCTGAAATACAAATAGTAGTCATTCACAGTATAGAAAAGTTGGTTAAAAGCTCCATCAGGTGAAAAAGGCACTTTACATCCCTTTTATACTTTTTTGATTCTTGGCTGAGTGCTCCATAGAAGTGAGTATAGTGTGCTTTGGAGTTTCTGAAATAAATTGCCTTTCTATTTCTGTTCTGGAAAAAGCTGAAGAGGAATTAATCTGTTCCTTCTTCATTTCTGTTCCAGCCTGCCTCTGAACTGCAAACATTTCCCACAGCACCACCTGCAGGACTATCTAGCTGGAGGTTAGAATTTTAATATGTCAGGAGGAAGATTAAGCATCAAATATGGTATGCTGCTGAAGAATGACTGTAATGTTATCTCTGCAGATAGACCAACAGTCAAACTTAACTCATGTGGCAATTAATTTATCAGTTTGTGTCCAGACATACAGACACTTTAAATACCATAGGATGGAAGTAAGACTTATTGCTCTTACAGATGTTTGGCTAGAGGCAAGTTTGGGTAAAACTGAAAGTTCTCTAAATGTATCTTCAGATATTGTTGTTTTTTGTTGTGTTGTTGTTTTGGGGGGTTTTGAAGAAACTTAATTTGCACTTTAGTCTTGCATCTCTTAAAAAAAACCAACAGAACTTGTGAAAAATTTAGGAATAATATGCATTGGTATTCCTAGAATTTCAAGGGAGGAGAGGCATCAGACACCTCTAGAAGAGGGAACACGAATTATTCACTATGTTAAAGCTATTTTCCATGGGTCTCCCACCTGGCTTCCAGCAACTCCTACAGAAGTACATCCTACCAGACACCTTCTTCTTTATTTGAGATCATCATTATTTATTACTGCAGGTAGCAGCCATTTTAAAATACATTCTCCAGCTAAAAGACACTCTTAACTTTGTAGCTGCGTATCAGCAAGAGCAGATTACACCCACAGGTCCCACATTACTGTAAAAATTACTTTTCAATTTCTGCTTTCTCATGCTTACCATTCTCACTCAATTCATTTCAAATCCTACCAATATTGCTTCACTTCAAGAAACTAAATTAAATACTACCCAAAGTAGCTTGCTGACCTATTTAATTGTACTTAATATTACACTTACCATTTCTCAATGGTCTTAAACATAAACCCACTGCTAATTTGTTTACATGCAAAATTGTAAATTAGTGTTGATGACAGCTACATGACTATTCAGTAGCTACCATTCAGTAGCTAGTGAAAGAACCTTGTTCTTAATGCTGGGGTTTTTTAACAGTTCCTTTTTTCTATTGTAAGAAAGAAATCAAAATTATGCTGTCTGTCAGAGACTAATCAGACTAAACCACTGTTTATTATTCTTTACCTTGAACTAAAACTTTGAAAATTTTAAACTGTGATGAATTATTGGGGAAATTTTTATGCCATGCTGCCTTTTGGTGTATGATTTCTACTTCTGTTTCTAATTAGAAATATTTCACAGAGTTTTCAGTGAGGTTTGAAAACGTAGTTTGAATAATTATTTTCAGGTTTCCTTTATTTACTTCCTCAATGCTGTGACTGCGAATTCTGGTACAAAGCTAGGCAAAGTCAGAAATGATGAATGGAAAGGGGAACAGAGATAGATGAGGAAAAAATGGCCATATTTCTGATCCCTGAAGTGGTTCCACCGTGCCTTGATCCCTCTCATCTGTGGAGCACCTCCTAAGCAATGCTGGCTAAGAGCCCTTGCCAAGTGGCTGACTTCAGGTCTTCTGCTGTCTGTGCTTCTCTTGATAATAAAGGTTTAGGAGCTAGAAATCAGAAAATAAACCTCTGCAACATCAGTCTTGAGCCCTCCCTTGCCTATGGAAAAAGGTGTGCTACTAACAGTGCTGATCTTCTGCTCTTGTGGGCCTGATACTACTGTAAAAAGGGTTTTGCAGGGTCACAGCTACAAACTATACCGTTCTGCAGGAATAAATGGGATCCACTGGGAAAAGAATATGGACTAACAATGAAAAGGACCAAGAATAATACAAGCTAACAGGGGTTAGGAATGTACTGTGAAATCACTGAACAGCCACCTGTTACAGAAAGCTTCAATTATTTTCACATTCAAAATATCACCCACAATGAGTGAAGGATGAGAGAATTTAGGTCATCCAAGGTTCATATTGCAATGTACAGATTTTCAAAAATTTGATTCTTTATCAAACCATGAGAAACCTTAATTTAAATTGACTACTTCTAGAAAAATCTCACTATTGAAGTTGAAGGGTTTCAACGTTTTCCACACACATAAGGCAGCCATGAATATTTAATGGCTACTTGCGAATATAAATATTTATATTTATTTGAGGATTATGTTTAAAAGAACAAAGAACAGACAAAGAATAGCATGTGACAGGCAGCTCTGTCATCCCCACTTAAAACTTTTAACTATGAAGTACTAAAGAGGATTAAGGACTAGAAATTAACTACACAAAACAACAGCAGAGCTAATGCATGGCCTCACCTAACAAAATATTTTTATTGATTTCTAATAAATATGCTTGTCATCTGGTAGATTGCTTTTTGGTAGATCTTTCATTTTTCATATGGTCTCAAATCCCTGTGAAGTTCACAACTGCTTTTATCATGTTCCAGAACAGATAATACATACTAGGATACATACACAAAAAATGGAGGAATCAACTTTTTTTGCATGTACTCCCTCCTAATGAATTCAAAATATGTTCTCTAAGATATATTCTTATTTCTGTTTTGTGCTTGAAATACAATAAAGCAATCAACACAGTGAATCTACATCTGACATAGATATTAGATTTTTCAAACCAATTAACTTCCCTCAGGAAAATAAGGAGAATTTTTATATTAAAAAAAGGACAAAGGGGTTCATAGATTTTTACACAGAACAGTTCAAACAGGCCAGAATTTTCTTTCATATTTAATATCATTTACACAATGTAGACTATAAGGTTTTTTAAGCCAAACTCTGTGTGAGTGTGGAGTTGTGTAAAAGAAGGGTTAGAACCAAGCATTCACATGGCTGGGTGGGTGATTTATCAGACAACCAGTAGAGTTCTTCTGAATGTCTGCCACAGGCAATTTAGCTGCAAATGACTATTTCATTTTCTTGACTGTGTGTGAGTTTCTCTGGAAAAGGAGCTGGGCATTGATTTTGGGCCCCTGTATGGGTATAGGATTTGGAGCAGAGGGAACACTGCTAGTTTTGCTAAAGTAAATGCTAAAATTCCTACTAAAATAAATTTTGGGGGAAAGGGGAAGGGTATAACATGTCACTTCACACAATTTAAAAAGCCATTTTGCTGACATCCATAAATGTGGAAAAGTATCTGAACTTTCAACTATTCTTTGGAGTACAGGATAGTTTAAGCACTCTCCTTCTGAAATTTTTTCTCACTTGTTTGCATGGGTTTGTACGCAGAGAAAAAGACTTTTTGTAGAAGTGTCATGTCCCTGATTTATCATGTCTCAGATTTTTCATGAAAATTATTTCAATATGAGGTCCAAAAGCTACTTGTGAAAAATGTCATTCTAGTTAGTTCAAAGAAAATTGCATTAGAAAGGGAGTGGGCACGGGGACAACAGTGTTCTTTCTTTGGCCAACAGTATCCTTTTAATTACCTATCCTTTTAAGAGTTTATTAAGTAACCTGTCACCTGTTCCAAGCTTAACAGTGCTTATTTCCAATAAAGCAAAAAACCTGTCCAGTACTATGGTACTTTGAGTAAAAGAGTAAGGAAATAATAATAATTAATATAATTTCACTAAAGTGTTTCAACTCTTTTAAAATTTTAAGAGACATGACAAAACATTGTAGGAAAAATGAATGATCTGACACATTCACACGTACTGACATCCTTCCATTCCTTTATCTTTATAAATTATACTCCATTAGAAAGAAATATGTTTGTTTATGCCAACAGATCATGATTTGATAGGGAAAGCAGGTATCACATACGGATACATGTGGATTAAACCACCACAGCCAACTCAAGTTGGGCTCTGAAAACTTTTTAAAGTGCCGTAACCATCAATAGACAGCTCATCACTATTAGCAAAATGCACATTGAGATTGTTATCCTTACTTTAGTCTCACCCAGACTCATTGTACTTCAGATCCCTGATCCCAAATATAAAACCTTACTGCTCTTTCCACTCTACCTCCATCAAGCCAGAGGATATACGATTCATGAGATTTTCAGTTTTTCACAAACGATCAGCAAAGCATATACATGTGAGTAGGATGTCAGGGGAAAACAGGGAGGGAATTAACTCATGCATTCATACACATACTATAACTTCAGCCCACAGATCGCAGTTTTACTTACAAATAATTGCCACAGCTCCCAACACTACTACAGCTTTATCAGTGCTGGCAGCCCTAGTGTAGATGGCACCCCAGCAGCTGTCAGCAGCATCATGTCTATGAAACCAGCTCAGTGCCAATCTAATTAGTACAGTGCTGAAACAGCTGCTGATGCTGGAGAGCTGTGAAAGTTGCAGCTCGTCCCACCACTAATGTCAGTGGAGCTGCAATAGTGGGAATGTTCTGTAAATGCTCCCCGGTGCAGAACAAGCCTGTGTTGGCAGTGACCTGGATTTCTCTCCTTGTTGGACATAATACATAAAGTAAGGCGTCAAACTCCACTCTGTACTAAAAATCTAATTAAGGACTCCCCATCCTACATGTCTCCTTAAAATTTTTGATGGCCTGTGTTTCTGATGACAGTCACCTTCCTGTATCTGACTTTGGCACTGCCTATGATCCCCCTGGTTTAGAGGGGTGCACCTACAGTGCAACACATGCAATTCCTGCTCAACACTGAAGAGAACCTTGGAAACAGGCCAAAACTATTCTGGTAACAGGCCCCAAAAGGGGTTTTATCATTTCTTAATGAGACAAGAAGGAGAACTCACTATATTTAAACTACTACAATGAAGTAAGTTGTGTATACCTCAAATGAGGACACAAATAAGCTTCAATATCTGATACCTCCCCTCTGTCATTCAGATTAATAAATATCCGTGTCTTCAGAGAGGCTTTCAGGACTTGTCTGAGGAAATTATTAAAATCACTTTTGTCTTTTAAAAATGGCAACTATGTAACAAAGATTAAGGATCACAAAAACACACAAAATGCCAATTAAGTATAATCAATCAGACAAGAGTCTGTCAAAACAAAAATAATATTTAAATATGCTTTTTTCCTGGGGGAACGGCCTCCCTCAATCTGCAGCTCACCTGTTACACAGAGGCTAGGAGGAAAAAAACAGGTCAAGGATCTCACGGGAGAAGACAGAACTTTTAACTGATGTAATTATTGAACAGAAGGGATATGGGAAGATGGCCTCCTCTCTGTTTCACGGGGAATACCCCAACAGTCTTTCCAAAAACAGGGCTTGCAATAAGAACACAAGAGCAATTTCAGGAGGGGAACAGGAAGATGTGTGTCCAGAAACCACTTAGAAGAGTTCATATTTTGGAGGAATGAATTAAACAGAAGAAAACTCTGTCTGGTCTCTAAATTAATCAAAACCATCTTTTCCCTTGGCATACAGCAGAGATATGACTCAGGATGGAGTATGATTTATTGCAGTGGAAACACATTCCTGACAAGGTTTGTCTCTTTTCCATCCTTGCATAGAATAACGGGATCCTCTTGAGTACTGCCACAATATAAACAACTGGTGACCCTTGACTGCAACTGAAAGCTCCACATTGTCTGCAGTGAGCCACAGAACACCAGTGATCCACTTAAAACACTACTGTGAAAATCTTCCTCAAAATCCCACATTTATTCATCAGTACTTACACAAAACAATAACAGATCTTTGAAGGGTAGGCTGGGTATGTGCTCTATCCAGATCTGCAGTTCTGGGAGCAAAAGGCCATTTCTCACTCAGCAGCATTACCAGGGTCTGTGAGATCTTTGTCCCTGTCCCATCCACAAAAACATGATGACCAGAAATCCCATTCTGGACACAGAGCCATTCCAGTACATCAGGAATTAGGAGAATCTGTCCCCTAATGTAGCAGGCAGTGCAGATGGCCTTCTTCTAAAGCTCCTGCTGGCACAGAGTAGTGGCAGATTGTTCAGAGAGGGATAGATTTGGGAAGCAACAAAGAAGCCAAGGATAAAAGTACCATCCAGCTTTGTTCCACCTGCAAAAGGAAGTCTTCTATTATGTGTCCCTTTTGTTTCCCTTTTTGCAGGAAGCAAGGGATTTTAAAGGAGTGAAGTTTAAAGAAAGGTGATATAAAAAAGTAAATATTTTGCTTCTCTTGGCTCCACAGAAATTAGGAGCTGTCATTCCACTGAGATTTCTTGGAAGGAATTTTTAATGTAAGGCTCTGATGGCTATGCTGCTTCACAGACATGAATACCTATAAGGTTTGAACTCATTTCACTTTTAATCATTTAACAGATCCATTGTTCCTGATAAAACCAAAGGTTCTTAAAGCTCTCCTCTGTGGGAATATTTGAGCTCTTGCCTTTATATACCTAGAAGTGATATGCTCTTTGCTGCTAGCTGTGTACTGTAATCCCAGTTATCTCTGTGTGCGAATGTACAGATCTACACAGTCAAAATATATTTTGCCTGTTTATGTCCACACACTGAACTTCCTGTTCACATACTCACGGGAGAAACAGGGAAATGATGCTTTTAAATTATACCCACATGATCACTCTGACCAAAGAAAACTGCTCTCTATTAAGACAAAGAGCATAGAAAATTTAAAAACCAAATCAGCATTGAATGATGAAATCTTACCGATCAGAAATCTATCCATGAAAATTCCTTATTTCAGTAGCAGTCTCATGACTCGTCCAACTCTTTCAGTTTCACATTGATGTCACTTCATCAGTCAATAATTTTGCACTGTTACTTGCAAGTTAGCCCAGCTTTATTTTTAAATACCCTTTGAATGCATGTTATACAACTTTCATTATTAAGTTGATGTGTTAGAAAGCGTAACTGTATTTGCTGCTTGTGTGATATTAAATTAATTACATGTCAAATAAATTTATCCATTATATAATTATTAAAAGTTAATGAGGATTTTTGATATTTGCATTACAGCCAGCTTCCAGTTAGCATGGAAATGTCAAAGCAATGGAGGGCTGAAAACTAAGTTTTTGGGTTTTTTATTGACAGACCTAAATAGAAATACCTTCCTGTAATGCCAAGAGTTAATAAAAAATCTGCCAGCTAATTTTTATGGTCAGTCAATAGGTGGGAAAAGAAACCTACCTTCAAAAGTTTTCCTTGCCACCAGTTTGCATTTTGAATTAATATGCTGATTCTAAATGTCATGATTCACCAATAAAGTACAAATGGAGGAAGACACAATGGAAGCCTTTTACTCCTTTTGGCGGAGGAAGACTACAACATTTTAGAAATCTGGTCATCTGTGCTGTCACCATGAATGACGATAACACAGTTTATTTATTAATTTCACTTACGAAAACAAGAGAAAATGTTCTACATTCCTCAGGGGAAAAAACGAACAAACAAACAAAACCCCACCAAACAAACTAAGTGCATTCACAGCAACGAATAGAGGATTCTTGCAATTTTTCTCTTTAAGCAGACTACCCAGCAACATTCCCTGACTGTGAGTGGGGGTGTTTATTTATTTATTTACTTGTCATCTCTGTCCTGGTGATTTCCATTTACCTGGATTGAGTGATTCTGACACAATTAAGTGAGAGGGAAGATACAAATGAACACACAGCAACAAAAGGAAAATCAAGTACCCCTTGACTGTGCTTGCTGCAGGCATTGAACCCAACATTCAGAACCTCTCTAGACAACAGAATTTGCAGAGGGAGCAAAGGGGCAGAAGTGCCAGTGATGGGAACTGCTGACATTCTGACACAAAATAAACTCAATCTAACTGCTGACATTCTGACACAAAATAAACACAATCTACAGAGCTTGTGCAAGAGATTATACACCTGTCCTACTACACTTTCTATTTTTTTCATACACTCTTGAGCATCAGTCAAACTCCTGGTAAACAGTGGGAATTTTTTCTTTATCTCCATGCACTTTCTACTCACTCTACAGCTTCTTCCTCACAAAAGTTAATTCCTGTACTTTACACTCAAGCTGCAAAATGCATCACTTTTCCATAGTACAACTTGGTTTTGGTTTTGTTTTGTTTTTTTTTTATGAACTGCATTATGGAAGTTATATTATAAATAAGAACAATAAATTCCACTGTGTCATTTTTTGAATGGAATAATAACTAAAACAGTATTTTTTGTTCCCACTCAGAGGAGTGTGATAGAGGTTCCCTTTAAGATACTTCTACAAAATAGACTAATCTTGCTATAAATTACTCAGTATGTTTCTCATTTAAAAGGACAGAGAACTTGTTTAAATTGTTCCCTCATGCTTCAAAAATGTGACAGAATGGAAAGAAGATTTTTTTGTCTAAACTGTCTAAATGTTGATCAAGGGAACTGATCTAATTTGGGGACCTTATTATGTGTCTGGCACTAATAAAACATGCACAAATCAATTTTTCGCCCATTAAGCCATATTTTTTGGTATAGAAATGTACTGTCCTGACAAAATAGTAAAAGGTCACTCAGAAAAAGGTTTTTAGTTCTGAAGTGGCCCTCTGAAGGCTCACCCAAGCTACCTCTGCCTTTGTCAACCCAAGAAAAACACAGGAACTTGGTGGGGTGTCTGGGGATGAAGGTGCCTGTTCATGATTTGATGACTGAGGCATCTTAAGCCCTCATCTCAGCCCAAGGTAGTCAAATTGGTGTGGGTCAGACCACTCCCCTCTTAAAAAGTGCTGTAATCAAAGCTAAATGGCTACAACAGTGTGTTTAAGGACTTTGGGGGAAAATTATTTAATGAAGTGGAGACGAAGGACTGAGAATTGAAAGTGCTGGGTTTGAACTTCTAAATTTTTTCATTCTGTGTTCTGTTTGTAAATCTTCTGTATATGTCTGTAAATTTGAGACTTGTTCCAGAAGCCTAAACATATTTGGCCATAAAAATAAGTCAAGAAGATTGTGCTGGTACAAAAAGAAAATATATTAAACTTCTTTGCACATAGTTTAAGGGCTAAATTTCAGCCTGTTCTCCTGACCTAAAAACAGTCCCTGCTCCCTGTCATCTCATTAGTGGATCCACGTGTTTATTAAATGAGTCATCCCTTTACAAAATGAACTACTTACGTACTAAAGTCCAGTTTCAGGCTAGCTCTAGATTTTAAACCAAAACTAATTAAACATTATTACTGCAGCAGTCCCAAAGACACAATGATGGGATGGGTGATGAGATGCTATGTTTTTTTTTGTTTGCCTGTACACCTACATATGCACACACATTTCCACGAACAAATGAGTAGAGGAAGGGAAGGGGTGGAAAAGACTTGCTTATCCCAACAGAGGAGAAGATATGCTACCTTTGGTAAAAAAAAAGAATCAAGCAAATTAATTCTCCTTAGTAAAATGGTGTGACAGGCATTGAGTCACAACTGCTGTGCCAGAGCTGTACATTGCTCATTCCTCAGGGATGAGCAGACAGGCCCAGTATTGCACTCACCTGGCAAACTGAAAAGGAAGACGAGACAAAAAACTCCAGTCTCTTTCAATATTAACCTTCATCTTAAATGTCTGTTATCTTGTAGCTCATTAGGTGGTATTATTTTGTCACAAAGTTCCTTAATGTCACAGAACATTGCTCCCAAAGGTGAAGAAGGTTTCAGTAACAAGAAGAGGCTTCTGTGCTTTGGCTGATGATTAAAATAACCTGACAGCCTGTGAGAACAAGGCTCTGGTCATAAACTTCTTTTTCTCCTGTGATTTCACCTTTTCATTAGAAGAGTGAGCTTTGTCCTAGGCCTGTGGCAGTGAGCTGGGAAAATAGGGCTTCAGCAAAATACTGAACATTCAAAAACACATAACAGAAATTGCAAGGAAATACTTCTCTGAAACACATTCTAAAAGACTGGCTGTACATTGTGTCCTCACATCCAGCACTATCCTTAGAGAAGCAGTAAGAAAAATAAATTATGCATATAAACCGTATGCAATAAAGATCAGGGAAAAAAAACCCAACAAATTGCCTTTTCATCTCTTTTACTGATGACTTTTTATAATTTTGACTCACTACATAGAACTAGAATTCACAGGAGGTAGCTTCTTTTGCCTCACTTTGTTTCAAAATGCTGATACATCCAAGCAGATTGATTTTTAAATGTAGGATCAGGGAGAAAAAATTGTCTCAACACAGAAGTCCTAATTTGAGTGATGGAAAGTGCATAGTGGCCGAGAGCACCAAGCTACCACCTAACGTCAAACCTCCTGCACTGCTGACAATAATTATCAGTGTAAAAATTTCATCACTATACCCAAAACAAAACAGGCAAGGCGAGGTAATTTAACCAAATCGCCAAAACAACAGATGTCTGAAATACTGAATGAGTTACAGGCAAGTAAAAGTTCCAAAGAAGTTTTCAACCTGGTAATTATTTTTCAGGATAAAAGTCAACTTTGCGAAGACTTGTGTTGGAAAAGATACAAAGGCTTCCAGTTCAGCTAAAACGTACCATTTTACTTATATCCACATTTCAAGCTAAAACCTATATGAAAATAAAAACTAGTAAGATCACTGATTACTAGAAATAATTTTCCCCTGCATAATTTGGTAAGATTTCAGAAATAGAATGATTTACAAGTGTAAAATGCCACAAAGAAGCACTAACACAATTTTCATTATCCAAGCCTTGGCGAGGAAACAAGGAAAAAGATGTTTTGATTTTGATTTTAAGGAGTTTTGCCTAGTTTAATCTGCATTTCTTTGGTCCTAAATTTATTATGTCCTCTTTAAGCACAATTGTTGTTTTCTTCCTTTGAAAAAGGAATACTCTGTATTCCATATGTTTATTATTGTAGGTAGTTCTGCTCTATTGTCAATTATTTTTCCTAAAGCTTCTCATAGTATTAAAATCATGTTAACAGAGCTATACCTGCCTGCAACCTCCACCATCTCCACCCTTCCTTAAAAAAATTATTTGTTACATTTGTCACTTTTTAGTCAAATGGAAGCTCTGCCACTAACTAACTATTCAAAATAAAACTTACTAGTACAAATGCACAGTTATTCATGTGGTTCTATTTAGCACAAAGAGTATTTCTTCTCCTTTGCCTAAACTCTAGATTTGTGGCAATAAATTCACCTAGGCACTATTTCCACCATTTTCACTTACCTGTATGTCATCATCTCTACTAAGTATTAAGGCAAAATTAGACTTTAGTATGCTTAGTTCAATGCAACAAGTTTAGTGTGTATTATACTTTTTAAAGGCCTGGAGCTACAATGTACATTTTGCCTCTAATAAATAATAATAAATAAGAGTGTACTTGGGTTAGTTGTGTTGACAATGAAAGAGCTGGTGACACAGATACAGAAAAGGATTCTGTATAACTCATTCTCTTTAACTTATAAATAAATTATTATTTTATTTTCCTTTTTGTTTCCTAAATGAACTGACCTAAGACATTAGCTCGGTTTATAAACCTTCATAATTCAAAGACAACAAAATAGCACATTATCAAAAGCTTAAACCAGCATCACTTATATAACAAAGATGTTAGGAAAAATAGCAAAATGAGAGCCTACATAGCTGCCTAAGATCAAACAAAGACACCATCAAAAAATACACTGCTATTACTCTATTCTTCTGGATGTATCATTCCCACATAGTCATAACTCCATATAACACATATTTCTACTGACTGTTCTATTGAAGTGTGATGCCAAAATTGATCAAAGCATTTGAGGTCGATAATTACAATGCTATTGAATAAAACCCTCTGTCTCACTTGCTTTGCTAGAAATATTTTGTGTATTGACTTTAATTGTGTCTTCTAGTGATGCACAAACTCATCCAAGTAGTAAGCAGTAACATTTATTAGGTTGCAAGCTGAAACTATTTGAAACACATAAAACAGGTTTATGTCCCTAAATTCAATTGAAATATAGATATGCTGTGGCAATATAACATCTCTTTATAATGCCTTGCGTATGACTTTTATGCAGCATTTACTATGTACCAGACATTAAATCTTTGGAGAGTTCATGGATATTACCAGAGTGCTCTTCTGACCTCCCCAAAAACTCAGACTTGAGGAGTTGTTTGTTTTGTTTCTGAATAGCCCTTCCTTAGAAATAAACTGCTTGATCACTAGCTGTGATCTGCTCGGTGTTCTTTGATGGACCTACTGTACCCAAAATGAATATTGATTGTTTGGTAAGAGCACCAGCCCAGAACAGAAGGACTGTCTCTCTGCACTGATGTCCTTGCTTTAATCACTTCATGAGTGTTATTTTGACACGGGGCTGAGATGAATTTCCCAAGGCTATTTTTATTTCCAGATGAAAAATAACATATGAGAGCTTTACCTTATTATTAATAGCACTAAAACTGAACATACTGACATAGAAGCCATTATTATCTAGATAGACAGTTGCAAGTATTTCTCAGTTATTCTTGCTTTCTAAAGGATACATGTACTCTGAAGTCTTTTTAAAATTTTATTCTCAAAAATATTTAATCAGGTTTAGCATCATGCGTGCAACTGTCACACTCACAGTCCTGGTTCAGGGCTGTGAGTGAAAGGGTTGTGACACTTCTCCCAGGGTTCCCAAGAGCCCTTGGCATTCACCAGATGATCGGGGTAGGACAAATGAGATGGGCTCCGTTTGCCACTTCAAGTAATAAATTTATTAACAGAAACAGAAAGCAAGGCTAACTCAAAAGCTGGGCAGAGAGGAAGACTCCGGACAAAGGCCTTACAGTGACTTTTAAACTGAGGAGGTCTCAGGGGAGGGTACAAATCCTTAGCCAATCAGGTACACTTAGGGGAGGATCATGGAGGATCACAGCGTGGGATTTACAGTACAATGACCAATGGGGAACACAAAGGGTGGGGAATAATTTGAACCAGCCCCTGGGGCGTCAAAGATCAGGGGATTCCCCAAGTGGGAGGGACTAGCACAGGGTAAGATTGAGAGTTGGGTGGCACAATTGGGAACACAGGGTGGACCTAAAGGGTGAATGACAGCTGTGTAAAGACATGCAGTGAGGACTAAACCAACCACACAAGGAAGGAGAGGGGGGGTACGGAACAAACCATTTGAGGGGCTAGAATCCGGAAATAACACATCAACACATGGTATGCTAACTTTGGGTTGTTAGTTTTGTCACAATAGATTAAATTCTTTCATCTCTCTCAAGACATTCTTCTCAAGTAGAACAAGACACTAGTGATTGCACTGCAAGCAGATATTGTCAATACTATTCTGTGACTGTTCTGTATATGTCATTTTTCAACAAATATAATTCAATTAATATTTTTGCAGTATTCATACTCATCTAATTATTCAGATAATAATGACAATATTCAGAAATAATTGCTCCTTTCTAAATTTTAACAGTCCTAGCTGCAGAAAAAGTAGGCAAAATGTTTCAGTCTGTGTATAACAAACACCAGTTATCATTACAATTAATAAAATGTGGACATTTCTATTTATCTTGTTTTATATGAGGCTATGACCCTGCTCTTACCATGAGTATAATGAAGTGTCCTCCAAAGTTTCTGGCATATTCCAGATGTTTTCACTGATTTTCATGGCCTTAAGATGAGCTCCTGATAATTCTGACAGCACACAGATAGTCATGTTCAACTTCAGAAAAGCATCCCAACTCATGAAAACACGAAAAAAGGACTTAGTTTTAAGCAGCCATTTAAGTCATTTCCTAGAAAGAAAAGCAAAGTGATTTAAACTTATTCTAACCTAATAAATACACACTACATTACCTGTGTCACTGTCGAAAATAATTTTAACTCGTGACCAAATGCAAATTGCTGCTTGACCAGTCAGAACACCAATAATTTTCAAGGCTAACTACACTTATGTTATAGAACGAAATTGGGTAACCTGGTCACTTAATAACAATGACCTGCATTGTTCTTCCTATCTGAATTAGGCATGACAAAACAATTCACTTATTCAGGCTCTGTACTCTAGCTGATTCAACATCAATACAGATGAACAGCGCACTTGAAAAGTTTTACTAGCACACTTTTTCAAACATATATAAAAAATGCGGCTAATTGATGAGAAGTAAACTTCCAAACCTGGATAGCTATTACACTGAGGAAAATATGTACGCCAAGCCCCTCCAACTCAGAGGCAGATTCCACCCTCCCAACCTCAGTCTGCAGCAGTGTCATACTCTCACACAAATTCACTTGGAATAGTAAAGCTTTGCCAACATTCCTGTCTAGGACTTCCTCACACAAACACATTGCAGCCTTTGTATTTTGGTAACTGTTCCTAGCTCCTCACAGGACTGAAAGGATTTGTTCTCTGCATACAAGTGTATGAACCCCTGTCCAAGAAGCCAGCTAATTTATCCTTTATTCTTCAGTCAGGGTCCTTCTGTAGTCAGCATGAAAGACCTGGTGAGGTGTGTTCCTGCCAGTAAGAAATGCAAACTTCATGAAATGCAAATCAGACCTATATCCCCAATCCCACACAAAAGGAGGTAAGAGAGATTTTATAATAGCAGGTATATTTTCAGCCTGTATCGCAAGATACAGCTTTTTCAGACTTTAAGCAATACAAAAAGCAGGACTAAAACAGCCTACCAAACACCACAAGATCCGACATAAAAAATAACATGTTTTTTGCTGGGTGTCATCAACACCTTCTTTTTTATTTTCTTAAAAGTCTTCCATTTTTCTGCCAACTTTATTATTTTCCAAAAGAACAGAAGTGTTCTAGATGCTTGTCTTCAAAAAAAGCTCTAGTGAATCATTCTAGCTTTAAAGATTACAGACAAATTATCTTTTTCTTCTTTCCTACTGAGATTCCTGACTTTTCTAAGTCTCTGGATTTCATCTCCCACTATGGGAGATTAAAAAAAAAACAACTTCTTGATTATGAATTTTTAAAACATGAAATGCAAGTGCAAGATGATCAGAATTTTGAACACCATTACACTATAAGTGATTACCCAAAAAATGCAGGGGACACATAAAGATACTTACATATTTAACATGACTGTTAGCCCTGAGTCTCAAAGCTGTTTTTCCCTGATGCTTTATTCTGCACTCCCTTGGTCATAAGTTAGTATGATACATCCTTCTTTTCATTGTACTTGTTTTCTTCCTTCAAAAAGGAGGGAAAACCACCTATATTTGTTCTTTGTGTTTATGTACCAGTAACATATCTATACCTTCTCTGCTATTTATTTTTAACTTTTTTTACCTTGAATCCACTTAAAGTGCATATTCCATATAAACCCCATTTTCCCTTTACAAACTATAAGTATCTATTATATCAAATGTTGTCAACTAAATGTAGAAATTTCAGATATTTTGAATCATGAAGCAAAAGCAGAGAGCCGAAAACTTCACAATGTACATTTCATATCTAATTGTCTGAGTTATTTAACTTATTACCTTATGGTGGTAATCAAGTTCTTTCATGTATGAATTTCCAGCTGAAATGAGCCCTTTTTTTAGTTCTGCAGGACAAAACTTCAGGTGGTTGTGTTTGTACTGTTACCCTCACTTCAGATCAGTCTTCTTCCATTTCTTGAGGAGCAGCTGCTGAGAGAACACCATGCGATATTCTGGAATAGGTAGATTGTGTTTTGGGGTGAACCCTAGTGGAGGAGCCTGGGATCGTCGACTGTCAGAATCCCTTCCAGCTGGCATCAGGGCTGAGCTCAGAGGTTTCATGATTAAATCAAAGCACAGAATCCCAAAGAATAGTTGAGGCTGGAAGTGACCTGTGGAGCCTTCTGGTCCAAGCCCCCTGCTCAAGCAGGAAGCACCCAGAGCTTCTTGCCAAGGACCACGTCCAGATGCTTTCTAAAGGGGACTCTACAATCTCTTTGGACACTGTAAAAATGTGCTTTCTGTAGGCCTCCTTTACCCTCCAGGGCTTTGAGCCTTTAAATTATCAAAATATTTACATATTCAAAAGAGGCCATGAAATTGCCTGGAAATTATCTCTAACTAGAGCAAAATGTCAACAAAAAATCCAAAAACCAGGCTAGACAAGCATATGACAAATGGGTACAAAATGTTCTCTCTGGTCTATCTTCTTTCTTCCTGCATTAACAGCAAACATGCAAATTTAAAACCCTCCTGGCTGAGGCAGTATTCCTGTTTCAGGTTTTTTTTAATTCAAAGTACTCATAAATTCATAAAGGATATTGCATATAAGTCAAGAAAGGTAGGGAACATGCTACTATTTCACTACTTAACGGCAATAAATATAAGACAGGAATGTAAGTTTGTTTTGATTAGCAAGAAAACTGAGAAATTCAGTGTTTTTCCCTCTGAGGTACATCCACTAATGTTCCTGCATCTTTTCAAACAACCATACCAGTAGGCTACATAGGAAAATCACTGATGGGGACTTTGTCATCTCAAAGGACAGTGGGGATTTCTTATGCAAACAGCATCTCAGCACCCTCAGGAGACAAAGGACTGGTTCATAGTCCTGAACCAAACATGCCACTGAAATATCTATCTTGTGACTCAAATGGGAGTACAGTGGCATATTTTGACTGCTTTTAATTTACAGGAGGGTATAATTCCTTCACAGTAAATATAGCAAAGAGAAAAAACAGAATACAATAATAGTATTGCAAAAGCAGTTCCTTGTCTTATTCCTTCAGACCTCTCAGAATGTTCGAACTGGATGAAGTGCAATTTACAAAGATTAAGCATGGGAGATTTCTAAATAGAACGTTTCCAAAAGAGAAGAACATGAAGTTGGAAGTCAGTCAGATCCTCTACACATACATGCATATCTGAGGTAATGAAAGTAAAGCACAAGAAAAAGCTATGTTTTATGCCTGCCACCGATGCGTTCAGGATTGTAGCAGGAAATCACCATTTCCTCAAACTCCTGCAGCATGCAACCTCTAATTTTTTCTCTTTTGATATATATCTACCTCCAAGTAAAACTCAAAAAGCTAGCTGTATCATTGATGATGGAAGATTTGTTCCACAACTACTACTGCTGATTTCCCCAGATGGGGAAAAAAAAAATCTGGGAAAGCTCTTGGTCTTGCCGTTTCTTGCTTTTCAATGTGCCTGACTGATCCTGAGTGAGGGAGATGCTCATGAAGTTCATGTGTGCCTGTATTTCTTGTAATTTCTGTTATGATTCAGCACTGCTCAGAGCCAAAAATAATCAACTGCTGCACAGTATCAAACCACCCAGAACACCACGAGGTGCAGTACTGCTCGTCAGACTATTGCTAAAACTGCAATTCAGGAAAGGCCTTAGGCAAGTCTGGCTTGCAGAGGTTCTGTGTGTTTCAATGTGCTAGTGTGATGAAATTTAGCATATAAGAATACTTTGTGTTTTTTTTGGAGACTGGGTTGGTTTTTTTTTAAACACAAACAACCAGTAGTATCATGTTGGGAAAAATAATTCCTCAGAGACTCTTCTAGATGGTTTGCTGTTTATGCCACATGAGTCTGGATTTTATCCTTCTGTGAATTCCTTCCCACAATTCAAAATAGTGCAGGGTTTTCAGTGAAACAATAGACTTTGGTCAGGGGAAAAAAAAGCTAGAATCTTTGAATTACCCTCCATACCTAAGAAAGATGTTCTATCTGACTGTTGTACTAAAAATATTAATATATGTTTCAGATGATTATTAATAGTCCTTTCAAAATAGTCCTGCGTTGTCAAAGGAAGAAGGGCAAGTACAAATGATTGAAGATAAATGGTCAGCTGTCCTCAAAACAATCTACTCTGCCCACTGCAGTTGAGTCATGACACTGATGATGCCTGAACCAAAAGTCTTAGATTTATTACAATGATTCAGTGCAGAGATCATGATGTCTTTGCCTAAACCAATAATGCCTCAACTCTCAAACTACCAATTGAGCTACATTTGGTCAAACACATCTCTTCAACCTCAAAAAACCCCCAAAAAATCACACTTTGGGCACAAGGTTACATTAAGCTCAACAACCAGAATCTAAGTATTTCCTTTACAGTTTGGAAAGCCATTCAATCTCCCATTTAAAATGTATATAAATGCTTTCTTGATCACGGATTTAAGCACAGGCTGAAGCCTTTTTGCCTCCCCTTGGGTTTGAATATACAATCAAAACACATGCTGAACTCCATTTTGAGCAGCATTTCTGCTCTGACTCCAGGCTGTTAGTCAGTTCCATTTCAAATGGGAGACATTGCTGAAATATTTGAGGGAAATCTGAGTCAAAGCTCTATGACTGTATGGGGTCTATTCTTACTGATAAAGAAATTATAAAGGTATTGTTCATGCTTCTCCCTGTAACAGCATAATCTTTTTTGACACGCAAAATACTCTGCTTCTATCACACAGAGAACTCCAAAAGCAGCTCCTAGCTAAAAATCTCAGCTATTTGCAGACCAGATTTATTTTTATCATATCCAAAAACTATAGAGAGCTGTGAGCAAGAGACATACGGTGTGTTCTATAAAGAGCAAGCAACTGCTTGCCAACAGAGTTGTTATGATTAATTGCCAGTTCAACAGAAGGTAGGTAAGTTCTGAAGCACACAAGAAGGCAAAAAATGGACTGGGAAAATTTAAGAGGGTCAAGCAATTTAACTGGCTTGAAATTATTTGGTAACCAATTAATGCATAAAAGAGCATGATAAAGGTGGGTTAATTCACAATGCATGGTGGATAATTACAAGTAAATGATGTGCATTTTAGACTAAGTAAGGTTCCTTAAATTTCTTCTTTATCTAGGTGTAGAGGTGAATAAGCAGACTCAGTAAATGAAACTAATCTAAAAGTAACAAGAATTACCTATACTCATAAAAGTAAATTCAAGAGACTGAATATGAAACTAAAAACAACTTTAAGAAATCAGCTGCTCTTCAGTTGCTTCAATTCACACACACACACTCATATTAAAAGCACATCTAGCCTAGAAAGTCAAAATTACAATTTTAATACATCCTTATTCATATGTGCTGTGATCTAGTTTGTCAAAGTATTTTACATGAGTTCTTTGCTTTTATTCCCTGCACAAGGTCTGTGAGATCTTTTGAATAAACACTTAGACCTGTTCATTCTCCTCAAAGCAGCCCTGAGGATTTCAAATCATGGAAAAATTTAGTCTGGAAGGGACCTCAAGAAGTCATCTAGTCCAAACTCCTGCTCAAAGAAGGTCTAATTAGATTAGGTTACTCAGGGTCATGCCCAGAGAAGTCTTTAACATCTCCAGTGATGGTGACTCCACAGACTCCCAAGGTAACAGGAGTTGTAGACAACCAGTAAGGTCTCACTGAAACATTTACTTTTTCAGGTTGAGCAAGTCAAGCTCATTCATCTTTTCCTCACTCATTGTGTTTCAGGCTCCTGACTATCCTGTTGGACTCCTGGACTCCCTTCAGCATGTCAACAATATACTTCTGCAGGGAAAGCCAAAATCAGACAGAGGATTTCACCTGAAGTTCCACAAATGCCAAATATAGGGGGTGGATGACTTTCCTCTACCTGGCTAAGGACTGAAGTAGTTAGCTGTCCTCAAAACAGCCTGCACTGGCAATTGCATTTGCAATCTACTCAGGGAAACAAACAAAAAAAAAAATCTACATTTCTTACTAATGCCTTCATGGATGCCTCTGCTGCAAGGCCATGCTATTCACCCATGACTTGTTGCCCACTAGGACCTCCAGATCCATTTCTGCAGAGGTGAACCCTTTCCTTAGCCAGATGAACCCCAGTCTGTACCAGTCTGGTACCCGGGATTATTTCGTCACAGATTCAAGAGTCCACAGTGATTTTTTTTTAAACTTCATAGGTTCCTGTGTGAAAATATTGTGGGAGACTGTGTCAAAGGCATGGCTTCAGCACAGAACACCCACTGCCCTCCCCTTCCCTACAGCTTCAACCACGTCAGCACAGGAAGCAAAAGTTTGGTCAGGCATTATCTGCCTAATTTGCCCTGATTCATCTAAACCCATGTTGGCTGCTCCTCACAACAATCTTGCATATCATGTGTCTCCAATATTTTCAGGGACCAACACTAGACACCATAAAAAACCCAATTATCCTGTCATTTAACAGTGACATCCACAGACATTTCATTTAGGATTACCAAATTTAGGAATTGTGGATGAAGCCAAACTTTCTCTTCAATTCTCTGAAGGGCTTCTTCCTCTTCAAAAATAATATTCATGATTTTAAAGAACTATAACAAGGCAAGGCAAACCAGCTGAGGTGGAGCATGAAATTACATTTTTCAAATATGATTAAGACTGGGTTAATTTCGTACCACTGGCGATTCTTGACTTTGGTCACAAGAGTGGATTCATTTGCTGATTTCTTGGTCAGTGGGTTAAATCTGGTCATGATGACTTTAATCATTACTTCCCTGTGAAAGGTTGTTATTACTCAAAGGTGACAGGAGCAGAAAGAATAAATAGCTTATTGCTAATTTGTGTCAGTTATATATGAACTCAGGGCTTTCCTTCGTTCTCACCCATATGAACTCAAATTGCTTTCAGCAGACATGCCCAAATTTGCTATTTAACATGGCAATTACTCTTTTATCTGCCTTTCTCAAAACTGTGCCTTTTTTGCAGCTGGTTTGTTTNGGAAATTAAACATTTTGCAGACTGGTTCTTCTGAGCTGAATAAAAATGTTATTATTAGCTTGTCTAACATATGCCATGGAGACCGCAGCTGCATTTCATGCCAAGTGCTGGCCCTGAACACCTTTCAAGGACATAACTTTACTGATAGTAAAGGCAGCACTTCATCACAAGAAGATTTTTACCAGGTCAAGTGGAAGATTTTTGACCACTCTAGGAAATTTAAATCAGTATGTGCTTTTGTTCAAACCCTAGACAGATGAGATGAAGTGACCAGTCTGCCTGCAATTTGCAGGAGTACAGACATGCTACTTAAGAGTCACCTTCCTGAGCTGAAAATGTCCACCTCCAAACAAATAGGAGGACTGTACTTAGGTCATATAAAGCAAGAAAAGAATAATTCTTACAAGATTATACGTATGCTAGATTTATCATTGATGAGAAGAGTTGTTGGGTTTTTTTCTGTTTTTTTAGAAGGATAAGAAATAGCAGTTGAAAAGCTTTCCTAAGAGAATCAACATTCTGGAATAAAAGTGATTTTTTTCTTTTTATTTGTCTTTTTTTTTCTTTTTTTTTTTNTTTTTTTTTTTCTTTTTTTATTTTCTTTCCTTAGCTAAAGAAACCATCAACCTGTTCAGAACAATGGATATTATTTTCTTAGTAAATATATAGCAGTGCAAAGTCTTTGAACTCCAACTCTTGCAACAGAGATTTAAAATAGATTCCCACAGTGCTCTATTTTAATCTGTTCTGGATCAATATAAGTGAACACTGAATATTTTGTTTTATTTAGGAAGTCAAGAAGGACCTAGATACTTCGCTTGTAAGTCAGATAAGCCTAAATTCAAAACTATTTTCTGATCTGGCAAATTTTAGCAAAAATTCTCCATTTCTAATTCTGAATGGGCTTAGGTCCAGGAACACAAGCATAGGACATGACAACCAACTTTCCTACTCAACTTATTAATCTGAAACTATGGAACATTGCAATTTTTAATCAGAAGCCTAAGAACATATCATCAGACCATTTTTTTCCATTTCTTTTTAAAGAACACTTTGAAAAGCATGGTTAATTTCTGTTTCATATGTTAATATCATATTAAATTGCTTTATTGCTTTGTGATGTACAGAAACTTTGACGTTGGTTTCTTTATTTCAAAAATTCTTTTTTCTTGTAAGCTTGAAAAAAGAATCTTTCACTAAAATGACTCGACTGCAAGCAGTTTCAGTAATTAAATCCCTAGATATTTGTCTTTGTGCTGGGAGGTTTCATTTAACTTTTAATGGATTTTTAATGCTGAAACAGTTTCATTTTAAACTGTTGTCATAAAACATTTTAGAATTTTCTATTTTTGCTGTGGGATTTTTCCCCCAAAACTCTTTTTTTTTTTTTTAAGTGGAGGTTTAAGATGACACTATTACAAGCAATACTGTAAAACATTCTGAGAGATGAGAATGATTTCTATAAGACAGAGCTGTTACCATGGGCAGGCTACCATGTTGTCAATCTGTTCTAGACAGTTCACCAGAAATACAGGTTTTACATTTAAATGATACTGCAGATAACTGGAGTGCATCCAGTGGGATGCTGGGAACTGAGGTAGAAAAGGCAAGCAGTCTGCTGAGGGGAGGAAGGGTACAGGAATGGCAACATCCTCCCTCCTCCCACAAGCCTGACACACTGAGTCCAAGGACAGGTGGGTTCCCTAAAGCAGCATTTGGGAAATGAGAGATGCTGGTGAGGGCACTCTGCATGGGACTGTGCTCCATTGTCTGTGGGGAGGAGAGGCTTGAAGACCTTGATGTTCATCAAGATGAGTGCTTTATAAACTCATATACACAAGAACTACTTACTATCTGAATGTATTTTCTGGGTGCAAACTGCAGGAATGCAGTTGGTGGTCCCAAGCCATCAAGTTGATGAAGCTGAACACCCATTACCTGAGCTATGGCAGGTTCTGATTTGCCTGATTTTCAGTTTGGATAGGTGAACATATTCTGACAATATTTTAAGGACAGGACAAGCCTTCCATGACTGCCTCTTCTGTTAATCATTCACACAGATCATGTTCTTAACATACAGTGAAAAAATTTGGGAGTGTCCTCAAGATACAGGGCAAGTGACTGGTTCATAACAGCACAGATAGTGCAGATCTGGGAAGGGAGATATCCAAACCACCTCAGCTGTCACAAACATGCAATTTTGTTCCTCACAGGGCAATCGCAGAAAGGAAAAGTTACACTGGTTTTAATATGAATATAGTGAGTGGTTTGGCTACTTACTTATATAGTCTGGCCCTTAAAATAAATCTCCTGTTAACATCATTGTTGCAGTGAAATTATTTGTTCTCTTTGTACATCTTTCAGACTCTCATACATCAATGAACAAAGATCAGAGTATGATAATCTTCAAAGAAGTGCTGTTAACTCATTCTTACATAAAGTTGAAAAATCAGGATTTACGCTTATATTGACAGGGATTTTTTTTGTTTTTTTTTTCTTAGTAGATAATTTCTAAAAGGATATCAGCTCTTTCTAAGCAAGTTTCCTCTAAAAGCAATCCAAGTTAAGACATTTTACATCACACAGAATATGTTCTTAAGTTCCTGTATTCTGTTCATCCTTTGTCTTGCTTCTGAGTCATAGGAAAATTGTTTAACAGGAAGAAAACTTGTTTTAGCTCTTGCTTGTATCACTCAGCTAATCCTGTGATCATCCTTAGGAAGGTCTTCCTCTGAAGTCAGAGAGCAGGTACAATGAAATCAGAATTCTGGATTTGGCTTCATTGTGCACATTCAAAGAGCGTCTGGAAGATGAATAAGCCAGACTGATCCTTACAATGATGCATAGCCATTCCTAGACATTTTAGCATATTACATTATTCCAAAATCTTTTGAAAATAGCAATTTTGGGACACCCATAAAGTTTCTAACAAAAAAATCTCTAAATGCATTTTAAAACATTTTAAGCCTTATATCACTAAAAAGAATGCATGAAAAATTAAGTCACTGTGACTTGGCCATGAGGGTATACATTTATTTCTGACATTTACTGTTATTCCCATGAAATTCATAAATATTGCAGACAATTAGCTGGTTGAACAAACATTGCATAGCCTAGCTTCTTCTATATTTAGGGGGTTTAAGTTAGGATTTGAAAAATAAAAAAATTTAAAATATTTTGTATTTATTACTTTGCAGACTTCAGATAGAAAACCATGGACCCCACCATGTTCTGCTCCGTCCAGGTAACAAAAAACAATTCCTATTGCAGCTAATAAGTTCTATAAAATTACAGATTGATCTTAAATATCTTTATAACCTTGGCCATATTATTTCTTTCCCCTTGTTTTGGGATGCATAATTTAGTAATTCATGTCCATCACAGACATTTTGCCTCCTGCAGGAATGAATCCCACCATTCATTTTTACTTGTCAAATATATTTCCTGATACTTCTAAAATGTGCCTCTTCTTTTTCTTTCTCCCCATTCACACTGCTAAATACTGCAGTAGAAGGACTTCTAAGCCTTATTTTTCCTGCTGTCATTTTAGCTAGTCCCATATCTTAAAATCAATGACACTTAGAAAAGTGTGTCAGATGCAACAATAGCATTGAAGAGTATGAAATTGTCATATGCTTGATTTTTGTCCACATTTGAAAATATATGTATTGTTCACTTCTGATGGAGGCTGGGCAGAAATTGATACTCTTATTTATGTTTGCTCCCATTGAGATGCTTTCCTTATTGGACATAGTGCCTGTGCACAGTAAATGATGGATGGGATTATGTGGGCTAATATGTGTTTATGTACTTCAAGTTAAATTTCCCTGTCTGCTGCTTCTGTTTCCTTATTAAACATTTCTTAGTCCTCCATAATTTCCACCGTCTCTGCTGAAGGACTCTTCTCCAGTCCTATTACTTGCTCTGCCCTGTTTTTTTGTTCTTTCTCCACATCAAATGTCTGGGTTTGATTGGTTTTAGATTAGAAATTAATTTTTATTTAATGATGATTTGGACCATTTTCCCTGGCATTGAGGCAGAGCCGTGTGGCTTTTGTAATGAGCAGTCTGGTGTCACAAATCTAAACCTTCTAGAAGTTGAGAAGGGTATTGGTACAGGCTTGACTATTGCTTTTTCAGAAGGGTTTTGGCCTTCACCAAATGTCCTTAAGAAACTGACAACAGTATAAGAAAGACATCTGCATAGGTATATAATTGTGTAAAAGACAGGAAAAAAGAAGGTAAATGGTCAGTAAATGTTCAAAAAGCTGTTTCATCACCTTTAGAAGCAACAGAGCTATCACTGAGAGGTGAGATATCATTATTTACAAAAAATAAACTATTCAGGATGGAGCAGCTTCCAGGAATTGCAGGAGGTGCTAAATGTCTGTTTAAATGTATCTTGCACCCAGATACTAAATATGCAGTTTTATTTGCCTCATCTCAAGCAAACAGAACTGACAGAAGTTCATGGAACTGAGATTGCAGGTGTGCAGTATCTTCCATGTAAAAAATAATATGCAGATCGGGACTCTTCAGACTGGCAAAGATCAAACATGTGACAGAGACATGTAAACCCATAAATATCCCCCAAACCCTTTTGTTTATTTTCTTTCCCAATGGATTAACTACAGTTTATTAACTGAAACTCCCAGGAAGCAAATTCACACTGAAAAGGAGGGTGAATCCTTATTGAATGTGTCATTAAACTGCTGGAAACCCTTGCTATAGGAATGCTAACCATTTACATGATCTCAAGGGGATGCTGCATAAAATCACAGACAAGAATTCTAGTTGGGCTGTTAAACACAAAATTTTATCTAAATCTCTCTGGAGAGATCCCCAAGCTGCAAATTCTTGTCAAGAGTGTAAAGCAGCAGGTGTCTCTAGAGACTTGCAACCCCCAGGCACCTCCTGTTGGCCACCACTGGCAGCAAGACACACGATGAGATTATATGATTGCTAAATTGCAAAAAGACCCAGCAGCTGTATAGTGAAGCTAAGAAAGTTCGGGTTGACATAGTTTTTAAGTCCATAAGGCCATTTATGTTTGGAAACCCTTAGTACAGCCACAGAGCACAATAAGCAGGAGCTCATTGGCAGCTCTCAAAGAAATGTAGCTTTTCTCAAATGCCAGTCTTGTGTGCAGACACAAGGAAGACCCACAGAAAGGTTATAGGTTGGATGTGAAATTACCAACAGGATAGATTTGCATTCTAGCCTAGAATCTGGGCACAACTTCAGTCTGAAGAGACTCTGAAAAGTCTAAACCCCTGTCCTAATGTGGTTGGTGAAAGACAGCTTAAAGTAGCTCGCACAGCCCCACGAACTGCATTCAGAGAGGCCCTACCAGTGGGAGCCAGGTCTGTGTTTTTGGGATGTTAGGGTAACTATTTAAGATAATAAGTGTAACTTCACAGGTTTGTGTATTAAAAATGATGGTATAATTCTTCATCAAGAGTCAGCTAACATACAATGATCCATACCTTTTATTTCTGAGCAGAGTAATTTTTCAGATGCTACTCAATTTGAAAGTGGCCTTTATTTAGACTCCTCTCCACAATGAGGATCAATATGTGGGGTTACTAACTCACCTTTAAGGGTCTTAGTCCCAGGACAATCAAGATGATTGTGTATAGAACAGCTATGATTCATGTTAATAAGAAGAGTAGAAATGTGCAGTGAGTTTGCTTTATTTTTCACTTCTAGAAATAAGCAGGTTCAAACTCTGAAAAGTTCAAAGCATAAAAATTTCAAAAATCTTGAGAATTAAGAATTGTTCTTTTATGAAAGTCATAGCAATCAACAGAAATTTTATACCATCCAGAAAGGTTACAGAATCCTAACTTTGCAGAAACAATATTGATGGGAGATAACTTCTAAGTATGCTTTTGTCATGAAGATGCATTAATCTCTTAAATGTCATACTTCCTCTTTTAAAAAATAATAAGCAAAACATAACTACAGAGAAAGAACATCCTTTCTTTCATTGAAACAAATTTATTATACAGGTTTTCACTTGAAAATATGTGTGTTATCCATTGGGATCTTGATAATGTTACATTCATAATTTAATAATTTTTGCACCTCAGTATAATGACAGAAATAATTTGTAATAATCCAGTAAAGTACAGATCACTGTGAGACTATTACCTCACATACTATTACCTGATTCCTTTTTCACAGTGTACTGCATTGGCAAAATTGTGATCTCAGTGAATGAATAGAATCTGTTTTGAAATATGGCCTTGATTTTGTGAGCAGCACTGTAATCTTACAAATCAAACCCAGTCTATATTTGTTCGCCCTGTCTGTAACAAGATGATAATAATTTACTTCACAGGAGGGGTATAAGGGTGGGACTGATCCAGCCAGCTCCTACATCTGTAACATGCTCTATAGGCAGAGGAGTTCAATACCTGGAGGAGTGCCTGGCTGAGCCGAGTTAGCAAAAATGTTTGGAGAAGAAGCATAAAGTACTGTTTTTAAAGGATACATTATTGAGCTTTCAACTGTGAAATCCCTGCTGCTATGTAAAGAAAACATTAATTTTCCTTTAAAAGAACAGTGTGTGGGTTAAACATTTCTGGTGGCAGGACTTTTCACGGTATGTGGGCTCTAAGCACAGACATACAATGCAGCCTAGAATGCAGTTTTACATACAGTGACAACACTCTTTGATTGAGCTAAACACAATGAAGTTTGGAGCTGACATCTCCAAATGTACTTTGACATCTGACTTCTGTAGCAACCAGTGGGAATTAAGCACCTAAATACCTCACGGGAGCTGGACCTTATGTCTTGTGGTTGTTCCCAGCTCAGCTGGGATGTAAATTTAGAGAAGCAGAGCCTTCTTCCACAGAAATTATTCAACTCCTCAATTCAGACTTCCTGTCTAACCCTGGAAGTGCTTCAAGTCTTTGGTGAGCTTGATTTTTAACCATGGAAGTCCAAGGAGACATGGACAAGCATGTGCAGAAATTTCTTCTTGTTAACTAACTCAGTATTTTCCCACACACAAATTCCAGTCGAGTCCCGCTTTTATTCCCTGTACTAATCTTGCAAGCAACACCGAGTGAACCAGCTCACACTGCCTTAAACCTAGGCTTCAAAACAAAACAAAAGAAAGATGGTTTTGCCCCCTATCCCGTTGATTTAAATATCAGCTCCACTTTTAAACCTTTTATCCAGGGAGAACCCAGTTCAGTCTTTCCCATCTGGTGTGGTAAAAGTCCACCTCCTCGGATTTCAGTAATCAGAATATTAAGTGCAATAAGGAACACATATTCCAATTATTTCCATAGAAGCTATACTCACAGCAAATTGGGACAGTCTGGCTCTGTCACTGTTTCTCTCTTACAGACATGAGCTACAGTGACCCCTGAGTCAGAGTGTCCACATTGTGACTAAGGAAGAAGAAACCCGACTGTAATGCTAATTTTCATCTGTTATCAGGTTGATTAATATCACTGACATCAGTGAAATAAAAAATAGCAACATATAACACATTTACATTTCACGAATACAGTCGTCCAAGTTTGGTCATGAATACACAGCAGGGAAAAATCATGCTTTGGGCCACTGTGGTTACACTGCTGTCTCGATCACCCAAAATACTACCCCAGGTGATCCTGTCCCTGGATATTACATTGCTTTTTTTACAGTTTTTGCAAATAAGACTTTTTAAAGATAAATATCAAAAAGCAAAATACAATCAAATTATCAGTTGCTTAAATTTCTTCTTCCAGTGTTGTGTTTTGTGTTTTCTATCCATGTTATACCTGAACCAGAAGGAACCTGCCACTTTTAATGTCAGAAATATTTGAAAAATTGAAGAGTCAGAGTAATATTGATTCTTCTCTCTGTGGCTGTCTCTCTCCCATTTAGGTGCAAAAGGACTTCTGGTACTAAGTACCAAAACTCCTGTCTATTATATTAATGACCCTGTTATCTCTTCTTCTCTGGTCAAATGTAGAGTTTCTCCATCTCAGACTTTGATGCCTGTGCTATAATTTCCCCATAGGTGTCATTCATCTGATGTCACTCATCTGACAGCGTGCATTCAAATTACATTTCACTTTCTTTTGAGTAAAAAAAAAAAATCTCAAGTCACAGATAAATTATTCATGTCACAATCTCTGCAAAAGTAATGGTGTCCTTAAAGTTCAGACATCACCTCACTCCTGGGGGTTGTACATACCAGTTTGGATGGCACACGCTGTTTTCAGACACTGCTGTGGATCAAACACAGCTGCTGGTTTGATTTTTGAGTACTGTCACTGTGTAACATATGAATAAATATCAGCAACGTAAATTGTCTGAAAAGCTGCTATATCTGATCTCATTACATAAAAAGAGAGGGGGTTTTTTTATTAAGGAGATGATAGAAAAATTTAATGTCTAGAAAGCTTTCTTGAGAGCTGTCAGGCAATCACTGCACTCATGAGGAATGTGGTGCAGAGTCTTCCTTCTGTGAAAATCACTCCTTTCTGTGAAAATCACTACATTCAAATCTTTCTTATGGATGTCACTCACCATGAAAACACAGATAGCTGCCTGGAACTGCTACAGCAGTCACAAGAAACATGATCCAGCTCCACCAAACCCAGAAGTGATAGTCTCCAGACCTCACTGGGGTTTCAACTAGTTTTGTGACAGACCAGGTACGACAGCGGCTTAGACTGCAGCTAAATCTCTAGGAGGGTTTGTGTGGGAGGACCTGAACACAGGTCCTGTGGTCTTCTCCATCAAAATTTTCAGCTTCACTTTTAGGAACCACAGCTTGGTCTAAGCACTTGTACCTGGCAGGGTTACCATCACCTGTGAGAGCCAGCAGAGGACAGCACATGCCATACTTAGTGCTGCCATGACAGCATGTTTTCAATCCTGTCATCAGCACAGCAGCTCCAAAATCTCCTTCCACCAATGCTTCCAGAGCTGCCCAAATGTGAAATGTTGGCCCTGCTGACACTTGTAAAATGTCTCCAGTGTTGCTTTAGAATCACAGGATCCTTGAGGTGGGATAAGACCTCTGAGATCATTGAGTCCAACCGTTAGCCCAACACTGCCAAGTCCACCACTAAGCCATGTCTCTAAGCATCACATCTACACATTTTTTGGACACTTCCAGGGATGGTAATTTCACTCACTGCTGCGTTAGTACATTTTGGGACATTTTGCTGCCCAGACTTTAACTGCTGTCTCTGTGTTTCCATGTGTGTCAGTGTTTGGCAATGCTCTGGCTGGTTAAAGTTTAAATTCTGTCCATGTGGACATTCACTTCTCTGATACAAATAATCCTGTGTGGTCTGACCCACTGCTCTGGAACCCATTTATTGGCTCACACCCATAAATGCTGCAGTTCACTGAGCTATACTTCTCCAGGTAACACCCACAGATATAAAGAAAGACCATAGTACAGCTCTGTTGGAAATGTTAAATCAAGTATTAAACAGTGTTGACACAATTAGAGCCCAGTGGGGTTTCATTCTTTATCCAACCCCTATGAATAAAAGATAGCTTTAATTCATGTCTCTGGTTTCTAACCATTCCTTATTCATCTTAATAATGTATTACCTCACCCATATTTAGAGATTTTTAACAATAGTCTATCATGGGAAACTTTGTCAAATAGATTTCTACAAACCCAGACATATTAGATCTATTAATTTAGTTTAATAGCTACTTCATGTTGTAAAAGGAACCACTTCCTTTCTCTGTAATGGTGAGAGAAAAAATACTTCAAGCCATTACGTTTAACCTCATACGGCTCAGATTATTGTGACAAATAATTTTTTTAAATAAAAGCTGTCAATTTGCACTTGCAGAAAAAAGGTACTTTGGTGGTTGGTGCCCTTACCTCCTACAGTACACATTCCCATTGAAGCTTTAAGTCCGTCACCTTGAATAGCTCCTTAACACCAAAAAGAAAAAATGACAAAGAAAAATGCCACTATCTCCACCTTCTTCTGTGTGCCAGAGGGCTCAAACTGAGGGAACTCATGGATTACTCTCCTCTTTTTTTTTCTTTTCCTCAACATACAGCTCCAGAAATAAAAATCTCATGTTGTACTACAAAAAGAAGTACATTCCAAACTCCTGTAGCTGCAGAGCAAAGGTTTACCATGTTATCCATATGTTTTCAGAATTCAGAATAGGAATTAATTTAATTCTAAATTCATTATATTTCTACAAACCCCATGTGCATTGATTAATAAAATTAATAAAAAGGACTTTATAGAAGAATCTGTTTTCAGCTCATTGATTCAGCAGAAACCTGGAGCTGAACCCTGTCATGATGGCTGGCATCTGTTATTTACATAACGTTTGGTTAACTGCATAAAATGTTAAGTGTCACTCTAATTTCTGATAAATGAAAGCAGCTGACGTTTGAAAACTTTCTGTGGAAATACCTGGCTGACTGTTCACATCCAGGCTGAGAATCAGCCATCAAGCTTGAAGGCATTTTAGTTATGTTTATGTTTGAATGTTGATTGTTACGGGAAAACAAAGGTTTGATTTTTAATGTACTTCCAATGGTTTGCCTAGGACTTCTCTTTATATCTCATAAATCCATACCATCAGATTAGGCTATGAAAAATCAACCAAATTTGAGACCAAAATAAATTTTGATGTAGTAAATCCACCTGAAGTCAGTGGGGTAAAATAAGATATACCTTTGCCTGAATAACTATATTTTTTATAGTTAAGTCTAAGTTTAGTGGTTTATTTTTTTTTCTGATACATCTGGGGTTTTTTTTGTTCTGACGGAGAATTATAGATAGGCCTTGCTACTTCTAAAATATTACTGTTGTAGTGAATGAATGTCTAACCTCTTTCTATTTTTTTTAATTGAATGAACATTTGTAGTTTTTCACAATAGTGCCTAATTATTTAAAATTATATTGAAATGTTTTATTAGGGGCCCAAACACTACAGAAGATTTCTCCCTCTATTTCAAAAAAATACAACTTCTAGGATTTAAAGCAACATTGTTGATACCAATCTTTTCCTTTAAAAAATGAAGAAATTTCAGACCACACCATTACCCACGTGTAAGTTTTGTATCATCGTCACCTTTCCAACAGGTTAAATGGTGCCTTTTATATCCCTATTGTTATCAAGTACTCAAAAGAGGCCTGGAACTTCAGCAACAGCTCATATGAACAGACCTTCTCTTACAACCTGTGCTACTTTTGATTCAGGAGTGGAAACAAGACAGGAAACCCAAATGCCAAAATGAAGAATCATTTGAAAAAGGAATTTTATTTTACTAATGCTCTATGACTGATTAAATCTGGGTAATTATCACACATGATTTTGCTTCGGACAAATCACTTAAGAATTTTTCATGCTGGTGTTTTCCCTCCTATAAAATAGTAGCATCCTTAGGCTACCTTTTGTTTCTCACACTCTTGTTGTTTTGTTAACTCTTAGGATGCCTCTCAGACTGTATAGCCAGACGAAAATAAAGGTCTTTATCTTAAGCATAGGCTCTAACTGATACATGGAGTACAAATAACAAATACTAATTCAAGGTGGAAATCCTTGGAATTTTTTTTTTTTAAGTGTTCAGGTCAAGTTCAAGATCATTCTTATATTACCTGTATAACTGTGGTGGGCTGACCATGGCTGAATGCCAGGTGCTGACCAAAGCTGCTCTGTGATTTGCCTTCTCAACTAGACAGGGGACAGAAAATCCAATGAAAGGCTTGTGGGTCAAGGCAAGGTCAGGGAGAGATCACTCACCAAATATCGTCATGGGAAAAACAGACTTGACTCAGGGAAATTAATTGAATTTATTACCAATCAAATTAGAGTAGGATAGTGAGAAATAAACCCACATCTTAAAAATCCCTTACCTCCACCCTTCCCTTCTCCAAAAGCTCAAATTTATTCCTGAATTCTATCCCTCCTCCTCTCACAGGGGCCCAGGAGGACGGAGAATGGTGTTTGTGGTTAGTTCAGCACATGATGTCTCTGCTGCTCCTTTCTCCTCAGGGGCAGAACTCTTCACACTCTTTTCCTGTTCCAGCATGGGGTCCCTCCCACAGAAAACTGTCCTCCATGAACTTCTCCAATGTGAATCCATCCCATGGGCTGCAGTTCTTTATTAACTGCTCCAGCATGGGTCCCTTCCACAGAATGTTTGGATGCTTTTAGTTCCAGCTATGCCTAAAAAATATTTGGCACTGTAATCTTTAATGTTGCTATCTGGAGTGTTCTAAAAGCATTATGAGGCTGAATATGTCTGAACTCCAAGAAAATAAAACAAAGATTTTGTATAAAAAAAAATTTGTCTTTCTTACAAGCTGTTGTGTTTAGAAAAGAATATTTCTCAGCTGTATCTTTCATTTGGTTCTTTCCAATTCAAGCTTAACAGACACAGTCTTGTTTCATTTAATAGGCCAAACTCAATGTATTGTATTTAAAGAAAGATAATCTTATTTCTGTGTAAAATATATCTCTGAATTTTATGTTCCTCTACAGTGTGGTTGACAAACTGAAAGTTTACAATTTGAAAGAATGAGGTGGGCTTATTAATTTTGCATTCTTATTCTTTCATTAACGGGGGAAGGAAAATAAACAAGAGGTACCAACAAGAGCTTATGCATCTGAAACATCAGAAAAAAGTGCACTCCTTTTTTCCACTTATAATTTCTGGCCCCTCAAGTTTTAGAAGTGCGCACAAGCCTCCATTACAAATCAAGGTTCCTGCTTTGTGATTTAGCATTATAATGAAAGCAGTCTATTTGTAAGAACAAATTTCTCAGGTCACAAGTTACATGTGGCTCTTATCCTGTATCAATTCCAGGAAAGGAGAGGGGCTTTTTCATAGCTACTCTTTGACATCTAAATTGAGATATTGGTCTTTGTGTTTAGTGGATGGATTACTGATGAGATCTATTCAGATTCATCTTGGATTTTACTCTGGAAAACTTCCTGCAGAAGATCCCCTTTAAATACTATCTAAATGGAAGCCCTATAGTTCCCAGGTAGGTAAAATACATAAATAACTTAGGAGTTCAGTAAAATTACTTTTTCTGTAAAGTTTTCAGCCAGAGTGTAAACTGGTATTGCCTGAAATTTAAACCTCTGAGGAAACAAGTGCTCTCAGACATCCATGCTGCATCAAAGTATAGACTTGTTAAAGAAAGTGTATTGGCTTGATTCCAAAATACATCTTTTTTTTTTTTTCCAGGAAATAGGAAGCAGCTTAAATGGGAAGCAGACAGGAGTCACAACAGAGTGAAATTTCTATTACATTATGAGCCATAGCAGCGGAGTGAGTCACAAAGCATAGAGATGATTTTCTTTCAAGTCTCCCTCTAAAACAAATAATCCCAAAGCACACATGCATTTGCTGAAAGATGAAAAAGTTTACTTTTAAAATCTAAGATTCAAGGAAATTCTGTGCTTGTTCAGCTCTTCAGGTCAGATTTTCCACTAGTCATATCTTTTAAAGGAGTCAATGCATGATGCTTCAATGAAAGAGTAAAGTTAAAAACTTGCCAAGAAGGATTTTTTTTCCCCTAACATTGAGAATTATTGGGCTGGGTTGTGTTCAAAGGCATCACCTTTATGGCCTATAGAAATAGTTTATCTTTTTTTTTCATTCTCTTACAGTTCATACTTCTTCTGAGACCAGAATCAATACAAATAACAAAATACTATGGGAGCCTGGAACAGGGCTGGCTGGATAAAGTTTAAATACTAATAAATTAAGCAAGAACTCTTAAATTTTCCAGATTATTTAATTGACAGGAAGGCACTGGAGCAATATATGCTGATTGATATTTAATTTCCAAAAGAAAAGTCTGCATCCTTTTTTTGCCATATCCACCTGCTCTATTCCACATCACCAATTTAAGGCAGAAAGCAGCATTCCAACATTTCTTCTCTATTTGCAGTAATATAATCACATTCTCCTTAGGTGATTTTAAAGTTATATTTTTAGAAGATGCTCTTTCCCTTTAGATTAATTCTGTTTGGGGTATCAAGGGTGTTATGTTAGTAAAAATTTATTATTTTACTAAATGTCAGAAACTTCTGAATAGCAGCTATGGCAGTAGGAGGAGAGCTCTGATCATGAAATCTGGGGATGGTTTAGACAGAACAAGTGGAAAAGTTAAGGAAAACCCTGGTTATTTTTATTTCTTTTCTTTCTCTTTTCTGCTGGAGTTAAATGATGCCTTTGTATTTTGTTTTTTACTATTGCTATTTAATAACAACAAATGAAGGCAAACAAAACTACTCAGATTTTTGGGGTCGATTTTCAGAGATATGAGGATTGAACTAAATTACCCAGAAAACAGGGAATTTTAGCATTTGTGTATCGTTTAAAATCAGCGGGCAGATTTGCTGAACTATTTTCATACAGGAAAACTGACTCCCAGCATCAGCCAGCTCACACAGACACAGGCATAAACACAAACACAGAAATAACTTAAGGCCCATGCAAAGGAGGGTACTAGAACTTGGCTTCGCATCAAAATTGACCTCCATTAAGAGGCTGTCATTCTATTTAGCTGTCAATAATTTGCATTATGATATGACAACAAAACCTTCTCATTTATCCATCCAATCATCCATCAGCCCATGGGTGGAAATATCCCCTCCTTATGTCTGTGACTCCTGTACAAATGAATTTGCAGAATGCAGTCCCACATCACCACATCAACCACTTGCCACANAAAAAAAAAAAAAAAGAAAAATTAAAAAGTGTACATGAGAAGGTCATATACAAGTAAAAATTATACAAGAGAACAAATAGAAGCTTCAGAATTAATTAGTGCAATTCAGACTATGGAAAGACTCACTTATCAAGTCTAAGAGGGGTGAAAAGGAAACAGGAAAAGCAGAGAAAACAAGCAGAAGTTGTTGTTGTAAGAGTCTGTGGTTTGGGAAGGAAAAGCTGCTAAATCTCCTCCTGAAGCTCATTTCTGTAAATATACAAGTATTTTGTACTGCTTGCTAAAGGAAAGGTTACAGCTCATCATGAACCAGTGCCCCTGTTAAGAAAGCAGAACACAGACAAAAAAAGGGGAAATTTTTACTTCACTCCAACAGGAATTTAAACCTAAGGAAAGAATTTCAGATGTAAAAGCACTAATCAAACAGGTACTCTGACCTTGAATGACAGAAGATGTGAGAAGAAAGATCATCTTAAACACCTTGACTAAGCCAATCAATTTGCTACCCCTTGCTCTTCCTGTGCTTTTTCTACTTTGTAAAAAAGTTGGGGCCAGAAAATACAGGGAAAAAAAGTGATTCATAGCCTCAGAATCCTTTAACTGCAGCATATGTATTTTTCTAGCACAAATACAGAACTCCACTTAACATTCTATCGTGTATGGAGAAAAGAGAACTACTCCACCTTTAGTCCATCCAGCCCTAGACAACGAAGGATTCAGCACTTAAAATTGTCATAAAGAGCAATTCACATTTCTCACTCAAGTCCTTCTCTAAAGAGCATTCGAAAAGAGAATGAACATATTTGTTACTAAGAAAGGCCATACAAATATTTAAGGTGCTCTTTGGACTAAGATTTTGCAACATGAATGTAAAATTAGAGCTTCTCTTCTCTTCTCTTCTCTTCTCTTCTCTTCTCTTCTCTTCTCTTCTCTTCTCTTCTCTTCTCTTCTCTTCTCTTCTCTTTCAGGCTGCTGAGTCCTGAGGAACAGTGAGGGAGTGGCAGTTAACTTGGATACGGCTTTACTGAATAAAGGGAAGATACCGGGACACTCAAGATTCATTCTTCCACACAGATTTTAGCACTGATGCAGCAAGAAAGCTTGCTCTGGGTTTCAGGTTGGTTAATAGAAAATGGTTATTTAGACTACAGTTCCCAGAGAGATCTCACCCCTAACTAAAGTCCTATTGTGTTCAGGATTGTAATCCAGGATGGAGTTTCTGCTCAGCACACTTGCTGTGACTGTGCACTGAGGGATTAAGTGAAACACTGCAAATCACACAGCACAACTGATGCAGACTCCAGTTCTCCAGAATCACAGTTCAGTGTCCCATCCAGTGGGCCTCTTAGGTTATTCCAGTGTGCAAACATTTGGGATTTTTGGGGTTTTTAGCCATTCTAGTCTCTCATGATTTTTCCAGAGGCTGAGTTTATTAAAAGTTTAAACCATGGGTGTTCATGTGAGCTGAATGATGAACTGGTTGGTCATTGTACCATTGCAAGATTCATTCTTAGGTGAGGATGAGTTACCCATACAGATCCAATTATGTAAAGTCATGGTTATTAAACAGCTACTGTGTTGGATATAGAAATGTGCAGTACTGGAATAGATCCCTTCATCATTTCCTTTTCATCACCTTCAGCAACACTTGGCTGTTACTGCAGCTTATAAATACTGAGGAAGTCATACTAGGAAGAAATAAATTTGCTCTTTATTTAGCTTTCTCAGTTTCCAGATTTTGATAGGCCACCAATTTTGTGGAAAAATGTTGTTCTTTACACAGGCATCCCCTCATGTTAATTTTATCATTATTCCAACATGATTCCAAGCTGGGAAAAGCTTTCTCTATCATGTTTGTTTACACACCCCTGTCTCCTGTTAAGTGCTTAATGGGTCTTTGTTTATTTGTCTCCTTCTTAACAGTCAAGTGGCACTTAGTAAAGTTAAAATAGGGAACGCTGCACCCTTGTGCCGCAGACATAAAACACAATGCAAGTTCAACATTCTTTACAGAGAAAATCAATAGATCTTCTAACAAAGCAAAACTTTCAGCAGCTTCTTATCCACCTCACAAACCACTTTGTTTCAGCAGGCACAAGATGAATGACAGATCTCACTGAGCTAGTTTCAAGAAAACATCACCAAACAAAAACCTCAAATGGCTTGTTATTCCTGAAACCACTGAATTTACACATTCATTTGTCATTATTTTTTGGGGCTTATTGTATGGCTAGGATTGTTACTCTACTGTTAAATATTACATCATTAGAGCTATCTAATGCACCATTACCAAAGCCTAATCTTGCAAATGTATTAAAATATTGGCATTAATCCAGTGTAAATCAATTGATATTTTGTTTGGACAGAGGATTACAAATGTATTTATTTTCCACACAATGCACATTTTCTTGTTTTGTTTCTTTCCTTTAGTTGTTTTTTTATTTTCCCTGTAATGGAAGGATGTGCTCCCACCCCAGCCCACACTGAATCATGGCACTGCCACCTTGGATTTATCTATATAAGAAAAGTTAATGAGAAAGTTTGTTAAGAGTGATTGCTTTCTGCTTAAATACATAGAAGCCCTAGCGCTGGCAAAAGCTACAATTTGTGGTCATGGTAAAGGGCTTAAGTGATTACAGTTTGTCACTCACTTGACAGAATGTTTCAATAGTTAAGAGAATCCCACACCACAAAAATTCCTCATAAGGAGTGGCAGCCAGCTAATACCATCATTTGTGGTGTTTTGATATCTTTTTCTTCTTCATTTACATGTTTCTCCTTCTGTCCTAGCAGACTGCAGAAATTCCTTACTGTAGCAGCATAGATGAGGGCTTCACTACCATTTCTGAAGCTGCTTTCAGATACTCTTTTCAATCCATGCAGTATATGTGAAGTTGATACTGAAATGCTGATTTCACTGAGGTGTCTATAAGTTGTTTATTAGATGAGTACTCACAATGAGAAGCCACACGTGAATCCAGCCAGCACAAATCACTGACTGTATTCAACAAGAATGGCAGCACCACGAAGACAGGATGCCAAAAGGAGTTCTCACTTTCACTGCAGAGCAGAGAAATATGGTTAATATAGCAAGAAGTCATGAAGTAAAACAGATGGAAGAAACATTCTGAGTGTTAGGGAGGAAGAGAGAGCAGTAAGTAGTAAAAGGAGATGAACTATTTTGCATGAGCAGTCAGCATTCTGGTCAGACTTTGGGGTCAGATTTTATAAATATTAATTTTCCAATCTTATCTGGTTTATTAGTAAGCCATCAATATGATGATATGATGATTTTGTCTCAGAGAGTGTAGTTGTGAGAATGAGTGTTTATCATTTGTCTGGTTAAACTGATACATAAATTTAAAAAAAATATTTGTTTGTTTTTTTGTTCTACACATTTGTAGAAGGGATGAATCAAGTAGAGGGCTGTTACTTCTATTAACTCCTGTGCGGAGATGGTGACAAGCAAGAGGCTGGGATAATCAGAGGTTCATCACTCACTGAGATCCATCCACAGCCTTGAAGAGTCATGCGGCATTTTGGAATAAGAGATGACTGCAATCACAGTAATTTTAGTGCAATGGCTATAAGCATGTTATGCATGTTAACTAAAGGATAATCACCTTTTTAATTCTCCAGCAGATGATCAAGATTTTAGGGTTGTTTATCCAGATTATAAAGTCAGTAGAGTAAGGTGTAAGAGCATTGGAACTTGTGAAATGAAAATTACAAGTATCTGTAATGGTGCTGTAGCAAGGTAGGATTCATCCAAATTGTTCTTATAAATTTTTTTATAAACCCCAAGTTAGTCAAGAACACATATCTGCTGTTGTTTGGCATCATCACCTAGGAATTTCAGATACCCTACAGAATATTTTAAAACTATTTTATCACCCCTGAGCCTATCACTTGAAGCTTTTATGGCTACCCATCTGAACTATAGCCAAGGAAACTCAATCAAATTAGCAATAGATGATAGATTCTTTGAATTATTCTTTTTTGAGCAAGAAACTTTTCCAAGTTCAATGTAAAATTACTTACCTACGACCACTTCAAAATTCCTCTCAGATAATATATGGTATAAATATGGCATCAAGAATTCAAGTAGAGAAATACAGGTTTGAGACCTATTTGGCTCCTAGGACCTGATATAGCAAAACCCTTAAAGAAGTGCATTATTTGAATGGAGAAAAATTCTTGTATTTAATATCCTGGAGGTGATGACACACTTATCTGTCTATTTAAGAATTAAGAATTCCAGAAACTGTGTTTCTGGAACTGCCCATAAACTTTGCAGTCCTGCTGATTCAGGAACGTCAGGATTTCTTCTGTTTCCCCTCAAATATCTAAGAATTTATCCTCTGATTCAGATTGATATGTGAACAGTAATGAGCAGATGACTTCACTAGAAGGGGAGCCTGTCTGGAGATTCTTACAAAAACCTTTATTATCTGTTTTCCTGTTTATTCTAAATTCTGTATGGTACAAATCACCAAATACTGCAGCAGAAATAGCAAAGACAAATGGCAGTCTTAGTGCTGCACGGGTTAGCAGAGTCACCATGCTGAGGGTGTTTCAGGTGCTAGGCTTACAGCATCTGTGGGGTTTAGAGAGGAGGAGCATGATGAAGATGGGGAACTCAGCTCCTTCACTGTGTTGCTGTGCTGCTAAAGGGTCTCACCAGGCCTTCCAGTGGGATTGCTAAATGTTCCAGCAGGTGGATATCACAAATCCCAACTGCTGACTCCCAGTTAGCAAGGAGAAAATACTCCCTTACCTAAAGACTCCTTCATACCCACCCTAATGAAAGGCAAAGAACTACTGCCAGTTGAACAGGATGTCTCCATGTGGACTTGGAAAAGAGCCTTCATCTACTTCTCCAGAATGTGAAAAGAATGAAAATCATGCCAACCTGTTTCAAAGTCTATTAGAAGGAAGCAGTGATGTATAGTTAAACGTAGCACCTTTCACAGTGACTAATACACAGCTTCCCTGCTGTTCACCAGGATGACTGGTGATAATGGTAATGATGAATATCCACGCAAAATATCGGATGGTTTTGGAAAATGATTCCCTTTGACTCATTAAGTACACAGGCTTCACCAGCAAGATAATATGTCAAAAGCTACTTCAGAGGAACACAAGCTACTACTTCATTTAAACAATCCAGGATAATTTTAAGATGACGAAATATGCCTGGGGATTGCAAACGTAAAGCAAAAATGAATTTTCTGTCCTTTAAAACTTGGCTTTACATTAACCAAAAAAACATAAGAATTACTCTCACTGTGGTCACATATTAGAATTTTGTGACGATAATAAATTCTTTCAAAAATTGGTCTCCCCAGAGAGCTATAGCTGATGTGCTATCTGCATACAGAAAGAACCATGGAGGTTTACTTTTCACCTTTAACCTGTAAATGTAAGAAGTACTTCATTCACTGCCTAATCTGACATAAACCACAAACCTCAAATATATTCAAGTTCAAAATATATTCAAATGAGTAACTGGCATTTACCTAACTGTCTGTGTTAAATGGATGCTCAGCAGAAGTAGTGGAAAGCAGGCAGAAAAGCTACCAATGCCTACATGATGCTCTTTTCTCCTTGGGAACTGTAAGAAGTTTGGACAAAAAATGAATAACCAGAATAAAAGCATAGAAGAGCCAGTGTAACCAATCTCAAGTAAAGTGGGGGAAGGGCTGTGAAAAGGCAAGAGGGAGAAAGGAAATAAAACTGATTAAATACTACATTAATAATTGTGAAAAAATAATCTTTTCTCTAAAAGGAATTGATTGCACAGAGCCATTCATCTTCTGACACTGTCAACACACACTTCTGCTTCTGTCTTAGAGAAGCTTCTTTAATATTTATGAAGACCTACTGTCATTTTCCCCCTCTGCCTTTCTGGTTGCATCCTTTATGACTGACTGCTTGTTGCAAATGTCATTGTCCTCAGGGAGAGGAATCATCCCTCCCACCCCCACCCGAGCTCCAGCCTGAGGTGGATGAGCATGAAGAGAGATGGCAGTACGAGAGACTCTGCAGCATAAAAAACATGTCCAGCACTGAAAGGCAAGGACTGCTCAGTAATCAGCTCTTTGTGTTTTTTTTTTACTTCCAGTCTGAGGGAGATATACTGCTTCTTGTATTTCCTCCTAAATGGGAAAATAAAGCACCATCTCACCTTATTTTAATTGTTTGAAACAAAAAAAGGTGACCAAAAAGTGTCATGATATCCTTGGAATTAAAAATACTGCATGTATATTGCATTATAAATTAAGCACATCTTAATTTGCACTATTGAAACAGGAAGGATAAATTGTCCAAACTTAATCTGCCTTTCGCTGTCCATTATGAATGCCTTAATAAAAACAAGACTACCAAATAATCTGACAAGGCCCAGAGACAATAACAAAATATTATCTACCTTTACAACTACATGGATATGCCTGCACAGCCCTTGAAGAAACTGCCTCTGGTTTCAGCCTGCCAGTTTAACTATGGAGAGCTTGAGAAAAACAATTCCTAACAAGTGAAAAAGGAATTTCCTGCAAACACAATTCTGAAGAAGCAAAATAGGAATTCCTTGCAAGCATCCCTGGTAGATATTAGAAGGGATCCCTCCGCAAATATGCCATCCCTCTGCAAATATGCCCTCATCTGCCATCCTGCTTTCAAGCCACAACCAAATATATTTATCAAGTGACCAAAAGAAACTTGCTGTTCTTGGATGAACAACTTTATTCTGCTGTGCTTGAGGCTGCTTTAAAGACACAAAAAATACAGACCTGATGGCTATGTGTTGGACTAACAGAATTAGGCCCCTGCTGCATTATGGCTCAAACATAACATGATATATGATGTCAAAGCTAGAAAATCATTTTGTTTCCTAAAGTTGACAGGAGATGGGATTTAAACGACCTTAGTTGGAGTCCTATAATCAGTCATCCAAAATAAATTGTATTATTTAAGACTTATTCAGAGGGAGACAAGCTGAAAACCTATTTTTATAGAATAAAAAAGGTTATAGGCTCCCATAAACATTTAAATTGCTTCTTCATACATGTTCTGCATGGTGATTTCTTTTGTTTCATTTGTAAGACTTTCTGCTGTTCTTTGTGCCTGTTTTCAGCAGTTTGGATCTGCACACTGGGGTTTTCCTATTTACTAACATCACCAATCTAAAACTACTCTACACACACATGCTGTGAGAAAAGAATCACTTTGGTACATAGGTTTGAATTAACACAGGATATTCCACCAAAACTCTCCAACAGCCCCTGGCTGCGTAGAAAATTTGCTAATGCAAATACATTTGTGAGGTTTTTCTGTAATTTGCTGCAGATGGGTGCAAGTGAGGTTAAGCTGTGTCACCTGTATCCTGAGCCATGTTACCTGGCAAAAATGATAATGCAGGTCCATGGCTTTGAGACAGGAGTGCAGATCCTGCATCCCTGCCCACGTGCTCAAACCTGTGAGCCATTCCCAAACCACAGCAGCTTATGTGGTATGAGCTCCCAGCTGCTGTGTGCTTACAGCACAGGGCTGTAACAACCTGATTTTGGTTACATAAGGTTACCAGGGCACAGAGATGCCTTGGTCATTTCTCCCATGCAGACAGTTCATATTCCTCTGTAAACTGTGGCATATGGACACAGCATAATAGTAATTTCTCCAGGTTAACTTGCTTCACATGCAGAGGAAGTCTCAGGGAACAGCAGTGGAGCCAGAACAGATTTACAAGCCTTTAGTGTTTCATTGGACTTTACTGAAAAACTCAGCTGCAAATATTTCCTCTCCAAACCTCTCCAGGTCTCCTCTGCAGACCTGTTATCCTAGAGTAGAGGAAAACAGCATTCAGCGGTATAAGCTTTCCAACAAACCCGACGTAAATTATGTTACAATATTTTCCAATTTTTCTACTGGAAGTCAAAAGAATTATTTTTCAATACAAGATTTATTTTTAACCTTTTCATAACAGCCTGTTTTCCTGACTTTGGAAGAAAAGCAAGAACAGCTAATAACTACTAGACATGTCTTACTGGTCAAAGGCATTTTCAGAGAAACCGGCAAACCCAACTATTTTTATCTTATTTCATGCCCTCATGGGTTATGAAAATGAGCCAAGTCTTTTAGAAAGCTGTATTGCACTTAAATTGACTTTTGCTGCAAAATGCAAATCTTCCCTGCCAACACATACAGAATGTAAAACTTGCCAACTGGATGAGAAGCAGGAAGAAGAAGATTATGAATGATGTTTCAAAGAGAAGAGATAAAATACACACCCTAGTAAGATCTGCATGTATAAATATTCCTGCCCTGTATATTTACTCCTGTGTAATCTGGAAATGACTGAAACAATGACAACATTACATTACATATAACACATTTAATGTATTTAAACATTTCTTTCCTTTATTTTTAAAGGAATACAGACAATCACAAAGAATGGGTTTTTTTTCATGCTATCCTGCTAAAGGGAACAAAAATATTTCTTAACTACTGCTTTGTTTTTGCTTTCAGGCAGTAATAGGGCTCCATCTCTAAACTCATCCTGTTGCTACAAGTTTCAGTTGTCCTTCTTCCCTCTGTGAAAATGTGAGGACCTTAATCCTGAAATCATCCCTATTTGTATCTCTAGACAGATTGATTCAGAGAATAGATCAGATCTTAGATATTATTTAAAGACTTGCTCATCTCCCTAACAGATGACCAAAATTCTACTGAATTCAGAGGTTTCTTTCATTGATTGCGTGGGATGAAAGATATTTGTTATGATACTTTCACCAGTTTCTGGTACTAGAAAAGAAAAGGAATTGCCTACTTTGAGAATACATATAGTAATAAAAATGTTTGCTCCTATGTTTGAGAAGCTACTTCTATTTTTCTTTTTTTCTCAAAGCAAATTTTTGAGTTCACAAAGTTCAAGTGAATTTCTTATCTACCAAAATGAATTCTGTAATCCTTATTAAATATTAATGCTGAACAAGAATCACCACTTTTCTGTGCTTTTAAAAAATAGTTGTCTCTTGAAAGTGTCAGAAAATTTTGGGGTTTGTTTTTTTTTCCCTTTAAGATTGATTTAAATAGTTTTAAATGTGGTATCATCCTAGAAATATTTCATAGGAACAAAGATGTAGAGGTCAGGAGTGTGTCAAAATGACATTTAAATGTCAAACCAGTACTTACTTTATTGAGATATGAAGTAATGTCTGCCTATTCACTGAAAAAGTGTTTAAGTCTATTTCAAGTTTTCAAAGAGAGTTCTCCACTAATGATGCCTTTGAGTGACTCTGTGGAGACATAGAACAGAAACTAAAATAGAATTGGTAGTGAGGAATAAAATCAGATTACTGGTCTGACATGAAATCAACATGACCACATTACATCTATATTTGCACACAGTATGAATTAAAGCAGAGAAAAATGAAATAAGGAACTTCTGTTAATGATAGCTTAAAAATAACAGAAAAGATCAAATGCTGCAAAGTTGGGGACAGAAAAGACTTTTTTACCACAGCTAAGCCAATATTGCCTGTGTTTATTGTCCATTCATAATGAAAAGTAAAAGCAGAGGAAACCACTGCTGTTGAAATGCAAACATAAATAACATAAATAAAGACTATTAAGTCTTGCAGGCAGAATATTTGGAACTGCAGTCTGATTTTATATCTGTCAAATGAGGGAGTGCCTCACTGCTTACTTACTGCTCCCACCCCCAAGTATTAGTCTGAGGATGAAGGCTGTCCTGGTTGAGGCTTTCCCAGTAAAGAATATCAGATGGATTTCAGCTCTACCAAGCGTTGCTCAGGACAGGTCAGGGTGACTGTGGGTGACACGCAGGGATTCTGTTCCTGGGCCACAGCTCTCACCACAACTGCCATCAGCCAACCCTGCCTCCTTCTGCCTCATTTTCAAAAGTAGGGAAGAACCTGCATCTCTGGGAGAGCTGCAGAATTTGTCCTCCATGCCTTCAATGACCTTGTTCAAGTGTGTGTTGGCACCTTAGGATGAGTTCTATTTCCATGGCCGGGATGTCCTTGGCTGCTGCACGACCACCCAGGAGGCCACTGGCCTATTCTGGATGAGATGCAGCTACCTGTCTGCTGAGAGGAAAAAGGACCACAGTCATTAGCTAATCATCTCCCATGCAGGTCACAGAACAGCTGTTTGCTAATTACCTTCCCTGACTGGTAGCCTAAATTGATTCTGAACTAAGAGTCTGCAGGTGAAAAACATTGTATACTCTATTCCAAATCTCATGCTTTTTTTCCCCTGCATTCTTGGGGTTAGAAAAAGGAGACGATGAAAAGTTTCCAGATCTTCCTTCCCCCAGACTGTTTTCACCACAGAAATTCATACTTTGAAGTTTTTTATTATTTTATGGACAACTATCAGTGTGGTTTTTGTGATGTACATGAGAGTTCAGAAGTTGTGATCTTGCTGGGCTGTACAATACTTTTAAATTATGAGACAATCTGCATTCCTGGTGCATTGTGAGCTGACAATATATGGGTGGCTCATATGGGTGCTGACAGGAGAGGAGGACACTGTCCTTGTAGTCTAGTACACTTTATGCTGGCTCTGGCAAATACAGTGAGCAGACATTAAATGCTGCAGACATTCAAAATTCCCGAAGAGCATTTTTCATGCAGTATTATTTCACACAAATATGCTTAGGTGACAGCTTGTTTAATATACACTGAATAATATGGGTCATGCCATTTGCCAGCAAGTGAGAGAGCTCCACCAGCAAGCATTTTATATAGGTGCATTGCTGTTTAGTGTTCACACCATCATAATATTTATGTTTCCTTTTTATTTGGTGAATTACTAAGGCTGCACTGTGCCATTTAGATTAGCCCTACATGAGGGGCTGTGTGAAAAAAGAAGCACCAAGAGGGTGCATCCTTGAAGGTCACACAACACAACAGAGAGCACAAAAGAACGTTTTTCTTCAAGTGGTAAGGACTCTACCTTAATTTTGGGGCTTGAATCTAAAAATTGTTATGGGTACTGAGGCCATTAGCTACTCCATCAATCTGACTATTCCTTTGACTGAATTAAAAGACTCCTTGAATTCAAGGGACAACATGCTATGGTTTAAAGGCAGTTAGCCTCAGGTTTACTGGATGTACGTTTTTAAAATATGGGTCACTAGGCTAAGTCATGAGCATTTTTGTGGCAAGTAGAGGACAAAGGGGCTCTTTACATCTACTCCTCCCCAGATGTGTGGCTATGAAAAACCCATTGCTTTACAGTCAAGCATAATTTAAGAAGCATACACACAAAAATCAGGAAAAGCATCTCAGCGTGAGGATTCTGGAACTCCGGTTCATCAAAGGTCATGCATATCCCCACATATTAAGTTCACCACCTTCTTATTCAGTTGAAAATGGTTCTGCAACAATCTGTCCAGAATACTTGAAAGCTTATAAAAAGAAGAAAAAAAGCCCAGTTTCTCAGCATCTCTAGATTCTGGGTGTGTTTATCCCATGCAGAGACTTTCTCATACCAGTACCCAGACGAGATGCACCACATGGACAAGAGTGATGCCACAGGAGATGCTCTCCCAGAGACAAAAGCAGAATAGACACATTAGCTCTGTGCCCCACGCACATTAATAAGACCTGTCACTTGCCAGCACAAGCTAACACAGGCTCTGCTTTGGGCTGACATAACTCAGTTTCTCTTGAAGACACACAAAGCAGTGTGGGGATCTCTGCAAGAACTCTGTTCTTAATTCAGACATGACCACAGACACGCTGTATCGGGCCCATCAAAACGTTTCTGTCAGGATGTACTGACAGAAGGACCCAGAGGCAGTGAGAGGAAAAAAAAAAGCTTTTTTATTTTTCAAGTATGGTTCTGAATTGCACTGTATTCATAGGTTCATTGTTCATTAGACAAATGATTCAGATGATCTGCCTCTTTTAAGTATTGTTTTCTAATTCTATTTTATTCCATTCACTTTTGTCAGTGTAATGTTTGTTTCCTATTTTCCTGTGCCATGACCAGTTTTGAGCATGTGTCCAACACAGAATCGCAGGTCTAAACTTTCAAATTCTGTTCCCTCAAATAGACTCAGTATTGCAATTTTGAACTGGGTCCATAGACAGCTTTTTGAGCCCAATTTCCTTCTGCCACAATACTCTTGAGACTGTCTGAAGATGAGCAATTACTTTTTTTTTTATTTTTTTATTTTTTGCAATGCAAATTAAAACCTTGGTTTACTGAGCTTTACCTACCTCCTGACTCACCACTGCACCACCACCACCACTGCCAATAAGGATGCTGCCAAATGCTGATTTTGGAACCCAGAATTCAAGAAGTCAGTAGTGCTGAAAGTAACAAGCACAAAGCTCATATTTTTTTAATGAGAAAATTTCCTGTCCATTGATGCTCAGCTGAATCCTACTGTTTGGACCTTATAGAGTCTGACCCATTTAGAAGATGTTAACTGAGATCTCAGGCTATTTCTTCACAAATATAGTGGCATCTCTGACTTCATAATGCTACTAGTTACATGGTAAAGAACTTTCGTTTGTGTTTTTTCTCAAAAAAAAATTATTGAAATTATGATTTTTTTTTTTTTACAATGACACTTAATACTCTCCAGCACTTCCAGCAATCTTGGTCTAAGTAGAGTATTAACACTACATAAAAGCCTGAAATATTATTTTTTAATTATTATTTTGCACATGGAAAATCAAACACATTTTACCCTTGATAATGATAACTTCTGCTAAAGGATGATGTCAACCTACTGATGAAAATAAGAGATGGTGAGTTATGAAAAAAATATAATAAGGACAAAGAAGTGGGAATTTAAAGCAGACATATTAAAATGAAAGGCAAAATTTTCAGCAGTAAGATTCACTGCCATTATAATATATTACTAAGTAAAGAGTCAAGGTTTCTAGCTCTGTGTTTGTCCAAGATTGCTGTTTTCCTGGAAGATTTGCCACTGCATGTATTTCTGAGTGTCAGTGGAAGGGCCTGACAGAAACCATAATGTCTGGGAGGACACTGACAGGTGGGATGAGAAGTGTGAGAGGCAGGTATTAGAGCTCAGCAGCGGGACAGGGAGGCAGCACAGAGATCCTGAATCCCAAGAAACACACCATGGAAGCTGCTGTCCTGGTCCTTGTTCGGTCACAGACACCTGTATCCTCATCACAGGAAGGGATGAAGAACATCTGCAGTTTGCCTGGGATTCTGCTTTACCATGTTGTCTTGGTTTAAGATAAGTTAAGGGGGCAGACATTACAAAATGAGCCACCTCCCCTTTAGTTTTATCTAATCCTTTTGCACCACTGAGACACGAATGTGGGTAGATAAATGTGAAAAAAATAGTAGTTTACTAAAAAAAACCCCAAAATATCAGCAGGCAAGCAAAACAAGGGTAATAGTCACTAGTTACAAAGTAGTTGCTGAAATCTCCCAGAATCCCTAGTAACAAAGAGAAACTCAAAATGGTGGAGAAATTATATGTTACTCCAAGCTTGTGATAAACTTACTAAAAAAATTCTGGTCCTTTGACAGATTTCTCAAACCAAATAAGTTATTACCATACATTACTTCCTTTTTCTTGTTATAGAATCTTTGATATTGAATTTCTTAAAATAACTTTCAAACATTAGACTGTGTTGAACTTGTAGGTTCCTGAAAGCTGATGACTGACATCAGCAATGAAAGATGGTAAATAATGTAATTATAATTCATACATTTAATGCTACAGCTAGAAGATGCTAAAAAAATTAATGTGGCTCCTAATTAACTTTCAGAAACAAAGAATAAGTTTATAAAAAGTTTTAACAGAAATTAATTTGTCTCTTTTTGCCTTCAGAAGTTAATGGTGAAAATTAATTATCTTTGCAGAAAAATGCAAGATTCATGTTTTTATCAGTCAATAAATGTCTGATTACACCAAAGAAACAATTAAGAATAGGACAGCAGATCTAAACTAGCATTTTTTATTAGCTTTGCTAGAATAGAAATAGAATGAACAGCAGGGCTGCAGAAGAACCCAAAGTTTAACAAGTCTGTTGTTCTGTCACGGAGCAGAAATTCAATTCCAAATAAAGAATATAAGTACCTTATTGCCTACTACCTTAGCTAAACATCTATTTGCAGCAACCTGTCTGAGAAATCTGGAGTTTGAGAAAAGGTTATAAGGTGTTTTTCAGATTAAAAAAAGCAAATAGCACAAACAAAAACTATTTCTCTGTAGAACAGTAAACATTGTCATGAAATTATTTATCTAGCTCCAATGCCAACATTATGGGCGATCCTGTAAATGATTGTACATAACCTATACAAGGGACAAGAAAGTATAAGACCTCATTTTGGGGAACCATTCAGACCTTGACTATCATTAGTATGTCAATGAAGCCTTTTCACATCCTTACCCACCTCCAGTGCATCCCATGCAACCACTGGTCTTTATCTGGGAGCAGAAACCACAGCAAGGAACAAGCGAAAAACATTCCCTGTCTTAAAGCCAGTTTAGAAAGTCTGTTCATTTCATAAACCCTCTCTGGGGGATATATCCAAGATAGCTTTCCTTAGATAAAACCATGCTAACAGGTCATCGAAGTTACAGGCTGAAATTTTCCCATAATTTGGCAAAGTTCAGCTGATATTCCTGGCTGCTGGAAGGAAATGATTAAGCCAATTTTTATCGACAGACTTTTGTTTCCTCTTTAAGAAAATGCACACAGAGTTTAGTTTCAGTCTACTTACTTCAATATCTCCTTGTCTTGCTTGTCTTATTTTCAAGGGTTGGCATCCACGGGCTGTCATGCTGCTTCTTAATAATTTTGACATCTGGTCAGGTCATTTTTCAGTATTAAATGACACACAACTTTCACGTTTTCATTTTTCACCCTAGAAAAATAGGTTCTGAAGTTTTCCTTTCATGTATGGCAGAAGTATTTCCATATCAAGCTCACCACTCTTCCTGCTGAACTGAATTGCGACATACTGGAATACATCACAACATGCAACCCATACCAGAAAAAAATACTTCTGCTCTAAAGAAAGTTACATATGCACTGTATTAAATGAAAAAAAAAAATTAAAAAAAAAAATCATGTGGCTTCTGTATGAATTTTGGAGCAAAATCCTGACCTATATTTCTAGAGAATTGCCTGCTGAGCATGTGAGCTTGATCTTTTTTCTAACACAACCACAGAGAATTTGCAAGTAATTTGATGAACTGATTGATCTGGCCAAAAATTATCCCCATGAATCACAAATGAGGGCAGAACCACCACACCTTTTTAGACTGTGTATGATACTAGTGATCAAGCCAGCAAATATATTTAGCTTATAGACCTGGTCATAAAATCTGATTCACTTGTTGCAGCCATATAGTCACTCCTTTTGGGCTGCTGTGGTAACATTTCTGTACTAATACTATACTTATAATGAAAAAATTAGCAATGCATTTATTTATCATGTTAAGATAGTCCAAAAAGAAACTTGGATATCTATTTTAACATGAATCCCCTTAGTATTTCTGTCCAGGCAGCACTTTGGGACCCTACAAAGAGCTGCCATTCAAACCAGTCAGAATCCTTGCAGCATGAGCTGGTGTTCATCATGAGAAAATATCTGCAATCTATTCTTGTATAATTAGCATGCATTTGTAATGCTGTAGATACTTTTATTTCTGTAATAAATGTGCAATTTCTGTGTAATTTCTGTGCTAATGCTGAAGGTAGAGACACCAAACTCCTCGCTGCTCACTTTCTCCCCACGACTGAGGCTTCTCCTCCAGCTCAGCTGAGAAGAACAGCAGCAAGGGAGGTGACGTGACTGAGCCTTTTTCAGCATGAGAGTGAGACATCCACAGGGCATAGTGGGGCCCTGACCTCCTAACCCAGGGCCACCTTGCTCCTTGACTATCAGGTCACCACCAAGACATTTGGCATCTTGACAGCACCCTTAGGAATACACCAGTTTCTTGCGCTTTTGGGAGGTGGAAAGGGAGAGGGAGTCTTTTTAAAGGAAGAATGAACCTTTCTTTTTCTCAGGCTTGATCTGTTTCTAAAAGAAAAAAATTAGCCAATTATAACACTATGTAAATCCCGGTTTTCTTTCTTCAATGGTAATTACAATCAGTGTAATTCATACTATTATTTGCACTGTGTGACATTAAGTTAAATTCTTTTTCATTTAATTTATTGTTTGCTACTGATCTCTAGTGCCCTTCAGACACTCTTGAAAATAATTATTTAGGTCTCTATTAAAATATTTTGATGAATAAAACCACTGAAGTACTAACTGATGACCACCAGCTATATTTTAAGCAGAAACAGGCTTGGGGCTTCAGGGTTTTGTTATTTTTAACATGACTGGAAGAAACTGGAACAAAGCTAATGGTGAATAAGCTTTCTAATGCTCTCTAATCTTGTGAGTCAAAATAACACTGACTACATTGCTTTACACATAGGCACTGTTTTGGAAAGCTCTGTGTGATTGCTGTATTAAATTATGGAAAAACTAGATTAATAGAATCGCACAAAAATGTTAGTTCGTATCTCTGCCAATGCAGTGTGGTTTTTAAATCCTTAATACCTTAAGTACCACATTGACTGTTGTAAAACAAGGTGAAGTTTTGTACATTTTACAGTTTAAAAGATACAGCTCTTGTCCTCACTTCCTGTCAAGCATGGGAATTCTGATACCACCAAATTCTTGAACAGAATTGCATTAATTTTGATAAATTAGAACCTGAGATAAGAAAAGATCAATTATTCTTGTTGGGACATCTATCTAGGAGAGGGGTAAAAATAAAGAAAGGAAAAAAATAAAAGATAGCCTTATTTTGGATTCAAAATGGATGGAATCAATTTGAGAAGAAAATATTTTAAATTGGAATTAGAGTATCCACAATCCTTGTTTAGGATATCTCAAATACCAGTCATGAGAAATAGTTACTTATAGTGGCAAACTTTTGAAAACAGCTGTGGAAAAAAATCAGTTATACAAATCAAAAGTGAAAAATTGTAGATAATCAATAGTACAGAAGCTAGTTTTAGCTTGCTGATTTTTCCTCATCTGTGTTCAGGCTGCTGCTGAAAATAATTCTCACCCCCTGCTCTGAATTGCAGGAGATCAGAGAGTTAATGACATTACCAACATACATTACGTTGCAGAATTTCTGTTTCACAGCATGTCAGCTCTACTCACTCAGCCATCTCCATGTCCCAGCTTAGGTTGTGCCTGTAACAATATACAGCCTGGAAATAATATTAAGGAGTAGATTAAATCACTGGTAAATTTCAAAAGTAGAAGTTGCCTGCTTATCTGAGTGTTTCTGAACTGCATCCTATATCAGCATGTTAAAGATGAACAGGAACACTTCTTGCTGTTACAGGATCAACTGAAGTAAGGGAATTGAGAGAATGGGATGTGTGTTTTATATAACTAAAATCTGCATGGGAATGTCTATGTATTTTCATAAAGCTAACACCTTCCTCATTAACTTACTGTTTACATAAATAGACATGTGTACTAATGTAGGAAAAAGTCAGTAATTTATGTAGGAAAAAATCAGTAGTTTAATGTTATGTTGCAAGAAAGGCCTGAAGAAACTATCCTGTTCTTGAGGGAGCAGTCAACAATGCAGTGTCAAATATCAGCACATTGTGACTAATGCTCTGTTTTGCATCTTAAATATTTTTAACTTGTATTTGTTTTATGCTCTGTGAAGTTAGGTTTCTGAGTGGGCAAATATAAGCCTGTATGCTTCAGTGCAGTTCAAGAGTGCTTTTTTCTCCAGAAATCCCCTCCCACTGCCTCTTTGCCATCTCCTCAGAGCCTGAGCTTCTCATGAAAGGGACTCCCTGAGTCATTTAACACCCTCCTTTGAGAAGGCTCAGCCTCTATCACCTTATACGTGTCAAACAGCACCAAGATACCCTCCTCCAGATGCACTCTACACAGGCAGCCCTAGGAACTTAATATCCTGCTTCTGGGAATCTCAGAAAATTTCTCACCTCTTTCTTTACCCCTTATTTTTATCTCTCTTGCTCTTTGTGTGCTTTTCACTGGGCAATGAGTTCATCAGGGTAATGCTCACAAGTCAAGTTGCACACAAGGCAGCAAAAAAGATCCCCTGGGCTCAACAGGCCCTTCAGGTCAAGAAATCCCTCTCTGGAAAAGCAGCAGGAGAGCATACATCACAACTCCATTGCAGTGGCAGGCAATCAATGGAAACACAATAATATCGATAAAATATGTAGGAAGCCTACGATGTTCTCTCTTCTAGGGCCACAGCATTGATGAGATGTCACTGACAAACCACCAGAAGTTGCCACAAGGCTCTGACACATTGATTTTCTGAAGCTGGGGTCTCCAGCTGTATTTCAAATAAAACAAAAGGTCTAGGGATTCTTCCTGCACACCTGGGAGCTGTTGGGTGTGGAGTCAAGCAGCTCAGAACTTGTGAAGTTTTATTTTAGCCCCGCAAACTATCTAAAGCTCTTGTAAAATAAGAGCTCATTAGGGGCAAAATTGACAGTGCAAGTATTTTCTGCAGCTAAGATTGCAAGCCAAAATGCTTACTTCTAAAAGATGGAGGAAGAGCAGGGGAAAATGAGCTAAAAATATGTGGCCATGTTTTCTCTGTTACAAAGAGTTGCTTAATAGAAAGCTCTACAGCATAAGATTTAATTCCTCTCTGATGTGCAGCCTTACCTAAAATTTTAAGATGCAAGACTTCAGAATGCAATTTTATTTTCTTTCTGAAAGATTTCTGGTTTCACCGGAGACAAACCAACTTACATATACATTGAAAGATTTAAAAGTTTTATTTCTAAATCACAACTTCTTCAACGTTCTAGTTGTGAATGAAATAAATGCAATTAGCATGTGAAAATTAGAAATGGAATATAGCAGTGTAGGGATTTGACACCCTTGTCTGTGCTCTGTGATGATATCTCTGCTGCTTTGACAGAGTTGACTCTTGAGTACATTTCAGTGACATTCTGTTTGAAAATATCCTGTCTAGACACCTCCCTGTGTCATGAGGTTCAGTCAGCTCCTAAGAAGAGCAGAGACATTGCAAGCATCTCTGACACTTGGATTGTGCCACATGGGCAGAATAGAAAAAGCAGTAACGAAGTCAGACTATCTGTTTCTTCACAGGTATGATTTTACACACNGCACGCACGCACGCACACACGCATATACAGGTTTATTTTTTAAATGCAGCAGCCTCCAGAAGGTAGCTGAGAATGAAAATGCAGCTGAAAAAACAGCCTGAAATGGGGAGGGTCAAAAAACAGAGAAACTCTTATGCAGGCCAACATCCTTGAGACAGGCAAAAAAAGGGAGTCAACAAGTGCCCTTAGTCTTGTTCTTTTGGGAGACAAAATTATTTGCCCTGTCAAAAAGGGGGGAAGAGCCTTCTTCCACCAAAGTCATCCAGCCTCAATTTCCTTAGTTCAAGCTAGTAGCATGCCCTTGAGTCAGTACTGGCATAGTGCTCTATTTTAATAAAATTTTACAGGCTCAAAACAATATTCTATGATCACTCTGGTGACACCAGAAAAGTCTTTTTCTTGCTGAGCATAAACACATCCTCAGCTGTGCGTTGATGGAAATAGATCTGAAGCTCTGGTGTTGCAGGAAGATCCAGTACTTCAGGGACCCATACGCCCAAATAGCTGTGCCACATTCCTATCAGGCTCAAGGCAGAAAACCAGATATCTTCTTTTAGAGGAAAAAAATGAGTTTGTATCAAATAGGTCCTTGTTTTTCAGAAGATTCTTCTTTTTCTGGTAGTTTCAGTATGCCCTATTAGTAAGAAACACCGGTTGAAATAAATGGAAACCTGAAGGAGCCAGAGAAACAGTGAATGACAGTGGTATGCTCAAAGAGCTTTCTTTCAGAGGAAGCTCATAAAATGTGTATCCCAGATGTTCTTTACTTTCTAATCAGGCTTTCTGATATAATGAAACTTCATCCAGAAAGACGCTTCTCATTCATGTGGTGTTTCTGTCAAAAAAAGGGGAAACACAAATAATGGGAAAAAAAGATCAACTTAATCCATTTTAGCTTAACTATGCAGGTGAACTCGGGAGGAAATGATATTAAACTGAAATCTGTGAAATTTTTGGCTCTCTAAAAATGCTCCTTTAGACAGCAAGTATTTGCTGAAGATTACCCTGTATTGTTGATACTGCTAATTAGCAAACAAAACACTTGGGTTGTGCTACCACATCTGGCCCTTCTATTTGCTGAAAACATAAATAACCATGCTGCTGTCCCCACTCCTAATGGGATTTAGTGTCATGTGCCCTATGTTAAATGCTGTAGAGCACAGCACCACCTTTTCCTGCCAGCAGCAGGCAAAGCCAGCCTGTCACTCAGGGACTGTTTGTCCTGGTGGCACTGGGTTTGCAGAGTGTGCCAGATTTAGTCATGTATACGAGCACCACCTCGCTGACAGACACGGGGAGGTATTCAGGGCAATTAGAATGGTAATCAAGAATTGACATCACCTCCTGCTCAGCCCATTTTATTCAATATAAAAATAAGCTCAATTAGTTCTGGGTTCAGGGTTTGTGTCCACATTAAGTTGGGGAAGCGGCAGTTAATTCAGGCTTCTTATTTTGGTAGGTTGGAAAAAAAAAGAAAGAGAAGCATTTGGGTTGTTTTCACTTTTAATAAGAGCACCATTTACTCTTAAGGTCAGAAGTGTGACATATGTTATGTCTTGTGTTACAAAAATAATGATGTATCGGGTCATCTGAGATATACAGGGCTGAGGGGAAATAAGCAGAAAGCAAGACAGAGAGACAGCTCCTGGCTTGCTGTTGACATGATTTTCTCTTTCTCTGCAGCCATCAGTAAAATGCCAGGCTGCTAAATACCTCAGAAAATAAAACCATGCACTAAAAAGAATTATTTATTGGTTTGGATTGCAAAACAAAACCCTCTTGTAGAGCAGGCATTTAAAATAACTGTTTTGATATTCAGGCAGCACCTAGCAGTGAGACAGCTTGTCAATGCTTCCTTTAGAAAACACTCATTTCTTAAAAACAGTCGTGTTTCTTGTCAGCTAAAAAGAAAAATGGTTAAATCAGCTTGTCTATTTTTGAAATGAAGATCAGCAAAAATCAAATCAAAACAAAACAAAATGTTTCAACTATTTCCAAGTTCTATTTATGCCTCTCCTTAGCAAAGAAAAAATTTGTCTTCCAAAGGAAAATCCAGGAAAGCCTGTATTAAGGATAATTTTATTTAAAATCCAATACTGCTGCTAAAGCTGTTTAGTTGGCTCAAAGGATGGACCGTGAATATGTATTAATTTTAAGAAATAGGAAGACATCAGCAGTATCGTTTCCCATTGTTTTCTGGGAAGCACATTGAGGACCACATTGTCAGTCATCCTTTCACTTTTTATACAGAGTTTGAAGTTTACAGTTTCATACCACAGTTTGCAGTGGTATTTTCACACCCAGAGGCAAAGCAGCCTGCAGACAATAATGTGTCTGGTTGCCCCATACCCCCCAAAGCAGGCAGATTACTCAAGTAGCAGGCTGATTCATGCCTCTCCTATTGAAGTTCTGCAGACCAGACTCCAAGAGAAAGAGAAATTCTCAGCACCTTACTCCATGAAATCAATGAGGCTATTTACAGAGCAAGAGTATAGGCGGACGAGTTTTTGTCAGGTGAATTGCTCCATCAGCTGAAATGCTTGGAGAAGGAATCAGCATGATCTTGCTGATGTACTCCAACCTAGTGCACTCTGAGTGAGTGCAGGGCCCATCCTCCATCAGAACATTTTTGGGGTGATGCACACGTTTGGAAATCTGCTCTTTAATTCATTGACATTAGTTTTCAAAGCAACACTAAGTCAGTAGGGCCACATGAGCATGAGAAGGGAACCAGGCCAGCAGCACTTCTGAAGGAAAGTGGTAGTGGAGACTAAACGAATACAGCATCCCACAAAAAATTCCTGCTCCAGAAAATATTTTTAGAAGCCGTCCATCAAGTGCACCCTGTGCTGAAGCACTGCTGGAACCACCTGTTTTACCATAGGTCAGACCTGTCTCTAAAGGCCAGGCCTGACAGGCTGGATGCTGATACCAGGCCAAGAAATGGAAATCTGTGGGGCTTTCTTTTGCTTCTTTTAGACTGATGACCTTTCTGAAGCCTGATACGAGGTACAGTGTATTGACGTTTGGGGTTTGTTCGCTGTGATTTTATCCTGCCTGTCTGTAAAAACTTCATGGAGTAACTTCTGTTGGCTAAGTGTGTTGTAGGGTATTTTGGTACAAGGAGTGTAATATGATGTAAAGTACATTAGGAAATAGTTGCACCCATTTAAAATAGTTCAGGTGATGGCAAGCAAAAAACCAGAACGTACTTCAATTTTATCCCAGTCTTCCAGTGAAATGTTTGATAAAGAGACAGATTCCTCAGGCTGCTAATGTGTTTTCATAAGAACCATCACTGCTTTCCTTGTTTGCCTATGGAAAATTAAGAATTATAGCTTTCATCATAGATTAGAGTATAGAGTAGAAAAGAACAAGCCCTCAAAAAACCCAAACTGCAAAAAACAAAGAAAAAAACCTCCAACAAAACAAGCAAAAACACCCACAAAACAAACAAGCAAAGCCAAAAAAATCCCACCAAAACAGAACAAAAAACCCTAAAACCACTTCCAAACAACCAAACCAAAACACAGCCATCTAAAATTCCAAAGCAAAAGAGGACTCTGATTACAGTGGGTCAGACAAATAACTGAGCTTGAGAGTAAGGGTCACAAATATTTCCTAGGGTCTCAGTCATTTAGCAAGCAGGTGATTTTAATTCCCATCTCTTCAGGTGCCTTCAGCAGCACCAGGCAACCCCATAAATGAGAAAATGAGTTTATCCTTTTTCTCCAGCCTCCTTTCCACCAAAACATTATGATGACAGCCAAGTTCTAATATCTGTGGATCACACCACTTTTCTCCCTGGGAAATATCTGCAATCTACTTCTTATTCCAAGTCCCAGGGAAGAGGGAGAAGCAGCAGCTCCAGGAACATCCCTGTGGACCTACAGTCACCATGGGATTCCCAAGCTGTTGAGCTGCAACATTGAGATTCCTGCTGCCTAATCCCTACGTAACTCATGTCTTGACCTGAATTTCATCCCCCAAACATAGATCTATATTTAAAGATACAAAAAGCAAAGGTTATCTAAGGGAACAACCTAAAAGCATAGATCTGAAAGCAGGTTAAGAAAAATGTCTAAACTGGCAGGTAAAGATGAGGCACCTGAGTCATTTATTGTTATGTAGTTTTATGGCACTGCCTTGATATTAAAACACTTCATAGATAACATTTAAATGAATATGGTGTTATTACAATTACACGTAGGCTATACTTGTGAAATATTAGAATTTCTAGTATGAGCTACTTTGTGTATTTGAGAAATTGGAAGGAGGAGAAGATGTGTGACTATTTCTAATTATCTGCATCCTTTTATTGTTCCCCATGAAAGATTCCTTTGTACTGGAAATTTATTTGTCAGTTTGTTGTTGAATCCAAAGGTCCCCTTTGCAGCTTTGAGCTGATAAATCCACATGACAGCACACTGCTGTGCACACATTTGAAAATAGCGTAGCCATCCATGTGTGGGGGCACATTTATGTGAAGCTTATAAACCTTCTGAGCAACCCAAAGGCAATTAAATCAAGTGTACTGCTGGGAAACATGGCCATGCTACTTCTTGAGCTGCTCTGGCTTGTACAGACACACTTCTGGTTCTGGGCTACTTTCTGTGTCCTATATTGTGGTGTCCAAAAGCCTATTTCTCCCCATTTCTGAATTCTGAATAGAAAAGTAGTGTCATTTATGGTGAGCCAGAAGCACAGCTAGGGGCTGAGGAAGTGGGCACTGGAGGCAGTATGTCAGTGAGGAAAAGAGCACGTTTTGGTGCTCTTGCCAGAAGCTTTGCTGTTGTCACTAATTTCTGCCAAGCAGAAAGTTTAACTCCAGAGAAGATCCCACCTAATTGTCACCACATTTCTGTCATTGCTGCCACAGCTGCATGACACTGGACAGTGAAGTAGGGTAGCACAAAACACAACCGAGTAAAAATCTGTTCTACCCAAGGAGCACCATTTCTTGCTGTGGTTCAGTCAAATCTATTACTCCTAAAAAAAGATGTCCAAGAGAGGATCCCTAGTGATGTGACAGCACTGGCAAAAATGGCTGGCAGAGGACAAGGAGACATTGGTTTTTACACAAGGGTTTGTACCACCAGTCAATGAAAATTTAATGAAAACATTAATTTTCAAAAGTGTTTTGTTTTCATCTGACCTATAGAAAGAAAGCAGTTTCGACTACAACCAAAACAGATATTTCTTCATTATTATTTCCTACACTAGGCCTTTTATTGCAATCAAGTCACTTTCTGGGAGAAAACATGTCTGAGAGAGGCCAAGTTTTGGAATATTCATCAGAAGGAAAATAATCCTTTTCATTCAGTGCCAAGTCATTGTAAGTTTACATACAGCAAGGAAATAATTTTGGATCTGCAGCAAGTAGGCTCCATAATTAGAGAATTCAGAAATTTTACCTGATGAACTTACACAAGCGATATAACTTATTTAGTTTAGCTTTTACAAAGAACTGTTTTCCTGAATTGGCATTTCTTGGTAGGAATTTGCAAATGTTATTTTCTAACACCCACTATACCATTATGTATTAAAAGAATCCATCCCATATGCACTCCAGTAATATAAGAGTATCAGCTTTTGCCTGTGTTCATCCCGCTGTCATTTTTACATATGACATTGTGGGTCCCAGGCCTGCTTTGGTACAGAAAAACATTTCCCAATTTTTTATTTCTTTTCTTTTTTTTTTTCTTTCTTTCTTTCTTGCTTGCTCCTGACAAATAAGAAAGTCAAGGAATAATTAAAGCACAGACTGGAACAAAAATAACTTCCTAGTAAACAAGTGTGCTCAAGCAAAATAAATGATAATTTATTTTACACGCAGAGATTAAAAGAGCTTGGCTTGTTCAGCTTCTCAAAACAACAGCTAAGAAGGGACATGACTGTTCCCTATAAATATATCTGAGTATGTAAACATGAAGGGAGAGAAAAATTACTTAAGCAACCAGTAGAATATTGGCACAAGGACAAATGAGTATAAACGAGCCATGAATTAATTACGGTGAGAAATTAGGATAAGTACCTGGAAGGAGAAGAGCTGCTTTCAGGCTGTTTTGTGGAAAAATGAGCTGCCCAGTTGTTCTGTATTCAGCATGTAAAGGAGTATATTGGTCTTATTCCTCTCCTCAAAGCTCAGATGTGGGAACATGTGGCTGTGCGTATGTTCTGACACCCCATGACACTAGAGAGCTATAAAGTTTTACTTCATTTTGCATACAAAAAGACAAATTCAGTAAAAATCCTTATATCATCTCATTTTTAGAGAACTACTTTTAGATTCTGTGGGGTCAGACACTTACTAACTTTTCCAAAGTGGAAGAGAATGACTAAGGAGCCTGCCCCTGGAATCCCACATCCTGAAAATCCCACTCTGCCCACACATTTCCCCCAAACTGAGAGCACTCCTTTCCCCATGAGGGAAAACATACTCTAATCCAAAATATAAAACAATAAAATTTTTATCCTGGCACACCCAAGAGATTATGCTCCCCCAGGAAATGTAAGTCCTCATTTTTCCCTACCATGGAGAATGTTTGTGCTTTTTTTTTAACAGCTAGGAAAATGAGGGGGTTTTTTAAACAAATATTTCTTAAGCTTGATTTTTTTTTTATTCCCTACCCACTTGTAAACTGCCTGTAAATGGATTTTTAAAATGACAGCATTCATCCTAGACTTCAAATTATTCACAAACATGTCCAATAAATAATTCTTGTTCTGCAGACTATTTGTAAAATGCATATTTATCTGGAATTGAAAATTCATGCTATGCAGCTAATTAGCCTTCACAGAGGGCTTAAGCAGGTCTGTAGGGTGCCTAGGGCTTCTCCCAGCTCTCAGCACAGGGCTGCATTCCCCCTAACTGAATTTACATTTCCAAATTTTTGGACCATTATATCTGGAAACCATAGCCCTCCTCCACCCCCAGCTTTCTACCTGCATCTCAGTACAGTATTTGTTTGTGTTGATCAATCTCTCCTAGAATAATGAGATGCACTCCTGCTCCCTCACTAAATTAAAGCACACTTAAATCTGTATCTTAAACACAGTTCAGAGAAACAAGTTTGCCAGCAAAACGTGGCATAAAGAAAGTGGGTGTCTGCCATTCAGCTTTCATGTTAGATGCTCATCTTCGAATTCAATTTTCTCTGTACAAATCTTATTTAGCCTTTTTTCTGCATGCAGTGGGCAGGTTTAGCTGTACAAAATTTAGACCTCTTGAAATGCAAAGAGACTTAGCCGCTGTTTAGTATGACTGTCATTGTCAAGTTTTCTTCACGTCCTCATTGAAGACTATAGTGCTAAAAATAGGGCCAGAAGACAGATCTCCCTTTATTAGAATCAGCTTTGGATGGGGGCCCGACGGGTCATGCACACACCTCCGCTGCTCCCAGGAGTGGCACAGAGGAGGGGGAAGTGCCCAGCTTTGTCCACTGGAGTGCAGGGACTTCCATCCTCATGGGAAGGCAGGAAGAACTATTCTTGGTCTAAAGTCTGAGATCCTTTCTCTAGCCGGTGTCCGTAGTGACTAGGGTGAGAGGTTAAAAGTTCTAGGGAGACAAATATATTAGTTGCTCACCCATAGCTGTCATTTAAATTCTTTGATATTCTGGCAGCTCACTGTTTTAGGGGCCTCCTTTGCTGACCTATGCTGAATGTCTTCTCATTTTCATATGAACTATGATGTCACTTCCCTCCTAATGGTTCTGGGTGCCATCTCCCAGGAAGCAGCAGGGACAATACCCGATGAAAATGAATTTTAACAGTGACAATGATAAAATCATTATCAACAGGTAATTAGAACTTCAATTTAACATTAATTTGTCTAACCTTGACTTTATAACTTTGGAACAAACTATTTTTGAGGATTTACTCCCAACATATAGAAGCTGGGTAGTTCTAAAAGCAAAGTCCTATATTGCCTTGTTAAATCAGGCTCATGAAGGCAAAAGTTATTACAGTTCAAGCCATAATGTAGAAAGCCTTCTAACATAGATTTCTTAAGTCCCAAGCAGGAGCTGCAACATCTTATCACTAGTAGTCATAGCAGCAGCTACAACAGCAGCGTTGGGTCAGTGTTTTTTGTGAGCCCACTAGCATTCTCAAAGTAGTGCATTTTATTCTATTTTTGACCAATCAGATTAAAACACAAATCTTCTACATCCTTGCTAGACTTATCATAAGCTAAGATTGATGTGGAAAGGCACATGCAAGTTCTTACACAAATTCTACATATATAATTCTATCTGTTCCATCTAGGAATGTTTAGCAAAGGTTACATTGTTTTTGTTATGTCTAGAATTTGACTATCTTTGCAAAAGGCAATGACACTGAACTTTAAACTAGATTTTAAGTCCCTTTCTTATTAACTAATTCAGTCTCTTATTTGCTAAGTTATTTAAAAAATTCTCTACTTATTTAAAACTAAACTTGCATTTCTACCTCATGTCTGTGTGGATTTGGCCCAGGGGGATTTGTACTCCAATGTACTATTCTTTCAATACCTATTATCCACTTATTGATAATATCTCATTATGTTACAATGAAAAATTAGGATAGATAATTTATAAAAAATGAAGAAACAATTGTTCAGTTCCATAATCTCAGAAATCACTCATAATCTTCAGATAAAAATTCTCCATTTTGCCTGCTAGGAGATACTAGGCATCACATAAGAATGACTTTTGACTTTTCTCCCTCATAATTTTGATCAATATTTATAAAATTCATTAGCCACAATTTTTACTTTTCAAGAAAATGCAAATTCTTTCAATTGTCAAAGTTTGCTAGAGCAATTTTGACTTGAGTATTTTTGAAGAAAGTTTTGAAGAGTGACTTTGAGTGGAAAGCTCTGGGACCTATCAGAAGTTATCAATTTGCTACACTTTTGTTGTGTTAGTACTGCGAATATTTGGGTGACAATCCCTTGAACAGATCTCCAGTGCACTGGACTTCGGTCAGGATTTAAAGTTACTGACTGATATTTAGAAGTATCATTGTGAGCCATGCTCAGTTGTGCATACCAAGATGAACTCTTACTATTTAGAGAAATCAGAGGTTCTGTCAAAAAAGTAGCCATGTATGCATCTAACTGTTCTAACAAAAGCTATTGAAATTTTATTTCAGAGAAAATAAACCGCCTTTCAGATTGCCTGGGTCTATATCAAAACATTATTGCTGTCAAATCTGAATCTTGCCTTGGTAAGTAAAGTAGGACCAGAGAAACTGAGAAAGCTCTAGGTTTGGGAACGCCTTCTCAGCAGACTGTGTTTATTGACATTCCTAGAAATACTGAGCTACTTTTAAAGACAGAACTGCTGACCAGTAAATCTCATGTAATTTCACCTAGCATTGAATACCTGCTTTTTAAGGTTCTACTTTAAGGAATGAGTCACAAGGCAGAAGCTTAAATCACCTGAACGATGTAATTACTAAGAAAGAGCAGATTGAGAGCACACAGACTACACCTTGGTTTATTTCTGGAGCTGACAAAAGCTGCAGTTTGTTATTTAGTTAAACCTGGCAGATTAATGACCTATCAAATTAGGGGTGCTGTACACTGCATCAAAGTCACAACCAACTTATTCAGATCCCTTACTTATTAAATCAAATCCATAACTGAGTAAACCACACACACCACTAGTGAAACGCATTTCCTGATCCACCACACTAAGCTGCTAATCAATATCTTCAACCCAACTATGGACTTCATTGTACTGAACTCATGCCGAACAGCTAGGATAAGTTCCTTCAATCTAAATATGTTCTCCCTAGAAACGTTCCACAGTTATGTGTCATTCCTAAAGTAATCTCTGGAAATAAACTGCAATTCTCATTGTTGGGTACCTAGATCATGAGAATATAGATTATAAAAGCCAGGATATCCTCACTTTGAAACAAAATACAACATCATAAAATCTCTGAGGAAACTGTAAAATATATTTTGACAGGTTAAGCTCTTTGATCTCTATAGCACATGTATGCAGAGTTTGATGCCAGAAGATTTTAGGTGAGGTGGAAAAGAATCAATATCCCCATACACCGCCAGCACAGAACCTCATAGCAGTTGTCCTTGAAAGCTGAGGTCTGGAAGAATGATTTTCAGGATTAAAGAGTTAGGTGCAATATTAATACTGCAGGCTTGGTCTCATTCTTAATTTTTGATTTGGAGTCACAGACAGGCAATTAATTTAAATTAGGTGGTATCAGAAGGGATGCTGCTGTAGCAGATTTCTCATCTGTTAATTTAGAACTAGTAGTAATGGTATCCAGTCAAGTTTATTTTAATTTATGGGCATCTTCAGCCTTCTACTCAGAAGGAAGATCAAATGTGGAATTGATCAGACTTTTTCAATATTGCTTTTTCTTCTCCTTTTAATTTTGCAGCTCTTACTTCCAAATACACAAACAGAGGTGAAATGTATATCAGAAGCAGTAAAATTCCAAGATTGCTAAAACTGATCAAGATCTGAATATGCTGGGTAATGGTAGAATTTCTTTCCTTTTATTAATAATTTTTCTATAGTCTATAGTTGGAGATCCTTTTAATTTGAGCATTTCTCACTATAAATATATTCTCACAGCTACAAGAATATGTCCCATTATTTGAAATATACTTGAATTTATTTTTTTTCAAAATTACATATCAGTTCAGATAATGGGTAACATTAGAGATAAAAAGTGGATGGTGATATCCTATTAATTTGCATTTGATTTAGCAGATGGTAATTTGGATTCTGTATATGAGGTACATGTCATTAGTTTTATAGAAAGCTGCATCTGTGGCCAAGGGTTTGGTCTACTGCTGAACAAAGTAACTCGCCTCATCATCCTTCTCAAAAGATTGCTTGTCTTAATTTACTCCAGCACCCTCAGCAGACAAGCAAAGCCTTACATGAGCAGTCTGGCACATTAAGAAACTATTTTTCTGACTTGCTGTTCATCTTTCAAATATTATCTGATTTAACTCTGCCTGTAGAGCAGGTTTAAACCTGCAACTTTGCCAAGAACTCTGAGTCCCCTTTACTGACCTCGGTCCCTGAGTTGGCCTGCATCCATCTTTCATCTCCTTATATGAAGGAGATGGAATTTGCTAGGACAAAGCTGGGACCCTTCCAGAATTTTAGTGCATGTCTTGTAGAGAAAGAGAGAAATGAGGCTGAAGGAAAGAGGGTCAAACTCTCATCACCAGTTCTGACTGTGGTTTAGGAGAACTCCAAGGCCATAGATCTTGCTTGCCAGAAAAAGAGTGACAAACAAATATTCAGAGTAACCTCTTGTCCAGACTGAACCCCTTTAACAGGAAGACTGACTCAGAAGATACAGAATTAAACTCTCTCTCCCAGTATTATTCCACCCTAGGCAGCAGAATACCAAAACCCAGTCTGGGAATTCCTAACGCTTCCTAAGGTTTTGGTTTTACAGGAAGGCAACAAACGTACCACAGCAAACCAATATTGTTTTGAGGCACTAATTTTCACAAATTCTTCTAGAGAAGAATTTGCCTTTACTGTGCCACTTAAATTGACTAAGATTTATTACATTCTCCTAGCAATTTCTTTAATGCGCCTTCAGAGCATTAGGTGAAAATTGAGCAGACATGAGAGTCTGCTCCAGAGCTGCACACAAACAGATGTCTGGCAGTACCCTTCCAAGCCCCTATGCCCTGTTGGAAATATCAAAGCCACAATGTCCACTGGATGAGACTGACAAAGTCACCTCTCCTCAGCAAGGACAGCAGGACACAACTTTCATAGAGCAGGTCCAGCAAAAATAACATCAACCTCAAATTAGGCTTTTGGGGAGCAGGGCAAACAGCCAGGTGGACACAAACATTAGAGAGACAAAGTCGCACAATTATGACCCACTGCTGGTTTCAGAGGGAGAGAGATCACCGTCCAAGCTTTCTATGAGAGGTTTTTCTTATATCCAGAGTGTGTTTTACTGATTTCCTTAGAGATTAGGGAAATGTTCTAAAAAGCACTCAATTACCTAGAGAACCTAATATTAAAAAAAAAAAATCTTAACTACTTAATGATCCAAACTGTTTTAAAAATATATATATTATACTGCAATATTACATACCTACTGTCAAAATAACTCAGCTATCCTCCATGTCAATGCTGGGAAAGATATCTTCTCTACAAAAGCAAGCATGCAAACAGAGTTATTAGATAGTTTAATGAGCTCAGAGGAAAGAGACAGTGTGCTTCCCTTAAATGACAGCTTAGATAAGGTAACCACATGCTTAAAAGTGATCCTGGTGAAGGGCTGAAATTACAAATCAAATAAGCAGGAAAGGATTCATTATATTGTTTATTAAAGAGAAAGTTGCTATCAAAGTAGCAGGGAGATGACAGAGGTACTTCATTCACCAAATATTTTGGAATATTTCTTCTGTGGCTTTTAAATTGACTTTGGCAATTAAATCTTTATGTGTGTTACTTAGAAGCTCTTTTATACATCATGCAATTGTTCTGCAAGGGTCTTATTTTATTATGTATATTTTATACTTGTGTTTATTTTTATAAATTGTACAATTTCAAAAGAATCCTGTGACATAAAACCCCCACACTTGTTGAACTCCCAACTCCTTAGCGTGAATGAGGACAGTAGAACACAGGTCAGAATAAAAAGATAGATAAATAATTGATATATTGAATTTCACACGAGTTTATAGAGTTCAGTAGGAACAATCCCCAGATGACCCTTCTTTTCAAATTTAACCACTTAGGTGCTCTTTTATGTAAAGAAAAGCTTCTTGCAGAATGCAACCTTAAATAGTGATGCCACAAACACTTTAAAACTGTACCATACAGCTAAGGGAAATTTTGATCTGAAAGGCAAACCTCTTCATTATACTCTCTGAATTCAATTAAAAAGTAATAAAGAATCCTCCTGGTGCATTCTATACAAATACAGACTAAAGGAAAATGAAAATGCAATGTTCTGGTGTTTTAAGACTCCAGTACTAGGTTGGCTAAAATTGAGCAAGTGAATACCTAGGTACAGTTATTCAAAATATATTGTTGCCTTTCCTAGTTTTTAAGTGTTAAAAAAGATGTATCAGACAGTGTTAGCACCACACTAAGCTGCTTTAAGTAATCTCTAGAGACAACTGAAAGATAAATATTAATATTTTAACATATGTATACATGTAAATAAATAATGTAGTTACACTTGTATATGAAAGAGCTCTATATTTGAACAAAAATCATTTAAAACCAGGTGACTTTTGGGTTCTGAATGTGTTTTATTTAATATTTATTTGATTTTCTAAGGAATGTACTTGTTCCACTGCTTTTTGTATTTGATTTAGCAGATGGTAATTTTGATTCTGTATGTGAGGTGCATGGCATGGTAGGTAAAGTGGAAATAGGATAAATAGGAATTCGACTGAATAGGAAGTATATTTCATTTCACAATTCAATGTCTATTTAAAATATTCTTGTTCAAAGGGAAGAAAAAAGTGTTTTAATATGGCCTGTTGATTTAACCACCAGCTGTCTTTTGGGATACAGTCATACACAGTAAATATTTAATTACAATGTTTGCTCAGTTTTTCTCTATATATATTTAATGTCTCATGCATCCAATGTAATTTTAAATTGGGAGATAAGTCACTCAGGCTCCATGATTGACTCAGGAGACACCTGCAGTCAAATTCACAATAGAGTGTGGGGTTCTTGTTACAGTGGTGGGAAATCCACAAAGGCTCTGCTGAAGCCCACCTTCAGGGGAGGTGACATGGCACCACCTTCCTCCTTTGCTTTGCACCACCACACCGAAGTGCAATCACACAGCTGATGACAGAACAAAAAGGAAGAAGTTTCTCTCTCTTTGAGAGATTGTGGAGTGTCCATCCATGGGCATACTCAAGAGAAAAAGGAATATGTTCCTGGACAACTTGTTTGAGATGTGCTTGCTCAAGCGGGGGAGTTAGACCAGAGGATCCACACAGATCCCTCACACATCCCACCCAGCTCAGCCATTTTGTGTGATTCTGTGCTTTGGTCTGACTCCTAAAACACCCAAACTCAGCCCCTGATGCTTGCTGGCAAGGATTCTTGGGCAAGGGATGATCCCAAACCCTTCCCATAGGATTCACCACCAAACAACATGTCCCCTGTCTAGAACATTGTATGTCAGACACAGTCAGAAGAAAAAAAGGATTATTTCAGTACAAACATCAACTGCAGAGCTGGGGAGGGCTGGCCCAGGAGTCACAGGGGTTCAGCTGATGATGGGAAATCAGCAGCGGCCACAACAGACTGAGAAAGCTCTGATGAACCCGCAAAGGCAGAAATTGGTGTGATTTGGTTTCCTGTCTTTGGAGAAAACAGCTGAAGAGCTGTTTACGGCCCAGTGGAGAGAGCTCTTGCTGGCTAGAACTTCAGAGAAAGAGGGATTCTTAGAGTAAAGAAGAGAAAAAATGGTCAAGAATAAGAGGAAAACAAAACCATCAGGGCAGAAAATAGCATTTAAGAGAGATATCTCTGAAGAGACATTGGGTCAAAGGTCACAAACATTCCAGCTCCAACAAAAGGACGTGGACTGGGAGGGCTTCCCTCCACAGGAAGGTCAAGAGGACACAAGTTGATTTACAAGCCCAGAAGCAGTGAAAATCATAACAAAATACTTGTAAGTAAACAACAGAGAACGATTAAATGTTTCCTTTAACCTCCTCAAACTACTGTTGACATGGTTTCTGAATGAAATTACACTGCTCAAAGTGAACCAGGTGACTCCAAGATATTTCATGAGCTAAATCCAAGGTTTTCCAAAATGTTTTAATAATATAAAACTGTTTATAGTCTGATGAAACCAGTTTTATCTCTGGTGAAAAACCCCACACAATGTTTGAAAGAGCAAAGGCACTGTTTGATGCATATTGCTCTGGGAAACCTGAGAGGAGCCCAGGGGAGAGTGGAAAAGCAGCAGTGATGAGAAGTGCACGCAGTTATTGTAATACAGCACACCAAAGCTATTTAAAAAGCCAAGTAAAAGCTTTAGCAGACAAGCCTGGAGGTTTTGACAGCAGTCTTGTACCTGGAAAATATATTTTCTATGAAGCTCCAAGAGCACATATTATGATTTGGAGGGAAAAAAAAAA
>VZDJ01007749.1:1035132-1092227 GCA_008694505.1 Cyanoderma ruficeps | reverse complement strand
AAGAAGAAGAAGAAGAAGAAGAAGGAAAATATAAAAGCAGGAAAAGAAAAACATCAAGGTTCGGTCCTTTCAGGTCAAATGCTATGCTTGATGCTTGTTATGCCTGAGTTGCTTTCTACACTATCATTTAAAGGAGAGATGGAGATAAAACACTTCAGTAGGCAATATGAGTAGAAATCTGAAAAACACCTCAGATCCAGGTTTTCAAAGATATCTATGGACAGAATAGCTACATTAAAAAAAAATCAGGTATAAAGTACTTTCATATCTCCCTTTTAAATTCATCAGTGACATGTAGGTGATTTTCAAAGTCTTGCTAAAAGCCCAGCTATATCTTTAAGTATTGAAGTACCTTGGAGAACATAGGGCCAACATCCCTTAGAATCTTTCCAAAATGAAATGTAATTTCTTGTGTTACTGGGTTAGAAATTTTAATCCTTCCTGTGCCAAAATAGAGGGCCAAAAGCTGAGTTTAAAATAGTAGTATATTCCAGTTGTGGAATTCCATGTAAATACACAGAACCCTGAAGAAATAGTAGTTGTTTTGAAATTTCCAGGAAATTAAGTAAAGTGGACTTAAATGATAGAAGAAATAATAAATGTGGATTTTATCCAGTTATGCTTCATTGTGTCAATTATGCAAGCTGATAGTGGAATTATAAAAATACATCCCTCCCAAAGGTTTCTCCCCTAAACATCCCCAAATAAATCCTGTAAAATCCAAAACTGCTTTTCTCCTGCATCCCGTAATATGCCCCGCAGCCCAGTGATGTGCCTGGAAGCAGTTCTCTGGGTATTATTTAGTCTCCTCCTCCTGCCATTCTCCCTGGCCTCTAGTTTGGGTGTACAGAAGAGTTTTTACCACATTACCTAGCAGATACCTTGAATGAATATAATGTGAAATGCAATTATGCTTGACCACACAGATACAAAGGTCCAGTAAAGAACATTATAAAGTCACCTCAACTTTGGCTGCAAAATTATTTAATTGTATTTCTTTACTAATATTCTAAAAATATCTGCATGGAGAAGTATTTAAATTGTCACAAACATAAATAGGTGTTATGCACACGTGCTCTTGTATTGCTCCTGTATCCCTGAGATGCTTTATTATCGCCCTAGCCTGATAGTCACAGCAGAGGCACCCGCAAGTTTTCAGTTCCCAGGTGAAACTACTGTCTCAGCACTCTCAGAACCACAGCAGTCACTTCATCACATTTTCAGCACAAGTACTGCTCTTCCATATTTCTGATTAATTAATTTTTCTTTATTTTTCACTCTATCAACTACTTACAATTTAAACTCGCTATCAAATCAATAGAAGCCTTCCCAGTGTTCATTATTCAACTCTCAAATGCTTTTCCTTTTCTTTTTTTCTCAGTCTTCCTTAAGAATATTCAGCACTTTGAAGGTGTGCTGTAAAGGCCCTTGCATACAACACAATTATTTTCCAAAGTTTATGTTTAAGCTACCTTTCTTTACAGCACTAAGTAAAATTGCCTGGAGCTGTAAATGCCAGAATAACTTTGAACAACTTCTGTGTACTAGTTAGGTCGCCCAGGCCCCCTACAGATTGCATGATCACAGATACACCATCATAAATAAGTGACAGCCATGACATTTTTCTGTGATGGGCCACTCATTTGGTTTGTGTGCCAGTCATTAAGGTAAAGTTAATTGAAGTTAATACACTTCAGCCATATCCCACAACCAGTCTAAAGAAGATATAACGTTTTGAGACACATAGAAAACATTTATTCTGGTGTATATCACACTGCAATGACACTAAAGTTGTATATATAGAAGTATATACACAACATTACATATACACATATATATTTTTTATATTTATATATATATATAAATAATGTGTATATAATGTAATGTGAAATATTTATTTACATATGTACACCCCTAAACTCATCAGCAAGAGGTTACACCACATCTCTGACATGATTAATGGCTTTGGCAAATTTGACATTGGGTTTTGTCACAAGAAAATTGCATGAATATCTTTACTCAGGAGGCACACCACGTTTAGCCTCATTTATCATAATTAGCTTAAGCTATTTCAACATTATAATGAAGGCTATGGAATCAATTTAATTGTTTATTTATTTTAGAAAAAATATTTTCCATGTGTCATCATAACTGCTTTGCACTTGACCTTTTAATCAAAACGCTCACAGTCATTTCTTTTCATCCCATATTTACTTACTGATTACTTTTGCTCAGTATTTGTGTGTTGCCTGAGTGCTGAACAAGCAACAGCAAGAAGGGTGACTCATTAGCACAAAACACAGCTATCATGCTATTTTAGAAGATAACTGAAACAAAGCCCTGATGCAGGACTGACCTCTTCGCATCTTCCTGAAGCCTGTGGAGCTGGTGGTATTCAGTGATGGGACAGTTCCCAAAGAACTGAGAGGAAGTGCCTGAGGCCATGTCAGAGATAAATAACATTGTAATTGTGCTTTAAAACCACTCTTCTTTTTGTGACTGTTGCAGCAATTAAGCTGTATGAAAACTCAAAATCTGACCAGAAAGATAAACCCACTTCTTTGGGAAAAAGAAAACCAATCAAATATGGGGCAAGATATCTGTTCTTAAGCTGTCTTTGAAAAAAATTAATCAGAACACTTTTTCGAAAAAAACAACTTAGAACACAAAATAAATTTTACATAAGCTGTACTTCAATACAGATTGTAAAGGCACAAGGAAAAAAAGGTTTTCCAATATGCATTTTGCAAAAAGAAGTAACTTGCTCTCCTGATGTTGCTGATCAGTGTTGCCCTGCAACGCCTCTCTACCAGGTCAAACCTGAAAATCAGATTTCTCATGAAGTAAAGATTTTTTCCAGCCGAAGGTAAAGAATAGAAACAAAAAGTATCTCTGTAATGTTTTTCAAAAGTTCACCCAAAAGAAATATTTCAAAGTCTGGATTGGAAAGAAACATGTAGCTACATGCACAAGTAGTTACAGAAGCACCGTAGGCAATGCAGTCCTGCTCTTACTCAATATACATGAAGAATATTGATAGTGGAACTCAATTATGAATGTCTGAGAAAAATACTGAAAATTAATCTGAATAAAATGAAGGCGATTGATCACTGTCAACACCCATGAAAAGCCCTTCCACAAAATAAAAAACCAAGCAAAACCCAGCTCAGCATATTTGGGGAGATAATTGAAAGGCAGAACAATAAATCTGCTTTAATAACCACTTGGGTCAAATAGAAATCAGACAATAGAAGTCAGGTACAAAAGAATCAGTCTAACAAATCCACATTTTATAAATAATGGGACTATACAGGACATCCATCACACAACATATGGTTCAGAAAAAAAGTGCCGAGTTTAAGGAAGCCATCTCTACACTGTGTAATAAAACAGTTCAAAAATGAGCACGCTAGTAACAAAGCAATCAAATTCAAAAATTTTAAAAAATGAAACAGCATGACTTTCCTCTAAAGGGAAACACAGATATATGGTTTCCAGTTTCTGAATAGTACTGTTCAGTAGTATTGCTGGAAGCTTGTTACTGGAAAATTAATCTATCATCCACTGACAGAGATGCTGAACAGAGGAGTTCAGGTAGAACTTGTACTGATATTCAGTTGACAAGTAGAGGAGAACAGAGATTTTTACCTGAAATCTCTTCTAAAGGAATTTCTGCAACTTAATTTAACTAAAGTAGAAAGTTAAAGTGCATTTTGTGTCTTCAGCTTGAGTAAAAGAATGAAGGATCTATTATTAGACACAAACAAAATAAAATCTATTGATAGTCTTTGTCATTATTCCTGGTGATTTTTTATTCTTATTTTCACCAAGGTACTCTCATTAAATTTCTTTTTATTATCCTGAATTACTTATAAATGAAAATGTGATAACAAATGTTTAAATTAATAGGAAGCATATTCACAATATACCATCTTAAAGGTATCACTTTTTAAATCTCTTAAAAGATATTACTGTAAAAAGGTGGAATTTCATTACATTTTTAAATTATTAAAGTACTTGTAATATGGTCAACAGAGTCTTAAAAGGCAAAAATGTAACTCTTAAGTTTGCAAAAATTATGTCTTAAAATGTTGTATAAAATCTTTAGGTAGTATTTAACTTTCCTTTTCCATATTTTGAAAGAATATTACAAATTTCAACAGTGCTAATGTTAAGGGCAAGATTAGTCTTAAATGGATCTGATTATAGTGACTGGAATGTATCACTTAGTTTACCACTCTTCTACGAGGTGTAGGTCTGACTTTGCAACTTAAGAGATACCTTTGCTAATACAGATATTTGCTAAAATGCGCCAGAAACCTGGCCTTTATCTAATTCCTCTGCAAAACATGTAGGTCTCTTAATAATCACCTCAGGAAAATATCATTAGCTCTGTATCTCTTTTCTATTATTTTTGCTAGTTCCATACCTTACCACAACTGGCCCTCTTCCTTCTTTTCTCCCACTATTGCCTTCAGAGTTCAGGAGGAAAAGATCATTAAGCTATGAGTATTTTCTACTTTCAAAAAAAAAAAAAAGAGTCAAATTCCCCACTAACCATAAAGACAAACAAAAGGAGAACTTCTCTGAAATTCCCATTAATCTATGGGAGAGGGCTGTCTAAATGCAAATGAATTCACAAATATCTTTACAGATCTCTGGGAAATTCAGTGCTTCCAAAACAGGACCTAATAACCCAATTTTTGTGGCGAGAACACTATTCTGTGAGAACTGTTTTAAGAGGGCCAATACTGGGAAAAGTTTGAGAAAAAAAGCATTATAAAATAAAATACAGCAGTATGTCTGTTGCCCTGAGTTTTCTGTCTTTTTGTCTTTCTGTAGAACTTTCTCACGCGGCTTTCTGAAAACAATATCTATTCTTAGAATGTTTACATACTTCTCCTGTGAGAGAAGAAATGATTGATGGTGATGTCCACCATCCAGGTTGAAGAGGTGGCGACCTGTCCAGCCAATGTCTTGACCTCTGTACATATGTATAAATACTGGAGTCAAATTGAATTAAAGGGGAGTTTTCTAGACCAGCCGAGGTGTGAGTTTCATTTCAGTGTTCCTGAAGTTGGGACACGCCCAGCTTCGGCCTGCAACATCTGGTGACCCCGAATGTGTTAGGACAGCAGCCCAAGCAACAGTATGTCAGTGATAAAAATGTAGGTAGCCCTACAAAATACTCACAGAAATACGTATATCAGATCTCCATACCACACCAAATTCCCAAGCATTCCACTGAAGATGTGGATTTCCTTCTCCACTCTCCAACCTCCCTTCCACAGGCAGGTGTCAGACACTGCAGCACCTTGGTACTTCAAAGGAGGGAAAAGGGAAGTGAGAGTAGGCTGCCAAAGTGAATTCAAAGAATCAACAGCAGGAAGAAAGGAGAACTACCTAAATTTGGCACACTTCAATTCACTCTGTGACACTGCCCACTTCCAAATTGTTACAAGAATTATTTTTGTGAAAGCCTGTATCAAAATTAACATTCGTGTTCTTAAAAAATGACAGGAATCAAAGAAGACAATTTCTTAATTTTTTGTTGCTTGTGAAAACAACTTTAAATCATTTTTTGCATAAATAATATGCAAATCCTGTACATCGAATTGAAGGTGGCAAAAAAGAGTGTGAAGTGCAACCAGCTGGTCCCAGTTTCCCCTTTCACCTGGCATGAATAGTGCATATTAGCCATGAGACTTAATCAGATTCTGGTTGCAGATGTTCAAATATTGGATATTCTCATTTTTCTATTTCAGATTAAGAAAAAATACTGAAATATTAAATTCATTTGAAAAATGAAACCCATCTGAACTATTGTTTGTGTCTTTGAAAAGGGCAGTTTTCAGAGGAACAAAACATTCAAGGGAGCTGTTTCCATAAATTTAGCATCTCACAGAGACAATGAATGTATGGAAAATTCCACTTGTCAAACTATTTTTTATGACTACTCTGTTAGATTGCAGCCGGTAGAGTTGATAAACAGCCGGTCCACAAATCTCCACACTTTTACCACTCCATTTGAGAAGCTATTTGTGCCTAAGATGCAGTCAGTCCCAAAAAAATGGACTCCTCAGCTCTCCTGAAGCAGATCGCCTGCTGAGCCACAGAGGCTACATCGTTCTTCAGGATTATCCTGCTCCTTTTCTCCTTGTTCAAGTAACAGAATGTGCCCAAGCCACTATGACAAATAATCACTCTCTGTCATAGCTATTCTCCTACCACACTCAAACCTTCTGATAACACTGCAGGATAAGATTGCAAAGTGAATGTGCATTTTGGCATTGGAAAGCGTTTTTGACTTTTCTACTGCCCTTCAAATCTTCCCTTTTTATTTTTCATGCTGTTAATTGCCTTGGTTTTGCTTCTTTTACATTTAACTCTCTTACCTTTGAATAATGTCCAGTGTCAATGTATAAGACTGATCTGGGTTATTTGCACGTTTTGTATAAACATCAGCCGAAATGCCAGGACTTGATTCCAGCCTCACTTCTCCTTGTTTTACAGCACAGCAAAGAAACAGTCTTCATTACTTCGATGGTGTGTCAATGAGATGAAAATTTCAAAACACATCATCCTATTCGTGGTCTAATTTATTCCGCTGGATTACCAGGAAACTGATTTTGTCCCGAGCTCTTACCTATATGCACAGTCTATATGGGATTTTTATTTTTTCCAGAACTAGAACTCTTCCTGGCTCTATTAGATGTTCTTCCCTCACACTTGCAGGCTCAAGCCTTACCTAGTTGGAGTTTATGGCAGATAAAACAACCCCATTTGGCCAAATGTGCAATCTCATTTTTAGTTCAGGCAGAGATTAGAATCACACACTTCACATTGCAGTGGCTCGCATCTCATCAGCACTTTCAGTATAAACTCTGTCCTAAAAATTCATTCCAAGATGAAGAATGATTGGCATATAAGTTCCATACTTTAAAGTCTTTAATAAAAAATTCAAAATTGTTTGATTAATTTTAAACTGTAGGAAGAAGAAAAACAAAAACAAAATAAAAACAAAACTCAATTCTCAAAGTTGAACACAAAGTATTTTTTCTTTTTGAGGTTGAAAGTCACTTCACTTAGACTCTGCTTATTAGATTCACTTCAAGTCTTATGTAGGTGGAATGAGAGTTGCTGGGGAAAGAAAACCTAAAAATTAGGAAGAAGACACAAAGAGCTTGACAGAGTAAAGGGAAAGCTGAACTCATTTTCCTCCACTATAAAAGCTTGATGTAATGGTGTGAGATAAAAGTGTTGGACTGAGACCTCAGTCTTACTTTTGAGTCTTACTTTTCTGGGTAGTGAATCTCTTCTGTGACAAGAATAAGGTGTTTTCATTTCAGATAACCATCCTGACAGACACAGGTTATATTAACATCATCAGCTTTTCGGGTTGAGTTGATTAGCATGCAACCCAGACAAGTGACCTGGTAGACTGCGACCATCACAGCAGGACTTCTTATTCCAGCACTACTTCCAGAGGCAGACAACTTAAAACTGTTCAGCCAGAAAACTTGGCAGACTCTCAGTTTCATTCAGGCAGGTTTACTGAGGAACTTTCTAGATCAATATAATCAAAGAGAACATACATAGGAGGCTCTCTTCTATTTCCAGTCTGCAAGAAAACTACACTTAGAGATACTGGCATTTGCTTAAGAGTCTGGTTTGAGACACGTTTCCCTGTTGTTTGCAAAAGATCAAACTGCTAAAGAAAGCAGCCTATTTACACTTTCAATAGCAACATTTGCCCAAGCTGCATGGCAGAACTATTTTTCTCTGGCAGGTAAAGGAAACCTTTCCTTCCATATTAATTGACAGAGACTACATTCCCAGAGTAAGGTAAACGCTTGACATGACTGGCTGGATAATGTTCTTCTTGTCACTTGACGGACTAAAGATACAATAAAATGAAAAAAAAAACATCATACTTGCTATCACTGATGCCTAGAAAATCTTTCAAGTCAGAGGATGAGCTTCCAACTTCAGCAAAAAGCACGTTCTCTGCAATCAAGGCCTCCAAGCTGTTGGTAGAGAACAAAGCTCTTGTAAAAAGTTTTCAGGGGGCTTACTAGTTTAGAGGCTGCAGATGTAATTCAGATTCAAACACCTGCAAAATCATAAGGCTTTGAAATTGCCTGAAGTAGCACCTTTCTGGATGACAAATGTCCTGTTGGTGGGTGAGACAGAATTCACCATCCTGAGCTCACTGACACCTGTCCCTTGATTACTCCTGCCTGGCCCTTAGAGAATTTTCTGCTACAGCAAATGCTCTAACACCTCAGATCTCAGCTTTCCTCTTCCTGCTACCAGAAACCAGTCAGGATTCTTTTTTTTTCATTAGTTGTCATGTATTCTCTCTGCATTTCTGCCAACATCAGGGGTATGCAATGGCCCTAATGAATTTTGCATGTTCACTTGAAAGAGAGCCAACTCTTTTAGCTGCTTCATCTTGATACAAGTTGCATCGATTCACTCACAGGCCAGGGGACGTACCACTAAAAAATCTGACCTAGCAACGTCTTACAGTATGGATTAGTAGTGAGATAAATTGTGATAAAACCTTACTTTGCTGGGTTTTAAAAGAAAAATAATTAGACTATCCGTAAAGCAATCTTTAGCTGTAGGAAAAAGAAAAACTCAGTGAAACAAACAGACTTCCAGAAAGAATTGGAAATTTGTCCTCAAAACCTTATGCAGGGCAGGAGAGTGCTATTGACACTGTTCCATATGCACATAGGAGTGCCTCCACCTCCAGGAAGTGGGCTGGTATTAATTGCAGGATAGCAAGGAGTTTTAGAAGGAAATAAAAAATTAATTTGAAGTTTGTAAGTACTTATTGTTGGTACATTTTGTTTTCTTATCTCATTGCTGTTTCCAGTAAATTGTTCTTATCTCTACCCATGACCTTTACCTTTTTATGTCCCCAGTTCTCCCCTCCACATCACCACAGGGGGAATGGGTTTGTGTGAGGTGGCAACACATGGTCTGGAGAGTTTCAGTGGGAACATTAAATTGGGGAACACCATTCCCAAACCACAATAATTTATTTTACAAGAGTTGAGACTTGTGACAAGATGCTGTTGATGTTCTCAAAGATTTTGCCTGCCCTGAGCCCGGCTTGACCTCTGTGGATTGGCTCCACATGCACAGAATCAAGAGAGGAGTTTGCAGAAGATTAGGAGGACAGTTACTTCTTTCTTGTTTCCAACTCAAAATGGCTCTTATGAACAGTAGAAGCAAAATTATCTCTAGAACTGGTTTGTCAGCTGGTACAGAGGAGAATGAATGAGAAGTTTACCATGAGAGGCAGTCAAATGTCTAAGTGTAGGCAACAGAAATAGTGGAGAGGCTGCTACAGTCCAAGATTTTGCTGAAACCTCTGACCAGCATTTCCCAATCAGCACACACAGAATAGTCATCTACAGAGAAGAACCGCTGTGATTCAAGTTATTGAAAAAAACCCAAACCAACAAAACTTAAATAATTTTCTGGATGTTTTTGCCAAAATGCCAACATGAAAACAGTTTAATCTTCTGAGATAGCGCACAGAGACTTGCACTGACAACACATATTTCACACTTAGGTTTTACATTTTGTATGTAAGTGTGTAATCCACTGCAGTTTTATTCCACAGCCTTAAAGAATTTCACACACATTAACTAATTACTCCTGACAAGACTCCTCTGAGGTAGGTGTGAATGTATAATTTGCATTTTATAGGTGAGGGATTTTAGACAGAAGAAAATACTCTTGTCTCACAGTTCTGCAAGCCCATTGAAAAATAAATCTCTATTAACAAAGGGAGGTCCAGATTCTAGTAAAGCAATCAATGTCATGATTTGGTTCTGAACATTTTGTTCTTTTCATTGACATCTGTGCTCACTTTAAAGCATCACATTATCTTCCTCTGGATCCTGTATGAAAACTTTCACTGAGACTCCCTTCCTTTCCTGAGTAGCTGCTTGAAACCTGACACAATATAAGCTCTTGAGGAAATCAGGGTTTTAGGTTAAATATCCTTAAAAGCTGGCAAACCCTTTCCAACTAGGCATGGTTAGAAGTTTTTTCATGGATGTGCTTTCTCTGGAAGAGACGCTGCTGAGGGATGAGACATCTCTAGCAGAACTGCTGGTAGGGAGCAGGAGGGGAAACCTCTGGTGGTCCCTCTGGGGTGGCACCAAGAAGCTAGGTTATCTCAATTCCCACCTGGGCAGTCATGGAATTCCCCGACTCTAACCCTGTCCCTGACAGGTCCTCACTTAGCAAGTGCTGGGCTCGACAGACTGCTGAAGGAGAAACATCTTTGGCCTGCTTTGCTTCCCAGGCAGACACCACACACTTGTAGCTGCAGGGGAGATTATATAATTGATGAAGTACCTGGGAACAAATACAGAGCCATTGCTTAAAGACCCACACAAGGCATTTCACTTTGCTTCTCACATAAAACCCCTTTCACCCAAAATTTCTTTACATGAGTTTTTTAAAAGTAAAATGAAAATTGTTCACTCCAATTAAATACTTAATATATATATAATACTAAAGGAAAATTACTGTTTTCATCAACAATCCTTTCAGAAAAATGTCGTATTTCTTAATTTAGAACATCTAGAACTGTACTTAAGACTACTAACACTTCAAAGAAATTGCTTACTATGTTTATTGCTACCCAAACTTTGGATCAAGCTTAATTCTAATGCTGAAAGATAAAGAAGCTGGAAAACTTAGGGAAGCAAAAGAGGAAAAAAATCTTATTTCACAAGGGAAAGCCTCAATTTTGCTTTTCTGCTGTCAGCAGTCTGTATCCAGCTATGAGGATAATTGCTTATGCACACCTACATCAACATAGTTGAACTTAATGAGGCTTTTGAGGATAGAATTTCCCCTATTTGGTCTTATAACTCAAGAGAGTTCTAATCTATCAAACCAAAACCATTGCAGCTTCTGAGCTTCCAAATTCGTGTTAAAATAAAAGAAAAATCTAAAAATTATTTTAAATATACTTGACTGAAAAGCAGCAGTAAGCATCAACTCGAGGAGAAGCTGGGAGGAACAGGCAGGAAAGATGGGTGAAACAAATGGGATTCCACCCACTACGTAACAAGAGCTGAAAAATAGGAGTGGATTTTTAACCTAGTTTATGTGCATTAAGAACATAAAATAGATGTGTTTCCTTGCAACCCACAAGTCTCTGCAACAGGGGTTCTTTGTATTCCAGGCAGACAGCTAAAATGCCACCCTGTGATTATAGCTAAGGGCCTGTAAATAGTTCTTTCAGCTTTCATGGAAGGTGGCAGGTTTTAGGTAAGCAAAATCTCCCTGATAAATACTTTCTGCAAAATCAAGGCATGTGTAAATTTTTCATTGTGTGCATTCTCTTTTCTTGTTTGTATTTTGCAAAGTATGTGATTAAAGGTTTATTTATTGTGATTTTTCACCTTTCTGAAGTCAAAATGCAAGTCAATTGCTGCCTGATTTCTGTTTAGAAATGCAAAGATACAAATAACTAGAGGAATCCTTAAATATTAAAGGTTATAGACACACCTAACACAGGCAGGGCACTTCCACAATTTAATAGAATGCATCAAGAAACAAGAGACAATAGACCATGTGGCATAAACATTCAATTTTAGCAGATGTTGTATTTGCTACATTCAAGCCTTTTACTGTGCCCTGAGATATTTATGGAAGACTCACTTCCACTGCAATCCTGGGTGAGAAGTGACACTAGGATATGCAGCACCGTAAAAACAGCTCTGCAAGCTGACAAAATCCTGTGGTAAAGACCCATCGGAATAAACATTGTGTACAGGGAAAAGAAATGTGATAGATGTCAGCAAAAACTGCAGGAAATGTACTGTCTACACACAGCATTCCCTGTGGCTAAACCTATCACTCCCATTGGCACATGAAATGCTTATTCTCTTGGGGGAAAGCAAACCATTAGACAGCTAGATCAGAAGAATGAAACAGACCTTCAAAGTTCCTGAGTAAGATGAGAGCAAAGCAAGCTTTACACAGGTAGATGAGAATGGATGGAGTTACAGATGTGTTGTGAGCACAGCCTTTACAGAAAAGCAGTGCGTCACCCTGTTATGATCTGATTGTAGGACATGGCTCTGCCCAAATTAAGGTGCAAATGAGACCATCTGCCAAAGTTAATAGCAGAGATTTTATTTAACAGTAAATGAATGTGAGGGAGAGAGATTGAAAGTAATAGAAAAGAGGGGTGTGTAAGAGAGAGAGAAAGAGAAAGATTAAGCAGAAGATAGGTGAGGATCCAATGGAGTTGTACTGGCCTTTCTTCACTCTGGGCTTCTTGGTGGGGGTCCTGAGGTCATACAAAACTCTTCATTATTTATACATTTTAGCAAACAAAGGAATAAATGCTTACTGGCTACACAGTTCTCCTATTCCATTGGTTAATGAGTTATTTCCTCATTTCTGATGCTAATTATTCCCATGTGCAATCTTTCTGTTCTTTTGAGTTGGTGGTCAGGATTTGTCCTGATGTTATCCAGAGCTGATTTCAGCATTGTTGCTGAGCTGGCTTTCCTTGTGGCCCATAAATTCTACATGCTTCATGTCCATTATCAGTGATACATTCTTCTCCCCCAGATTTATTTATCTTGCCTTAGGCCTGAGACAGTCAGACAGCAGCATCACCTTTATCTTGTCTCAAGTGCTTCTTTGGCTTAAGCCCTTATCCTCTCTGGTTCTCTTAATCTGATCCAGTTTAAGGCTGTTCTAGACAGAACCAAGGCTTGTGGGGGAGCCTCAAGCACACTTCATCTCCTCCTGTCTCTGTTTCCATGTGAAGCAGGGCTTCCATGGGAGTTCCTGGGTGTGTTCCAAAGGCTCCCTCAGTCTCAAAAAGGTGGCTCACAAAACCACATTCATCTTCTGGAAAACTGAAAGGACAAGATCAGCACATTTTTAAAACTGTATTAATGTCACCACTATTAATGTTTATTGCTCTGTTATTTGGAATGGAGCAGCTAATACAAAATCTTCACTGGAAAGAAACACAACATTGTCTTGCTACCTTTTTATGCTTATAATGATCCTGCATCTCAAAAAAATAGAAGGGGAAAATAATAGAAAATTACTTGCACCAGGAACCATTTGGGTCTCTTGACTGTCATTATAGTTATTGTATGCAAATAGAGGCAAACAGCTTAAAGCCTTGCTCTGATCTGCTTTTTTATTTCCCAAAGACACACTCAACACTAATGACTACCTGTGTGACACAATGGAACTCATAATTACTTTTCATTTAACAAAAAACTGCAAATGTTAATGAAGAGTTTAAGTCTTTCCCATATCTCAAGGTGCTACTTCAGGTATCTTAATCATCTCGTAAGCCTGCTTACGAGCAATAAAGATAAATCCAAAGACTGTTAGGAATTAGATACTTTTGGTGACCCCCAATTGTAAAACTTCAAGCAAAACAGCAAGGAAATCGAAATAAAAACCAAAAAGTAAAACACCATGGAATGATATACTAAATGACAGATGATTATAATGAAGCACATAAGTGACAAATCTACTTATTCAATAGCTCAGAGACAAAAGTGTATCCGTGAAGAGGCTGGAAATTTCATTGAGTAAACGGAGACAGAGCGGAAGAAATTATCTAAGATGAGGAAAAGACAAGATTGATAAAAAGAGATGAAGGAGTAAATTAATTTCACTTTAAGATAAAGGATGGTGCTATGAAAAAGGCAAAAGAAATGACAGCTGGGAAAGGACACGTAGGAAACTATACGCATAAATTGCAAATTATAAATTTCAATACATTTTCCTAATTTCCTGACTTCAAGGAGGAAAGGGGATGAAAAATGTAGGTGGGTTGGAAACTAGAATAAGAATAAAGTAAGAATAAAACCCACAGTGGTTTAGATGAGCTCAAAGCCACTAAAGATTTCTGAGAATATAGTTGAAAATTACTGTAAATTATTACCTTGTAAAATCTCTTATCTTTGGAAAATTAGTGGTGGTTGTATACGAGCTCTTAACAATAGTCAAAATATCTTCATCTTGGCAGCCTCATAAGAAATGGCAAAAAACAAACAGCTGTGAAAGGAGCTGTTTCCTCCAGCTTCTTCTGGAGGATTTGTTCTCAAGGTCAGTTAAACAAATAAGATGTGGTGACTTACCCATCAAGCCTTACGAATTTTTTTTAACCTTTTGAAAGTTTTACAAACAAGTTATTTTGCAAAATGTATTTAAGAGTATTTGTTTAGTAACTCTCCTAATGCCAGAGGTGTAGTGTATGACACTATAAATCTTCCCCGTTCAGTGTCTGAAAAGTGAGCATTATTGGCCAATTATGTTTATGTGCTTAGGATTATTCCTGCTGAAAATTTCATAGTCTTAGATGAGGTTTGGAACAATTGTTGTATTCAATTAAAATGGCTTTTAGCAGCTTTATGCCTCAGTTTCCAATTAGCAAAACAGAAATATCTCCTTTCCTGTTTGGAAAAATATTGGTTTTTTTTATGTTGCTCAGTGACACATTCCACAGTGACATTTGTCAGGTTAGTTTATAGACAAATGCGTGATTTCTTTCAGCAATTACGTTAGACTATTATCTTTGGGTTTTAAAATTAAAATAATATATGATGAAGATCCTTGCAGAGGGCATAAGACAAAGAAATAGAACGGAGAACCTGGTTTGATGGAAGAGAAAGTGTAAAACATAACCAACTTTAACTGTGCAGTTGTGCTGTCCTGCTCCTGTTCTGTGTAAAACCAATGTTTGATTAGAGATTTTCCAGGAAATATAAATCCCTACGTTCAGTGTATTTAGTCTTCATAAAACCACTGAGCATAGTGTGGCAAACTGGTTTTTCTTGCAAGAAAGAACTTCAAAATGGCTAAAGAACATAAAAACCCTTTAACATTTGTATTCATAAGAGCTGTAGCAGATATACCAGTGGAGCCACTCAAAGAGGCTCTCAATATCAGTTCAATCCACTATTTTCATTAACAACTTTACCACAAAACTTTGCTGTGGACTCCTTAAGGCCTGCTAAGGGTATGCAGCTGAATGGTACCATCAATGGATGTCCTGGGTTATAGTCTATTCAATTTCATCTGCTGAAAACAGTTGGGGGCGGGTGCCTTTTGATAATGGGCCAACGGTCAGTATCAGGTAGAGCATTGTTCTTATCTTTAATGGGCCATTAACAGTCTTCTCTAGCCGTCTCCCCTTCCCAACACATACCTACATCCTAGCGTACCTATTGTGTGATGCTCCACCCCGTGGGAGGAGCCAGCCATTTTTACCTGGATAAAGCTGGAACTTTAAACGAGCACAGTGTCTTGCTTCATCCGATTACGGGAGGAAGGCTGGACCCTTCTCACCACCTCAGGACCCCTTTCTTTTCTGCTACTGGATCATTTTCTGCCTCAGCGGAGCTGTACCTGCCATTCCAGGAGGACTCACTTTTGGACTGCTTTCCACACCCTGACTAACAAGGTTGTAGCTTTGACCCTGTCAGGGCTTTTCAAAATTGTTGTTTGTTGGTTTGCTGGTTTGGTGGGGTGGGTTTGTGTTTTTTTTGTTTTTTTTTCTTTTTCTTTTCTACCACATTTGTATTCTTATATTCTTAGTAAAAAGCTGTTATTCCTACTCCCAAATCTTTGCCTGAGAGCCGTTAATTGCAAAATTAGAACTTGGCGGGGGGTGAGGGGTTTACATCCTCTATTCTAAGGGGAAGCCCAGTTTCCCTGGCAGATACCTGTCTTTCTAAACCAAGACAATGGAGAAGAAAGATACTATTCAAAAACCTCAATGAACTTGAAAGCAGAAACAATAAAATGGGTTAAGTCTAAGCAAGTGCAGGGATCAACGCTGGCAAAGAACATCTTGGTTTGAGCTGGCTGCTCATACATTTAGACTGAAAATCAGAAGGATGCTTTAAGCTGTCAGAAGAGCAAAGTTCAGTAACAGCTTTCTGAAAAGCTGACAGAGGAACCAATTTCTATGTCTGCTGGTCTTGTGGAGTCCTCTTGAATTCAGCCTCAAAGCCTGGGAATATTTAAATACCAAAGAAAATCTGTATGCTGCTTTCCAAATTGTAGTTTACTGATGGCATCTCGGTAAAAGCAAGGAAGTGATGATTAAAAAATTGCCAGAATGAGAACCCATAGTTCATAACTCTGTTTCTTGGTATTGGTGGAGATATATTGTTCATCCAAGCAAGACATGAATCTTCTCCGGCGTATCTTCAAAACTGCAATGAACTCACACTTGAATTCAAAACCACCCCCAGCCTTAACTAATTTCTGCTTCAGTGCCCTAAATACAAAACAGACTTTTAGAGAAAGAGTAGCATGTATTCATTCCTTCACTATTAAAAAAGTAACCCAAAATTTATTATGTACATAAATCTTCCGTGAAAGAATGAAGCAAGAAAGAAAAAGAAATATCATTTATGATATTGCAGGACTGAAAGAGGCTTAGAATAACTGTGAAAGAGTGGGTAAAGAAACCATGATAAAATACTTGCATCTGACCTATTCTTTGCACTCAAAAAAAAAAAAAATGAAAAACATCAGAGAGGGGTAGTTTTATTGGATGATCAAAAATGAGAAGTTCAGGATATAACCAAATAATGCATCAGTAAACCTCCACACAAAAATTCAGGCAGGCTCTTTGTATATCTGGTATAGTCAGTGAGGGAATATTTCTTTTTTGTTTTCCCTTTGCATGCTTCTCTTACATCAAAACGAAGAAGTAATTCAGAGATGACAATGAGCACTGTGAGTTATGTATTGTCAAATATACTCTGTTTCAGAGCATCTTTCTTAATGAATGAAGAAATAAATAAAGCTTTAGCAAGGACGAAAGGAATACAGATTAAATCTGGCTACTTCATTTTAATTGAATTTACTATATTTTAGTGACTGTGTATGAAGCAAGCATAGAAAAATGGCATAGAAGGAAAAAAAGAAAGACACTTTTGGCTAGTGCAGACAATGGAAGGAGAAGGGATAATACCCTGCTCACAGTGACAGAAGACTAAAAATCTTTTAACTGAGCTTCAGCAATGTTTTCAGCAAACAATGACTAATGTTTTCTATGACATGAAGACTTTCCTGCAAGACTGAGATGAAGCACATTCAATAAGCAGTCTGCTTCACTTCATTATCTCATGACTGAGTTTCCTCCAGCACCCTCAGAAGGTGAAGGAGTTTAATTCTTTAAACGTCCTTTGAAAAGCGCACGAACACATAAACCTCCATCTATACCTTCACACAAATACACCCCCACAAACACAGTCCCTTACCTTACCAGGAAAACTACACCATTTTAATTTTTATTCAGTAGAATTTTGATACAAAAACTGTGGATTTCATTTGCCTCAGCTAGGTATTAATTATATTCTCCTAAAGGATAGAGCAAAATAAAAATGGTTTTAGTCCAAAAAAGTTTTAAAAGAAAATATGCAAAATGTATTTTATTAATACCTTAAGGTTACTTGAAGAGGGGTTTAATTCACTTAAAAGAGAAATATAACAATAGAGATATTTGTAAACCTAATAAAGCTGGAAGAGAATGGAAAATCCTTGAAGGAAATAACAGACTACATTAAACGTTGAAGGAAGACTGACTCTGAATTTCATATAAAGTGCAGCGTACAAATATGTCTACTTGGGGCTTTTTCTGGTCTTGCAGTTTGCTCTAGATGAAATATGCTGCAAGCCCTAACTTCTGTGAACATTATATTAAATCAGAGGGCTGTGACACACACTTCAAATGGGATGAGCTTCATATCTTGCAGACAGAAATGCTACCCAACCTTAATCATCATCAGACCATGGAGAACCTCTTGGTTCTATAAATTTTCACAGGTATGTAATTTTGTCATCTCTATAGGCATTTGAAGCCATGCTTTCATTTCAAACAATGTAAATCCCCAAAACATTGTTATGACTTTATTATCTACCCTGTCTGTTTGTTTTCCATCAGTTTCATCACTGCAAGCTACCCATTATTTCAAACACAGAAGTTTGAAACACTTTTAATAGTGGCAAATATCTTATGCTACTCTTCATGAAAATGGTAAAGCCAGCTGTACTTTGCACATAATGAACTCCTTGATGATAATCATCTACTACTAATACAAAACTCTCCCCTTGAATGAAACTTTATGTGTATTAAGTGGGACAAATTTCCTACTTGGAAGGGTTGACTATTTAAAATAAGAAAGACAATATCTGTTTCTTACAACCCAAAGAAGAAAGGAAGAATAACCTGAAAGAATATCAGTTCAGCCATTTAAAAATTATAATTGTTGCTTCCAGTATCTGTTGTTTTGGACTCTAAGAGGGAAAATATTGTCAAATCCTGCAGTGAAACTTCTAATTAAACAGTAGTCAAGGTTTCATAGAAATTTTATTTTTAGGCCGTTCCAGTACTTTTTGTTGTTTGCTGCAGGAATAGTTCCATTAATTTCAATGAAAATTCTCGGTGGAGTGACCTGGAGTAATTGTGTTATTCACAGTAAGGATATCAAAATCTCCTTTGCAATTATTTTGGCTGAGGAACATTTGCACACAGAACTTCAGCTGAATATAGCAAGGATTTTAAGCATTCTCTTAATAGATCACAGAAACAGTAATTTCACTTGCATGTGTCAGAACTACTTGTCCTTTTGACTACTTGCTAGTCCAGATTTGCAGGTGACCAGTCAACAACATGTCATCAGGACATCATATAATCACACAAGGCAGGAGAAGAGAGAAAGCAGAGGAGGTGAGAGTGATTATCTTTGTCAAGGGCAGCAGTCAAATCAAGAAGAATAAGCTAGAGGCACACACCTTAAATTGATCAAGGGATGGCTCATTAGGAGCCTTGCTTCTTGCTGTTACTGAGGTAGGGAAAGGGCAGACTTGCCTCTGCCTTCTGGCGGACAATAAAGGCTTGAGAAGACAGGTAGAGGAGAAGCCGTTGCAGCAGAAGAGTTTGGGAGATAAACAGAAGGAAAGAAGGAGGAAAAAAGTGACTTGAGGCTGTGGTGGGACAGAGAAAAGTTTTGTTAACATAAGATACCACAAGACCATGATTTTAAGGAGTGCTGAGAGAAAGGTAAGAGCCTGCAAAATGCTTGAGAGAGGAGGAAACTGAAGGAACACGTAAGACTTCCTCAGAGTGAGATTCAAGGGGATAATCTGATTCTGACACTGTGGTGAACAATGGCAGATGGGAAGAGGTAGGAAGGAAAAAAGAAGAAATGTTCAAAGATGATTCCCGGCACTTCAAAACAGAGACATCAGAGGTGTTCATATAAATTTCCTATGGAGATACCAGTTTTATAACATGGGTGGGAAGAAAGGAGAACTCATTATCTGTTTGTTTATGTGTTTTTCTTATATTTATTAACCTAGTATGTAATTGTGCTGCCTTGGAAATGTGGTGATGAACCAGAAAATTATTTGGAAAGGTTTCTCTGAATGCATTACTTGTTCAATGACTAGAAGTTCCCAACACAAGTTAGGAAATATTAAAGAAAAGAAGCTATTCAACACATACTAACAGACTTTGTGCCCTTGACATTCTGCAGCAGTGTAAACACAAACTACAATTCCAGTGAAATATGGATGTGTGTTAACATTAAAAAAAAAAAAATCCATGTATGATATTAACAAGTAACTGGCTTTATTTGCAACAGTGATGCTTTCCAGACCTTTTTTGGGGACAATCTTCATCTATAGCTTTTATATTAAAAAAAAATAGATTTTGGTCTTTTAATCAATATCTTCATTGATTTTAATTAAAATGGAATGAAGAGATGTGGGAAGTCATTCAAATAACATCTCAATTAGGCATTAAGGATTCACATGCAGTTCATACTGTATGAACTTGCCTTTGCCTTGCATTGCAGGCAAAGTTTTGCAGAAACAATTGCAACAATGGAGTCTGGAGCTTTCAGCTGCTGCTGAACAAAGCAAAGGCACCATGGGACATAGAATCATCCCAGATCATCATGTGATCACTTCTGCCAAAGGTGTGTTGGTCCTGGGAAAGCTCAGGCTGCTGCTGGGAAGAAGGCAAAGTAAATCTGCCAACGTAAATCTGTGCTCAAGGCCACCAAGGGTACCACAGGCAGCAGAGCCTGCGGTCCCAGGAGCTCTCTGCAGTTTGGGGAGCATCAGTATCCCTTTCTGAGCCTCATAGGAAATACCTGAGAACATCCATGTGAAGTATCCAGAGCTCCATCAGCACCACTGCCGCAAACTCTTCTCATCAGGCAACCATCAGCACTCAGGAAAGTTTTAGTGAAATGGGAAAAACCCAACCTATTAAAACTAGATTAGCACTTATTTATAGACCTCTTCAGGCCAGATAGGAAACACAAGGAGTGTGCAGGTGAGATGCAGCCACTTGTCAAAATCGGGTCATATGAAAACCTTCCTTTTATCATTGCTCCTTTGGAAGCATTAACAAAGCATGAGACATTGGACTTTAATTTTGAATTGTTTTTCTTTCTGTTTATTACACACCCACAGAGGCTAGTTGAAAATAAGTGATAGGAAATGCTGAAATGTTTCAAGGGTCAGAGAAACAACACTCTCTACAAAACTTTAACATGTGATCAGACAGACATACTCTGTGCATTTTATTTGACATAAGTGGTGACAACAGTGAAATGAAGAAGTTGAGAAAACTTCCAGGAAATTTGAAGATAAAATAGCACATATAACATGTCATTTCACAAAAGTCTAAGCTACATGGTACCACAAACTGAGTGTTTCCTTAGAGTTTAGCTGGAATGCAGACAATGCGAAAGATGAAAAGCAATAGTGACATGAAGGTTAACACCATGTCACAACAGAGGTACCTCAGGGCACTATGTCAAAATGAGAAAATAGAGTGGTCTAATTTTCTATAAATATATGTGTATAATTTGAGATGTCTTTACATATATTTATACACACAGGCATGCACACAAATTGACTTCAAATGTATGCACAGTACTGAATGAATATACCACATCTGTGAGCCCACCATATGACCCCAATCAAGCCCTTCAAACAGCCCCGAGGATGTGAACATCATTGGAAAGCCCAGGAGCTCGCGTGCTTTTCTTTGAGTTCCTTAGAAAATGCAGACATTGGGAAATTCAAGTCAAAGCGCATCTAAAAAATCAGCTTTTTGGATGACATTTCAGCTTTCCAGCAGAAGTCATCAGGGAGGCCCTTGGTGGTGCATGTGGCTCTTTCCAGGAGCTGGCAGAGGGATGTTCCCCTCTCCAGGACTCAGCCAGCCCGGGTGCCAGTGGGCTCCTCGCTTCCCACACCAGGGCACTGTCACAGTTATTTTGTTTCTGTGTCCCCTCCAGCTCTGAACACTCTTGTCTCTGAATTTCTGACCCCACAAGTGCCAAGATTAGATTTAAAGGGTAGTTAACAGGCTTTTTGCTTAAAGTCTTTCTATCACTTGTATTTATAGCTTAATCCATCAAAAGATTCTTGTTTCGGCCCTCTCATTTCAAAGCAAGCTTCTTTCTGGGGAAAAGAGATCACAGCTAAAGCGATGAGTTCTGTAAGGATGTTCCAAAACAGCATTAGAGGGAAAAAAAATCAAACCATCTCTATGTTTCCTCATGCAAGTTTCATTATCACTAGCTCACTGAGGCTCACAAAGCCTCAGACAAGACATAAAAGACTTTCTGACCAAAAAACACTGTCACACGTTCTTTTTAAGGCTGGGAAAGTGGAACATGCATGATGACGAAGCAAATCAATGTCCTGAATAGCTTTAATTATGTGCTATGGGGCCACCCACAATTGGGGTGTTTTTCTGAGCTGCAGCCTGGAAGCCAAATTTGCAAGGAATATTTAAGCTTTTAAGATGATTACAGGTGACTGTGCAGATTTATGAAAGGGTCTAATGGAGTTAAGCACCTTATTTCCCTTGATGTTCAATGGTTTTTAGGCACTTTTCTCCTTATTAGATGCCACAATTTAATTTACCCTTTAACTATATTTTTGTCAGAATACCAAAGTAAAACACGCTCTTACAGTAATTCTTCCAATTAAATGTTGTTGGCTCGAATATGCTAAAAAAATCTAAAATCATGAGCATTTTTATTTTTAAGATATTTACCTGTACGTATAAGATATTGCACCTGCCTTTGCCATTTTCAGGTTCCACATCTAAAAGTACGACTAAATGAAAAACGATTTTATATTACTGGGGTAAAATCTTAAACTGCTTGTTACCCTATAAAATGGCAACCCTTGTGAAAACCAGAAACAAAACATATACTTGTATATTTTTCCTAAAGTAATAAAAGTCTCAGAACTGTGCTCGTCAGTGAGCAGTCTGCTACAAATTGTCACTTAAATATAAATCCATCATCATCTTATGCATCCATGCTACAGACTTTTCCCCAAACCTCTGGGAAATGTGCCTTCTTCCCTAACCCCTTAACCAATAAAATGGATTTCTGCCAGGCAGCTGTGAAATGTTTATGCTTGCTTAAAATCTTGTCATCCTCAAGAACACAGAAAACACAGGGATTGCCATATCTGATCAGCTCAATGATCCATCTCAGCCATTCTGTCACCCCCAGCCCTTGCCAATATCCGTAGGGAGCATAATGAAGCTGTTTATAAGAGGGTCCTTGTTATCATTGTGCAGCATGCCCAAGATGTCTTTTCCAAGGATCAAACAGGCTCTTCATCTTGTTCAAATTACAGACAGGAGAAGATACAGCCATCATTTAGAACCTGCAGAATTCCATGAGTTAGGAAACGTTGGCACAATACATGGTGAATGAAAGAATGATGCTTGCTCCACTGAGGTCAATTGACCTACAATGGTCTGTAGATCTGTTTCAAATCACACAACTTGGAAGTTTCAAAATGGATTTTTCTTTTTCTTTGTTAGTTATAAACACAGGCACCCATATAATAAACTAATAATATTTTAGGGTAAGTTCTTAAGTGGCTTGTCAACTGTGATTTATTACTATTCTCAGGAAGATCATGAAAATGTTTTGAAAACAGAGAGAAACTTGCAGGGAGGTGTTTACATCAGATGGCTTCAGCAATAGATTAAGATCTCTTTTTTTTTTAATAGAAAAATATCCTCAGTATATTTCCATGCTTTTTACAGAACATCCATTTTGCAATACAAATAAGGCCTTGATTAGGGACACATTTCGATTTTAGGAATGGCTACGAAATGACTATGAAAATTCTTTACTCTGTGATAATATTAAAAAAAAAAATCAACGAAACTCACCAAAAACATGCACATGTACAAAAATTTTCTATATTGTGATATGTGGCATGAATTGAAGCTTTCAGAGTGGCAGAGTTTGCCCAGAGCATGCATGTCTTGATCCATAGAAAAAAATATTAAATAGAACAAAGATTGTTCAAATAATTCCAAGAGCCCCAAAATCTTGCTGACTCTCCCTTAAGTCTCCCTGGAGGCCTAAACTTGCATTGGATAAACAAAGATAAAGTTAAATAGCACTGGAAGTAGAAACTCTCCCCCTTCCTTCCCTCTTGTCCTGTCTCAATCCTGCCTTGAGATGCTGAACTCTCTGAGTACAATATTTAGGCTCTTCTTTTTTTGTTATCTGTTGTCTCTCATAGGAGAAGAAAACCACTATGCTGGCTGGGCTAAATCACATAACCACGAATGATTCCACGAAGAAATAAATTATGGTCTCAGCAAAATTAGCATGAAACTGAGAAGAGAACTGAGCCCAGCAAACTTGTCTTTGGGCTGTAGCTAGAGCTAGCAAACAAACCTAGTAGCAAATTTTAGGCAAAAATATATAATAATGTCATTTCTTAGCTGTGCTGACCTATTCTTCCAAGATTAACTATTTCATGAAGTGAGCTGGGGTTTAGTTTTTCTTTTTTTCCCCAAATTATATTCCATACTGCCATTTACCTTTGAGAGCACTTTGAAGCCTTGCACCCATGATTTTAGGTGATTTTCTGCAAAGTCATAACAGGCTGTTGTGATTCCTTGGGAGTTATGTCTTTGGGGAATGAGCATAGTATGTGCATTTGTGAGTTTGTGTATATCTGTCACCCCCAGCGTGTAAACATTCGTGTAAACACGAATATATGCAAATCCTCATTCCTGAATGGAGAAAGAAGATTCAGGAATAACCTCTCATTTTCTTAATTGTTACCTGACTGGAGTTATAGAGGAAAAAACTACATTTCTCTGTCAGGTCAAGTGGTAGAAGTATTACAAATAAATGAATATTTTCAATATAGGTCTTTAAAATTCATGCAATTTCAGATACTTTTCAGTGGCAGAACATTTTCTTCTCATTGTAAATTAGATATTCTTTAAATGACTGAGACCAAGCATCCCCAAAAAGGAAGTATTTAAGACCTGTAGCGATTTTATAGAATGTAAATAAAATATATGAGCATTTTATTTTGCCTGAGTACCACATAGCCTTCCAGAAAATGCAGTTTTGATGATAGTATATTATTTTAAGGAAATGTTAAAGGTAACCTAGACAGCAGAAGAAATGCTGCTCACTCTGCAAATGCACTTCTTGAAGACAGAAATGGAACCAGAGTGGGTCAGTTCTGACAAGAAAACCTAAATTTTCTTTCTTAAAAATAGTTTCATTGTCCATAGCACCTCTTTCCATGCACTGTAGACACTGTAGACACTTCTCTCTCAGAATGGAGAGCTCATCTAGGAGAAATGGCAGGAAGAGAAACCTGTCTTTAGGAGACAGTCTGCAGGAGCTGTGTGTCCCCAAACCAACTCGGACCTAACAATTCAGAGATTAAAAATGCACAGCATCTTGAACAGAAGCAAGCAGCAGATGGGAAACCATTATGAATCATAGGGGCAGCAAACCATTGCAACTGCAGAAGGAGGTGAGCAACCACAACAACAACCCAAGTTCTTTTCTGTATATAAAGTCTTAAAACTAACCTGAGTCAAGAAAACCAGATGACCTGAAGTCCTTCAGGATTATACTTCAAGGAGAGCCCACCTCTTGTAGGAAGTATCTCAGATTTTGAAGGATAACATTAATTTTGTCTCCATTTATTAGCCTGCTCTATTCAAATCGGTTGTCACAATCCACAGGAAAAGCCAAATGAATAACACAAATAATAGAAACATTGACATTATATAAAGATGGTATAAACAAATGAATTGACAACAGAAAATACCCAAATCCATAGACAAATAGGTTGTAAAACTCAATTTTTTTGAAAAAACTCAACAAGCAGCTGATCAAAGTGAACTTTGCTGGTATGGAACTAAAACTTACCCAAATAAAGAAATGGAAACTTCTTTCTTGTATCTGCCCTAACATTAAGAAACAAACAAAAAAAAACCCACCCCCAAAAAAAACCCAAACAAGCCCCAAAAAACCAAATAAATCATCAAACAAACAAAAAATATCAAACATTGCAAAAAAAATACTATGCATTTACCATCTTCTGAGTGTTTTACTTGTAAGTTCTTGAAGGCTTCTTTGCCTAGTTGCCTACCAAATATTTGCAGGATCACTATATTTATTTTTTTTTTCAGTTTATTTCATGCCCTTGAGGCTAGAAAGGCTCTTCTTTAAATTAATTTCCAGTTTTCTGGTCATGTCTGGTCATGACCAATGTTTTGTGGACATCTCCTCTTCAAACTCTCAGAAACGCCTTGAACTATTTCAAGATTACTGAATAAATATAATTTATTTCATTAAAACCCATTAAAAGAAATTTTGCTCTGACTTACCTTCCATTATAATTTATTGAGTCAACGGAAATGCAATGCCTAAACTAGGAAATAGGCTTAAATTTTATTACATCTCTCATTCTACATTTAGTGTAAAGGAGAAGAAATACAATGTCACACATTTGTTCTCAGAGACAACTGAAATCTCTTCTTTGAACTGGCTTCTTCCACACATAGAGACAGTACAAGAGACACACTTATCTCCTGGGAATTTAACCCAGCTTCTAGTCCTCAAGCCTGGATTATTTGTTGTAATATAATAAGATGTATTCTGTAGCTAATAAGCCATTTAATTCAAATAATTATTTCATTGTTCAACTAAAATTGGAGTGATAATAGTAAGCGGATTCCTCCACTCATCTACTTCCTTCTGTAACAGTGTCACAAAGCAATGTCATTTGAAGTAATCACTTTAGTTTAATAGCTCAGTAACCATAAATTATTTAAAACTACATTAAATGAATTAAAGTGACATAAAACAGTCTACACTGAAAGGGGAGGGTTTAATTTTCAAGGTGGAAATGGGAGGAACACTGTCTCATCCAGCAAGGCAGTGGGATGGGATGTGGAGCATCTCTCTTTGCAAAACCTAAAATGCTACACAATATACCAAGAATTCCTTGAAGATTTAGGAATTTGCCTTAGAAGCCAAATGGAGGTGCCTGTAATTTGAGCAAATAAGACTGAAGCATGACCTGAGCTGATAAATTTCCCTTCCCAACATTTATTTTTAAAAATCAGTAGGGTAGAAATCACACAACCCAAAACCAACTACCAAGCATGGAAAATATGAGCATGTTTTTGTTTCATTCTCCACGATGCGCTCCTAAAAAGTGCTTTGTTCTCTAAAATGTTAAAACCAAAAGCATCAACAATTTTTATTTCTTAAGCACCATTCAGATAGACTTTTGTCAAGGGCAGAGAAAATGTCAAATGCTAAATGCGTTATACAGAAGTAGACAGGACCTGTAAAAGTTTTCTTCAAGAACCAATGCTTACAATTTTTTTCCTCTATTTCAAAGTTCCCTGAGTTTCATTATGGTTGGTGCTGCTTCCTCAACACTCTAGCTTTGCCTTCTGTTGACCTCTTAGATTCCTCTTGGAATTTAATTGCCTTTGGCTGCCAAAATGCAGTTGTGATCTCAATGAGGAGGCAGCCATAGCAAGGGCAGTGTAGAACCATGGCACTTCACCTTCAATATGGAGATGTTGGTGACAACAACCCAGAACTCTGAGGAATCACAATTCTCTAAAGCATCATCAGCACTGCAGAACCAGAGTGAATCTAACTGAAAATAAATGCTTTAAAGTCACATGTCTGCAGTGATCAAAAAGACAAACCCAACACAGCATTTCCTCATTTAAGCAGATTGTCACAAGCAGAAGAGTGGGAGATTTGAGCTCATGTCAGCATGCCAACCAGGCAAGAGAATACAATATTTTGAAGCAGATTACTGACTGATCTTCCAGAAACTATGTTGTGGTGAAATATATCCAGCAGTGTGACCCACATCCAACATCCACTTCTCCTGAGAAGCGAATCTAGCAGAACATCCTCAGGCAAACAGGCTACCCCTTGGACTAGGAGAGAACTCTGGACTCAAATCAGGCTTTTGAAATAAAAGTTGTAAGGTTAAGGCACAGATCAAAGTCACACATATTTAAACTAGAAGAGGCCATCAGTCTGGTCTGACAGTCCACAAAACAGAGGCATAAGGTTTTCCTGACTGCTGAAAGGTTTGCCTTTGCTTGGTACTGCAATACAAGAAATAATCTTTTCAGCATGGTAGTGGATGCTTGGCTAGTAAAGACAAAAATTGGCTTTCCTAGCAGATAGCGCCTCCTGCTATTTATAACTTTTACAAGAGCAGGGGTTTGTGCATTTCCTTGACACTGTTCCAACATTAGTGCATTTATTTGACACACCAAAATCTGAAACATTATTACAGGCCTTACTAAGAGACTCTGAATATTTTTGAAATATCCATCATAGGTTGGTCCCCATAAAAAAACACTGTCCAAAACCACCCAAGGAACCAAAAGATACCCTTTAAACCCTCCCCTCTATGAATCTATCCATCATAACACTGGGCTTCTTCTTCGAATTGGCAATAGAATTAATTATTAAATCTCAAGCTCCAAGTAAAAATGTCACACTGAAAGAGAAGATAAAAAACCACTCTTAACAAAATACAAATTAACAGAGTGATGTCAAAAGAGAAGGGAAATATCCTCATTTTGAATGTGGACCAATCCTATTGTATTAGACACTAATCTGGCTTATTACAACCTTGAGAAAGCATCTTGTTACAGTTTATATTCATAGGAAGACAAAAAAGAGCATGTAGCAAAAGCTTTTATACTTTCTCCCTCACCGTTATCACACACTCACCTCATACTTGATTTAATTTTTTAAGTGCCTGCTAACAAAAGCTTTTAAAAAGTTCAGTTAGATTCAGGTAACCAGAAAAGGAGATATCAGAGGTTCTGTTATAATGCACTGATCTTTTGTTATTCCTGACTCTCACAGGCAGAAAAATCTTACAGCTTTTGAATGGTATGGCATGTGGATCACCTAATTTGTAGGTAGGTACTTGCAGCTTTCTTGGATCAAAGCATCTTTAAAGTGATTGAAACCAATAAAAAATATCTGGTAATATGTAAACTGAATATAAATGGTGTGTTGGAATGCCAGACTACTTCTAGAAAGTGACTGAATGTTTTTACGGGTAATGACTGGGTTGAAATGCTTTACATAAAAACTAGACAGCATCAGTGTGCAAAAAGAAGTCCTTGCCTAAGAATTTGGACAAAGAAAACAGTACATGGCAATTCAGACTGCTTCAAATCACATCCAACAAAAAAAATGCCAAGTCCCAGAGGAAGTGATGAAGGGATAGGGAAGCATCAGAGCAGGGCAATTGCACTGGTTAGACATACCCTTCTCATGCTGACTTTGTGTCAAACAGTTTAGTATGTGTGCTTTAACTCCCTCACAAAATGGTCATCATATCATTTGTCATTGAAAAGTTATTTTGTAGATATCAAAATGACCTTTCTAAAAGATTGGAAGGATGTTTTGCCAGTTCAATTACATAATCACCTATAAGTTATATCATTGTTATGCTGCTTGTTTCCTGTTTAATCTCAAGAAAGTCACTCAAGTAGCTTTTTCTCATTTCACCAGAAAAAAATAATAGTAGAAATACTGGAAAGATAGAGGAACCCAGTTTTTCCTATCAGAAAAGCTATCTCTGTCCACTCCTGTCTGTGGTCTGTCAGTGCTGCAGGTGCTGTTCTCTGCTTGTGGGATGATGACATGAGCATGATATATTGAGAAGTCATGGAACTAATTAATTGAGCTTTTTACTCTGCTTATATGGCTTATGTTGAGGAGGCAGGTGGGTCCCTCTGGATTAATTTAATTGTTTCTTTATTCTTGCAGTCAAAGAGAAATATTCTGCAGTCACCTGACTACCTGGTATCAATTTCAGCATGAATACACACGAGGCACCGACATTAATGTGAAGGCGGTAATTCATGACCACTTGGGATGGCCAGGCTGCCAATGTTTCTCTTCAGCATTTGAATTAACAGCCCTGTCTGCAGTGTGTATCTTTTCAGGTAAAGATTTTCCATGTTCCTGCCTATGGTATTCATTTAATTTATGGAATGTTTCCTGTTATGTCCCAGTACAAATTCATACAGCATCAATATTCATATAAATTTATAACAGCAGGTTCAAAATAACAGTACACAGAATACATTAGCATTCCTCTTCCATCTTGCAGGCAAAGAAATACATTATGAAGCAGACCCAAAAGATTCACATAAAAGTACATCATTTTTGCCCACAAAACATTTGCTATATTGTTATTCTTAAAGAGACACAAATTTCGAATTACATTTGCTGTAATTAGAAGAAGGTAAGACTGGGGCTTTGAGAACTCTTTCTCCATTATGGGAAGACATCCTTGTAGCTCAGACCTGCTGTTGACAAAGAGGCTGACCTAAGAAGAGCCGATGCCTGCTGGGAAAACTGCATGTACCCATGGATGAGACCTGTCAACATAGTTTACATTGATCAGGTCAGACAGATTACAGAACTGGTTTTGTGGGTTTTTTGGTGGTTTTGGGGGTTTTTTTTGGGTTTTGTTTTTTGGGTTGGTTTTTTTTTTTTTATGGGTTTGGGTTGGTTTTTTAACTCTCCATACATTTGGGAAGAACAATTTTAGGCAACAAGAACTCCTAAAGAAGCATTTTGTTTCCATGACAAATCAACTTAGCACATTTCCAGTAATGTGGGCAACAGTCCCTGTACCATCTTTGTAACAAATTTAGTATAACCCTAAGGCAGGGTATTGGGAACAATACCTATCAAAGGTCAGAGTACCAGGTATTTCTAAAAGCTTCTATATCCACAAAATCACAAATAGTTTTTGAATTCACCTTAGAATTTCATCCTGGAAAAACATTGTTCAAGCTGCTACCAGCACTGGTCCATCTTACTAGTCTTAACCCAAAAATATCTGGAAGGACCTACCCTGGTGGGCATCATGCAGACGAACTTTTCTCTCTTCTCTTTTTCCCTTACAAAAATTTACCTTCTTCATTCTGATGAGAACAGATAATAATGTCCCCTGAAAATATTTAATGACCAGCTCCCGTCAATCAAGAATAATCCCTCAAAAAGACTGATGTTTAACTGCTATGTTTTCCAGCTGAAAATGCAGTCCTAAAAACTCAGGAAGTAGCTGGGAAGCCTGGCTGTATTAGATTGCTCTCCTTGAGAAAGAAGGTGAATTAAGTGCAGTCTGGCATAGATCTGTTTAGGCAAGTAAGCATGACATTGTGATAGTAATCATCCCTTTCTGTCATCACTCAGAAGTGAGAACTGTTATATTGTTATCATAGAATAAGTTTAGCACCCCAATTTTTTTTTCTTTATACTGCAGAATTTAGTAAAGCCAAGTACTCTTTCATATAAAAATGCATAAAACTCCTGCTAGATAAAGCACCTCCCCTACTGGTAAAATGCACATAGCTCTAGAACCATTCCCAAGTACTGTAAAAAAGAGCACTGGCATCACTAAGTAACCACCAGGAAAAGAGTAAGCTAAAAATGTAGAAATTGAGAGTGTGTGCACTGGAAAGCATTTGAGAGGAATGAGCACAGTCACCAGCAGGGAGCCAAAAGTGCCCTAATTTGCATTCTGTGGTACTCTCTGATCTGTAAATAAGAGCAATTAAATCAGAATACTGCTACTGGCTGAATATTGTTTTACAGTGGCCCATAAGAACACAGGTTTCAGACTGTTTGTGCAGCTGCTGAGGCCTCAGCTTACCCTGCAGAATACTTTGCTATCTAGGGGATTTCTGCTCAGGCATGAGAAATACACACTGTTGACTCTGAGGCCACCAAAATATCAGAAATTCTGACATTCTTTATTTCAGCAGAAGTGTCTCAAATATGCAGGCCAAGGACACATCACCTATACTGGGATCCAGTGGTTCTCTGGAGACAACCTCACTAATCTCAAGCATAGTACACAGGTACAAAAGCAAAATATTTGTTCTTGTGACAGCAGAGAAAGAAAATAAAACCAGGATTCACAGACCTTGTGTTAAATAAAAAGACAAATCACAACACGTCCACAAAATACCTCCAAATATATTGTGATCAGATGATTCAAATTTTTTGCATACACAAAACCAGTGGCTATACGGGATGCTAACAGAAATTACCTTTTAAAAGTGCATGACCAACGACTTTTGTTCCTGATGCCAAAACTGCTTCTAAGTGTTACTTAAAGTTTGGTAGAAAACGGATCCTTTTTTATTTTCATACGCACACGGCTCCCCAGCCGTGTGCGTATGAAAATAAAAACTCAACTCTCCTGCCCCTTAACCCAAGAAAGCTGCTGCAAAACCTGTCTCATAATTCTTCTTAAGTGCTGGTAATACGTAAATAAACCTTTCTTTATAAGTCTTCTGTTATTTTCCTAGAGAGATAGGATTCCTTTGACTCTTTCTTCAGCTATTTGTACCACCCTATTATTCTGCACAGATTCAGATGCTGATTTTCTGCCACGTTTTTGTCTATTGTAGCATCTCCCTTGTTCGTGTTCATACTTTTCTTAGAACACTATATTCCAATTATATTTCTGTCAAATACAGTGACAGGAGAAATAGATCAATTTCTCCTGAAATGTTTCCATGTACTTTCAAAATGTAGATTATCATAGATCTTGAAAAGTCTATATTTGTTTTATGCTTCATCTGGAATAATCACACATTACATCTTTGCACTATGTTTTCATGCATATATACGAGTGAAATAAATATAGATAGACAGATACAAAAATAGTAAACTTCTTATGTTTTATTTCCTCCACTCTTCCTTTAATGTGGGAAATGCTTCTAATACATCAATACTAGAAGAAGCTGTCTTTTAGTGCAAACACTTCCACTGCAGCAGAATTTGTATCATCCCTCCACTGAAGACACAGAGGTTCACCAATAAACACCCTGTAAAAGCAACATTTGGGATGTTGTTTCATACTGGTTTTTCCTTAGAAAATTTCTGCTCCTCCCTTTCATTAATCACAAGTAATCTTTATGTTTATTTCTTCTCAGTGTCTTCTCCAAAGGCCTCCTGTTGTTCCCACAGACCTTTTCCTGTGATTGCATTTATGTGTACAATACCACAGTTAGGACTAATGCTCCTAATGAATCTCACTTTTTTCTTTTTCTTGGTTTCTACTTTCAGATCACTCAGCTTCAGTGGAAGGCAGACAGGCCAGCTTTTCTTTCACCATAGGTCATTTTATCATTATCAGCAACACTTCTTTCTATTTTCCTCTGTCTCCAGACCACATCTTTTGATGAGTTCTGTTACTGAATCACGATGAAACAAATTGACATTACACTATAATTTTCAGGGAAAGATGGCTTACACAGAAAATAACTGGTTTTAAAAATCATAATTCAGTTTACATAGTAGTTATTAACAGCAGCCTCCTTTCACCCTTACTTTTATTTTCAGGTTGCTACTTTCTATCACATGTGGTTATACCTCTGCTGAAAACACCCACAGTCAACAACAACAGTAAAAACCAGCTCTCAGAGTCTCTGGGAAGCTGAGGACTATTGATAGCCATATGATTAAAGAGATTAAGTTTGCTGAAGCCCATTTATAACACCAGGAATTTTTCTTTGAAAGCATGAACCTTTAAAAATCCATCACAACTGCCATGAACTCGTTCCTCCATATCTGGGTGGAGTAGGGCAGGATCCATTTCTACCAACACACAATCCAAGTTTGTTTTTTTTTTTAAATGAAAGAGTGAAACAACTTGAAAGTGTGTCTCAGCAAGTCCTGAAAATTACACAGTTCTATATCCAAGATATTCTATCCTTTGATATGCATCCTGAAGCAGATGGTAGGTCTTGGCAGATGAAGAATTAGGACTCAGCCACAGCATAACGTTCTGGAAAATTAATGTAGATTATAATGTAAAAAAATATGAAAGATGGAAAGATTGACGTATCAATCCTCTCTGTTTTAAAATGAACTCAAGGGAGAACTGCACAAACATAAGGCTACAACTTAATGGCCACAAAGAAGGTGTCATTTCAAAAAGCTGTAGAGGCTCTTCTCATTCTTCAATGAACGGGAATCACCCCTTGTTTAATTATTATGTTGCTGCTAATATTTACCAAGAACTGTAACTTCTGGAGTGCAAGTTCCAAAACAATTTCTTAGTCTAAAATGTGCTGCGGACTGAATTCCTAGAAGCTTTCTTAGATGTCAGGATGTAGAAAGTAGATGTTACTCTGAAACTGTTAAGGAAAGTTCAGATTTCTACACCCAAAGCAGTTTCCAATATCTTATCCCAAATTTCCTCTAGTGACCTACAGAAAGCCTGGAGAATTCTAATTAAATTCCTGGTGATCCACAATTGAAAAGCACCATCAATATAGAGATTCTGAGTATCTCAAAAAAAGGAAATGATCTTGACCCTCCATCCTAGAAATGGAATGAATGATATTCAACCAGAAAATGAATGATTTTCAGCCAGTTTATGCACAATAAAACAATAAAGAGGATTATCACTGCACCTTGGGAGATCATTTAGTGGCAGCTACAGAGAGGAAAATGTGGTGGTGCTACAGGCTGACAACAATGAGAGTGCGCCATGCACCCTGCAGGCATGAAGGTCTCCCATTCTAATAAAAATTCTTAATCCTTCTACAGAATCTGCAATAGTTCTCAGCAGATGAGAAAATGATATTCCAAATCAAAGAAAAACAATACCTTTGACAAGTGTATCATAAAAAGAAGGCAGTCAATATCTCAGAAAAAGTGATTTTTGTACTGCAACAGTTACTGCAGTAACCTAAAAGGTCTTATTTTCTAGAAGGTACAGAGAAGGTCATTCTGCTTTGCTCATTGTCTCATGAGAATAATATCTGCAATAAGAATATCTGCATAGGTTTCAAGGTAAAGACTGTCACAAACTTAAAAAATAAAAAGGCAGCATTTTTTCTGATTTGAAAAATCTTCAAAAATATTTTGTCCTGTTTGAAAAATGCTTTTCTGGAAAATATATAATATTTTTCTGGTTTATGATGGTAGACTCCCTAATAAATATCCTTATTTCATTACCTGGTTTAGATTATCCTGGAACAATAACATACACTTAACATCCAACATTTACAGTATAACTAACCCTCAAAACTTTATTCTAACCACTACATTTTTAAAACTGAGGTACAAAAGAGTGGCAAGTCTAAAGCTAGAAAAGCCAACTCTCTTTTAGGTCAAAACCAAGAACAAAATTAATTGCATGCATATTTTATGACTTTTTTTAATGCAACATTGGTTTAGGTTTAACTACTTGTCTTAACCGCATAAAACTTTTGATATATTGTTTGAAGCATTTTGTATTATGCAAGACAACATCGTAAAATTACTTTGAACAATTTCCTAATGGTACCATCAGGTGAAAAAAGGGCTTTTGTTCCCAGACAAAAAAAGACACATTTTTTTCTTTCTTGCAATGGAAAATCATACTGGCACATTCTTGGTCCAACATGAAGCTGATGTGATACTAAACTAACTTTAAATGGTAATTAGATGTGATTTTATTTCATATAAGAAGCTGATTTAGTTTTAAAGGCTTGGTTTGGTAGGTAAACACAAATAAGGCATTTTATTAAGTCAAAGGGTATAAGAATAGCAAAGCAAGTGCTCTTATTGGTCTTGAACATACATAATTTAAGCCAATGTCAGATCATCTATGTTGTAGAGAAAATTTAATTAGAGATTTTCTGTTTTATGCTATGCCAGTTAGCAATCAAGAGGGATTTATGCACTATTTTTGAGAGGCGAGTTTTACAGTCTTTCACTATTTCTACTTGGAACACTTTAATGACTCAGCTAGCCCTCCTAAACCCCTGCCTGAACCTGCTAAAAATGACTGCTATTTCTCAACATATTTCTTTAAAGTGAATGTTCATTCAAAATAAAATTAATTTGTTCATTTTTTCTATGAGGATATACCCCAGCTTCCTGTTTCTTTGTTCACCTTTCTTGAACTCTGTTGGGTTTCAACCCTGTTGGTTTCTCTCTCCTCAAAGATAGACTCTTCAAAGTTTTTTTCATTTCCAAGCTTCCGATTCCTGTCCTCATTGTCTCTCTGATGCCCTTCTTGGTCTCTCTTTTCAGGGATCAGTTTTGTGTTCCCAATGTGATTACTTCTGCAGTGCAGCACAGACATTGCCAGTCTTGATTTAAACAGGATAATTCTCATAACCCAATCTTGCCATAACAGCACCAAGTTCCACTTTGGCTATTTTCTTCCTCTTCTCCCCACTTCTTGTTTACATATTTGCCATACACTGCAATTATGATTTTCAAAAAATTCTTGTTGAAGCACAAACCAACTGACACCACCAATCCTCTTATTTAGGTTTTTTTTTTAAACTATCAGGGCTCCCTTCTGGACAAGCTGTCCACAAACCAGGTGGTTAAGAGGAGAAGCAAAAGAAAATAAACAGTATATAAATCATAAAGATACTGCTAGTTTGGGCTTTTTATCAACATCTTTTTCTCTCAATTATAATTACTACCTGTGGGAAATTATGAGCTTGTAAAAGGCACTGTTTGCATTACAGGGGGGAAGCATTTAGTTTGGTGCAGTATAATTCAGGCACCACAACAAAATTCCTCCTATGTCTTATACAGAATTGCTTTCTTCAACATGACTGTTTCCTCCCTCCTTGCCAAAGAAAGTTAGGCACATTTTTTGCTGTCAGCTTAAACCCACATTTAAGGTTATTTGAAACAAAGCCTCAGGCTTCAGTCTTGCAGCTTGAGACCAAGTCCATCTGTATTAATGAGCTCTATAATTGTCCTGTATAACATACCTTTAAAGTGAATGTTATAAATCTGTAAACCTTTTAAAATTATTTAAATTTCATTTTAAACTTACAGATATACTTCATGGATTTTGCTTCTATTTGTCAGGGAAGACTTCAAGCTAAAAGTGTTTAAGCTGCATTTCTTACACATCAAAATAGTTTTAAAAATCAACTATTTGCATTCAAGAATTAACTTTTGTTTATCATGCAATTTTCTCCATCACTTTCTTAAACTCACAACTAGGCTCACATCAGGTCACTTCAGCTCAGACGTTTCAGACATATTAATCAGAATGCACATGTAAAACAGGAGCAATTACAAACAATTATTGCTTTAGATGGCCCCAAAATCAAAGCTTTATGTCTCATTCTATGCTTAAAATGCAGAAGCGAAATGGTTGATCAAGATGCTTACATCTGAGAGATCATTTTATTTTACAAATCCTCGAGTTAAAGCATTTTTACCAAATTTACAACACTCATTATCTTCAATAAGTGTTGTGATCTCAACATCCAAATTAGTGATTTCCAAGAAGCTTGAACCCATAATAAAGAAGCCAGTAGCTCAGATCTGTATTTCCTTCTCTATTTCTGCAGACTACTTTAACAACTCTGGCTAAAATCTTACCAAAATTCACTGAAAAGAAAAAAGTTGTTGGCAAAAAACCTAAGTTCCTGCAGATTTAGACATTTTTTGCATCACTACTTGACATTTTATATTTCCTAGCAAAACCACAAAAGTGATGAGTTCTGTTCCCAGCTATACAGGTGAAAAATGGGAGAAATTCAACTGATTTCAGAAGAATATCCATGGATTTATATTGCCTATGGAGTTCTTCCTTTGAATTTTTGGTACAATGTTTATTTCCAGTGGATTCTAGTAATCCACAGGACATAAGATGGTGAAAAATTGGTGTACAACCACCTGAGTGGTCAGCTCCTCTCTGAAATTACTCTCACACATATGCAAATATGGCAGTGTTCACCAGACTCCCCACTTTGAGAAGTTAAAGAGAATCTCAGCGTATTAGGTTGCCATGAATTCTGACACAGCAGTCATGGCTTCTTTTTTTATCTACATATGCTCAACCCTTTGGTTTTGTCTGTTCTCATGCGTTCACACTGTGCACAAGGTTAGATTTTTATTTTTTGTCTTTTACCTTTTTATTAACCAAAAGATATAGAAGTGGTTAATCTGTAAAAATTCAATAGGAAAAAACAACCAAAAAAACCAAAACATCAACACAGGCACGAGTGCGCCTTAGAATTATCACCAAGAATGTGGTATCCTCCTCACACACTTCAAAGTCAAATTCAGTTTTACTTGTTGTGTACAGCTGAAACTGTCTGGCAATGATAAAAAGAAAGGATTACCATAAGATGTTATGAACTTTTACATCTACATGAGTTAATATCCTTCAAATTCCCTTCTCAAAACTATTTCCTAAAATTCAGAGTTCAGGAATACTGAATTGAAAGTTGGGAAATATGAGTAAGTTTTTACTAAATCAACAGATCTAATGATACATGCCTGAGATCAAAAATCTGCCTTGAAGTGAAGCCAGGTTTTCTTTCATTTTTCTAAGCTTGAGGCCTTAATTCTCCATCTTTTTGCACCAACCTTTCTGTGAGAAAATGTTAGCAAAACATTTTGCAGATGCAAAAGGCTTTGAGAAATGCCCAGCACCGAGAGATCACAAGGTCTCAGAGATCTCAAGTGAATATTTTTGATAGACTGTACTGGAAGGGCATCAGTCCTTTGACCATGGCATTAAAGTTGTATATTTTGGCACTCCACTTGCATGCTGCAGTGCTATTCTACAGCCAGCGGCAGAATCACCAGATTAAAACATGTTTCTTTTTTTTCCATTCAAAACTTCTTGGAATCTTTGATGGATGACATTGTATCAAAGAAGGAAAGTGAAACAAATATCCTACTGAAAGACCTTTTTATAGATTATCTTTGCAGTGGGCAAAGGATTTTTCATATTGTTCATTTAACTCTATTTTTTTTTCTTTTTTCAAGAAAGCATCAGACAGTGAGTCACAGCCCTTAGATTTATGTCTGTGCTTAAATTGAGGGAATACATAAGGGCCCTGCTGTGCTGCCATCACAGTTCATTCCAGTTTCCTTCCCCAAGAACAGCAGCTCTGCCCCACTGAGAGGGGAGGAGATAGTGTGCTGTCTGGCCCCTGGACATTGATAGCGCTCTGCCAAATGTAACATGACTCATTCTTCATTCACTCAGAGGGAACCAACATTTCACAACTTTTCCTTATGCAGTGTCCTCCAAACAGGAGGGACTGAGACTTCAGTATCCTTTTTTCTGTTCTGTACCTTTACCCAGCTTTGAGATGCTGGCTTTTCTCTTGACATTCAAGATTTCCAAATAATGAAAACATCAAAATCCTGTTCACAAAGCAAAAAAAGCATTTTCAATTCCCCCCACTGTCCCCCTTTCCCATGACACAACCTTGCCAAACAGGCACTAAAATCCCAATCCTCTGCTGGTATCCATGGCTATGTGAAGACATTATTTCATCTACTCCTTGCTATTAAGGCTTTGACTACATTCACATACAAGGCACTTGTGCTGGGAGCTATTTACACTTGTTCAGCATCCAAAAACCCAAACTCTGGCCGGGACTCACTGGCTATTGCTCAGGTCAAGGCAGGGCTGGCCTATTTGGGCCAAGGAGAAATGTTTTCCTGCTTGTAGAAACACAGGCTAAGAAATGCCTAAATATATGATGGAAGTAGGAGGCAGGAGTGAAAAAGTGAGAGAGAGAGGGAGAAAAGCTTACTGAGGACAGGTCTTCCTGGAGTAGCAAACCTGGTATTTCAGAATAGGAAAAATGTCTGATGGCTGTTTCTGTTGTATTCTAAAAAAAACAGGGCATATTTAAAAAAAAAAACGTGCTGAAATTGTACCAGAAGTGTTACCAGTTCCTCCACCTACACAAAGTGTTCTTGCAGGGTCTTTAAATTTGACTAGTCGGTCAGGTTACTGGAGTCATGGTAGCAAATTCAGCTCCTGTTATTCATCTTCTGGTATTACAGCTTGCTTTCAACAGCATGAGATAGTAATCTACATATAAATTAAACAGTTTTTCTCAATAGCACAAAACATAAGCTTATAAAAACAAGACTGCCAATATATAAGCATTGTTTGCTGAAGTCTTTTTCAAGCCTGTGTCATTGCGTTTAGAAATCAGCACAAGTCTGCCCAGACCCTCAGTGCTTTCCTGTGCAGAAAACTCAGAAGTTTGGCAGATTGCAGGCACAGATTCAATATGATGCTTTAGGGAATGAAATCTGCTATTCCTCAAAGTAAAGGTGCCATATCAAATGTAAACAAATCAGATATGACCTGTAGAGGGTGCCATGGCAAGTTGCATGTGAAAAGAGAAAATAATGATCAGCTGAGTTCTTAAACATTGAGTGAAAACACACATTCCACCTGAAAGGTATGATTAAATTCACAGAGAGGTTTGGGGTGGTTTTTTTTTTGTTTTTTTTTTTTTTTTGANGTCTAGATATATAGGCTGAAAAAAAAAAAAAAAAAGAAAAGAAAAAAGAGCAAGTTATAAATAAAGAACTGACGTTAGGAGAGCTGATAAAATATGAATACCATTCCAAGGAGCTTAATGTGTCATAGCTGCATAATAGAAAAGGGAGTGAAGTGCGTATGTGCCCCTGCTGCTTAACAGTAGGTTTGAAAGAGGCTGCAAAGGCAGCACAAGTGGAAAATTCCCTCGTTGGCTGCTTTCCAAGGCATCTATTCAGCTTATGAAAAATATGATGTTTTATTTGATATCAAGTGTATGGATTGGATTCTTTGTGGTTTTTCTACACAGAAACAATTGGAGAAGAGAGTGAGACACTAGAACCCAGTATCTTCTGTCTTTCCCCCTGCCTCCTCCTACCCTGCCCTTTATTTTTTTAAAACCTCTCATCAAATCTGCAAAAATCTTTCTTCACACAACACAGCCAGTTGTATATTTGATGGGTAGCTTTAAAATGCATTTCTGTGATGATCTTCTCTGGTCTCAGAGGTGAGCAGTAGCCTGGTAACCAGGGGATGCTAAATACTGATATTTTGATTCAGTGCGGCTCTGCTAAGCCCGCCATCTTCCATCTCCCAGGGAATCACTGCATTAAATTTACATTAAAGACGGCTGTGTGACTGACCCAAGGGTCATATTAGCATTTTTACTCCAGTAAGTTGGTCAGCAGAACACTTCTGTACCATGGAAATTATTCCGGTACTCTATTGTTAGGAATTAAACATTTATGAGAAATTTTGTACGAGCATATTAGCAAGAATGAGCTGGTAAAAAGTACAGTAAGGGCAGAGCAGTAACAATATGTAGATCTGAGAGAGAAAATCAAATTGGATTCTTTTCATCTCAGAATGAAAATGGACACCGGGAAACCAGCAGCAACGTGACTGAAAGGAATCCTCTGTTTACTGGAAGAGACAATACAAAGGTAATGGTGACAAATGTGCTTAAACCCCCCTGTTCTGCTGTATTCACTGGGCTCTGTTCTCATGCAGACCCTTTTATTAGATTCAAAGGTGCCCAGTGTAAAGCAGCTAAATATTATAAGGCAGAATCTCCATTTTCAGATGAGCACAACCTGCATAGCTACCTGGACTTTATACCCTAGAGATTCAAAGGTCAGCCACAAAACAGACAAGAGACTAGTTGGCATTCTGTACCTGAAATGAAACAAACAACCGTATGTTTAAAAGGATCAGCTGGGAAAAGATAGCAGATAATAGAAATCTAGATAACTCACAGCTGTGTAAGTGCAGGAGGAATGAAAAGGATCTAGCACAACTTGGCATTCAGAATTGAATAACAATGACCCTCACAGCCCATTAATATCTATTTGTCTGTACTCGGGATAATTCCATATAACTGAGAATGACCAAAAAACCTGACTTAACAATCTAATAAGCACTGATAAGCACATTTCTTTTCAGTGAACAATAAATTTAAGACCAGTCCAGCTAGAATTCTATTATATTTAAAGGAATTTTGCTACTCTATGCCTCCCCCTGCCTCCGATTTTTGTAATTTTATCTCTAAAACTACCTCCTAGGAAAAAAAGCTTTTACTGGCAAGGTGACATCAACATGCTAAGGTAATTTGAAGCATGTCTCTTTTCCATCTCTTGAAGAAAAGGAGGATTGACTGTGTGGCTTCCAAGCTGGGAATCTGGCTCTGTAGACACTAGCTCCTAGTTTGTACTTCTGCTTCAATTGCCCATATGTAAAATGAGAAAGGAATAGCTCTTGGATACTTCAGAGTTTTAAGAGAATACCTTATACAAAGAATGTGAGATGATGCAATGTTTGGAAAGGGGATTATCAGACTTTTGTCAGATGTTTCCCCATTGGATCTAGAAGGAAAAGGATGACTTTTAACTACAGGAGAGGCAGAAGAATGTAAATTCTCTCAGACACAAAGTCAGGGAATTGAAATACAGCTATTTCCATCAGATATGTTGTGCCAGTTCCTGGAATATCTTCTCAATTGTACAATCCCACAGACAAGAATCTATTGGTTAAATAATGTGCTAAAACAAAAACCCAGAAGATTTATATGTGTGTCTATACAAAAGAAAACACTTAGGGGGAACTTTCTAATCTCTAATTAAGCCAAAATCTCTTCAAAATACATTCCCTGCTTTTAGAAGTAATTTGCCAACTTCCACACTAAAGTGATATATTTGATATGAGTGACTGACTTGAACTAAAGCTCTGTGTTCCAGGAGCACAAAGGCTGCACAACGAGTCTTGCACCTACCTCTTTAGTGAGTGTTGAAAAAACACTCTTTAGGTACAAAGGAAAAATTTAAAAAAATAACTTTAGATTATCATGCATTCCTTTTCTCCTAGGCTTTGAGTTATAAGAGTTTGATTTTTTTTTTTCTTGTTTTCTTGGTGGTGGTGTTTTGTTTTGGGTTTTCTTTTGTTTTGGGCTTATCCTTTGCTCTTTTCTCTTCCAGGCTTGTCTCATTATACTCTTACCTTGTTTTTCTAGGCATGGTCATTTTTTGTCTTATTTTCTGTTTGACACCTCCATCATTCCTAGCCACAAATGTTTGCTCACAAACAAAGCTCACATTCAGACTCCTGACCATCCAAAATTTGATTCAGATTGGAATACATAAAGACTGAAAGATTTTCAAAAGTGTTTGACACACTCAGCTATTACAAATGCATGCACAGTCTCTTCCAGGAATGGCACAACACTTCAGTTGGAGCCAGGACAATGGAATTTGCAAGGTAGACGGTGTCAGGTTCACAGCACTGGAAAATTGCTATTGAGTACTAAAAGTGCTCTCAAACACAGCCGTCATGATACCATGCCAAACTTAGGGGAATTCAGCCTGTTTGCCTTCTGGGGGTGGCTGGGAACTGTCCCAAGCCCTGGCACAAAGCAGGAGGCACTAAAAAGCTGCTCCAACTCACACCTGAGCACCCACTGCTCTGCCAGCCTCTTTCAGCAGCAGAGACTGGCAGGGCTTGGACGCGCTTTGGCTGCAGACCTTTCCTTTTCCAAACACCTCCCACAGCCAGAATAGACAGCAGGATGAAAACCTTGATTCTTTGCCACAGGAAGTCCCTTTCCTCTGAAGAACCCTCCTGGGACTGCATCCATGGCATTTTGATTGTTTTTGGCAACTGCAGGAGGTGGAAGGACATGGCTAAAACATGCCGACAGCAAGCGAGTTCACAGCCTTCTGCTCAGGGCTGCCATTTCACAGAAAAGTAAGACTTAGAGCATCACTTCTAAAGTACACAAGAAAATATCTTTAAATATTTCTTTCCTACTTTATTTTGGACATAATGGTTGAAAAGATTTACAATCTCACTTTGCAAAAGTTTTTAATTTCTTTTGAAAGAGTCAGATTTGAAAATAAGAAGGAATTTATTTTTTATCATTAACTAAGTCATATTTCAAAGGTATCACAAACACCACCACTTACTTTTGGCTATCTGCAAAATGGTTAAGTTAGTAATATTATTTGTGAGACCAATTAGCACTTCAGAAATTAAGGCTAGGCTTCAAGATGGGCTGTTCCCAAATGAACCACTATGATTAATTGGTGCAGTTTTCCTTTCTTCCATGAGAATACAGATTTTCAGAATACAAATATTCAGTTGGGTTGCAAAGTAAACTGTAACTGAGGAACAAGTGTCTCCCCCATTCATTCACACAATATAATTAGCAAATCTCCATCCTCCCTCTTGCTTGGAACCTGTACCTCCTACCACCAAACAAAAGACTTGGACGACCAGGTCATGTAAAATTTCAAAAGTGGCAGTTTGATAAACTTTATACTATCAACTGTTCCACTTTCCATGAGTAGTGCAGTTTGGAGAGAAAGAGTGGATAAACACAAGCAGGAATAACCACATCCTGGTGAACTCAGCAGTCACCTTGGGAGGAGCTGACCCAGCAAGTCAGTGAATGCATAATGCTAAGTACATAGTGGAGTGCAGGCAGAAACCCAGTTCATATGCTTCTCCCAGAGAGACCCACAAGTCATTAGACTATGGTTGTATTCTTTCCGCTCCAGCCCAATAAATTATTAACTACTTAAAGTTAAAGCAAAGTGAAAAACCTTCAAGCTGGTGTGAGTCATGAATCTGGCATTGCAGAGCAACAGACAGCTACAGCAAAATTGAAGGAAATGCTCTAACTTTGGGGAAAATTAATAAAGAGTTTCATGATCATTTCTTTCTTTTGCTCCAGTGTTTCATTGGGTGCTTTCCTCTACTTTCATACCAGAAGAAAATCAGCCTGGATATAGATGCTCTCCTGCAGTACATAGTAACTTTGTTTCTGAAAGGAGGAGAGCTGCAGCCATATCCTGCAGTCCAGCACTTCTTGCTGGTGAACTCAAACTTTTAAAGCACTGACTCTTCATGCACCCAGTTCCCCTCCTGCATTACATAGAGGACCTTGATGCTCAGGAGAGCACATCTGAGTATACCAGGCAACAAAGCACTTCAAAGCTGTAGTATTGGTTGAGCACTGCCACCCACATCCACCAAGATGAGGAAAGTAGATTTAAAAGCAATAAAGGATGTGAATGCGCTCCGCATCTCTATGTAACAACAACAGTAATGATCCCCCTCCTCCTTTTCACTATGTGTTTCAAAGATCACGTTGGGCAATCTGAAAGGCTTGTGGCAAGCCATGGAATATCAGGAATATCACGCTGCCTTCCTGCCTTTGTTAGTTGAGCCACAAAAGCACTCAGAAAAAGAAATTGTTTATATTTTTGTGCAGGATACAGACTACAAATCTGACTTTAATAACATTCTCCAAGGTTGCACACAAGCTCTTTTGAACTTTCCTCAGGTGCTTTGTATAATCTCATATTGCTAATGATTTTAGGCAGCAACAAACAGCCAACTGTGCCTGACTCAGCAGTCTCTCACTTTCTATATGTATCACCCAGATGAAAAATGCAGCATTTTCCTGCTGGCTGCTCCTTTGAAATTTGCCTCATGCCTTCAAATAAACAGGGAGATCAGAGCATTTGTGAGGGACATGGGAAAAAAACAACAAATCTTTTACTTGGAAGCTGTTACATTGATGTCTCTCAAACATCTGCCTGCAAACAAAAAAATTAAAGCCTAACTAAACCAAACCAGAAATGTATAACTCACTGAAACATATTTCACAGTTCTGCAGTCAGGTAGCTCGTGTGAACTGAAAGAGTGTTGGTAAAAGATTTCAGTAGCACTGTTTATCTACTGGGAGAGGTTGTGTGAATAATCATAACTGAATTTGAAACATGGAAAAATAGGTCCAAAATGCATCAACAAAAAAAGCTGAATCTTTACTTCACAGATAAGTTTTCTGAGATCTCCTTTCCACCTGTATCTTCTGAGGCACGAAAAGCAGATCACAGCACAATATATCATGGGAGCACTGCTCTTAACCTCTCCAAAGCAACAAAAAAGCAGCTCCAAAGACTGGTTGATGCCATAAGAAACTCAAAAAGGCTGTAGATGAAATATTTTGGGTTTGTTTTTGTCTATTTCCCTAGAGAAGAAGAACTAAAGAATTGAATGAGAAGTCTGTGTTAAAGGAATTATAGAAAGTATGAGCTAAACCCAAGATGATTTTTTTTAACCACAGGCAATTATCCTCAGAGAGGCAATTAGCTTTAGCATAATTTCACAGTAAAGTGAGAAGAAAAAAATCAGTAGAGCCTGGAATTTATAGTTAACCTTCCCTCAATCCTTTAAAACAGTAAACTGGTGAGGAAAAGACTCACCCTTGCTTTCTGTTGGAGCAACCATTTATTCTTCAGAAAGTTTAGAATTATTTTTGCTTACATATTTTAAACAAGACCCTCTGGTTTACTTCTTAATGATGTCTCCTCCAGATTTCTCTCCTCGCTGTTTTGATTTTGAAAGCACCGTACACAGTCTCTGCGTGTCCCAGACCAGTTGTCCCAAGAGATTTACAGCCCTGTGGCAACTCCGGTCATTCATTTCTGTAGTTCTCAACTACCTTCACTTTCAGGGGTGGGTGACAGTATCTTATCAGCTAAGAAAGAAATTGAAAACCTAATAAATTTAAAATAAAGTCTTTCAAGCAACAAAAATGTGTGGAGTACAAAAAGCCTTTGGACCCAAATAAACATGCCAAATGAGGACTAAAATGGCAAGGCACATTTGGATAAGGCTCTGTATTACAGGGTAAATTAATAGATCAGAAGATTAGAGAAAAGAAATAGGGTAAATACAAGTAGAAATATTTATCAACAAAGCCATTTTCTTTTTTGGGAAGGAAGAGACTTCTAGAGACCTGTGTGAAACCAAGGAAAAACAGGACAGGTTGAGTCAGAGAGTGCCCAGGAGGAGCAGGACTGAACTATTCCTTTCCCGAAGTCATTTCACACATCTGCTCTCGAAGGCAGTTCTCTGACCAGCTTTGTGTATTAGCCCTCAGCTATGGAATCTAAGATCAGTCATAATCTTCTGTGGTGGTTTGGATAAAAGATTGCTTTCAGGTGCACTTTACGCTTTTCATTTCCCTGCTTTATGCCTTCCTTTTGCTACAGTCTTTTCAGCTTTGTAGCCAGGAGCTTATCTCTTGTTTTAATTTTACCTTTTTTTTCCAGTAGACTGATGTCAGTCTGACAGTCTCAAGACAAAAGGCTTTTATGAAAAAGACAAAATCCTAATAAACAGATGGTGCTGACAAACCCTTTGGACGATCTCCAGTGAAAGCTACATTGGGCAATTCCAGAAGCCAGGTTAGTCCTCCTGCTAGCTTGAAGAAGTCCCTTGGAGAGTGGAACTGCAAGTTACCAAATAAAGCCAAGTTAGAGATTTTATTCAGTATCCTTTGACAAAGCTCAGACAGTGTGTGTGGGGAGGGAGGTATTAGTATTTATATTGAGTTGCAAGCTGTTTTTTCTAAGTGTTCATTAATATTTTTAGTTCCTTGAGATTTTCAGCTCTTCAGAGCTTCAGTGGAAGAGAAAGTCCTACAGCAGAGGCAGGCCAAGGGATATTTGGGGTATTTAGAATCACAGAGCTGTAGGCTTCGAGACCAGCAGTAATTATGGCAATATATATGGGATTCTGGAGCTTGAATTAGCAGTTGTACAACAGTTTAAAATCAATCATAACATGCAGTTTTAAAGTTTCCAACAAGACACCTGCAGTTCTTTAGTCTTACAATTTATCAGTTCCTATTCAACCACATTTAACTTTGTAAGAGTATTACACACTAACATCAAGAATTTCATCTGTGGAAGGAAAACCCCCTGCATTCCTGTGGTTAGAAGACAGTGCATTACATGTCCTTCCACTTCCCAGTTTGATGTCTTCAGTGTTAACATTGTTTAAGAGGCTCTCAGCTTCAGCCTGTGTGCCCCTGCCAGCCCAAGATCCTCCAACTATCTCTGAACCATAAAACGCAGATGCTTCACACCCCCCTGAATGCAAATGACAAATTTTCTAGTGGTTCGGATGGATACTAGAACACCCCCATGATTTCTTGTCCCCTCCTTTCGATACAATTTTATGCTTTTTTAAAAACAAAATAAAACACACCCAAGCTTCAAGCTCCCCAGAAGAGGCTCGTAAAACTGCCATGGAAACTATTACCTGATAGATAGTTTAGAACAATATTTTACTACAACTGTCCTATCTATTGATTTTCCTTCTAGTTTATCTTTGTGAACAGAAATGGTAATGATTTCTGTTCAGTAGATTTTACCTATTTTTCGATTTATGAGCACACACGATTCCTCCACTTCATTACTTACAGGACTCTTGAGAATGTTTCTCCCATAAGTAGATCATCTATTTGCTATGAACTGTAAATTCAGAGTGTATAATCACTAAGTACTCTATGAAGCTGAATGGTGTTGTTTCTTTCCAAAATTACCCATTCAGAAACACATGCATTTAAAAGAGTGAAACCTTGAAATAAATTTTAAAAATAAAAGAAAGAAAAGAAAAGTAATTACTATTTAGTGAAAACCCTCAGAACCCAGCAATTTGTTACATATATGTGTGACTACCATGTGGCAAAAGGTAACCATGAAAAGATGGAAAGTGCCATGTAGCTGAGTTTTTATTTTCAGCTTAGAATTAATGGTATCACTCTTCCTACTGCTGTTGTAAAGTAATGTAACCACCTAAAGATTCATTCATGGTTTTCTGACACTTCTTCTTAGGGAAAGTATCCATTGAAAATGTCAGCAAAAAATACCTAAACATGACGGGCTATAAACCCCAAGATTAAAGTGAGGAATCCCACAAATACCTCAAGTACAAGCAGTCAGAACAAAGCATTTTCAAAGATCTTTTCTGAGGGTGATTTTCACTACTAATTAATGTGATCTGACAAAATTAGAGGCACAGACACTTCATAAGATGTTCTTACAACAGGCTATGTAGAATCTGTGGTGCCCCTTCCTGTCTTACATACAAAACAGCAGCAAGATGCTGGAGTCACTTAGAAAAACAGACAGATTTTTCCTCAGAAAACCCATGCTAATGCACTGGCTTGGAGGATATACTGCTTATGGAGAAAACTGATATATTTCTAAGCCCCTTTGCATGGTTAATATTGTTATGTTCAAGTTTTTTGAGATATGAGCCATGGAGAAATTCCTTGTTGGTGTCGGTTGCAATGTTTTCCGTCTGATGATTAGTTTTGATTAAATGAACGAAACAACCAGGACTTGTTATTACAGACTCTGAAAAACACGAGCTCTGAAAGGATCAAGATCCCTTCTAAATGTTCAGTGAGGGAAGTTCAACTGCTTTCAGTGCAGTTTCAGTCCCAGCTGCACAACCAGGAGCAGATCCTCAGCTGGTGAAGAGTGCCACAGGATCCCTGAAGATGCTTCACACCAGCCAAGCATCTGCTGCCAGCAGTTTGCTCAAACTGCCCACACTTCTACGTGCATCAATAGAGCAGTGGTGGATGTACTCCTTACGTTCCAGACTCCACTTGGAGCAGGGATGGCACAAAACTAGTCATCTCCAGAATACAGAGGTGAAAAGCCCTGCAGTGCTCGCAGGTGAGAGAACTGGCTGGACTGAGAAACTCCCATGGTACTTTGCTTAGCAAAATTTTGTTTTGCAGAATGCAAAAAGGAGATATGCTATCTCTTTGATTGTTGGTGCCAGAAGGAAGAGAATGCAGGAAATCCAGTATCTAATGCAGCTGCATTTTTCTGATGCCTCATCTGCCATCACTAAAAGCAGGAAAAAAAATGACCAGCAGTCTCCAGGAAAAAATAACATTTTTAATAAGTGCTTATGTTCAAACTCAAGAGCACCTCCTGAAATGCTCTCTAAAACTCTCCCCATTCCAAAGTAAACACAGTAAGTTAGCTCTACCCAAATCTGTATTTGATAAGAAGCGAAAAACTACAATATTCATATTTGAAGTCAAGAAAAATTTCTCCAAGGATGTTGGAGAAATTAAACATCAATTAGGCTTACCCTTGCTGTGCCGTATAGTAAGCACACCCATTTCTTTTACTTTGACTGAGAGTCAATAAAGCAAACAATATATATCCCTAGAAAAAGAACAGAGAAAAAAAAAAAAAGAGAACATCATTCTGTCACTGTATATACTCAGAGAATGCCAGTATTTTGAATAATTCAAGCAGTTGTGACCCCTCTTTTCAGAACCTTATAGCAGAACTGGAAATATTTTATTGTAAGAGCAACAAGAGTATGGTAAACACAAGACAACTTCCATGTAAGAGATGAATAAATAGACTGTGGTCTACAACCTGAAACAGAGATGTCTAAGGGGAGTTCTGATGGTGGTCTACAACATTATTCGTGTTATACAAAAACAAATGGAAACCAGCAGCTTCCCGTCCTATCCACTGCAGACCATCAGCAAAGCTCAGAGGCAGCGGGTTTAAACCCCATATCAAACAATATCTGCTAGAATTTTACCTTGTTTTGGGATTTTTCTGCAATATTTGGAGGAAAATCCCTTGAAAATCTGTTTTCTACTAAAGAGAATATAAGTGTATCTACATGGTAGAACATTCCAGGCGTAATTTCCATGTACAAGTTTTGACTAATTCTGTCATTCTCTGCAGGGTTTCTGTTAAGCATTTTAAATCAGTGAGGCATTTTAAAAGTTAAAAATGGTCCTTTCTAGATGGAACAGTCCTCTTCCCACTGAGAAAATGAGGAGTATCATGGCAGGGGGTGTTTTATTCTGGCACAAAGCCCCCATGTGAGCAGCACTGGCTCGTCTTGGAGCTGCAGGCACTGACAGGAGTGAGCCAGCAGCAGCACAGCAAACAGACATCCTACCAACAGCAGCAGATCATCCCAACGTCTGTATCCTTGGGAAAGCTGCTAGAGCAGCTGAGGACTGGCTGAATCCTTTGTTTGTGTGATTTGCAGTAGTTTGATTTACTCACTGAAGTGACTCTGATTCACACCCTTTCTTGGGTGTCCCATTGCTGCTGATTCAAGGGAAAAAAATGTAGAGTTTTGGGGAAAAATAATTAGTATAAAATATAAACACTCTTTTGAAACCAGTTTTATACATCTTTTTTTCACCTGAAATTCCCATAGTTAAGATTCCCATTACTACGATTTGCTGTCTCAAGAAAAAAAAGCATTGTTTCTGTATAAGCAATTAGTGTGGTATTAACTGGAAACTCAGGCAGCTTTATGCTGAAAATATTTTCTCCCAGGTGTGTCACTTTTACTATGAGTTTTAATTCCATAGCAAAAATATTAGTTAATTTAAAAAAAAATACTTGCAGATACGATAACAAAAGTTGGAAACTGATTGAGAAATCAAATTGTCTAAAGAAGAGAAAAATATCTTTAAAGAAAACATATTTACCCTCCGATGTTTAAAAAGCCATAATTTTAAAACAAGAAGCAAGAAGAAAAGTTAAAATAGCATAATATTTTTCATTAGGTGGTCTAAAAATTCTTTTTGGCATTCTGCTAAACAAAAGGGCATTTTGCTCTATCAGTAAATGTTGTTATTTACTTTTACCTTTTCTGTCAAAATGATCACCTTTGAGTTCATATGGCTTCACAAAATCCAGTATCAACATATTATTCTCTTTGCTTTAAATGACCCAGTGGACAGCTTTTCCACCTGAACTGCACCTTCCCTCAAGTTAACTGGGAAAGAGCAAAGTCAACCAGCTATGACATGCAGCAACTTCTTATTACAGGACCTCACTGAGGCCTAGGATTGCCTTAAATGTTTGCAACAAATAATGTGCTAATACTGAACTGGTTTTTAATATGTGGGTACCTCCAGAAAAGCTTCTTCACATCCATGTCTTGACAGAATTTGCTGCTGCTCAATGTGCAGAATTTTTACAATCTCACTTCTGGGCTCTAAACACGATGATGATAAAGATTGGGTTTTGCTCTAAAGAACTTACATTGTACATATGCACTAGCTAAGGGTAATTTTTATTAGAACATAAAAGGAACAGTGTAATACCAGTACAAAAATTACAGCTATTATGCACTTCTATGCCAAAATCCTTTCAGTGAAGAATTGGCTCATGAAGAAACCAGTTATTTAAGCAAAGCTGCTCGTGGTCTGTTCGCATCTGTTTCAAGAGGAATCTGAAGAATTCTTCCAGCTTGTGTCACTTACTGGAAATACCACATTGGAGCAGCCACTTCTCTCCTGCCTACACTTCCAAAACCTCTCCATGGTGACGTGTGGAGAGGCAGAGAGGGATGGTGGAGCCAGTCCATCTCTCTGATGCCAACTAGACATCTGCAGCTCAGTTCTTCTGACTGCTTTCCACAGTCTGAGTGGGACAGAGTATCCAGGACGGAGGAAAAAAAAGCTATTCCAATATGTGAAAACTTATTCTAAATGTTATTAACACTTCTGCAGTTACTTGTGTTCATTTTCTCCTTGTTTAAAAAACACAGTATGAGAAGCTCCCATTCCTGCAGATGGTAGAAATACACAGAAAACAAAAAAGAGAGGTTTCTATATTGATAACACTCCTCCCTTCAGCACTGAGTATAAAAAGGCCTTGCACTTTGTGGCTCCAGAGCCAGGAGTAAGAGCACTGGACCCCTAGGTGTGTTTTCATCTGAGAGCATGATTGCTTTATCTTGCAACAACAAAGATTGCTATCAGTGCTAACAAAACGTGTATAATCTCCCTCCTTAAAACTCAGTATTTCATTAAGAAAACCACTTTCTTCAGGTTTACAATAAAGCAAAATGGCTGTAGAAAAGAGAGGCAGGAAAAAATCATTCCTCCCTGTTCAAAGAGGCTGTATGTGCACGAGACTGGAAGACCATGCATCCCTTGCTGTAATCATAGGGGAGGGAAAATCCTTGAGGAAGAATGAACTTAATCTTCATTTAAAAACAAAACCCACTTTCATTACCTTTGTGTATTGGTAACAAGCACACAACAATAGTCTCATTGGGACATTACTCGGCATAATTTAGCTCTCCTATGTCTCGATCTACTGAATGATAAAACCCTGCTTACATCCCATTTGGGCCAAGCGGATTTAGTCACAAAATTTGACACCACTTTCACTGTAGTTGTTCCCCCCAATTTAAAATTCAGCCTCAAGTGTGGATGTTTCCTATGAAGTAGAGTGAAATTTCAGTTTACATTTTTTTCTCCCATCACAATAAATGTAGATTGACTGAACAAGATTAATACTAGCTTAAAAAGAATAAATTTGCAAAGCTACTAAAAATTACTGAAGTGTCCATGAATGCTTGAGTGAAGTATTTTCATACACACCTGAAGGGTTGAAGGTTAAAGATGTCTATAGGCCAAAGAGAAAATAAAATGATAAAAAATACAAAAATCAGTTTTAAAATAGGTGTTTAAAACAAAAAAAATTGAGCCCATTGTTTTTTCTGTCTTTGACCATTCAAAAATCAAAGATATCTTATTTACGAAACCAAAAGAAAAAAGTTGCTCTTTACCAGGGGAAAAGAAATATTCCACTTTGAGGTTAGATTAAACAGATTGATCAATTCTGAAAGCTTTCTTTTTTTTCTTAGCTAGAAAGCTCCATCATTTTTTTTTCCCCTAAGTATGTTACCCACCAGATTCTCCCTTCGCCTTCTTTTCTAGTAGCCCTAGTAAAATAATAGAAAACATCAAGTATTTTTCTGGGAAGTTTTACACAGTCACTGCTTAAATCTGTTTTAAATCTATCTATTCTTTGGTGCATTATTATTTGCATTTGCATTATTTCTAATGTTTGAAAAATCAGGGTTTCATGAAATGTTACAGAAGTTGTATTTTCAACATGCAGTAAAATATTTTGGCACAGCTGATCTTGATGAATTAATTCAATTAATTAGCTTGATGAATCAGCTGGACCTACAATTTCTATCTCTAATCAGGCAGTTAACCTACAAGACAGACTAAATAATTTGAGAGTTCTTAACTCCGAACTGATGTCACATCTCTAATGGCAGCCAAACAAGGCTGTATTAAGCGGAGGTGTTAAACTCATTAATAGTGAAATATTGCTGGGGAAATGAGGATGCAGAATCTTCTTTTAGTTCTCAGCACCATGCAAGGCTGAATATGAGGCACATTGCAGTGTGATTTAAAAGGCACAGACTCAGAATTCACAGTAAACCAGGCTGGCAGAGTGCATCAGACCCTGACAAGACTGCTTGGGAAGAGGCTGCTCCAAGGGCCTTCCAGGGCTCGAGTCAAAAGCAAAGGTGTTACCTGAGCCACTCCTCTCTTATACAATATATGTGAAGGAGAAGGTAGATGTGAGGACTGGTTATGCCGTACTCCTCAAATATGGCATTTTATTTCCTTCCTAAAATGAGAAGGAAGGGAATGTGAAAACACACTGAAAAACAAATTACTCAAACAAAACAAGTTTAACTGGAGAAATAAAACATTAGCCCTCAGCAAGCACCATGTTTTACTCCATAACCGTCTTTCCTAGAATTGGTCTGTGGTTCATGTGGACATCTGCCAATCCCTGGTTAATTCACTCCCAACACTGCATGTCTGGGAGTGGGGAAGAACTGCACTGCCAGGCACAATCCTAATGACCAAGGTAACTTGACACAAGAATGGCATCAAGAGATGCCCACAAACATACTTAGCCTAATAAAAGTACTTGCTAGAACTTGCTTTCTCATTTGCAGCCACCAGTAATTGTGGAGGTGCAAAAATAAACCTGAGGTGCTTTTTATCCATCAGGAGATAATAATTTACAGGTTTAGGGCACACGATAAACCAATGGTGGCAAGACAAATATTGTCAGTTCTGGGAAGAGAGGAATCATCCAGCTTGAGGAAAAAAAATAAATCTGTCAGAGATGAGTCTGTGCAGCTGGAAATTCTGCTGCACAGGCTTAACAGCCCTCATAGTCCTGTTTGCTGGACAAATCACAGAGCAATATTAACAGCAACCCAAGAGGTACCACTCAACAGTGCCATTCCACCAGATGCAAGATCTTCTGCCAAAATAAAGTTTCAGAGAAATGATATGAACAAAATAAAGGACAGTTGTGATAACATCCATAATGTACAAATAAAGATAATTCCCTTTCCTTCTTGATATGAAGGAGACAAGCTCTTATCTCATTGGAACTGACATGGTTCTATTGTCTACTCTAAAGCCACAACAGCAGAGCCAAAATTCAGGTAAAAATTTTTTTCCAACAGAAGCACCTAACCATTAAATGGGTCTGTGAGGCTCAAATCTTCATTCTGGCCCTGACAGTATCTTTTGCACACAACTAAGCACTGATTTGGATGGGAAAATTGTCCATTCTGACACCTTGGTTATTTGACAACATGTTCTGTCTTAGTCCAGGTCAGGAGATTTCTGTGTATGAAAGACCAGACGGTACATCTAAAAATTGTTCTCTATAAGAATTTTTGTCCTCCAGAAAGAGGAAGAAAGAGGGATTACATCATGTCTCCAGTATCCCAAACCCCAGAACAGCTTGATTAGTTTAGCTTCTGTTTCCTGATTGAATAAACAACATCCAATAATAAGTTTTTAGTAGCAAATACCTGTAGGAAGCAATTAAAACACAATAATTCATACATTTATCCAGAGAACAGAAAGACTGAAATACTCTCAGCTTTATGGGTGTAACACTATTAAGAAACCACATGGAAAAATGTTGCCCTCATTGTGAGGACAGCCAATGGATCTGCCAGCTGAAGGTCTGCCTTGGTACCCAGAAATAATAATTCTGCTGGTCAGTACCCCACACAAACCCAAGTATGCCAACAGTGTTTAATAGTGGTCCACAGAGTGCAAGTAAATGAACAAACTCCTATTTTAGAAGACCTAAAGAATTCTTACAGCTTAGCTGCAAAGATGATCAATTTTTCAAATACTGTCTGGTGAGCACTTTACATGCTGAATTTAAAAACAACATGTCATTAAGGACTTGCCTCAAAACTATGGCCACATACAGAGATTAAAAAAAACACTAGCATTCTCAAAGAATGCAAAAGCTGAACTCACCCAACATATTGACTGAAACCACCACTGTGAGAACACAGCTAGGGCAGGAACAAAATTATATGAGGTCATCTCACGTCTGCTTTATGTTTCAGGTCCACTAGCCAGGCACGGCTTCCTTGCACAGCCAGACGCAGATTCACAAAAGCTGGCTGGACATGACAGAAAGCTGAGGAGGTGCTTCCCTGGTACTCAGCAGGCATATATCCAGGGCTTTACAGAGCCATCAGCTGGAACCATCTGTGACTGTCCTACTACTTCCAATTTCTGTAGGAAGCGAGCCTTAGCCAGGAAGGGAAATACTCTCACACAGTCTCAACTATTAGAGCTGCAATAGCACAGGAAATTACTGCTACCCTCTAAAGTTGCCTGCTTGGTTGTGAAGATCCCATGTTCATACCTGTCCTGGGGTGACATGATGTTTGTATCCCAATCATCTGGTTGGGTTTGGGAGCTGGGGGAGGGGAGAGGCACGTAGTTTGTTTTTAGAAACTGTCCTCTGGCGGCTGGCCTTGAGAGTTGAATTCAGCACACACAGACAGGTTTTGTCAGTAGTTAGTTAGCATAGCTAGCAGGAGGAAACGCTTCACTTTCTTTTTTTCCTTCTCCTCCTGTTTTTTTTTCCTTTTTTCGCCTTTTCTTGGAACTGTTAAAAATCTCTCTGGACTGACGACCTGGGGGAGCGCCATGGGGGCTTGCTTATGGAACCCACCAAGATCTGCGCAGCAACGCTTCCCAGCGCTGGAGGAACAGAGACAGAGGAATCACCTACAGGACGGACTTCTTTCCTAAATCTGTCATCTCTCCAGAGCAGCATGAAGTTCCTATCATTGGGTATTGTTCAATTTATTGTGCCAGGGAATGCTTTGCCTGTTTAATAAACAGGGTTCTTTCCACTTCTCTCTGAAGAGGTTTCTTTTTCCTGAACTGGTTGGGGGGAGGGGAGGGAGTGCGCCTTAGGAGGTTTCCTCCAAGGTTTGCCATAAACCGCAACAATACCAAATCCTGGAATTCACTTTTTTTGGGCTCTTCTACTTCTCCCAGCTAATATAAGCATCAATGGCTGAGCTACTTGAAAGCAACTACACTATTTAGGAGCCTAAACCCATTGTTTTTCTTGCATGCCAAATACACAGCTAATATCACAAAGCAGAAATTCATTTGATGTTTCCAAACACAAGTAATGTGCAGTAATATTTCTTTAAACCTCAAAGGACATTTTTTTAGCTGTGGAATTCCATAGATGCCAGTGAAGTTTCACAAAGATAAGTTCCAGCCACTCTATGGAGATGGGAAAAAAAAAGGCCATCAAAATCTGAAGTTATCCTGCTAATGAAGTAGCTAAATAAGATGAAAAAAATTTCACCAGAAACATCGAGCTAGCCTCATTAGCCTCATTATAAGGCAGCTTCATTTTGATATGTAGAACAAACCAATTCTAATGCACAGAAAATAAATGACACAGTGCTTTTCTGCCATTTATGAGTTTATAAAAGGGCTCTATTCTGGGACTTGGTTGACTCCAAGGGCACAGCATTGATTTGCTTATAGTATGAGGAGAGTATGCCTCAGGTAAATCCTTCTTGTCTATCATACAAATGCTTTCATGCTTTCATATAAATCTTTTGCAGAGTCATTCTAAATGAATAACACACAAACACTTCTGGAACTGGAGGCAAGTCAGGAGGAATTTCACTCCCACAACAATCCACACGAATTGTTAGAAGAGAGAGATGCTAGTTCAAACATTTTGATTCTACAGGGTTTGGCAGACATGAGTTTGAACTAATAACTGGTTAGCACCAGAGGAAAAAAATGGGAGGGAGGGAAGGAAGGAAGGAAGGAAGGAAGGAAGGAAGGAAGGAAGGAAGGAAGGAAGGAAGGAAGGAAGGAAGAAAGT
>VZDJ01007749.1:1024428-1035061 GCA_008694505.1 Cyanoderma ruficeps | reverse complement strand
GAGGGAGGGAGGGAGGGCAACTTCTGGACTGCAATATTTTTGCCTTCTCAAAATTTGTGAAAAAGCTTTTGAAATGTCGCTTACTATTTCACAAGGTCTTAAATAGTAAGCATGCACTGAAATATCATGAGATTATAAAAAAAAGATTTATTCCATTTATCTTTATAGCAAAAGTTTTTATTGCAACAAAATGAAGGAACATGCATTCAGCATAACCAATTTTAAAATTGGAAGCTACAGGGAAGCACCACAGAGGGAAGAAAGTGCATGAGGCATTAAGGACCCGATACTTATTAATTAAAACCTTGCCTGAGTAACCAGTGCAGTATTAAGACCTCATTAGCTTCATTCAGGTAGACAATCAACATGACAGGGCCATAGGAATTGCTTTCCTTTTTGGCACTTTGAAGTGTAAGCCAAGCATAGTTTAACAATAGTGTAATTGTCACTGGCCAAAGAGTTTAGCTTAAACCTCTCCATACATCTGAAGCCTAACGCTGTGTGTAGCCAGTTAAGTTCAGTACTTCAAGATTTATACCCATCCATTAGGATTAGAGCCTTTTTCTTCCCCTGCTGGAACAGGAAGTTTCTATCCTTTTGGCAGCAGATCAGTCTTTTAACCCCATAACCATCCTAAGAACACTGGTTAATCTGCCAGTAGCTGGACACATTATTTCCTCTTTTTCATCATACACTATCAGATGATCAATGTGGAAAAGAGTCTTTTTTTTTCCTCAATTGTTAATATTTTGATGTTATGAGGCAGCTGGGGGCCTGGGGCTGTTTCAATTCTGCTTTTTTTTCTGATGATATTTATAGTGATAATTAACTAAATATCACTTCTTTTTAGAGGTCTCAGGGAGATGGATAGTCAGGGAATGGCAAGAACAGTGTATGGGAAGAAAGGTACTCAGAAAACCCACAATATATCAGGCCAAGGTACTTGATACTACAGACCAAAGAAAGTGAACTGTACCAACTAGAGTATAATTCAAAAATTTCTGTTGATTCAGTAGCACATATATGCACTTTATTTAGCTATTTATAAATAGCTTTAGTATTGCAGACCTTGATGTACCTATCAAAAGTCATATAATTACTAAAAGTTCATAAATTTAGACATTTTTATGCTATATACCTTTTTTTATACTTAACTTTCCTACATTCGCTGCTTTATGGCCCAAAATATCTAAGAAAAATTTGATATAATGCACAAAAAGAAGACGGAACATAAAACCCAGAAAACACTGATGAGCAACATTCCTAACAAATAGCTCATTTTCTATTCACAGATCTGTCTAAAGTGTTGAGCTGTAGGGTATTCAGAATTTAAAGTTTGAATCTCAGGTTAATGGCATATAGTGGCATTAGAAAGAAAAGTGTTGAATAATTTCATTGCACCAAACCTCAAACTAACTTAAAAAAAAATCCCATGATGATACTAAAATATCACAAATGAATGCCATGGGTGCTTTTTTAACCAAAATATCAGCTAACAATTTTCTCTTTCCCAAACTGCAAAAAATAGGAAGACCAAGAAACACATTTTTTCTACTTACAATCATGAACAAGAAAGAAAAAGTAATTCACACTAATTCTGACCTGGAACCAGCTTGTGCTGTACTGGGAGTTCCCAAACACACCATATAAAAATCCTTGCCTTCAAAGGAGAAACACGCTAAAATTTGAAACACAGCATTTGTACCATTCAAGACTATGCACTTTGTAAGGTAGTCATGAGATAGCAGGAAACTATGTAAAGTGAGCCCAGAGGCACTGAATTTGGCAGGAGTTAAGACAATGACAAAAGACTTTGTCATATTACGTGTACTTACAGTATTGTTGCTCAGACTGGAAAATACATGTGGATCTTTTGGAGGATTTACAGCAAAAGTAATAGGAAAGATTTTTTTATAATTCAGAAATGTTCCTGGGAATTTAACCCAAATATTCCCATATTTCACCCAGTAATTGTGCAGAAAACAGCTTTTCTTTTTTTGCCTTTTTTTTGCCTTTTTTTTTTTTAAGGTAGCACTTCTAAAAGTTAGCAGTTTACAAAATAAATTTCTGCAGGGTTTCAGCTACACAGAATATGGGTACATCAAAAGACAGCTTTGGGCATGGAAATCCTAAGCCTAGCTTTTTCATAGTAGATAATGATCTTTTTTCTGGTTCCTGTATTTCAATATATGACAGTACCTGACAGCCATAATTAGTATCTGTGTCTTAGAATAGCCAGTTAATCTGATAAGTGCTTTTGAAAATTTCCTGGCTTGTTCATGTTCTGACATGATACCATTTTGAGGTCAAACTACTTCTGCTTAAACTTAGATGAAATTATACCTCTTATACAAATAAACATAAACATAACCAAAGGCATAATTAAATGTCACTTCTAATTAAATAAACACGAATTTCTTCTCACTCTCCTGGTTCTTTCAGGAGTGCTATTAACATAGGAGGACCGACCCCTCTAAGACAGGAAAGAGACACCTTTGGTAAATTTTTTTCCTTTTGCCTCTTGTCAAGAACAGATAGAAAGTTCCAAATAGCAAAGTGATATGGAAAAATACAAGTTTGGATAGAAACAACCTAAAGAACCTGTGTGAGTCATGCCCTGCCCATCTCTTCTGCAGCATCTGACTGGAGACCACTGAGGAAAACAGCACAGCCTGATAAAACTGAGTCATCTGGAGAGGAAATCTGATGGAAAATTATCTCCTGCAGGTGACTCAGTGTGAGAGACTGGAAAGGTTGATGTCTCAAGACATTTTGGGGTGCATGAGTGGGAAGGAAGGGGGAGTTTGGACCTTGCCTTGGAGAAGCAATGCCCTACCCCACACCCCCCATCCCTAGAACCTGTATCTCAGGCCAGCAGTTGTGCCAATCCCTGGCACAGCAATGTTCACGCCTGCCTCTGGAGCCCCTTACTCAGCTCGAGTGGCCAAATGACCGGAAGTCCCACCTGGACTGTGGGAAGGGCCCAGGAAGGCCAAGGGGTGTTTAAGGCCAAACACAAGATGAGTATGTCTTTATCTGTGGATGCTGACAGACAGGTCAGAGACACAGCAGCAAAGTTTGTGGGAAAGCAAGCCACATAACTTTCCCACACTGGAAGGAATTAACAACAATCTTTGCACCTGCTGTTTTCCGACTTGCTGTTTATTTGCAAGGTGTTTACAGAGGGTGTTGTTCCTGAGTAGCTACTGACGGTGAAGTGTTGGTTTGGAGACCAATCATGTCTTGCTCTCTCAGAACCCTCTATACAAGGATGATGTACAGTAAATGAGGGGCTTTAGCCTTCTGAGACTGTGGGGTTGCAGGATTGTTTAAAAGTTTTATTGTAAGTTTAGTTCAGCTCTATGTGCCTAAGATGGGCCCCTCTGTCTTTTTTGGAATTTCTTGTTATCAGAAGATGGAATGTGCATGGTTCTTCTCCCTCTGCCTAGAGACTGTTTAGTGAAAGTTTCGCTTCACAAGGACACAGAGCCTTGGAGGAATCTGCCTGGTGCCTGGCAGGGGCCCCCCAAGACTTCATCTAAGTGCCTTTATCTGATTTATTATGAGATATGTAACCTAGTTAGTATGTGTACCTTGTTATTGGCTTGGAGTTTGTATCCACCCCTCAGCTAGCCCTGAAAAGACCCCTGAGCCCAGGGACTGAATCTCTCCTGAGGTGCCCATCCTAGGGTGTGGGGGTCCCCTGTCCCCCAATAAACCCTTCTTCCATTATACCTCCGAGAGATCCCTCTTTCTTCCATTCACCGCAAACCTAGCAGCAAAAGGTCTGAAGGTCTGCAAAGCCAAGAGCCCACCTCAATATTGTTGGGACGTGCTGGAGCGGCCAGGCAGTCCAGCCGAAGAGGCTGACCAGCAGGGCACGCACCCCGACATGAGACCTGAGAGTCATGTCATTATTCAGCTGTCCCTAATACAATAACAACATTTCCCTTATCTCTTCTTGGAGTTTCTATCAGCTGAACATCATTGGAACGCAGGAGTTTGTAGCTATAGGTGTCCTTTTCTACAGCTCCTCTCTTTTTCTCTTTCTTCTTCTTTTAATTCCCTCTTCTTGGAATTTTTGAGTAACTTAAAATCGGACTGGTTGAGAGTTTGAAGTTAAATAGACCAAGCTAATCTTTGAGAAGTGTTTTGTGTTGACTGAATGCTGCTTAAAACCTTTTGCCAATGTACTCCAATTTTCTAAACTTGCCAGTAAAGTAGTTTTTGTTGTTTTGACCTCTTAAAACAATCTTGTTAGTATTTCTCCCTACATGGACAACCATAAGCCCTTTTAAAAGCCTCATAGACTGAGTTTTCTGGGGCCTCGCACTCAGCCAAGGAGAGATGAGGAAGGACTCAGAGACAGTTCCCCAACTTGCTGAGGCCATTGCCACCAGGAACCAGGACAATATAGTCCCAGTACTGGTACAAGCAGCCCATGTTTTTGGGAGAGAGATAAAAGAAAAAAGAGGTGTTCCTGATCAGTATGACACAATGTTGTAGTCACTTTGGGGCAGTGGGAGTGACTGTGCAGGGAAGAGAAAAACCAGAAGGTTAAATCAGACATTAAATCTGTAGTGACTAACAATATAAGGAAAGAGGGAAAAGCTAGGACAGTGTAAATACAGAAAAATGTGCCTGTATTTTTAGTACCACCACAACACAACTAGTGGCAAGTGCTGCATACTGCTTTGCTTTAAAGTTGAAAATGCTTCATTTTAACTAAAATAAGTAGGTAATATTAATTTTCATCGCCAAAGTAGATGCTACAGAGAGAATATCACACAAACGTGGGGAAGCAACTGAGTGATACAAGAGCCCAAACCTACCAAAATTAAGGGAGCACAAGTAAGCTGTCTCTTGAGCTTTTCTGGCCAAAGATGGTGAGAATGCAGTTCCATTCAAATAAGTGGGGTTTGATCCCTCCAGCTGCCTCTCACTTTGGACCTCAACATCTTGGGTCCCTTTTTCGTCAGTAAAACTCAAGACTTATTCCAAGTACAAAATATAGGAATGTTAGACACAACAGTCCTTAAGGTTATTGAATAAAACAAGAAGGTGTATGCTCTGTTTGTTGTGGGAGAAAAATACAATGTAAATTCAATTTAGCATTCAACAACAAGAGAGGAATAGATAAGCAGAAAAAACTAGAGCATTCATATTTATAAAAGCCTGAATGTAATGTAGGTGCATTAATAAGCCCTTCTGCTTCCTTTAGCACTTGCAGCACGACACTGTTCTTTAAATGAGGAGCTCACTGCAAGGGTCATAAATGTAATCAAATCCTAGAAGCTGGTCAGCTACCAGGAAAATATGGCAGACATTCACAGTGTTAAAAAAAAGTATTACCAGAAGTTTTTGATATCATCTTATTGTCAGACAGTTGCTTGACATTTGAAACATGCAAGCCCATACAGCAAAAGGCTTTAGTCAGAAAGCCAGTTTAAGGAAACTCTCTAAGAAAGAAAACTATTTTTTTCCCCTTTCTTTGATTCATAATAAACATCACCTGACATCACTTATTCTGATTTGCTTCTTGCCTACTCAAAAATTCATCATTTCTCATTGTTCATCTCGATTTGTTCATGTCCACTTAACAATCCCCATACAACTTTGTTCAGGTTTGTTTCTGTATCAAGCACTTAACTGTCATTATCTGACATTACTCATCTTCATTTCCTTGGTAATACTTCCCTGATATTCTTGTTCAAGGATTCAGCCTTGAAATTCATCATTGAGCCTTTGAAACTTCCATTTTTTCAATATGTCAATATCCCTACCTATAAGCACTGCAACTAACATTTTTTATTATTCTGACACAGTTTGAAAACTGATTTTCAGCACAGGAAATCTCATGGAAAGACCTTTTTCCCTGCTTCACAATGACAAATACCTAACATTTCCCATATTTTAGTCAGGAGGTATAAAAAGGGACATACCTACATTTATTTACAGTCATAAATATGTATATATATACAAGTTTATAAATACATATAACACCATAATTTCCAGGATAAACAAGTATCACATCAATAGATAATGAATTCTCTTGACCTTCCACCTTCAGAATAAAGATCTTAACCAGCAGTGTTGTATTTAGAAGTACAACATATTTAGCCTTTCTTAAGCTGAAGAGGAATATATTTCATAATTCATTGTGCCCTTCTGCCTTAGTCTTCTCTGGGTAAAAACAACTAAATAAATAGTTACTAAATAGATCAGTAAATATGGCATTTCCCTTACTCTTTTCTTAAACTGTTTCACATTTTTAACATTAACCTCTTAGAAAATACTCAGGATTTTACCTGAAAATAACAAATAAGTTTCTCACACATTTGTAATTCCTCAGTGAAAGTGCTCCAAATCTACTCAGTAAGTAAAACAACCTTTTTATATTATGCAGAGTGTAGGCCTCCTTAGATACAAATATTTAGTGTACAACCAAAAATAAATGGAAGAGTTCTCAATATGCTCTTCAATTATTTCTATGAATAGTCTGCAAATTAATTTGCTTGCTAGCATATCTGCAGAAGGTGACAATAGAAGACAAATAAATAATTTATACAATGTGAATGAAGGTATTATAACTGTTTTATGAACTGCTCCAAACAGCACAAATCTGCCTTGCCTCAAGGCATCTGGTCAAAGGCTCCAGAAGTTTGGCGAGGTTTCCTGTGATTATAGGAAATTGTACTGAAGCAAAAGGAAAACTGCAGAAAAGGGCACCATTAGGAATCTAACTTCATCTCGCACGCAAGAAGTTGAAGTCCTAAGAATGACATCAATGGCAAAACCCACTACATTTTCAGCCAAAGGGCACAAACCTTTAAGCAAAGATGGGCTAAATACAGGCCTCTCCCCTTGCGTGACATGCTGTCCCCTTCTTGCCTGCAGATTTTGTTATCGCTTTTTCCTAAGCTTCAGCTTGCAGTGCTGCTCGATGAGTCCAAGAACCCCACCTCACGTACCTGTTTTTCCCTACACACACAGTTTCAATGTTTCCCCTCCCACTTCCCATTACAGCACGGGCCACATAAAACTCATCTTTCACCAACTATTTTGGCAGCTCTGCATTTTATATCCTCCCTCTAGGGTATCTGTGTTTCTGGTCTAATGTACAGTAAGTGTGTGTAAAGCAAGCAAAATGATTTTTCCACTTCTGGCAGGTAAACCCAGATGAAACATCACTTCAAGCCCTGTTTCTTTGTCATGCATTTCCCCAGTTCTTGTCCCTAATTCTTTAAAGTTGATGGGTTTGTGGCAAATACAGACCAGCACAAACCTATGGAAGGTAAATGGGACATACTTGGGGATATTGCAGCCTAAATGATACCACATTTTCAAATTTCTCATTTGAATTCAGATCAGTCTCTTTCTTTCCAATTATGCCAACAATACTGGCTCTGTAATAGCTATTGTCATCACAGACTTAATGCTAAATACTGTATTTTGTATAAAGCTTTTAAAATATTATATCACCAGGATATAATTTTGTGACCCTGTCATGGCCTCAGCTGTCGCAGTATAACATTCACAACATATTCAAAAGCAATGGGTGAATACGCTTTTATATTTCTCTAGAGAAGGCTAATTTTAAATAAGGGTAGGTCTCTACCTCCCAAAAAAGTTTCAAGTTTCTTAAGCTAGCTCAAGATAGTTTAAGGACGCAGAAAATTCCCCTGGAATAGCCTCAAATAACTATGTGCATATTAGTACATATAATCTGATTCCATCAAAGGATTGCATAAAGATTCATAGATTTTCAAAGATTCAAAGAACTTGAAAGGAAGGTGTGGTTTGTGTTTTGGGGGTTTTTTTTTAATGTGCCTAAATATCATAGCCAGTTCTGAGGAGATTAAGTATCTACTTCTTTTAGTTCTGATCAAAAATAAGGAGAAGGTGGAGAGTATTTTTATGCCAGAAGTACAAGTAAATTTTTCTGTCTTTTTTTTTCCTTTGGTTGAATACATGGATAGAAAATATGCATTATGTAGAACCTTATCCTGCTATCTTCATTCAAATTTTGAAAATTAGATATCCTCCTCTTACTGAAATTCATGTATTACTTCTAGATAGGGCTTCATTATAGGTGTTTCAAGACAGTCATCAAAGAGTAAAAATCACACTACAGCATTTGAAAGGTGATAAAGAGCTTTAGGAAAAAAATAACAAAAACTTTCTATTGGCAAGGTCCGTTACCATGTGAAATAATATTTCCTGCTAGGCAGTAGAAACCTCATTATTTGAGATGTTCAAAAGAAGCCTGGTGCCAGCAGTAGAAAATAGAGCATATTAAATAATCCTTTATTATGGAGGGAGGATATGACCAGATGACCTTGAGGAATCCTCCCCTTGCCTGGTTTGTAGCATGCAATGGCTTAGCAGATAAAAATGCAATTAAAACAGGCTAAGGTAATATATGAAGTATTCAGATTATGTGTGAAGATACAGCATTAATATAAATAAATATATATGTACCAGAAATGAGTCAGAAAGCTCCCTGGGGAGCTTAGGTAAGCTTTCAGCTAGGGCAGTAGACATGCTCTAGAAATAGAATATCAAGAACTACTGGATACTTTAAAAGGGTTCTCAAATCCTTAGCTCCTTCTATACCCACCTCCTAAAATATGGGTAGATGCTATGTTTTCATTTCTGGTTTTTTTGAAGGTGTTGGAAACATGAACAAAATGGATAATTTCATGTGTTAATTATCCTACAGGGATTCATAAGGAACACACACAGTTTGCTAATTTGTGCAGGACAGGATGGGTGTTTAGTGCATGCAAAGAAGGTCTGAGTTTTGGCTTTCAAATTAATTTCTCATTAATTAGACAGTATCTCTGCCTCATGTGAATTGAATCAAAGAGCTCATGGATCACAAGTGTCTCAGAGGATGAGACAACACTGTCTAAGAGGGATTTATCTTTATTTTTTCTTTTTATATCTGTCTTATTTCAAGCAATAAGCTTTGCATTTCAATTAAAACACCTCTGTGCTGAGGTTTTCTCTACATTTTCAGTTAGATACCATAAATAATTTCAGGAACAACCAAAAACCTCACCCATATCCAAACACATTGGAAAGGTCTTCCTCAAATCCAACACAAAAACCTCATCCTTGGATTTTTCCCATTTCTTCTGGTGCTTGAGCCCTTATCTTTCAAAATGCTGTCTCTGAGGAAGTGACATAGCATGGAGAGTCTCCAAAAAGCTGATCTTCAAACTGAAGCTAACAGAGCTGCAGGTGCTGTGCATCTCCACCTACTGGGAACTTGTTAATCCAAGCTCAACTTCTTTCTAGCTCAACACCTCCCACAAGGAAATGCAAGGTTCCTCCTTCCCCGTAGGCTTGCCTGCACATGAATCTCTAGCAAGGACAGCCTACATCATCTCCCAACGCTATTCCTGAACTGCTGATGTGCCAGTGAAGGTTTTTTAACTGACAATCCAGGTTTGGTAAGAGTAACTCCAGCCCCTGGGATGGGGCAGGAGCAATTCAGGTTTCCTCTGCTGTTCCAGCCAGGTCTTCTCCCAAAAGCTGCACCGTGACATTCATCAGGTACAATGGCATTTAGGCAAATTGCAGCTTATTACACATCATTCCCTCACTCATCTGGAGGGCAGTCCTTTCATCTCTCAGCCACCGTTTTGACACAGACTTCAAGCAGTTTAAGCAGGAGCTCAGTGCCCAGAGGGCTCCTGAAATCAGAGGGGCTCTTTAACTTGCACTGCAGGATAAGTGCACATGTAATGAGCAGCTATCCTGTAAATGCTGTTCTGTAGCAGAAAGAAAAGCATGTAAGGAAGGGACAACTGAATCCTTTTCACAGAGAACTGGAGTTTTATTTAACCTTAGACAGATGTCACTTTTCAATGATTTTATATCTCTGTACTTGATACAGGGCAAAATTTAATATCTGCTGTGGCAACATTCACCATAACTTGCTGAGTCAGTTCTGGTTTAAATATTTGGCTTTGATTATACTTTAGGTAGGTGTTTGGTGGACAGCTCCCTATTTAAATTGAATCCTTGATTTTTTTGCTGCAATTCTATTTACTCCAAAGACAGCAGAAGGATAGGGTTGAGAGGGTCTCGGTAGTGGATTTTTGCTTACAAACTGTGTTTAATTGTCCTCATCTGGCATTACCATGTCTGGTGAAATCACAGGTCAGGTTTATAGAATAGGCTGAATTGCAGGGGACCTCCAGAGGTGTCATGGACATCAAGAGCATGTTCATTTTCCACCAGAATTCCTCATCTGGTCTCAACTAACCTTCCACACAGACAAAGTATGATGAACCTGATGATCAGAGACTGCATCTCTTCCAATACTGAAACAGGTTTTAGCATGAGGATTGAGTTTTGACCCTCTTCTAAAAGCTATGCTTAAGATTTTTGAGGTTTTGAGGTTTTTGAGGTCTTCTGTGAGAAAGAAAAAGACAGACATGATCCATGACTTACCAGCCTCACTGTTCCTGCAAATAGAATGGGAAAGAGGTTTCCTCTGCCACCAAAACCCCACTGACTATGGGATGCACAACTCCATATATTCACCTTATTCCGTCTCACAGCTGTGTTGCATTCACACATTCACTTTGATCACTGCCTAACAGATTATAGTCCCAAAATA
>VZDJ01007749.1:1012679-1024413 GCA_008694505.1 Cyanoderma ruficeps | reverse complement strand
ATAATAATAATCTACTCTGCACTTCTCAAGTAGAATTAAAACATAGAATTTGGGAACCTCTCAAGTAACACAATTTGTATTTTTATGAAGGGCTTTATCAATTACATTTACAATTAATGTGGTGGCACAGTTTGCAAGTCAGGCATAAGTGGGAGGGAACCAAATATATTTGTAGTTTTTATTTTGAGAAATCCTACAGAGAGCTTAGGGAAAAAAAAATCCATCAGACTTGTCTCTGGATCTGTAGAGATGCTGCTGGAAGTAAAAGAAAAAACAATATCTGGATTTGGAAGGGAAGAATGTGTTATCCCATCACCCAGATAAGTATGTGTTTAAATACTGTAGTTTAAACAAAAACAAAAGCAAAGTAATAGCAGACTATGGAGAAGGCCCTGTACTACACAGAAAAGAGCGACAGCCATGGCAATAACACGTTAATGTTTGTTTAACATGCTGTTGCTCAGGCTTTGACCACCAGCTTCCTCAATTTTCTTTACTCCCGTGTTCAAATGCTGCTTTTGTTTTTACAGACTTGAGCTGTTGTAGTGAACATCAACCATCTCCTAACAACATGGCCCTCTCTGACCTCACATCAGCAGACAGCCCCCCAGCTGAATACAGCTAATTGTTATTTACTCTCTGTTATCAAGCCTGTGCCAACCAAAAGCATGTTTAAAAAACGCCTGCTCATGAAATAACACTGCAGCAGAAGTACATGTTGGGCAGAACGATGGATGCTACTTCTCCTGAAGGAGATCAGTGCATGCTGGCTTTAAGAGCTTTAGTTTCACATGAATTGAGCCTGATGTTGCATAAAAATTTGTCATGTTGCAGTTCAAGATAAGGCAACCTCTCATATACACCCATTCCACTGCCTTAACACTTCCTAGGGAAAATTAATAAATAAATGTCATAGCCCAGGCTTTATCCATCTCCAAAGACCAAAAATCAGTGGTTTCCTCAGAGCGTCTGCAAGAGCTGTAACAGTTGATACATTAAAATATACTGTGTTTGCATTGCCTACACAAAATGATAGTAATTTTTTTTTTTTTGTAGCTTGTAATCACAATAACATTTAAAGGCACAGAGCTTTTGAAAAAAAAAGTTATTTTGTAAAAATGACAGCTTTATGCTGCCTGTTCATCACTACAACTTGTTTGTTCAATTTTTGAATGAATAATTCCTTAGGAGGGTTGAGACTCAAGTTTTGGATATCTGTGTATATTCCCTGCATTTTATGCTACTTGGTCAGTCAGCAACATTTTACAGTCTGCCTAGAATTTTAAGCTACCTCAGGAACTGGGTAATCCAGCCTGTATTTTAGAGGTGCATTGATCTATGACATGCTCATACCACATATACAGGATCTGGAGGATTGGACCAGGCTCCTTTCACAACAACCTCTGTTAGATGAATCCCTCAGGAGAGTCACAGGGAGGGAGTCTTCAAAGCCTCAAAAAACTTTTCTGGCAATGCCATTCTCATAGGGAAAAAAAAGTGCTCTTAACTTTATGAATTAATGTATTAAATTATTCAAGTATTTTGTACTGGTATAAAATTCTGGTTTATATTCTGTGGAATTACTGTTTTAGTAATTTCTGAGTTCACTTTCTTCACTTTAATGTAAGAAAGCAAGAAATCAAGGTTTTCTTACACCAAGCAGAATAAATCCAGAAGTCCTCCAATGGTAAAAATGTTCTTTACTATTGCCCTTCAACTCATACAGTCATTTTCACTAGATATTCAAAGAGAAAAACATTTGCAAAGCACCAAAGAAATGACGGTGTCCCAGGTGAGAGTTTACATGAGGCACGGTGGACTCAAACCCGTGGGTCCTATTTGCACAGGCATCAAAACACCAGCATGCCTTTGCTGTCAGCCTCCTGTGCCACCCTGGCTGTCACCTCCTTCTCTTGTCTCTCAGCTTCTCTTTTTCCTGAGGAAGTCTAAAATGACAGGAGTTTGAATAAAAAGGCAGATATGTATTTTACCATGTCCACCAGCTCTACAGCCCTAACTGAGTCACAAACACTCCCTTTAACTGCATTCTTGTACACACAAAAACATCCTGCACCAAGCATGAAGCCAAGCTAGTGCACCAATTTTTAGTCTTTTACTTCACTTCTTTGTTTCTATACAATGCTATGAATAATTCTCAAATGGGTGAAAAAAAACCAAACCTAGTTTGTTAAAACTTTTGAGCAGAAAATTAATGTTGGTATTAACAGGCATCACAGAAGCTCTCAGTCTCAAAAATATTGAAAATGTGGCAACATTTCCATCATTCCACTTGGCTTTAGTTTGTTTGATAGGAGCTATCCGATTCTTCCTTAGAAGCTAATGAGTGCCTGTAACAGCAAGTGAAAAAGAGACATGAACTGGAAAAGAGCCACTTTCTGGTTTCTCATCATTGCTGTTGTCAGGGAAACAGCTTCCCCATCAATGGATGGCATGGGGTCGGACCAGCTGCTTCCTCCCAAGGCTGGCTCCCCGACATCACAAGGCTGCACTGAACAGACTAGAAAGAAAACTGAATAAATGCACATCTCTCTGAAAAAAACCAGCTGAAACAAAGCTCAGCAGAGTTACGGATCTTCTAATTATGTCTTCTGAGCACGACACCACAAGAGCTGTCTCTGAGAGACATCATAAATCCAAGATACCGACAAAACATGGCCATTAAAGATCCCATGCCATCTTTTCATAAGATTAAACACATTGTTAGTCTCACTGCCTTGGCTGTGCTCCAGGTTGAATAATTGCAATCTGTATAACATACCTTAATTCCCCTGCCACTTAAACACGACAAGAAAGTTTTTATCGCTTCCTTTTGTAAAGCACCAGGGGTCATTGCTGGTGCATTTTAATAGCTTTATGCCACCAAATTCCCAGGAGAAGTGACACACTCAGTCCTGGGATGACACAAACAAACAAACTCATCATTCCATGCATAGCAAATAATACAGTCTGTTACACAAAACCCTGTTTTACATATGAACACACCAGGGTTTGCACAAAGATGATAATAATAAAGCTAGACATGATTAGTGAACGATTAAAAAATTATGGAGAAGCTGTAGGGAACATGAGCTTGCTACAATTTTGATACACCCTGAGGATTTTGTTAGATTTAGATTTTCTGACATTTCTTCGGGTCTCTGCCTCAGCCGTTGTTACTTGGAATATGAGTTTAGTTTCTGTTTCGTGACAGCGTTCCTGGGACATACGTTAATTTTTTTTATTAAAGGCTAATTAATTTTATATTTGCCTTGGTAATCAAGTGTTTCCAGTGATACAAGACAAGTAAATTCCCTTCCTGACCCCTTGCCTGGATGCTTAGGTATCACCAGAACCTGGACAGGCTCCTTCTCCCATGGGAATCTGATGAAATTTATTAAGACCAAGTGCAAGGTGCTGCACCTGGGTCGGGGCAAACCCTGGTATCAACACAGGCTGGGGGATGAACAGATGAAGAGCATCCCTGCCCTGAAGGACTTGGGGTTGCTGGTGAATGGGGGGCTGGACATGAGCTGGCCACATGTGCTGGCATCCCAGAGAGCCAAACGTGTTCTGAGCTGGATCAGGAGCACCATGGGCAGCAGGGGAGGGAGGGGATTCTGCCCCTCTGATCTGCCCTGCTGGGACCCCACCTGGAATATTGCATCCAGCTCTGGGCTCCCAGCGCAGGAAGGACAGGGAGCTGCAGGGAGCCAGTCCAGAGGAGGCCACCAAGATGATTCAGGAGCTAGAGCAACTCTCCAGCAAAGAAAGTCTGAGAGAGTTGGGGTTATTCAGCCTGGAGAAGAGAAGGCTTTGCGGTGATCTAACCGCAGCCTTCCAATGCCTGAAAAGAGCCTAGAAGGGAGATGGAAAGGGACTTCTTACAGAGGTTTTTACTGATAGACAAGAAGGAATGGCATTAAACTGAGAGAGGGAAAGTTTAGATTAGATATTAAGAAAAAATTCTTTACTGTGAGGGTGGGGAGGCACTGGAACGGGTTGTCCAGACAAGCTGTGGATGCCTCACTCATGGAAGTGTTCAAGGCCAGGTTGGATGGAGCTTTGAGCAACCTGTTCTAGTGAAAGGTGCCCCAGCCTATGGCAGAGGGATTGAACTAGATAATCTTTAGGGTCCCTTCTAACCCAAAGGAATCTGTGATTCAATGAAAACAAACTTTGACAAAGCCAAAAATTAAAATAAACTGCTACATTTTTTACTTATTTACAATATTTATGTTTACATACTTGCGCTCTTCTCCTAGTGCTTAAATAATTTGAAATACAAGAACTGCTCTCTCATAAATTGTCTAATATGAGTAAAGCAAGTTTGTTTGTTTGCTTTCTTCCCCAGTAGACCCTCCTCCTATCCTGCTTTCATTCATCCTGGGATAGGAAATGACAGTGGTCTAGACTTCCATAATTGCCAACAGGATCACAATCTGTCCCTGGTTTTCCCTTTTTCTACTGTGACACATTCTGTTCTTTAACTAGGCACATGATGAGATGTAATTTGAATTTACAGTGTGGAAAAAATCCCCAAACACATTAGAAACTCATCTGCCAACTGCACACAGCAATTGTTCCTCTCATTTCTGAAAAACAACCACTTCTGCTGCGAAGCAAACTGACTTTTAATGGCATTGCAACTGTTTAAGGTGGAGAAGAAGATAGACACGGTATCCAGTGATAATATCCAAGAGATTTTCAAGCTGATCCACACTCCTTCAGTGGTTCTTCTGGAGCTCTTCCTGATGGTCTGTGGAAAGCTGCCTCAGTGTACTGTGCAGAAATCTTCTCCAGTTATTTTGACCAGAAGCCCAGAAGGTCCTTGGAAAATAGAGGCTGCCTGTTTTGTGTTTGACTCCATATGGAAATGCTGCATCCCGACATAAGAGCAAAAAAAGGAAAAAAAAAAGTACAAGATGAGAAAGTATAAAAAGTGCAAACATAATGCATACAGGAATATTAGAGAATGGCACAAGCTGTGGGATTATTCATGTCTGACTTTCTAGAACACGTCCATTAGGCATCCATGAAATCCTATAGTATTTTTCTCCACTTCAACAATTAACTGCAGGAAATAATTTTGAAGTCCCAGAGAAACCAATTAAAAGGTATTCTTGAACTGAGGCTTGAGTCACAATTAAGTTTCATAAGACTTTCTCATACAGTAGTAGACTGAGTTATTAAGAAAAAGAAAAAAAGTCACTAGAAATGACATTTTACTCCCATTTTGGCAGCAAAAAATCACTCTGGTATATGAATGGACCCCACGATCAGTGACCACAGTATTTGCAGAAATTTTGTATAGCTAGAAGAGGCCCTTTGCATGTGTCTCATAGTGCTTCCCTTGTTTTGGTTGCATGCAGGGAGAACTTGGCTTCATGGAAGAACAGGTTTTGCAGGCATACTTGAGGGGAATGCTAACAGAAATGCAAGATATATAATTGACAACATCTGAATTGTCTAGGATGCAGCAAGTTATAGAAGCAATTAAAAAAAAATGGAAAATAAAGCTACATGTCATCCTTCCCCAAAGAAGCCAAGGTCTGAATATGTGAGGATTAACAATAAATTGAGGAAGGAGCAATGAGGAGAAGCTACACATTGAAAAATCACTCAAAAGAACAAATCCCTCTTTTGAAAACACAAAACCTACCACAGCTGGCAGAAAGGAGACTATCAAGGACTAAGCACAAGACAATCTCTTACTGCCAAGCAGCAAAAAGCCGTTGTTTTCCCATCAGTGAGGACCTTTGTGCCACAGAGGGACCATCCCTGAGGGAAGTAGAGCCAACAATTTTCCATTGCACTGAGTAATGGCATCACACGGAAATGTTGAATCAAAGCTAATCCCAGCTACTTGTAGGCCTGTGATTTGGCAATTGATGATTTTGAGGGCCTACCACTCTCGGCTAAGCAGAAACAAAGTCCCTCTAAGCCCATAGAAAACCAGATCAGCTTACAGTGCCTGACAACTCCAGTTATGCCTCTCTCTGTATTCACACAAGAAAATGTGCAGATGGACAAACATGAACTTATCTTCAGACCTGGAACCTCTTCCCAATTGCAGACCCCACTGCTGCTCTCAGACTTGGCTTTGCCACTGCACCAGAGGTGTGACAATAGCAGCAGAGATGGCCAAGGCTGCAGGCCTCAGTCGGCTGTTTGCTGCTGGCTCTGCCCTTTCTGTTCAGGGGACAGGACCTCAACCCATCAGTTTACATTTTACAATCTCTTCATAATAACAAATGGTAGACAAAATTCAGATTTTACATTGTCCAGGAAATTAGAACAAAATGTGTTATTAAGAAATCTGTCTCTCTACCCATATCTGAATCCTTCCCATAGATTGGCTAATGAATAAAACAGTAGGAGAAAAGGGTTATTTAGTACTTTTAAACTAAATTTGTACAAAGACTCAACATGGAATCTGCTTGCTAGAAAATGCTGTGTCATCCACTTTAAAAGGAATGAAATCTGCAATGGTAACTTTTGTCAAGGTTTTAACAATCCATAAAGAATATTTTAGTAGTTTCAAAAATACAGCCAATGTTTTTTTACTAGATAGTTTGTGCAATTTACAAAATTCTCATCCTTACAATCCTGAGGGAAAGTGTGCTACTCATTCAACACCTTCAGTGTTGGGAAAGCAAAGGGTGGAGAAAAAAAACCTGCAATTTTTCACTTCCTTAAAAAAAAAAAATTGCTTGATTGACTAATTATTTTGATATTCACTTTTCTACAGCTAAGCACAGGTATTACATATTTTCACTCATGCTGTATAGGTATTTGTTAGCTAACAGCCACATTGCTATCACAGTTAAAAACTTCACCACACACGGCATGAAAGTAACACCATAAAATAGATAACATAGCTGTAATATCACTGGGAAAACAACCTTTGTGAAAGACCAGATAGAAAAATTCTTCATCATACTTTCATTTTTACTACAAAAGTCAAATAATGAATATACATCTGTTCATTTCTCTTCAAAGTCTAAAATGTAAAGGAAAGTAGTCAAGGCCCTATTCTGACTTGTAGATTAACCCCCATTTTATGCAGCCGCTTAAGGAAAAACTAACTTTTAAATCTTCATTTTCTTAACTCCACTCAAATCACCGCTGAGTAAATAAAAATGGCTGTAATATACAAAATTCTCTTGGGATCAAATCCATACCGAATCTCAGCTGAGATTCAAAATATTTAATTTTCACTTTATTTTCACTTTTGCCATGACTCTTCTCATTTTAGATTTGCCCCCAAAGGAATACGTTGGTATAAATTACCTATTCTTAGAACACGTTCCTTGCTAGAGAAAATTAGGAAGACCCAAGAGAAGTTATGCTGGGATATTTTCACAGGCATTTTCTGTAGCCTGGAGCTGATGACACGTACTCTTAAGTGGATGGAGCTTCCAAATCTTTATTGGAGAACTGAAAAGAAAGCTACAGATTCATGACAGCCAGATGCTATTCAGAGGCCTCCTCTGGACAAGGTTTGGCAATTCCACAGCTCCAGGAAACTGTCTCTGGAGTCTACCTACCAAGAGAGAGCTATAAACTTTTCCCAGAAAGCCTGGTGTGGCTCTAAATTTAAACCTTGATGCAATGCTTAGATCTCTGAGGTCAGTGAGGTTTAGAGGAATTGCATCCCAGCAAAGTGTCTATATGGACTGTAGCAAAGACCCAGATTCAGATGGATTTAATCTGCTGGAGCTTTCTCTGTGGTCCACTCCTACTCTATTTGAGGTCTAGAGTTATCTTGGCATGTTTTAATTATTCAGGAGCAGTCTAAGAAGATCATCTTTTCCCAATATCTAAATAGCACTTTTTAATCTCCTTTTTACTGTTCCTGAGTCTAATTGTACCTCAGCATTGATATAAAGCACAGCAGTTATACCCTAGGGAATCTGCCTCCATTTGTTCCCCTGCACCCCCACCACACCCTCGTGCAGCTTCATGCCACAGGTACCATCCTTCCATTCTGCAAGATTTAACAGTATTTTCCACAGATGGAATTTTCTCTTTTTAAATAATTTTTCCCCCATTTCTATATCTCCAGCTCTGTAAAATCAGTTCTAGTTTTCACATCTCAGAGGATAAGAACAATATTAATGCCCCAAATCAATTTTTTTTTCCTGATAGAATTCCACTTGTGTTTACTCACTTTGAAAACTTGGATCAACTGTCCAAAACCACACTAGAGAGTTGCTATTAAGAATGAGGGAAATCCTGATCAATATCTCCCTCTCAGTCTTTCCCCTTGTCATACACGCACCTCTCCACTTTCCCAGAATAACCCCATGATACAGAAATACCAATCACCTCTAAAAGACAATGAAAATATGGTCCTGTTTTACAGAACCATCACCAAATGAGAGAGATTTTTTCTAGTGAAATTGAAGGTTCAAAGCTCAAAATTGACCCATCCCACAATCAAAACAGGATTGAGACAAGAGTGATGAAGACAAAAAAGTAAAAAGGGATAATGCAACAAAAGGCAGAGCTCCATCTTCCTTTTCCCATTTGCTGTGGTGGAACAGAAAGCTTTAAGAAAATACTTGGTACCCACAGCAAGGCACTGGGTGGTGTGGCCACAGATGTGATGAGCATTGTTACTCAGCAAAACAAACTGAATATGAGCATCTGGCTGCTGCTTTTTACTGGAGAGCATTGCACCCACAAAAGAAAACAGTTTCCTTTGCAGAAGGGAGTAGGACTCATTTGTTTTCTCTTGCTTCACTCAAAAAAAATCAGTTGAATGAAAGGTGATTTAGATTAAAAGTCAAGTGAGCCAAACTGAAACAAGAGGAGAGTTCTGGCAGTTCAGCATACACTTAATCTGTGTGTGAGAAGCATCTCTCAGGGCAAGCACAACAGTTAACAATAATGTGTCTACATTGCAGACTGCAGTAGCTTTTCAGACCAGAGCTGGCTTTAAACTTGTTTCCAAGGTGCTGGAGGCAGTGGTGTCATAATATTAGAGAGCTCTGAAAGAGTTATTTTACCATAGTTCTCTAAACAGGCAGAGCCCAAGGACTGCAGGGTAAGAACAAGAGGCTGCAAGTCTGTTCAAATGCCAAGCAAGCAGGTCCATGAACAGAAATTTATTAACATGCTTAATACATGCAGCTGACAAATATATTATTGTTTCCTTTACAGTGGCATCTAGAGAGGCCTTTGGCTGAGATAAGGACTCCCAGCTGTGCTAAACATTATGTAGGCACAGAGCAAAAGATAGGCTCCATTCAGAGGAGCCTGCACTGTGAAAAGGCACTGTGCAACTGTGGCTCAGTTCTGCCTGTCAGCAACGCTGCAGTGTAAAACCTGGATTTCTCATATGCATCTTGGAGCAGCAACCTAAGGACTCCATGTAAAAGCACTGGTTTTCCAACCTGATGCTCTATTATACCCACCAGACACCTAATAACTGATTTTGGTGGTACATTAGTTAAACACATGGAAAGTCTAAAATCTTTATTCTAAAGATTTAAGACTTTAAGTCTAAGATCTAAATTCTTTATCACAGTATTAAATACTGTAACGCTAACTCAGGTGCAAGCTAGCCTATTCTGCTTTACACAGCTCTGTGTCAGTCTTCTATAATAAACCATGTGATGACTCATAAACATCTCAAACATTTCCCTGGGTGCTCAGTATTTTATTACATGGATGCCAATTATGTTCGAGCAGCAGACTGCACAAGCCCAGACAGTCATCTATTATATGGATGCTTCCATTGATTCCTTTACTACAGAGTGTTATGCTTTCATATATCATACCGAATAGGATTTGTTTCCACAGGCACTGGGGGTAAACTGTTGGTGAAAGTGCTTTCACAGGTTACAGGCACCACCACTGTGCTCGACCTTACTCAAAGATTTCTCAGGCTTCAAATAATACATCTTCCCCTCACCCCAGCCCCCATAGCCTTTTTCTTTCAAAGCAAATTCTGCCACGAGGAGAAAAAAATAACCAATTTTACAGATATAAAGTGATAGTCATTGTGCTCAACACAATTTAACAGGATTGACTCAAAGAAAGGAGCTTGAAAATAACAGCATGAACAGCAGGCTGTCCTCTAAAAATACTCAGTTCATGGAGCACTCAGTTACAAAAAGCACCCAGCTCATGCAGATATATACAATATAGTACCTTGAGGTACAAAACACACTGAAATCAGATAATGGTCTGGATATTACCATTCTCTGCTTTTAAAAAGAAAATATTCAGAACTGGCTTCTTCACCAACAAGAACATTTAAGTTACATGTTAGTGCCGCATGATCAAGGTAACACTGAAATCACAAAAATATTCAGGCTTCGGTTTGTGAAACACTGACATTTATCACTCACAAACATCACATGCCTGTTTTGAACAACTCAGGGGCTGTTGACTGCTTCCCTGGAAGAAGTAGGAGTCCCTACTGGAGCATCAGGCACCAGGCGGGAACTAAGCCCCATGAGGCAAGAGTGAGAACAGAGCACATGGAGTCACAGTATTGCCACCATTAAAAACCCTGTAGATACCTCCAAAATGTCATAGAAAGTCCCAGCACATCTCTTGGACTGTCCATGCAAAGCCAAGGGAGAGATTTCTCTTCCTGGCCTGGCTACTGATTGGGTGACCAAAGTGTTTCTTCCCTCTCCTTTGAGCTGGGTCTCCAGCTGTCACTGTCACCTCAGCATCTTTCTAAGATACATTACCAATGCTAAAATGAGTTCATGGGTTACTCTTTTTAGGTCTTCAACCTGATGCAATGGATTGCTGCCTGAAATGTGCAACAATTTTGGCTCCAGTAAACTAAAGATTTCCTGTCAAAGGGATTAGAAGGTTAGGCCAACCCATATTGCCCCTCTAAAATGAGCTGCTAAGGAGAAACAGGAGCATAAATGCCACAAAGTTACTGGCAAATGGGGTCAGTAATTTGAAGACCATAAATGAGCCCTCTTCCTCCACTTATGGGGAGATAGAGATGCTCAGTTCAGACTGGAATAAGACTGGGCTAAATGAAAGTCAGAGAAAAGCACAAGACTGCAGATGGGAACTTCATTTTATATCTGGGAGACTGAAACAAAATTGATCATTTATTTGCATGCATTTGTAGCCTGCAAGCTTGATGAGGGGCATACAATTAAAAAAAATTAATCACTGTGTATTTTTGCCTGACTGATCTGTCTGACTTCACTAGAATAATATGGTTTGTTTTAAAATGTCATTTTAAAGTGGCAGGAAAATCTTTTTTTCCATAGGTTGCTCTGAATGAACCAAGGCTTTGGAGGTGAAGTCTACTATCAAGTAACAATTATCACATCTTGTCCAGTGTCTCCTGCACATCCACGCAGAATCTCTCTGTATGCTGACACAATATACAAAGCTCTTGGAACTATCACTCATCTATATGCCATAGCCACCTTCCTGCTGGTTTTTTGGGGTCTTAGTCTTCTTCAACAAAAAACTCCCAAATAATCTCATGTTCACCCAGCTTCCTTTTCCATTTCTTAGGCTATCCTTTTTACCATGCCTCCCCAGTCCCAATATTTACTTAGCTTTTCTTCAAAGAGCCAGTCTCAAGCACTAGCAGGTGCTCCCCTGCTGTTTCTTCTCATTTTATCGCTTCATCTCCTGTAGCTGTCCTGCCACAAATTATTTTCTGGCTTCCTTTTCCACCATTGCTTTATTTTGTCTCAGCCATCATACCATCTTTTTCTTTTTCTTTTCTTTTTTTTTT
>VZDJ01007749.1:935368-1012635 GCA_008694505.1 Cyanoderma ruficeps | reverse complement strand
TTTTTTGGGGTTTTTTTGTTTGTTTGTTTTGTGGGGTTTTTTGTTTGTTTGTTTTGTGGGTTTTTGTTTGTTTGTTTGTTTGTTTTTTCTTCTTCTAGAAATATCTGAGCTTGGCTGGTGTCTGCAAGCCCAGCATCCACAGCAGAGAATTTTTTTTTTCCCACTAGAGAAAAGCCACTGTTGCTCAGCTTTGTCATGGCTTGTATGGTCCATGCAAATGATAAAAACAATGTATGGCCATTGTGCCTTTCCAGCATCTTGAAATACACAGAAGGCAAAAACACATGAGACAGTTTTCATGACAGATTGTGAAAACTCATGTTTTGTTGGTAATAAAGGCACTTTTACAGGCTCCACTAGGCCAAGGTGCTGTCTGTCAGGTTCTCCCCTGCTCCAAATTATGTGGCAGTCAGTTTTACTGAAAGTCCCTGCACAGCAGTCTCCAAATACTTTATAAAGCCATAAAAGTCCAGGTTGGAAAATGCCAGATATACTTTACTCAGTTTGTTTCTTGCACCTGGTCAAGGCCAGGCTCAGTTCTGCCTCCTCCAGACACAGAGAGATGGCTCCTATTGAAAGACACATGGAGGCCAGAAGTTCCACAACATTCCAGCAGAGCTGCAAATGGGCTGGAAACAGGAAGAGCTGCCCGAAGCATGGATCAACAAACCAAGTGGCTGAAGATGCATCTCCTCATCACATCTGCATCACACAGGAAAAACAAATCTTAGGAGTGCAACAGTTAAAAGGAGGATCACTTGTGTGAGAGGTATGAGGTTAGTGCTTCCCTAAGGAGTCAGATTCTATGCATGCTTCTTCCATAGCATTTATACAAGACCAAGAAAATCACATAAAAATCAATTGTTTGCTGAAGAGTCACTGAGATCTACAAAATACCTAAATATCTTTGCCTGCAGTGATTAAGTGTGTAAAGAACTTGAGGAAAATGTACTTAACTCTGTGTATCCATTTCCTAAGCAGTCACCAAAAAAACACTGGATCCAATTGTCAGAAATGCTGAGTACCCACAGACCCAATAGACAACAACAAAATCATTATCTCACTTTTATAAACAGATGATGTTTCATATTGGTTGAATAAACAACGAACAACTGGTGGGCCCTTCTTGCCTTCAACCTCTTATCAGCATTCCCAGCCTGTAAAACAGAAGCTTTGTCAAGACTTTACCCCCCAGGTTAATTTAAAGATAAAATTGACATCTATAAGGCATTCAGACACTGCACTGAGGAGCATCATGGAAAAAATCTATCCATGGGATTATTAATAGTTTTTCCATCACTGTACATGTCCTCATTAATAAGTAATCAAGCACTGTTCACCTTTTCTACCAGAGCAGAAAGAGGTCCTACAGAAGGTGTGATTAAAGCCTGAATCATAATTCATTCACACAAGATAACCACATTTCAGCAGTCTGGACAGTTTCTCCTTCACAGAAAATTGAGAAATATGGATAAAATTTTAGGGGGGAAAAAAATCACTTCTAGGAAAATCAGATCTTTTAAACTGCAGCTGGAGATTGCTCTATCTTGGGCCTCCTTTTTTCTACTCTCTATATAGCTAGATGCCCACAGGGAAGCTGCTGGTAGTTTAGCTTGTTCTGAAGATATACTGAAACATGTAGAAATTGTAGTAACTTTCTTGCCCTGTAATAGGTTGTGTTAACTTATCCTTTGGTATCAGGAATTCTTTAAAGGGTAACATATAGTGTTGCTGTAATATATAAAAGATTTTCCCTAAATTGCCATGTCTTTAAAAATCTGCAAAAGTTATTATTCTGCTAGAGCGTGGGGTGGGGGTGGAAAGAAGTTATCATGGGGCCAAATGTACTAGGCAACATGGCTCACTGCCTATGAGTGAGGAAACTTCTGTCAAAATTCTGTAATTGAATCAGATTTTGACAATGTGAGGATACTAATTTATGTTTTACAAATCCAGTAAAAAATGGCAAAAAAATGGAGGAAAAAAAAAGAGCAACACATCATGTCATGGAGTGCAGTTTTATGGTGGGTGACATAGTTATGCAGCTGAGCATATAATTTTTAGAGGGTACTGGACTAGATTTTCTGAAACTCTCAACTACAAAACATGCCTTGAATAAATCCAGGTGCTTCCTGCAACCTAAACTGTAGTAAAATGTTGTATGCAGAGAACTGAGAGTTCGGGGTCTTTTTTCCAAATATGGCTTACAAGCCAGCACAAGTCCACACACAGCTGTTGAAAGCCAGCAACTCAACTCTTCTGTGACTAAAAATGGATCAAGAATGTTCATCAGACATTAAAAGCCCATGAGCTCTCTCCCACTGTCGGGGTGCGTGCCCTGCTGGTCGGCCTACTTAGCCAGACTGCTTGGCCGCCCCAGCATGTCCCGACAAAACTGTGGTGGGCTCTTGGCTCTGCAGACCCTCAGACCTTCTACTGTAATGGTTTGCGGCAATGAAAGAAAGAGGGGTCTCTCGGAGGTATGGTGGAAGAAGGGTTTATTGGGGGACAGGGGACCCCCTAACCCTAGGATGGCACCTCAGGAGAGAGACAAAGTCCCTGGGCTCGGGGGTCTTTTCACAGCTAGCTCAGGGGTGGGCACAAAACTCTTAAGCCAATAACAAAGTATACATACTAACCAGATTACATAGTTCATAATAAATCAGATAAAGACAGTTAGGTAAAGTCTTGGGGGGCCCTGCCAAGCATGGGCAGATTCCTCCAAGGCTCTGTGTCCTTGTGAAGTGACAGTTTCCCTAACAACATAGAAATTTACGATGAACAGACCAATTAGAAACAGTCTGCAGGCAGAGAGAAAGGTACCATGCACATTCCAACTTCTGATAACAAAAATTCCATTAAAAGACAAAGAAGCCCTTCTCAGGCACATCGAGCTAAACTAAACTTAAAATAAAACTTTAAACAATCCTGCAACCCCACATCCCACTGCTTGTGAGTCAAATATGCTGGCAAATAAAAGGAAGGCGATCAACATCTGTAATCAGGATCTGCCTTCCAATAAAAGGAAACCCAGGTGCATGGAAAGAGCACTGTGTGATCCAGCCACTTTCAGCAGTGCAGATGCCTGGACCCAGGCACAGTCAGCACGCTGGCTTACACGGTGAACCTGGGTAGGATGTGCCAGGGCAATTACACAGCAATCCCACGCACGCTCTACAAAGTACAGTCATTCTGCTGACAATGATATTAAAGCTATTGTTCGTTAACACAGGGAGACATTAGTGATGATCTTAGTCCCTTGAGAGGAGGAATGCAACTAGGTAGGGCTCCTCAGCAACAGCAATCAGGAATGACCTGTCTACAGAGGAGGAAAAGTTGATGGGACAGATGTATTTTTACAGAATCACAGAATGAGCTGAGTTAGAAGGGGATCATCAAGTCCAACTACACAGCACCATCCCCAAGAGTCACACCAAGCACCTCAGAGTGTTGTCCAAACCCTTCTTGAGCTCTGTCAGGCTTGGTGCTGTGACCACTGCCCTGGGGAGCTGTTCCAATGCCCAGCCAACCCCTGGGTGAAGAACCTTTTCCTAATATCCAACCTAAATCTCCGCTGATTTAGCTTCAGGCTGTACTCTCAGGTCCTGGCACTGGTCACCACAGAGAAGAGAGCAGTGCCTGCCCCTCCTCTCCCCCTCACAAGGAAGTTGTAACTGTAGTGAGGTCTCCCCTCAGTCTCATCCAGGTTGAACAGATCAGGTGACCTCAGCCACTCCTCACACGGCTTCCCCTCAAGGCCATCATCCTCATGTTTCTCGTTTGGACACTCTCTAATAGCTAATATTTTTCTTATATTGTAGTGCCCAAAACTGCCCCCAGCAGTTGAGGTGAGGCTGCCCCAGCTCACAGCAGAGTGGGACAATCCCCTCCTCCCTTGCCTGGCTGGCAATGCTGTGCTGATGCCCCTCAGGACAGGGATGCCCCTCCTGGCTGCCAGGGCACTGCTGACTAATGTTCAACTTGCCATTGACCAGGACCTCCAGGTCCTTTTCCACGGCACTGTTTTCCAGCATTTCATTCCCCTGTCTATGCACATGACCAGGGTTGCCCATCCCAGGGGCAGACTCTGGCACTCCCCCTTGTCGAGCTTCCAACAATGGTTGGTGATTGCCCAGTCTTCTCATTTGTGGAGGTCTCTCTGCAGGGCTCCCCTGCCTTTGATGCAGTTTTAAACACATTTTCAAGCGCTCAACAAGAGCTTACATTTTTCATTAAGATCCAACCACCAAACCTGGATGGTACAAGACAAGTTCTCAAGACTGAGATCTTTGGAAGAGAAAAAATCAAATGAGAGCTACTCCCATTTCAGATTTTTAAGGAATAATTTCCACCCATCCTTCCCAAGCTATAGCTCTTATCTACTTACATACTCACTACATACATGAAGAATTTGCAAAGAGCAGATTGAAATTAGATGCCAAAGCTGATATGAAGCCACCATATGCATCTGAGGAAGGATGTGTCTGGTAGAATATGCTTAAAGAAGAATTCTATAACATGTGAATTACATAAAGGACTAATATCTGCCTCTGAAGATGAATAAACTCATAATCTGTGAATGACTTCGACTCTCTCTAGTGGTAGCTACAATATTTTCTTGCTTCTCAGCTGGCATGTTCCTTTTTGGAGTGTCAGTTTTTTTGCACATGCTGATTTCCCATCCTCCTAACTAGCTCTGAAGGCTTGTCCCTCCTGCTACAGCTCTCAGTTTGTTATTTTGGAGACCCTTGCTGTGAAGGGTCCTTGGCTAGGAAGGTTACCATTGCTATAATTAGATTTTTTTTTTAGTAGCCTCACCTACAAAACAGATAGTTGAGCTCAGTGCTCTGCAGTTCTATTTGTTAGGGTTAAAAAGGCACCTACAGCATCCAAGATAGCAGAGAGGCGCTGGGAATTATTATTTTTAGGTTTCACTTTATATATATATCTACATTCTTTCCCTTTGCCACACAAAACTGTTTTGAAGAGGAACTGTTCTTTCCACAAGAGCAGTTTTCACTATTCACCACCTATTTACCTCCTACTGAAAAGCTGGTGAAGCTGGTGGAAGCAGACACAATCATAGGTATATTCCCAGTAAACATCAAGAACAAGGAGTCAAGAACAGCTCCCAAGATCCACAGTTCAAAATTTATATGTATAAAATCTTCTAAACAGTAAAAAGCACTTTTTTTCTTTCTTTAACAGGGGAAGGATCTCTTAGTTGCAGAAGATTGTCACAGTGTATAATTCAACTTCTGCTTCAAAAATGAAAAACAACATAAACGCATTTTTTCACTGTTCAAATTCTGTCATAGACCCCACAGAAAACAAATCTTCACAGTATCCAAGATCTGAACCTGGAAGAAGCATTCATTTTCCATTAGCCAGAGAGACTGAATGTGGCACTTTGTGCCTCACCTTTCAAACTCAGCTATTTATCTGTGCTGGCAAAAATAAAGAAGCTCAAATGCTGTCTCCTGCATCGAATACCCTCTACACCTAACAGCATTACCATGACAAAAAGAGTAGTTATGATTCCTCCTACACAGGAGTAGAGGAAGAAAAACTTGTAAATTGGCAGTGACATCATCTGCTAGAAAGTGATTCACACTTCATGAAACAGCAGGGAAAATGAAATTTACTCCCAACCACCACAAAGCTCTTTCACTGAATCAACGTGTGGCAGAAATGATAGTAGGAGACATAAATCCTTTCTCTATTTTCGAAAGACAAGGATTGTGTAATGAGCTAGAGTGCATAGAGCAAAATTACCATATACTGTCACTGAAATATATTTCCCCTGTGGTTATGCCAAAAAAAGGTATGAAGCTGGAATAGAAAATAAAACAGGTGATGCTAGAGGCAGAAAGTGGATTAATACGCATCACCAGCGATATGTGACTGGCTTACAAAACAGTGCCTTGCATGACTGACAGCACTAGAAGATGAGCTGTTTAATATTCTCTCTGAAGTTGCCCTCTCCGCAGAACACAGCCACACCTGAAGACACTGCAACCTCCACATCCCCTGCTCTGCTGACAACGTGCTGAGGGAAGTGGAGAAAATTTTAACACGTGGAGGATAACATTTCCCCACAACTCTCTGAACCCTGCTGAACCCCAGCAAAAAGAAAAATTAAATAATTGCCTAGTTTCCCTACAGAATTCCTCTGATGTAGCTGCAACTACTATTTATATTATAGCGGCACCCATGATGAGCAGATGTTTGCAGACAAATGTGAAGGATCTTACCTTTCCGCAGACTGTGGTTGATTGAATTACATGACTTCCAGGCAGGTATCATTTTCTGTCCATGGGTCAAAGCTTTGCAATCTCCTAATAAATTAAGCATGAGCACCATGCAACTGGAGAGAACTCTAAAAAGTTGCCATTTATGAAGACAAATAAAGTTGCCTCCACTCTTGCAAATCAACCTTCACTGAGAACTACCACATGCTGAAAAGAGAAATATTTATCAAGCTCTGCAGAAAAGAGCAGTCTGACACTCCATTTCTGTATTGAAGAGAAGGAAACAAACAAAATAGCTGTACATTAAGTAATCTACATTTTTCCTTTTAGCTCCCAATGCTCTGGTCCAAAGCAACAGAAGGACCCCAAACACGGAAGAACATGTGACACTGCTTTGGGCCAAACCTCAGCAATCAAGTTCTGAAGGCTACCATACAAATGCAACCATGATTTCAGCAAACTGTTAACCTGCACATTAGTCAAAAAGTTCCCAGAACTTTGAAAACCAAACTGGGCACTGATTCAACCATATAAATTTTATTGTTTCACACAATTTTTATGGAAAAACCCAGCTGTACTGACAGCTTTTGTCATGATTCAGTGTCCTTTTTGAAGCACTGTGTTGACAGGCTGGAAACAGGCCACAAGCACAAGAAGAAAATAAATGAAATGTACCTTCCTGTTTCCATCCAATTCTGGAAAAGGCACTTGCATGGTGGAAAGTGATAAGTCAGCCCACACCTGCTACAAGTTCTTTCTTCCATTTTCTTAATCAACTACCAGTGTTAATAATGTAAGGCTTGTATACATAATTGGTTCAGTATAACTTCCTACACAATTATAAGCTCCAGCAGAAAAATTAAATGAAAGCACTACATAAAACACACATTTGTGTAAAAGATGCCTAGGAAATATGGAAATTAATCTGAGCTTCTTATGATCCCAAGCTGTGCCTCTCTTGATGCTGGAAGTAGAAAAGGAGTTATGTGAGCATGACTCTTCTGGACTGGTCAGTCCTTGAGGGAAGAGTTCTCTGTTCATACAACACTTTCCTGGGATATAAACTTCTCCTGTGGGATATAAACTTCCACTTGTTCAGGGAGTGCTACCCAGCATCTGACTGGTGCATTGTATTTCTGCAGGCCTTGTTACATTTAAACTCAGGCAAGAATCCCTTTATTTCAATAACAGTAGTAGTATGAGTAAAAGCTTACATGTTTAGACAGTTTTAGAAGTTACTGTAATAGATATTCTCTGCCATTTCTTAACATTTTTCAATAGTATTAAAAAAATTAATAAATAATTATGAAACAGTCCCATAATCCACATTTTACTATTATACAGCTGTAGAAGTGAAGTCTCACAGATCAATAAATGGATAAAATGAGAGGCAAACCAATTACTGCCTCTTCTGAAAAACAACTTCTTCCTCCACATATCTCTCCCTCCTCTCCGAGAGTGAAGTGGAAGTATTTGCTCTGTGTCACACTGCTACTTCTCTTCAGTGACCCAGCAGAGGAAGGATCACCAGCAGCATTGTTGCCATTTTTACTGATGCTATCAAAATACAGTAAACCAGTAACCTTGGCTTTAGTAGCTGTCAGATTTATTGGGTTTTTTTCTTTTTTTTTTTAAACACCTTTTGCACTTCAGTATCAAAAGCCCCAGAAACCAAAACCTGTGCTAGAGTACTTAAGTGCCCAGCAATACAGTTCAAATGAAGCAATGTTTTCCTATGGCTTGGAAAACACAATATACCTATCACTCTAATATTTACCACTAATGAATTCCTAAATCTAAACTTCAATGTCAAGGTCAGCTTTCTTTGGAAATGTCAGGCCCTACAAGGAAATAACATAGCTGGAGGCAGAGGAATGTTTATCTAGAGATTCAAGAGGATGGCAAGTCATCTTTTAAACAAAGGGTTTATTTCAGGATTTTGGCTCATTTCAAATTGTCACGAACACAGATTTTATATTAAAATAGTAATAAAATAAAAAATTTTTAAAAGCAGGCTGATCTTTCAAAGCATAGTTTAATAAACCTGAAGAGCTTTTTACTTTGCTTGTTGACCACAGTGATGTAACAAATAGTCCTGACACACCTGACCAACTGTCCTCAGGGAACTGGGGGAGACCCACAAGACCGGATGTCCAAGGACAATTTGCACAGCTGTAACATTTCTATTGTCCACTTGGCACACAGTTGCAGCTCAACTTAACACATTGGCAAAGCCATTGCAGGTGCACAGAATATTTATGTTGTCTCCTAAACAAGATGGATAAAATTTCCTTGTCACAATGTGGCTACCTTAATTTTTGACTAAAGGGTAGCTTTAATATCTACAGGATATTTTCCTGGTATAGAAGATATCAATCTAGATTTTTTTCTTCTAAGGAGCAAAATGTTTAACTGAGTCCATTCCAAATTTTAAGAAACTACAGCCTGTTGGAGCACATGTACTTTTAATTGTTGCTTCCCTTACGCTCTCCAAGAGTGACATATTAAGATAACAACTGCAACCACTGGTTATCAAAAAATCACTCTCTAGGAGAAACTCTCTTTTTTAAAAGGAGCTATACCAATCAGCCTAGGGTGACATTTACAAGCAGACTGATCAAAAGAAAAATGTACAGAATCCAGTGCAGCAGATATCAAAGCAAAAATACAAGTTGTCCTTTTGCAAGGAAGAAGATTTACATGGCTTCCCAGCACTCTCCCTGGCAACAGACACCTGGAGACTCCCATCAATAACATGTCCCAAAGAAGAAGGAAACATCTTGGCCAATATAATATTTTCCTCTGACAGTGGTAATACATCATTTTATTTGTTATGGAAAATGTTTCTGCAGCACTGATGTTGCAGGGAGCAGAGGTAAGACAATTCACCTTTTTCAAAAAATTTTAAGCACAAGAAACAAACTAGTTCCAAGACAAACTAATGTAAACAAACTGGAAAATCCCAACATGCAATTTTGCCAAAAAGTCTAAAAAGGAGTACTTTTTCAATTTTTTAAAAAAATATATAAAATATTTCAGTGTCCCTTTCTTTTCTATTCAGCTTCTTATTCACATAAAAAACGAGTGGGCAGATTCAGTATGTTCTTTGACAGGTTATTCTGTTCCGAATCTGCACACAGCTCTCGTCTATCTTTCAGAGAGAAAAAAAAAAAACAAAAAGGAAACAAAAAAATTCTTCAGATTTTCAAGTGTCTCCTTCCTATTTCAGCACTTCTTAAGACATATTAACCAATTCCCTTTCCTAGTGATACAAAAACTCCTCTTATCTGCTAAAGATGCACTTTCACTACCTGTGTCATCCTTCCAGCATCAGGGCAGGACCTTCCCTGGACTGGCAATGGCAGGGATCATGCCTCTGGAAAGAATCATCTAAGTCAGCAGCAGAACTGCTGGCTCCAGCCTCTGCGCTCAGAAGCCACTGCACAATTATGACCTCCTTTTAACTTAATTACCTTGATAAGCCACATATTCATCTTTGGGAGGATTATCAATAATGATTTCTTAATCCTTCTGTTTCTTATTTCAAAACAAGACTTGCCATCTCATGTATTTAATAATTTTCTAGCATTTCAAATGGCTTCTCCAAAGTTACTGTATGGTAGAATCCATAACAGGATTTCTCTACAAAAGGAATGCTTTTTATATGCATAAATGACTAGTCAATGTAAAATATACATCAATACATGATTTTTAAAACACTAAGGAGGGCTTTCTGGTTTTATAAGAACCAGTAAACATGGTACGCAATGATGGTATCTTTTTTATAGGCCTTTTTATGGACACTCGAAAAAAACCCTCTCAAAAACTCAAATCAAAACAAACCCCACACACATATTCATATATATTTTTTTGCCTTGTGAAAGGTCTTCCCTTATCCTATCTCTCCTTGCTCCTAAACAGTAACCAGCAAAATATAGTTTCTTCACTCATTTCCAGGAGCTATTTTTCCCAGCTGGGTTCTTAAGCTGCACACTGCACCCTGTAAAAAATATTTAGTCTGATTTACAAAATCTATTTCTCTCCTTGGGCCTTTAAACTGCAGTTGCAAAAGTGATAAAGGTGTTCTCATTCAGACTTTTATTGTTCCTGGGCCCCTTGCCACCTGTTTTTATTTTCTCCCTCTTCTACTTTCTTCACAGCTTTTTTGTTCAGGCACCACACTTGTCCATCAAAGCTGATTCTGAGTAACAGAATCAAAGAAGCTTATTCTGCTCAAAAGTGCAAATTGTTGCAACTATGAATGAAAGCATTGTCCTACAGACTAAAATCATAATTCAATCAAATTTAAGGATATTTAAATATAATCCAATCTTGCTTTATATTCTAGGCAAACTTATCTTCTGAAGCCATCATTGCTCTTTGATGGTCTGGTCTTTGAGTTATCCCTTTTGTCACTTGTCCCACTGAATCTCTGGGCTGGTGAGCAGGGCAAACATGCCAGTACCCCAGCAGAGCATTCCAATTCCTAAGGAAAGAAATGGAAGCAGTTTCTTTGTATCAGTCACAGCCTGATTCACTGAGCAGTAAAACAACAAAAAGAAAAAAAGATGCCTAAACATTTTCACAAGAAGCCTTAGATTAAAAGGATTATAACTGCCTGTAAAACCCACAGACTTCATGAAGCATCCTTGCTTGCCCTACCAACCTACTGAAACCATTTTCAATATTTGCATGTGATGTTAATTATGCATGTGGGTATGTCCATAAAATTCATGTGTATCATTGAGTGTGCAGAAGAAGAAACAGAGATTTAAAAGGTTAAAAAATCAAAAAGCTAACACTAGACAGTTAGCTGTTTGTCCACACGTTTCAGCTACAAGTTTACTCAAAGCACACTCCATTTTTCATCTGATAAATCTACCTCCACTGTTACCTCAGACAATAAATGTGACTTGATATAAGGATCTTTTTTCTTAATGTCTGTCCTCATTAAAATATTCTACTTCAAAGGAATGAAGTAGTTCATACAGAGTTCAAATGAATATGGTTTGATTTTGCAAAAAGTATCCTTTTCTTAAGTGTTGCCGCTTCATCACTGCAGCGTGAATTAAACATGAATTCATGATAAAATCATCAAAATGCAAAGACAAAGTGATGGTAGAGGGATCAAAGGCACCTTCTTAGTTGCCAGTGATATTCAAAACAGCAAATGAATTTGAAGTACACAGTGCTCACACAGTCTCCTAGGACAAGTGCACATGAAGTGTGCAAAGAAACTCTTTATCTTTGTGTCCCAGCAGCAGAACTGAAATAAACAGAGGACAAATTCATTACTAGTATTATTATTATTATTATTATTATTATTATTATTATTATTACACTCAGATGGGGTAACAGTCATCAGATTAGCTCTTCTGAACAGTGCTATGACAGGTCACTGAGAGTTTCTCACCATCACTGTGCAAGTTGAGTGGGAACAAGAAACTCTCATCCAAGTTTTTCAGAGTGCTCTTAATCAGAAACACATTAATTGTGTCAGTTTTGACAGCGCAGAAGAAACTATATTAAAGAGTTCAGGTTCACAGGCTGAGCATTCAAAATGAGTATGAAATGCAGCTTTCCAGGCTGGGTGTTCAGAAGCATCACCACACAAAAAAATATGTGGTGTAGGACTGAATTTTTCTCAAGAGGTCTCACTTTCCCCATGCTACGCTCTTCTGTCTTCTGCTAGGGCACAGAGGCTCTGGAGATGTCACTTGTAATATTTTTTTATCTAATATGGAAGCTGTCCAGTCCACTTAGTCATTTCACACAGACGACAGACAAAATAGCATATGGTAATGATTTGCAGTCACAGATGCCCTTGCTGAGATCTGAAAGGGGAAAGACTCTGTATCCATTACTGCTTCCCTGTAAACCTCATCCTCTGGGGTATAGAAATTGTCTCTTTTGTTAGATATTATTATTCTCTGATTAATAATGATAGTGTTGATTTAAATGTGGGCAAGAGAAGCAGCAAAGCACTATCAGATCAGCACTGAATACAAGGCAGCTGGAGGTGCAGTGCTGCTCTGGGGGGGACCCTGACATGAGGCACACGTCTCGCCACCAGAGCCACCCTGCAGATTTTATTAGGGTGGCTGCTGACATCTCTGGTGAGGGCAGAAAGTGGGGCATGTTGCCCTGCTCCCCCCTCCCATGTCAGGATGGGGCTCGATTTCTCACCCAGGTTCAGCCCCCATATCCCAGGAAAACCCCATCCCCAGTATTATGCTCCCAGGCTGCTGGACGTGGAGTACATCAAGTAATGAGGAGAAACTTAGAAAGATTTTGCATGACCAGTTCTCCCCTAATTATCTGACATGGTCATGCATATAAATGGTTGAACCACAGATGTTATTTGTTTTAATGCATGAAGGAAGGATGACATGCTAACGTTTTTCAGATGATGTTTCAAGGAAGAGAAGAACCTAAGGCAAGCATTTCTAAAATTCACCTTAATGAAGACTGTGTAATACCCTTGAAGGATTAAGCAGTCCTGGCCTTGGCATATTCATCATTCTGCTCTTGTCACAGCACTTGATTGAATGTTTTTTCAAGAGGTAGAGATTAAATTGAACCAGAACTAATTGAAGGTATATTTAATAAAAGCATGATCATTGTAATGAGTATACAACTGCTACGCTAATGCTGAATAATGTTTAAGCTACTGAACAAGTCCATATTGTTTCACCTAATAGGATTCACTGATTATGAAATAATTAATTCTACCCTAATTTTGCAACACCATGTGAAAATGTGAAACCCACTCATAAATTAATTAATTCTCAAGTCAATAAAAGAGACAAGTGTCTGGGACTTACAACTGCTTCTTCTGAAATCAATCAAGGTATTATCACTTACTTGAGTCATACAGGATTGGTTTTGGTTCTTCGAGCACTTAGTGTAGCTATTATATTGTAATCATGTGTAATACAAGTCTGGCAGACATGGGCGAACACTGAGCAGCCAAAGCTGCTCTGAATCTTTTATTCATCTTTTATTACACTGATGTCCCTTCTCACAGCTTCAAAACCCTTACTTGTATTCTTGCCTTTATTCCCATTCTGCCACACACTCTCCACGTAGATGTCCTGCACATCTGGTCAGGACATTGAATTTGAATATGATAATATGACTTTCCAGTCATATTCCCAATTTCCAGTTCTGTTGCACAGCCTATTGGCACAGCTGCTTACAGAAAAGCAAATAGTATAACAGATCATCTCTTAAAAATCAAGTACTCTTGAAAGCAACAACAACTAAACAAACAACCCCACAAACAAACAAACAAACAAAGGAAATTAATAAATTAATAATCTACAGCCGCAAGTATACATTCTCATTCCTGGAAATAACTTTCTTTTGTTCAGTCAGTGCTTGAATTACCATATGCTAGATGCAATTTTAATTTCCTTTTCCATCCTTTTTAGTCTAAGGAATAGCAAGATCTATTAGGCCCTATCATACAGACCTGGCAAGTATGTCCTTCCAAAACCATGCAACTAACAAATGTATGAGAAAAACAAGAAAGCAACATTATTCTTTAAATGGTAGGAGGTAAAAACTTTTAGCTCTCCCACTTAGGCAAAGACATTCTCCGATTACCCTTATTCTTGAGCATATGGAAAGGAACTGGCACTGGTCTTGACCTCAGCATTTACGAACAACAACTGGGCTTCTTCCATCACCCCATCACCAGACAACATCTGCATATAAACTCTGATTCTAGTTCCCAATTATGCTTATGGGTTTTAAACCATTCAGTCAAATACCTTTGTAAGATATTTGCCAATATTTACTTACTTTACAGGAAGTAAATACTCAGCAGGTTTCAAAAGTGATATGAAAACACCATTTCAGGGGCCAACCAAGAGTTTTAACATGACAGGCTTAAAGGTGTTGCCAAACGATGTTACTTTCATTTGATTTCTCTAACCATGGAAACAAAAAAAACTTTCAATCCAGCATTTAAACGAGCACCGTGTTGCTCATTCAATCTCATTATTCCTGTAAAAACTCATTTTAGCGTCCCAGCATTTAAAAAATTAATATAGGAACGTATTTACTGGTGCTTTTTATTTCTCCCTCCACTGCTTTCAAAGGAGATTCCAGAAAACCTTCAAGTTGTCTTGGAAATACTATGGATATCAGAGCAACTCTAGAATCCTGCAAATTGCTCTCCTGCCCTTCAATGCTAGCAAAAACCCATTCAGCTGCCTTCTACAAGTCTGAGTTGCCTTAATTAAAGAAGGGAACAGAAACCTGAGAAGTTAAATCTTACTAAAAATGCCAGAGCCAAGGGAATGCAGCAGAGATACACGAGTTAGACAACAGCTCCAACATCATGTATGAACACTGTACAAAAAACACAAGTACTTATAAACTATCAAAAATAAATAAATAAAAATAAAATAAAAGAAAAGAAAAAGAAAAAGAAAAAAGAAACAAAAGCAAGCACCAAGCCCCAGAAAAGTCTGGTATGAATCAGCCAAGCTTTATTCAAGCACATCTTAGAAGAAAAGTAAGGGAAGAGACATTTCTAAGAAGATGTAGAAAAGCTACTCATTTCTGGATGTCTCTCTCCTTCTGGTAGCTTGACACTTCTTTTTCATTCCCAACGTCACATCAGTCATAAATCAAAAACAGAAAAGCAGCATAACAGGTGGCAGAAAACATCTTGAAGGTGAGATAACGCCAAAGGAGCGGAGCTGGCTATGGCAAATAGCCGTTAAATTGGCAAAAGGAAGTGAAAATGGAAATAATCAACTCCAACCTGGATCAGAGAGCAGACAGAGAGCAAGGGCACATCCAGCCTCTTTAACTGCCCGGTTCTGTACTGACACCACAAGAAAGAAGGAGAAAAAGGCACTGGATGAATTGCTTCCCTTTTTGCTTTTAAACAAGAAACTTTGTATATTCACCTGAATCCTCCCTATTACACTGGCCATAGAAATTTTGGAACAATGTCTCTGCAAGGTCCACTAAATACCTAAAGAAGAGGGAAATTAAAAAAAATCATGATGGGTTTATTTTTGGGATCCCAAAAGAGGTTGCAATTGTCTTGTGTTTGACAGGCATTTGTCCAAGACAAATGTGCCCTAAAACATTTATAATCCAAAGACCAGGAACATAAGGATTGCTACACCCACCTTAAAGTGGGGTAATTCAGTAGTTGTCTGGAATCTCAGCAGTAGAGCAGAAGCGGAACAGAGATTCCTGTCCCCATTAAATCATCCTTCCTCACAAAATCGTTCTTAATTCCATTATTTCCCTTTTTTTCTTCTTTTCCTTCCATACTCTTAATTGTACTAATAAATAGTAGAAGATAAGTGTATTAATTTACAGTTCAATTAATTAAATGTTTAAATATATCTGCAAAGTAATTGTCTTACAAGGCTAATACTTATAATTATCCTGCAGAAGTGAATGGATTCATGCTACCTAACAATTTTTCTCTTCTGACCCAACCTCTTTCATAAACTGCTGTTTTATTTCCTCTCAGTCCGTGAGATATAGAGCAGGGGTTTACAATGGCTGATGAACATCAAATATGAAGCCCAATTCTGTACAGGGGGAGCAAAGTGAAATATCTAATACACAGGTCAGGGACATGTGAAATGGAGTCCAGACTCTTCACCATTGTATCCATAATTCAGTTTACTCCCTACAGAGTCACTCTGAAGGCCTGTGGAAATCACAGCCATAAATGTTGATTGTAACACAGAGGCACCCAAAAAGATCAGAGGTATGTGTTTGGTTTAGCAGCCTTCATAATTAATACTGGGGTTTTTTAGGATAACTTGCCTCTAACTTTGTGTTTGTTGAGGAAAAACGAGTTCTTGCATTTCCCATAACAGCTGTGTTCAAATTAATTGCAGCCCTCTCTCTTTCACCTCTTCCTTCACATCTTCTCACCTGCACATGTGCACACACACACTCGCTCTCCCTCAAGCATGCAGAAGGTTGGAATTATTTCAGGCAGAGAATAAGTTCCCCTTTTTGAGTTAAACCGTACACGTGGGGCTTTCTCTTAATGATGCCTGGTAAATGAGGTCCTATACAAAGTCAGGCACTACCTCATGTATTTTAATGAATTGCACAGGAAGAAGGCTACCTGTGCTTAAAGGAAGCAACATTCACTCCATACCAATTAGGTTACATATACTGGGCAGTATATCATGCCCATGCTGATGTAAATTAGAAAAGCATCATTAATTGCACAATATTCATAGCTATAATGGATAATAAAGTATAAATAATTAAGGTAGGGAAGCAGCTTTGCTTTGTTTTAATTGAACCACTGGAATCATGCTGATTTACATGAAGTAGTTCTCAGCTAACGCTTTCCTGAAAAAGAGAAAAATATCTTTGTAAATGTTAAGAGTTTAGCACACTTCAGACTAGAGCTGATGAATTGTCATGCCAAAATAGACTGTGTCTTTAGTGTGATTATGTGAAGGCACAAGCAAATGCATTTGATGGCATACTTCTGATTCATTAGCAATTTATGTTAGGAACAGCCTCCATGAGACCTTAGGCACAGAACATTTCAGCTCCATCACTCCAAAGTTTGGCAAAGGTTAAACAAGAAAGAGATTTATAATCTCTGCCATGTAAATTTAGCGACAGGTGCTTCTCTCAACACACTAAAACAGAAATAAAATATCTAGATTATTTATACTAAGTGAAATAAAATAAGACAACTTTCCACATGCAGTCACTTTTAAAGGATAGAATTTCTTTTTTTCTCTGTCATATGTGTCCTGCTGAATTATCCATCAGCAATAGCATGTCACCAAATATTCCTCTCAAAACATATTGTAAATTAAAATCACGTGAGGATTGGCAGAACAAATTATCTTGGTTTGTTAGCTTATCCATATTACTGGCTCTATTTTGAAAACCAATTACTAAAGCAAATTATGATTCAATGCACAGATGTACAATGCAGCAATTAATTTTTCCTCTCCTACTAATTTTTTTTTCTGTAATGTAATATTTGCACTGGTTTGTGACCATTTTAAATAATCAAGGTAAAAATACCCTGCTAGCTGAAGCAATCTAGAAAACATGATTTATTACTCTATGGATTGTTTACACTGTTTCTGTAGAGAAATAAATTCTTTTTTTTCCTTTTAGATACACTTAAATAAGATTACTACTTCTTTGTAATTGTCCTTCTGTATGCTGAAAAAAAAAAAAGAAAGCAGCATCTAAAATACCACTATAAGGCAAAATGTAAAATTTAGGAAGCTGAAAACAATGCATTGTGAAAATTCTTTCATATAAAATACTGGACAGTCTTGTAGGAAAAAAGATATTTCACTTCTTAAATCCAGCAAAAGAAGAGTTAAGGTAATGGAGAACAACTCTGTGAAATTTGGTGAGATTTTTACATTTTTAGTAAAGTTAAAAGCATTCACTTACCACAAATCAATAGAAATACAGATACACAGAATCATGTGTAATAAAGCTGCAGCATTGGTTGCATTAATAACTGCAGACATCTAAAGGCTTCTGTATAAAAAAGTACTCCTTCTCAGTTTTGTATAGAACACACTGATTTGTGTTATACACCTTCCTTCATTTCACAGATGAAAGTTTAATGTTTTTTCACACCTTTGTTTGGTTAAGATGCTCCACCTCTAAGTTCTACCATTAGAAAATAAGTGAAAATGCGTTTATCATCTAGAACACAAAGCTTTGTTAATTTCATTTTTCTTTTGAACTTTTATGAATTTCTACATACTAAGCTAAACTATACTTTTAAATGAATTAAGGATCTGATTATCAGTAAGATATAACAATACTTTGGGTACAGTATATCATTATCCTATTTCTATGTATGCAGAAATTAAGATAGAGATCTGCAAATATTCCTATCTGTAGTGGCACGCGATTCCAAAACAACCAATGCAACCTCTTGTACATGTCAATTCAAACCTGTTCAGATAATCGCTAAAACCTAGGGATCAGATATTCTGTGCTATTTCTCCAGTGCATCCAGGATGGATTTCATGACTCCAACAATAGAGTGAAACTTCTGTTTCTCCTTGCCATTTCCTCCCTTTTACTTTCCACCTCGACTGTGGAGAAGTTATTTTCTATATTTACACAGAGATGTATCACTGAGCATAAACCTTAGGTATGGAAAAATTTATGGCTTTCAAACTTTTTTTCTTTTAAAAGATATTTTTCATTTTAACCAAAACCAGCTGTTCTCTTTTCTGGGTCATCTTCAAATTGCACTGTATTTGATTTATTTTTCTTTGAGGTGTGACTCCTAGTCTAATTTTTCCTTTGTATTTTCAAAGTTCATGCTTGTGTGAGTACAATTTAAATCAATATCTCAACCCTATGGAATTAAGTGCTTTTGCAAATGTAACCTTTTGTGACAGAGTGTCTGCATATGCTCTGAAATAGATTCCACAAAAATAAAACTATCTTTGCAAAATCTGCAGTCAGATCCTTCTCACCTCCCTTTCATCACTTAACTGGCACTGTGGGTTTCTGTGCATGGTCTAGATCATCTTGAGTGTCACAGATGTCACAGAGAGCAAGGCAGTAATTGAGGCATTGCAGTTCTAGCTAGCAGGGAACAGTCATGCTTTTATCCAAGAACTCATGGAATCCTCATGGCTTGGGTGCAGGAGGCATCCCATGACATGAAACAGCTGCCCACAGTTCAGAGGCTCCTCCCTGCTAATGCACACAACCTAGAGATGTTCCTGTCACCTGCTTTTAGAGACACATACATGGCTTTTCCATTGGCTGATCGATGTCTGTCAGCCCATATTCCAAAAAATAAAAAGCAATTGAAACCATCCTGTGTATAGGATTTCAAGTCTATGTTTTCTTGGGTAGAAGCAGGCAAAACAAACTCTTAAACTGGAAGATGTAATTGATACTAAAGGCCTTACTCCCCATGAGACTCTGCCCTACCCATGATTCTTACAGAAACGATGCCTAACGAGAGAGAGCAAGGAGCTAATATTGAGTATTGGCAAATTATTTTCTTAGAGAGTCATCTGTTACTTTTCAAAAAAAGTCATTGCCAAAAAGAAGCCTGTGAAAGCGAGGTCAGCACCCTTTCTGATCCGCCTGCTGGAGGGAGACATTTGGGAGCAGCCCGTGTTTTGTTCCAGCATGCTGAGTGCCAGACACTACAGCAGCCTTTCCAGAAGGACGAGACACTTCCATCCAAAAAGCTTGAGAGACGGCCGCTCTCTGCCCACACAGAGCCTGTGGCAGCACCTCAGCAGCTCCTCCTGAAACGCTCTTTCCCTGCCAGTGGCCTTATCCTTGCCCCACAGTCTGATGGAAAAAGAGAACTTGCACCTGGTGCTCAAGCCTAGAAGTCTGTTGCCTTGTCTGACCTCCAGATGGGTGACGCTCCTCCTTCTCTAGCCTGGAAGACAAGGAAAATATTTATAAGATCTGCCTGTGACTTTAGGTACACTTATTACCAAAGCACAGCAGCCATGGCTTGAGCGTGGTCACCCCCTGGGGCAGCCCTAAACAGGGAAAAAGTGGGAACATGACTCATTGCTTCCCAAAAACAGTGAACTTTTTCTCCTGACAGCCAGCTCCCACATTTGGCTGGCAAGAAGGGAAAGCAAGCTTTCATTATCACTTCTTCCAGCAAAGTACAAGAAGGAACAAGTTATTTCCTTCCTGCAGGAGGCCCACTGCCATCCCATAGTGGGAAGTAACAGGAGAGAAGGAGGAGGGGAGAATAGGTGAACATCCCTTTCAACTCAGCAACTTTCAAGTTTAACTATGACCTGATTTTCTTTCCTCTCTCACAAAGAGCACAGATCATCACTGACAAATAAACAGTTACAGTGAATGAAACAAAAACCAAACAAAACATTGTCTTTTTTCTTAATTACATTTTAGGTTTCACTGCTGCTTGGGCTTCCAAAAGAGCAGTCAAGTTTCTCTGGGGTGCAGAGAAGATTCAAGCCTGCTTCAGACCAATACTTGCAGCCACCTTTAACACAACAAGGCAACAGTTGTTTTCAGATGTACAAATGAGTTTAATAAGGGTCCCAGCAAGACTGAAATCATGGTTGACTTGTCACACCTCCAGCCCCCCAGGCTACATTCAGTTATTGATCTGTTTCTTGCTTCCACTGAGCAAACACTGTCAATCCACCTCTGTCAGAACCCAGCCTGCAGCATGCAGCAGGCACTGTTATTACTATTTAAGTGATAAATGAAACATGCATTTCATTCAGCATGTTTGTGAGGCAGAAAATATTTATTTTTCTAAAAGCACAAATACATAAGAAAGTCAGCAAGTTGCTTCCTTTTCTGTTTCTTGCTGCAAGCAGTAATCATATTTACTGAGCTCCAGGTAGAATTGCCCATATGAAACAAAATGTTGCTATTAAACTTTGGTGTTTTGGTTGAGCATCTTTGGAATAAATATTACAGAATTAAAAAAAAAAAAAGAAAGAAAGAAGGAAAGTAAGGACTCATTCCAAGACTCACTAAAGCCTGTGAGTGTCTTCAGTGGACTTCAGTGAATAGTTTTTATACAAAAGCTTGGAAAAATACAAACATTCAGCCCAGTTTCACAGGTCATGGGTTATTTGGCAGTTCTTTCCTCACACATAAGAGCATTGCAGATTATATTTCTCTCCCTTGTGCATGGAGAGGGAGAGGCTTACTCCTGCCTGGGGATGCCAGATGATCCTACCTCTCCTGCAGAAAGACATTACAGGCTTCAGAAGATCTGGCATGCTGTCTGCATGGGTCATCATGTCATTCTTCTCAAAACCTTTATGGTGAACACCTCAGTCCTCCAGGACCCAAAGCAGTGAGTCCCGGGCTGGCACACATTGGCACACACAGGATTTACACCTCAGTGAGACATCCACAGGCCCAAAGCTGAATGTATTATGAGCCTTGCTGAAGTCACTTCATTATGAGGGCGCAGTGGGAGCATATTTACTATTATTTCTCCAGTAGCCCAACAGATCTTGCACATTCAGTGCAGGTTTGTGACCTTATTAGAGGGTTTAAAAAGCATTTGGTTATTTCATCTCTCTTGAAGCAGATGGAAGAGGAGACAAAGCCTGCTGGCATTGGAGGAAAGTTCTGTCTCATGATTACAGTCACAGAACATTTATATTCAACCCATACTTTCTTGCTCCAAGTCATTCTGAACAATGTGGAGAGGATCCAGAGCAACAGCAAAACCCCTCAGTAGCTTCTCCGTTTTCCAAAGAGGATAAAGATGAAGATAAAAGAACTTTTATTGTAACATTCTTCCTTGTTCACTAAAGATCCTCTGCCCACCAAAAAGGGGCAATTTTCCAAGTTAATAATGCAAAAAAAGCATTTCTATTTGCATCCATTGGCCTCCTAAAATAACACCACCTGTACCCAGCAGTTTTTCCTTTCTTGAGGCCACAAGAGGACATTAAAGTCCTCATGTCAACCAGGACTACATCCTGCAACAATTCAAGAGCTTATGATCCTGCCAGTGTCAGGCTTGGTGTGCTGGAGAGAAGGGGCTCAGAGCTGGACTCTGGGGCAGGAGAATTTCTCCACAGGAGGAAGAGAAGTTGGGATCTTTCTGCCACAGTGCTTTCAAAAACCACCTTCACACACTGAGGAACAGCTTATTGCTGGGTATTAGCCAGGATCACCAAGGTCAAATATTTTTGATCAGGGATTTAAAAATTCTGCTAGTTGCACCAGCTGGACAATTTATTCCATACCTGTTCATTCACTCCTAAATCATGACTGACTGGTGCTCCCCTCATGTTTTATGCTGAAACTGTGTAACAGGCTCAGTTTCCCCACCCCCTGTGTACTCTTCCTGTTCCTTATAAAACATGATAAACAGACTCTTCTTACCTAACCTTGAGTTGACAAGGCATTTAAAGCTTTCAGTATATCATTCTTCCTGGGACTAAAAATGTGAAGAGTACTCCCTTGCTTAAGCAAACAATCTGAAAAACTCAATCTTCAAATGTGTCTTCCACTACTTAAAATTTATTTACTACAATTATTGTCGGGGTTGTTACACAATACATGTTATCTTACTACATAGATCCAGAAACTATGAAGATTCAACTTCAAACATTATTAGCATTCAATATGCCCTGGATATATCCTACTTAATAGAAAATCAGATTTAGCATGGCGCTATTAAATTTTTTTTTCCCTTCAAGAAGTCCTACCCTAGTTTGTATGTTCTTTTTTAAATACAAGATAGAAATGCCAAAGTCTTCTGCTTCAAACTGTAAGAGAATAGAGCAAGAAAGTCGACACTGCATCTGCCCTCCAGCACCTTCATTACCTCCAGCAAACCTTTACAGGGAGGAAAAAGCAGATGGGGAAACCACCTGGAGACAATTCCAGCAAGAGAAGGAGCCTCTCAGATGGAGATGGAAGTGGTTATTTCCTGGATGAGGCTGTCATGAGAAAAACAAGTGTGGGAGTGGGAAAGTCTATTAGATTTGAGAAGAAAATGAACACATCAATTTGGGAATGATTACCTTCAGGGACAGACTGGAGCAAGCGAGAGTAAAGGCTGGATCCAGTCTTTGCACTTTCAAGGTTCACTTCTTACAGTCTCTGGATAGTTTGCTCCATAGACCTGCTAAAATGTGTTTCTGTCCTAAAATGTTTCAGACATACTGAAGCAAAGCAGCACTATGCACTGCAGTAACAAGGATCTCTCTTTCTCACAGACTAAATTCACTGCTAGGGATTTCACGCAGCACACTCTAAAATTATATTTGTCATCTGTGATCTATTAAGCCTCCTATCTACAGCAAGCTAATTAGATTTTCTGAAAAGTTACCAGTTACCAGCTACAACCAGAACTATGGTCAGACAGGATTACACCTTAAGATGCATTCACATATGATAGCACACATGGTTTGGATTAGAAAACACAACAAGAACAATTTGTTGAGACGTCATGGTACCATGCCCAGATTATATCATTTTCTAAGACTGAATCAGGGAAGGAATTATCCCTTTCCCACAGATGTAAAAGGAAAATAAATTAAGAAAAAAAATAGAATTGGTCTCAGAAAGTTTGCAATATGGAAGACAAGAAAATCTCCTGGTTTGTGAAAGGAATGGCATAGGTGTCAGCCAGTGGCCATAAAAAAGATCCAAATTAGACCTGAAAACTGGGGGGTTTGCACCAGGGAAAGTAAAAAGAGGAACTAGAGCAGGCAAGCCACAGACTCCCTACCAGCAACTGGAAGCAAGATGTGCATCTAATGAGGCTGGAGAAAATGGCCTTTTGTCTGCCAAATGCATGGACACAGCAGTAAGAAACCTCTGAAGCAATTCCCCATTAATTTTCCTGTGCTCTAAGGAAGGCTCGTGGCTCCACAGCTGTGTGTTGTTATATGATGTACAGGGACAACACAGTAAGTCCATGACAAAATGCCAGCTAAAGCAAGGAGCTGGAGGGCTAGAAACAAAAAATGCTGCAGAGGGAGGCATACACCATGAGCAGGTTTGCCTGTGGAGCAGGCATGGAGCTCTACAGGGAGGGGATCCTAACCCAGACCAAACCCAGCACTCTCTTCTGAGACCACACATTCTTCTGTCACTGCTGCCACCAGACAGAGGGACAGCACTCAAAGACAGGAGTCACCAAGCACAGGTACTGAGCAAGACTTAACCCTATTTTCAGGGCAGGAAAACCAACCCATGAAATTATTATTCTTTTCTTCAATTACTTGGATTTTTTTTATTCTGATAGTCTGAGGAGCTGGCAATGCAAGTACTTGGCCACCAGGTTAAAATAGGTATTTGAGTCAAATTACTGGCAGCAGAAGGGACCTTTTCCCTCTTGGTAGAAAATAACACTTCTGAGGTTGTTTTGGGTCCACTTATCAAAGACATAGATTCCATCTGTTCTTCATAGCAAGCTCAGTTATCAATATTTGCATCTCTGTGGGATATCAAGTAATACTTTGATACTAAAGTAATTCAAAAATCTACTGTTCAATTTTGTTCTTCCATTATGAATGATATTATCTTTTAATTATGCATCCATCCTGTCACCAAGTCCAGCAACTTCTCATTTCCATCTGCAAAAAAAAATTAAAAACTAAAATGTCTTCTTTTGGGTATGGAAAGCCCCCCAGTACTCCACTGCCTGGAACCTTCCCTCCTTTTGCTCAAAGACAACCTTTCTGCTTCACTTCTTCTTGATTTACACTGACAAATTTGCTTTTTATCCTTCTGTGCAGTGTGAGCTTCTGAGATGTTTTATGTCCCCATAAAGATGAAGCAGAAGTTGGTCTTCTCTGGTTTACATTTGGGGGAACGGCAGCTAGAAATCTTTACCTCTCCAGCACATGGCATATAAAAAGCATGAGAAGATTTGCAGCCTGCTCCGTGCTGCTTGATGTTTCCTGTGTCTCCAGTTCTTTGGAAGGATGGATAGGGAAGCAGCGAGCTCTGAAACAGCAGATGAATACAGTCTGGAACAGACTGAGGCTTCTCTTGTCAGCTTGGTCTATTGCCTCTGGAGGAACTAAACGGTCACAGGCCAGCCTGGCGTCTGCTGATGCCTCCCAGGAGAAAGATAATGTAGAGGAAAGAGCACAGATCTTCAACAAATTTATGGCTCAGTTCATCCACTTCTACTATTCATCAGGATATTGTAGTAACTCAACTTATGCGTTACCATGTTCCTAGAAATAGCAATTCCTTTATTTGCTCTGTCTGCAGTGCTATTTCAATAGCATTTTTCTTGGTATTTAGGCAATCTCAGCTAACACAGTTATGCCCTAATTTTATTAAAAAATGCTATCAAACCATAAAGCCATTATATAATAATAAGACATAAGTTCCAGTCTTGCAATACAGCTACCCCCTCTAGCATCCTTGGATTACAGAAATCCTAGAGCAGCCCAAGTCATTTTACTCTGATAATGGTGGGCACAAAGACCCTAAACACAGAGTGTGTTTACTATTAACATAGAATACATTGAGAAATTCTGGGGATTTAGGAAACATTTTCTTATGGTACAGTTGGGAGGAAGGCTCCACACTGGAATTCCTTCACCTCACAAAAATACTCTACTGGAAACCACCTACACGGTTTCCAAAGGAATAGGAAAGGAAGATCACAACAAACTGCTTATGAAAAGGGCAGGAAAGGGCCTACAGAAAATACTGGTGGATGCTCACTAAAAGCTGAACAGGTAACTTCATTGGCATCATCAGGTCCCCCATCAGTGTTCCTCTGATACGAAAGATGGGAGCTTTCTACTTTCAGGATATTATTAATATTTACCTAGAAACTAATCTAAGAATACCCACACAGATTAGAATCCCAGCTTTTAAACAATGTTTTATTCAAGACATTTTCCATGGGATCAGTAGTCAAAATTGCCATCTGAAACATATTTAGCCCATTTCAAGATCTCATTTGTGTTTAGGATCTGAGTTTAGCCCAAGCTCTCTACTCAACACATAGCAAAAGAAAAATTGGGCTAATTTGACCATAAACATGTACCAGCTGAAATTGTTCTATATTAAATTTTGTAATACTCCTCATGCACAACATCAGCTTTCTTGTAACCTCTGTCCCCAGGGGGTGTGATGTCTAAATGAGTGTCTAAAAGAAGAAAAACTTTTCAGAAAAAACAATATTCAAAGTGAACAAATGTATTTACTATTTTAGTAACCTGAGTTTTTATGTATTATTCTTGTTATCCAAAACAAACAGAAAATATAAGCTACAGTTAAATAATTCATGAAACTGTAAAATAATAATTAAAACCCCCATATTTTTATAAAAGTATAAAATTGTAGGACTGTAGAATCAGGCCCAGTGTATAAACTTGTATTAATAGCATATTCCATGTATTATCATTACGATCATCAAACCCAGAAGAAACGGCCCGTGGAAAAGCAGGGTTGTGTTGAAAAATCAACACAGTACAGCTCACAAATGCATTTATAGGACTACTGAAAAGAATATTGGTAGATTTCATCTTGATTTTAATTTGCACTAAAATTCATCTGAGAAGCCATTATACCATAAAGGGTAGTAAAGCCGGTTAATAATCCTATTCAATAATAAAAACTAAAAGAATTTTTAATAGTTGAGCCCTGGTTTGACATTGAAATAAATTGATGTGATGTATCAACAAAAAGCCTAACACTGCAGAAAATGGAGAGAATAATATGTATTATTCTGTCCCTTGACTTTTTCTAAGGTGGTTACCTTAAAATACATAAAGATCACTGAATACCTAAGGAAACAGATCAGATTTGATATTTGAAAACTCCTTTATTTCTTTTGGCTGGTACACCTAAAATAACTCAGTTTAGTAGGAAAGAAATTTACTAGACAGTTTATAAAACTGTTTTTCAATGGTTACAGCACTGGAACCTGACTAGTCTCATTTTGATCCATGATAAAATCATGGTCATAGGAAGTAGAGCTGATCAAAACTATTTCACAGACAGAAAGTTCATCAAGACCCACAGATTTGGAGAAAATGGAAGTATGACTTGGGAGATAGTGAACTGGTCACATATTTGCTTTCAGTTCATGAAATGGTTTGAAAAAAAAGAGAAAGGGATTTTAGAAAAGTTTAAATGGGCTTTCATCTTTAAGTAGACACAATTTTTTATGGTCATGTGTAGAAGGAATATTTGAACATATTATTCCAAAACAGTCCCAGTTGTGGGACTATATACAGTTTTAAAGTATATAAAACTGGACTTAAAGAGGAAAAAAAATATTTCTTTTGTTTGAATATATACAAATATCAGTCTACAACAAAAATATTATTTTCAGGTCTACTTAAATTATTTTAAATTATTTTAGTTTTCAGCTGAGGTACAATATCTGTGTTCATTATGCTGTCAGATATCTTGGGGGAACATTTTTAAGAATACTTTTTTGTATTTATGCTTTTAAAAAAGTTTCCTAATGATGGAACAGCTTTCTTTCCTGTGCATTATGCATTATATAAATCCCATAGAATGGAAAAAATAGCATGAAAAATAGGTATCACTGATGAATAGTACCTGAACATTAGAACCAGAAAAATTGGTAATCACTACAAATATCAAATTACCTCTTTGAAGGTTTAATATTTCAGACAGAATGCTTGTTTCTATTTTTATCTTGATCAGTTAACAGCTTAGCCTAGCCTTACGTATCTGCCCAGAGAGGCATTGTTGATTTTTCTCTTAGCTTTTCCTCCCTAAGAGGTCAAAACACAAAGTTTGACGCACACCCTCTTGCCCAAAAGCAGATAATTGAACAAGTGTATAAGCCCTTTTCTTCCTAATTTTCTTCCAGCTGACTTGTAAAACTACATGCTCTTTGTAAATATCTGTGACTTCTCTTATTTTTTTTTTTATTTTTTTAGAATCTGCATAAGAAAAACACCCATTTCACCAAAGGCTTTAGAGCTTTTATACACAAAGCCTCTAAGTCAGTGCATCTTTTTCAGCACACAAACATTCTGCAGGGTACATGATCCAGTGACTCACACCATCACACTTCCTCAAAAAATATTACTTCCTGTAGTGCCTTTCCCTATTCTGGAAATTTTAAAAGGAGCATAGCCATGCCCTGCTCCAAAGCCTAAAAAGTATAGAAAAATATTTCAAAGAATAAAAAAATATTTTGAAGTTCATGACCGAAAGCTCTGTGAGAGTTTTCATGCACCAAATTATTCTTCTACCAGTGGGAATCAGCTCAGCACCTCACCTGACAATAAAGACACAGAAAGTGAAAATAACAGCATAAGTTTTAGTTGAAAAACCATCATTTTATGCTACACCTAACTATCAGGAATTCATAAAAGAACCAAGCAGAATATTGGATCTATGCTCCAGCCAAGATACACCTCTAATTATTCTAACCCTTTTAAAAAGCAACATGCTTCTGTCATAAAAAAAAAATACAACAAATATTGAGAGGAAAGGGGTAAACTTTTAATCTATCCTCAAGAGTCTCAGCTTTCAGAAGAGAAGAAAAACTAGTTTAGACTTGGGGAAACCTCCCCTAAGAAAACCAAACTATTATCCGTGATGCATTTAAGTCCCCAAAGACCTTGAAATGTTTATCTTCACAACATGCATCTTTGAAAGCATTAACTGCTTGTTCAAGGCACGAAATAAAGGAAAAGATGCATTATATCAAAGCATTAGGCTCAAGAAAGGTTAGAGGCAAATAACACAGAGGGTTAGGCAAGTAGGGGGAGAAGATGTTATCAATATGAAGCAAGATTGGAAAGGAACTCACAAAACAAGAAATTCTTTTCAGTTAAGAATTTTGGGAAACATTAGCTATAGTGTGTACTCCAACACACATGTGGAAGACCTGTGTGTTGCCTGATGATGAAAAGGACACTGAACAAAATGTATCTGGTGCATTTTCACCCTGGTGAAGGTTCTCCCCAAACAGATGACCGACCCTTATAGTAAAAATGACTGAATTTGTACCATATTTTAGACCAAGATGTACACTGAAGACAGACTAGAGAAGAGCAGTGAAGTGAGGCTTGTTACAAACTCTGGGCAGAGAATGAATAGCTCTGCTTTGCCATGTTGGGGTGATGCCTTTCAGGGAGTTTTGGCCTTTGCCTCAAAGGCAGGTAGATCCTTTATGCAACAGCTGGAGTTTTATGCCGTGAGTGATGTGAACTACCATGGTTTCCAAGTGGGAGATCCCCACTGAGATTTTGAACAGGAAAAGGGAGAATTTCCTGAATTCCAGTGAAGCACTGCAGTGTTTCAGACAACTCGGGGAAAGGGTTGGCAGCCTGTCCTTAGTTTACCATTACCAAATTTACTGTGAAATATTTCCTATATCTAACACTGTAAATGGTAACTTTTCTTCTGATGAAAACATTTCTTGCCTTGCATTTTTACTTCTACAACACTTTATACTTGCAAAAAAATTTATGATGGGGCTTTTTCCTCATCTCATAACACGGATGAAAGCTCTTTCCCTCTGTGACCCTCAGAGAATTTGAGTTCCTACACTCAGCTCTGATTCCTATCTTGCTTTTTCCTTTAATCCTACCTGGAGTCACTCAAAATGGTGCAGTGTTTACAATAGTGTGCTGAAGCTTTCCACGTCCATCTGATTAAATATTATTAATAATTCATAGTAATATAATAAATCATTTATGTTTCTGCAGAAGAATTTATCACACTGTCTTGCCTGAAACTCTTCTCTTTCGAGGTCCTATTTGTCATACACAAATACCACTGGCAGAACTCAACCAGAAAACATGTTTCTGCCAGTCAGACCTTACGAGGTAGGAGAGCTCCCTGATGACAGGATTGCTTTTGTAGGGTTAATTCTGCATGACTGCAACATTTCTCGAGTAATATTTGTTAAAGTTAAAAACCCCAACAAAGATTGTAAGCTTGGTAACAGAAATGCATGGAAATAAAATGGTCTTCCAACTATGGATAGAAGGGCACATGCAGGGGATGGTAACTTAGCATCAGCAGCAGTTAGAAAATTACAGCCTTTTGAAAACATTGCAATTAGTTATAAAAGTTTCGTGACTTCCTTTAAGTACTCAGGATGGACCCCATCTTTTTCAATGTGTTAGATGGAGAAGTGGTTTATTACTGAAGAACTTTTAAACCATTATTAGAATCAAATAATCTAGACCACGCCCTCAAGTACATTGCATAAAACCCCTTTTTGTCAGACACAAAGACAGAAGACCTCAGCAACTCCAGGCCTTGCTTGCCTTTCACATGGAATTGTGGCTCTCCACATCTGACAGCAAGACAATCAAGGATTTTATACAGGTTTTTTTCTATTAAACACAGTCCATAGAAAATGGGAGTCTTGGTCAAGCAAGGGTTTTTTTTCTTTCCACTTTCTAAATATTTTTAATCAGTCCCCGGTTCTGCCCTAATGGTGACAGTTTAACCTTGACCTGTGTGCTCTTGTGAGCTCAATATAGAGTCCCATTAAGTCAACAGCAACTGCTTCACTAGCAGCTGCTTTTGGGCCAATTACTTCACTGTGAAAGGGGACAGAAAACTCCCATGGCAGTTCAACTAAAATAGAAATACCAAAATTCTCCTACCAGTCCTCCTCAGCTGAATTGGATTCAACAAAGCAAGACCTCAGTTCAAGCCACCGTTAACTTTAAGCTGATAGCCAGAACTCAGTTGTAACTGTTACTACGCTGGAAGGACCTTGGTTGCTTCAAAAGGATGTTTGTTATTTCACCTCGACTTTTGTAAACTCATATTCTTCAACCTCTGTCTGTCCCTGAGGCCTTGCTTTCCTATTGTGGGAAAAATCAATCGTTGTCTGTGTTTTGCTAGGACACAGTGGCAATTTCCCCCCAGTAAACTCATAGTAAATTGAGTATTCCTGCCTTCCCTACAGAAGTGACTGCAAAACATATGGGAAAAGTCCACCAGAATATCCAGGCTCAGTATTTTAAGGTTGAAGGTCTTTCTTGGGTATGGTCTGAACGGACATCTGAAAAAATATTTCTTTACTTTGTTCTCATACTAAGTAACCTTGTCTGACTCTTTGGTCTCACGTCTTTCCTCTGAGAGTCTCCTTTCATTTAGCAGCATGCTCACAGGAACTTAACCAACTCCACACAAACAGCTAAGCCCTGGAAGACAGCTCTGGCAGGTAAGAGAAATGAAGGACTGAAAATTTCAGCAAATCTCCAGGAGGTGCAATAACAATGCTCAGCACATTGTCATCTTTCCTGTCATTCCTAGGTCAGTAATAGAAATCAATTTCTATATGAAACCAGCAGAACCTGGAGCTAGAATATTGCTGCAGGTGTTGGACGTCCTTTTATTTGAAAGCCTTCTCATGCCAATTCTTAAAAATCACTGGAGTTCTCAGCTCTGCACATAAGGTATGACTTCTTTTTGTGCACAATATGAGAATTCAATTACTCTGGGACCTATTCAAAGAATAGAACTGGAAAGCTTCAGCATAAATTCAAGTGGTGTTCAAGATGGATAATACACTTCAGTCGGTAACATCTGCATATCCAAAATACTGCACTACCCAGCAGAGCAATCAAGCCCTCTCCACAAACTCAGCAGGGCAGCTCTCCAGTCTGCTGGCTAAAAGGTCAGATGTTAAATGGGTTTCACAATACTACAGGAAAGCTTAGAATCTAACAGAAGAAAATAAGCCCTTTGCAGACTGTGACAAGGGTTAGATTAGTACATGGTCTGAAAAGTAGTGACAACAGCTTTAGGGTAATAAAATACAGTAAATCCTTTCGTTGTCTATTACACTATTGACAAGTAAAATTATACCAAGTCCATTATTTCAGTTTATGGAATAAACAAAAGTATGTTTGCGTTTTAGCTGGTCCTTTAGCTTGAAAACATAAACGGAAAGTGCTGATTGTGATGGATTTTTTATTACATATTTATTTCAATGAATTGAGAAATATAAGAAAACTACCGTTTCTGGCTGATGCACAATCTTGTTTCCCCCTACCTCTAATGTAAATATGAGAAAGCTGAAGCACTTAAATGCCTTAAGAACATATATTGAAATCCTAGAAGTACTTTGGCCATTCTGCACTGCTGCAGAGGTGAGCATTGAACTGCCTTTTGACTTTAAGCCAATTAATTCAACCATACATGAAGAATAAAGTCTCAGAAACATAATGTAGTCCATTTTAAAGAACTATAAAAACAGAACACAGGCCTTGAAACAGATTTAGCTACATCCTGTGCATATATCACAAGAGCAGCTGAAATTCATTTTGTTCCATTCTGTAAAACAAAACTAAGGGTGATTTAGCTCCATCCCTAGAGTAGTAGATCAAGCCCCAAACAAATCATAGCCAATTTGTGCTTTCCAAACCTCACTTTTCATTGGACCATCTGTTTATGTGTCCACTGATGCCACAGCATGTTTTATTCCAGATTTACGTCTTAAATATCACCTCCAAGACAGCAGATTAATACCATCCAGCCTATTCTCTCCAGTAATATTTCTAGTACTTTTCAGCTTGGAATTATTGAAACACTACCCTTTATTTAGTAAATTAAATTACAGTTTGAAAATCAAGTCACAGCTTCTGGTCAGCTGAAAACGGGAATTCTTTCTCCTCCTGACACTTCCACCACTCTCCCTTCCCCAAGTATTTTGACTCAAATGGAACAGTTTATACTGATTTGCTTTGCAATTTATTTGAGGTCAATGATTTTTTTTTTAATGCCCATAATTTAAAAAAATAATTACTTCCTTTTTACCATGATTTTTTTTCATTTTACTTAGATTTTTTAATCTTTGTGTTTGTTCTTCCGCTTTTCTTTTTGACAGCTTGTGTGTGTATGTGACACAAAAATGGCCACTAAACTCAGCTTAATTTGCAGATAGCTTCATATAATCTAAAAGCTATAAATAATTAACCAGAAGAAAAAGCTTTATGAAGCTCTTTCAATAGCCTTTTAATTACAACAGAGCAAAGCACAGGAGAGGTGAGAAAATGAAAACATGATTATTCTATAAACAAAACAACAACTGTGCTGAAGTTCTAACAAGGAGTTTTCACTCATTTTTTCAATTCATTTGAGTCCTCTTGTCTTTGAAAGGGATACCACCCCAAACTCAGTTTCTTCCCAGAAAAATGACCTTTATGCCAGGACACAGTTTGCATAGCAGCCGCAGGTTATGTGTATTATTTACCAATCCCTTGCCAGCCCAGGTGGGTTGTCTACAGTGTAAAGCAATTCTCAGAATTCATATAATTAAAGGTATAGCTCCTGAACAGACACACTTTGGACAGTGTAAAAGACTATACATTACCAATCCACAAACAAACACAATATGAGATTTGGGGTGCCATGATGATCTTACTGACCTGCTCTAGGGATGCTGGACAAGGTATTTGTTGGAAGCATCTTTACTCTCTCCTGTTTGACAAATGCCTGTGGCCTTTCAGCAGGGCACTGATATTTGGGCAGCATGGCATGCTATGGTCAAGGGAAATGTGCCATTAAGCAACTATATTAAGTATAAATTGGCTCAGAGAGGAACACGCACAAGAGATTATGTTCTTCCCAGAAAACACAGCACAGCAAGAAGAAAAGGCTGTTTCTTACAAAATTCCTATAGGATAGGCTTATCAAATTCAAGTGTTTTCTCTCCATGAGAATATTACTGCCAGGTTGAATTTGAACTGGATAAACCACTTATACCTGTTGGAACCTAGCTGTCCGTTAACACCATAAGGGCTCACATTAAAGAACCTGCGTAGTTTTAAGACAGGATTTATTACAACAAAAGAAGACTCAGAGGAATTGTTGATATTACACAGCATTACTGACATGGTGTTGTGATGCTTTTATTTAACTCAATAACAGATGGCTCCATATATTCACTTGGAGCAATATATGCTGTCTATGCAAACTCCCAGTATGCCTGCCTATTTCTTAGCTCTGACTGACTTGGGTGCCTTTTCCAAAGATGCCAAACTGATTTGGAAATTAAGGAGTTCAAGCATTAATCAGTTAAATTGCCTCTCAGACTGACCTGTGGGGCTAATCAAGCCCAGTTTATAGAAGGGTACTGGCATCCCTGGGCCTAGCTGACTGCTTTGTAGAGGCGTTTGGTTCTGCAAATTAGGCCCTGGCTTTAGTTCAATACCTTGCAATTTGCAAATGATAGATGAGCTTGGTTTTCTGTCTGAGAAGCCGATCAAGTGACATTCAGGGAAATAAACAAGCATTTGCTACTTAGAGAGCATGTCCTGGAATGTATTTCTAAGTGTTGCCAAAGAGACAAGGAGACTGATAATGAGGACGATTTGCTTGCCATTATTCATCATAAATGCCAGAAAAGATAAAAGTTTAAAAATAAATAAAAAAGCTGATGATCTGATGACCTAAATGTGGGTGATAATAACAGAAAGTGTGATCACTTGAAGAAAGAGCCTATTTTGGTACTTTGAGATATTTCAAGCAGAAAACAGAAAAATATCTATTTCATGGCTAATATGGCCTGGCAATATCCTTTATCCTTCCCAGTTCATGGCTTTAGAATATAAGTAGTACCAGATGCAGGGGTATTTATAGTCATGCACACACACACAGAGCAGCCCTGGAGTAAGGTATTCCCTGGCCCTGGCACAACAGCAGAATGGTGAGGAAGTTTTTTGAGGAGTTGAAATTTCAGTTCCTTGCTTTTAAGGGATATTAGGAAGCTCCTTGGACTCTGTGGCACTGCTGCAGGCAGAAGGTGAGCAGATAGACAGGAGGGATAGGGAATCTTAAACCTTGCCTCTGTACCAAATGACTGAGTGGGTGAAGGACCAACTTATTTTAGGAGAAAGTTAGCAGAGATATCAGCAAACTGGCACTGGCATGACTTGACTTAAAGCTTTGTCAATCTATGCATTGATATCAATCATAAGGACACACAAAATCACAGGATCAGATAAGCTGGAAAAGACTTCTGATATCAAGTCCAACCCGTGACCAACCACCTTGCCAAGCAGACCACGGCACTGAGTGCAATGTCCAGTGTTTCCTTAAACACGTCCAGGGATGGTGACTCCACCACCTCCCTGGGAAGACCATTTCAATGCCCAATCACTCTTTCTGTGAACAATTGCTTCCTAATGCCCAACCTCAACCTACCCTGGTACAGCTTAAGATGTGTCCTCTTGTCCTGTCACAGGTTGCCTGGGGGAAGAGGCTGAACCCCCACCTGGCTCAGTTTTCCCACCCAACAACTACTCCAGAATTTGACAGCAGGTTCATCTCTTTCTGCATGGATATTTCTTTTAGTGACACACAGATTTAACCTCCTGCTGTGTTATCCACTGTGACACAATTCTCAGAAGAACAGAGTCATCCCTTGTCTCTCACAGCTCAGCAAACAGCTGATCTGCACATCAGCTCTTGCAAGCAATATTCTGTGGAACACTTAAGTGCATTTGCATTCATACAGAGTGCATCTATAGTTACACATGGACCATATTCCTGATCACATTATTCTTCAAAGATTGTTTTTTTTCTGTAAATTCATCTGCCACAAACAAGATAAAACTTGGAGTTCTCACTTTTTAATTTTTGTTACAGTAAACAGTGTGTCAGCAGCATATTTTCATAATCACTGCTGTTATGAAACATAAGAACACTACCATAAGAATATTGTGTATTTCTTTACAATTTTTAATCCCAAATTGGTGCCTCAAACTATCAAATTGAGGGATGCCAGTATAAGCAATAAGTATAAGTACGTGACATATCAGAGTAGCTACTTTCCAGTTAAGATACCACTGAATATAGGATCAAATACTCAAATAAAAGAAGTATGTGTTTCTCTTAAATCTAATTTAATGCGTCATTGTTTTGGGGAAGAACAAGATATAAATTTAGTCATCATCATCTGGGAGGAAGGCTTAGGGGATACCCTCAAATGTTCAAAATTGGATGCAAGCTCAGAGTGAAATACTGTCAAATATAGTTCTGTAAAGAAACCAGCTCCTGATGGTTTTCTGGTGAGGTTGTTGAGAGCTAATACAAGAGACATGATTGTGAATGATTCAAAAGAACTAAAAGTTGTAAAGAATATTGCATGGATGATAAGAAAACCTCCAAACCACAGAAAGCTGTGGTTGCAAATCCATGGAAAAACATGCCTCTTCAGCCCACATGTGAGAATACCCAACACAGTAGCTGATAACTAGCAAAAATGTTGCAAATCATATACAAATTAGTATGAATATTTATCAAATGTTTTAATTAAAATTATCAAGCCATTAGATTATGTGCCAAAAAATCAAAAGAGACAGCAACCATGAAGCAGAAACAGTGCAGCAGAACAAAAACTCAGCTGGAACCTCCATCAGCAGTCAAGAAAAAAACACATCATGTGAGCATCCCACAGCCTTAATTCAATGACATCCAGAAAGCCTGAACATCCCAGAGGGTGCATGTTACTTGAAAATGAAATTCATTAATGTTCAAGCTGAAAAATCAATACAAGAAACCCACTGAACTAAAAAACATATGCCATGAGTCAAATGATCATTATTATACAGCACCTATTTTCATATTTTTGCTTTCTTTTGTCAAATCCAAATAAGCCATCTTAGGGTAAACAGCATTTGTTCTCAGGGAGTTCAACATTATATTACATAAAATAAGCCATAAAGCAGATCAAAACCAACCTTGCACCCTGATGCTACAATGTACTAAACTCTTCCTCCCAGTCAGCTGGAACAGAGAAGAGTCACCTTCTTGTACTGCATGACCCTCCTTGATCTGGCTGGCAGTTTGGCACCTCCCTTCCAAAGGAAGGATATTGCATTTGCTTGTAGTATTAATGCAACCCCATGCAGTTATTAAGCAAAACCAAGAGAAAAACTGAACAATGGGTTACAACTACTGCTGCGCAAAATAACCCCATAAAATAAATGGTTGAATAGAAACCATTAGGGCAAAGGAATAATCTTCTTGCATGTTCCCATATATTTTGGCAGTGGAAAACCTCCAGAACTGGCATTATGTGTTTAATGCCAATCCTTTCAGATAAGAAACTATATTTATCCTCCAATTCAAATGGAAACAGAATCTAAATACAGTATTTGCTCATAAAATTACAACAGCTGCCTCTTTTCAAGCATGCTACAACACATGATTGCCACAGAGGCCACATTAGAATGCTAATAAGACCTTAAATTCAGAGATTTCATATGTCAGGTTTCCACCTGAGACAGAATTATAATTCATAACTTGAAAAACATTGCAAATAATATCAATTAATGCAAAAATAAAAATGTCTATTGAGACAAATACCAAACTATCAAACCAGCCTTTAATGTAGTGTATAAGGAAAAACAGCATTGTTCCATCCTGCTCACAGTGACCAGAAGAACCACTCTCTTCATGGTGAATACAGAGTGTGCAGCATCAACATACTGGGTTTTCATGGATGCTGTAACTTCTCAGCACCTCCAACACAGCCTTGACTCTGTGTTACAATCTTGGTACTGGGATAAGTGCTTAAATGTTCTCTTCTGTTACAGAAGGATTTCCTGATGACTTCAGCTTGATGGGCAGTCTGTTTGCAAATGTGTCCTGCCTAAATTATAGATGCAGGAACCACAGTTAATCAGTTTCTGTAGTTCTCATTAAAAAGTAACTACACTGTGAGGTAAAACTAAATTTGCAGCCAGCTACCTACTGCATTTGCCTTACATTTTATTTCAGAGGCAAAAAATAGGGCACCATTATTAAAGAGAGTCTCCATATGGAAAAGATCCTTAGAATGAAAAACAGCAACAGAAATAGAAATGTAAGAAGTTCCACAATTGTAGTTTCATTTCATTTCTTCTCCAACCACTACAGAAAACCTACTATTGTGGTTTGTTTGTTTTCTTTATATCTCAGATTAAATACATTTCTAGATTCATAAACAGAATTCACAGATCATTTAAGGCTGAATTTGCAACAAGCATGACTCTGTAACAAGCCTCAATATCTTTAGCTTCTTTCTTACTCTGGGTTCTGTTAAGTTTTCATGTTGCAAGTATTGTCCTTTAATTTATGTTCCAGCCTAAGCATTTTATTTGCCATTTGGTTATCTCACTGCTTTTATCATGACCACAAATACGGGAATCCTGGCTCATACACCCCAAGGCTTTCAAGAGACTGGACAAGACAAGTGATATCTGACAGCAAAGTTCACTTTCCTCCCTAGCAGCTAATGTGTTTAAGCCCTAAACTTTAAGGGGCTACAGCTACAGACTACAGATTTATGCATCCTATGTGGATTTTCAACAACACACAGAAATTCTAAAATGATGTCTCAAAGTCTGAACAGATCTGTATAATACAAGAGCAAAGTGAGCACTGTTGACTCCAAAGCATTATTTTCTTCTTGTTCCCAATAATACTTGGCATATATGTGAGAGTTTTGGGTAGGTCTACTTGATAAAGAGCTATTAAAATTGCTTGCACCTCTCAGCTGACTCAAGAGGAGTCTTTGTTGTTTCCTTACTCGTATATTGCCTCAAAAGAGACATACATAGACTTTCAGAGTGTTCAAAGACTGGCACTATTAAACTTAGAGATTATAACAAAACTTTTTGCCATTATCAGATTTATTAATGAAACCACCTCTGATTCATTGGTATTTTCCTAGGCTTTAAAAAATACCACCTCCCATCTCTTTGTATCTAAATTGCATATCAAACCTCAGAGGAAGTAATTTGTGTCAGACCCCCTAAGGTCAGCAATGGAGACAGGAATAGTACCCAGGCTCCTGGGATTTGGGATAGTGCTTGAGCCAGTGGACATCACAGATTTTAAATGTAAATGGGCATCCATAACACCTCATAGAGTTGTTACCTCTTCCACAGAGAAGTAAAGATGGAATAGCATGTTAATAGAACAGAATTTTTGGAATTTTAAGTCCAGAACAAATTACTATTTTGCTATGACCTAACACCACTGTCATGTAGAAAAATACTAAGGCATATCAAAATATTTGCTTCATTACCATTGATTTTATTTCCTTTCACTCCTATCTTAATTTTGATGGCTGCCTCATAATAGCTAGATAAGGAAAGACACATCTCTGTTTATCAGGCAAACCCTTATGTGGCTTTTTGCTCCATCACTATGAAATAAAAGCCAGGGCATGAGTGCTATGGGCAAACTGGGAAAATGTGTTTATTTCCCCTGGGAAAATATGCCAGCAGAAAAGTGAACACATATTTCTAATATACACACATATTAGAAAGCATTAATATGGCTTGCAATTCTAGAGCTGTTTAAAATCTGCCTTTGTTGTTCATGGACTATTTGCACCTGAATCTATCTGAATATACATTTTTTTTCTCTTTTTCCAAATGACAACAATAAAACTAGATATATGAAGGAAATCTATTTTTATAAACAAATTACAAGGCTGTCCACTGCATTTCTCCATAATTTAAAAGGAAATTGCTCAATGAAAAATAAATGTTGTGGTTTCCTGAATTTGAATGTCCTGCATGGGTCATGTGTAAGATAAAACTGTTGCCCACGTATTCCACTGATACAGCAGAGCCATGGATTCTACAAGCATGAAGAAAGAAAGAAAACCCACTGGTTTGGCAGAAACAATCCACTCAGCAAGCCTGGGAGTCACAAGGGACAGGGTAGGGAGCATTGAAACACCAGCTGAGGCACCACCTTCCCTGGAGTTAGAGCATCTCAGTCAGTTCAGGCTTGAGCTAAAGACAAAGAATTACGTCAGGCCTAGTGACACAGCAAGGTAAAACATCAGGCAGGAGCCAAGCCATGAGTTAATAAAAGTCAAGGTGGCTGTAAATCTATGGAGAATTAATTTCATAGAAATCTTTCTATCCCTGATGGTCGCACACTCAGTCACAATTCCACCTCTGAGGCTCCTCCCAGGCACCCCTCATTCTGGGTTTACAGGCACCTAGAGATAGATGGATTAGATAGGTAAATAGATTGATATAGATAGCACCTCCACTGCAGTTAACCAAATGACAAATTTTTTACAAAATTTTACTACAAAAATTGCCAAACTAACTGCAATTACCTTTATATGGAAGCTGACCCTTGGTGTATACTGTCAATATATACTGATATTGCCCACTGATATTTATTCAGATTGCCTGCAGCATTTTCCAAGCATGCAAAAAAAAGGCATTAATTAGACAATAATAATCACATATGATGAATAATACAGGATGGCAGAACCTTGCTCAGACAGAAAAAACCAGAGTACAAAAACACACAGATCTTTTTATATTCATAACAGTCCTAATGCTACAAAAGAACTTTGACACAGCAGCTGTGCCTTTCTACAAGGCAAATTCACTATTATTAATGCTATGTCTCTTCTGAACTTACTGAAAAACCCCAAACTTTTAAAAGCACCTCAACACTCTCTCAATTAACAATGCTCTGAAACATGCAACTTAAGCACACCTTCATGAGTTATTTTTAAGGCAGTATTTATGTGAACATCCAAAAAATCCCAGGTGCTGTCAGCGTTGTTTTTTTCCAAACTGATGACTAAGATGTTCTGTGCGCTGAAGACATTTGCAACCAGTGCAGTTTAAAGATGTAAGGCCCACTCTGCTTTCCTTGCAGGAAGGAAGAACCTTCTAATTGATCTTAATGGGACTTGAATTTAGCCCATAGAGAGACACCAAGCAAGGCTTTTTAGCACTATTAGGGATAGCATCTACCTCTATATTTCCTATGAAAAGAAAGGCTATGCAATACCTATGAGACACCTAGAGAAAAAGCTGTTATTGTGTGAACTTTCAGTCTCTACTGCAATATTGTCTGTAATCTCAAAGTCAAACCCAGTAGCATATGCAAATTGGAATTGAATGCCATGGTACATATTGAAGGCATTTAACACTAGATGTCAAAATAAGCACGTATCCATTAAAATTCCTATTACAAATACATCCACTCAAAGTCAGATGCTGGAAGAGAAATGAAAAGTGTGCCTGGAATGTATTTAATGTCAGGAATGGTAAACTGAAATGTGAGAATGCTGTTTCTTTTCCCAGACACAAGCTGTGTTTATCTTAACACTGGATAGGGGATAAAAGTGGTGTTATATTAAATCAAAACAAAAGAGTATCATGGATATGGCACTGATAGGCTAATCACAATCCACAAAGGCAAAGGCTGATCTCAGATTAAGCACCTATCATTTACTTGTCAGAGCTTTACCCTACTAATTATTTACAAAATTTGTTCTAACCCACAGGCATGACATGTCTCTCTGGATATCACATTTACCCCAATACTGGCTTATAAAGCCTATCGAAGAACATGTCTCTTTCATGTCTGACTTTTCACAAATTGCATTTGTTTTAGGATTAAAGGAGGGAATTACTCTGTCTTGGGATAAAAGGGTTGATTTGACACTTGTCTTTGCTCACCATAATGCTCCACAACATTTAGGCAGTAATGACTTGCATTTATACAGTCTGCTCAACACCTATTAAGCTGCAATTGAGTCAATTTTAACTCAAGCTGTGGAATACACAACAGCAGTGTTCAACTGTACAGCACAACCGTACCAGCTCCCTAAACTGTAAAAAGAACTTAGTGCCTGTGACAGATTTGAGTGAACATCACAAAAACACATTTTGGGGGTCTTGCAGATTATAGAAACAAAGCTCAGCTGTGAGAGAATAAAGAACAACCATGGGATCAGATCTTTTCTTATCTAGAAAGGTACAAATGGACAAGGTGTCAGTCTGCTTCATAGAATCACATAAGTTTGGTATGGAAGAAACTTCTGAAGATCATCTAGTCCAGCCTCCAGAAATGGTCCCCTAACTTCCACAATTGTGATAAAGACACAGCAGTGAGGGAGGGGAAGGTTCACATTAAATAATAGGTGTCAACAGGAGGATAGAGGCAAAGTCTAAGAAACCCGTGCAGCTATGGGCAATTGAAGTTCCAGCTTGGTGCAACTAGCAAGATCTGCCTTCCACTGCAGCTTATTTCCTCCCCTCTCTCCTGCCAGCAGTATTCTTACTTAGAAACAATTTCACAGAATCACAGAATATTCTGAGTTGGAAGGGACCCATAAGAATGATAAGAGTCCCACTCTTGGCCCTGCACAGGACCATCCCCAAGAGTCACACCATGTGCCTGAGAGCATTGTCCAAACACCTCTTCAGCTCTCTCGGGCTTGGTGCTGTGACCACTGCCCTGGGGAGCCTGTTCCAGTGCCCAGTCACTCCCTAGGTGAAGAAACTTTTCCTAATATCCAACCTAAATCTCTCTGACACAACTCCAGGCCGTTCCCTTGGGTCCTGTCACTGCTCACCACAGAGAAGATATCAGTGCCCCTCCTCTTCCCCTCAAGAAAGTTGTAACTGCAGTGAGGTCTCCTCAGTCCCCTCCAGGCTGAACAGACCAAGTGACAGTTCAGCCACTCCTCACACGGCTTCCCTTCAAGGCCCTTCATCATCTTCATTTCCCTCTTTTGGACACTTTTTTGTTTCCCACACACACTTGCATATTCCTGAACCTGAGTTTGCTCTGAATTGAGGAAAATACATGTATCACTTTTAATTTTAACCTTATTGGACTCAGTGATCCTTGTAGGTCCCTTCCGACTCAAAATATTCTGTGATTTTGTGATTCTGATCTAATCTCTGTAAAACACAATTTTCCATTTGTCACATATATGCATGGTTGCCACGTGCTCTTAGTGTTTCCAAAGAACACATAGCCAGAACAAAAGGCCAACAGGAAGATTTTGAATGAGGAAGAGTTTGTATCTAGCTGGCCTTCAGTAGGAGTCAGATGTCATTGCAATATTAGGCCTCTCTCACCTCTAAAATGAAGGTACTTTGCGTATCATGGCCAAGGGCTGTCACTACATGCAAAAGGCAGCATTTTTGAAATAAGGATCTTTTTGTTGTTTGACACGAAGCCCTGCAACGAACACAGCAGAAAGACAAAGCTTTCGCTGCCATGATGTCAGCAAACAGTGAAAAGGATGCATTACAAAAACAGCAATGGGATTTGAAGTGTTTAAGCTATGCATAGAAATGTGGAGCTGTGATGAGAAACTGAAAACATAATTAATCTAACAAAAAATAAAAATTAGGGCAGCAATGTGCACATTCATTTCCATATTGGCTGCAGTGAATAAGTATTTACATTGGGATATTCCTGTGTGTTCCTACAAAATCTTTTCTGCAAATGATTCTTGGATTTCAAAAGATAGAATTATTTGGGTAAAAAACTGAATGGACAGCCAGGCCCATAGAGTAGTGGTGAGTGGGGTTTAATCCACCTGGTGGCCAGTCATTAGTGGGGCTCCTCAGGGTTTAGTATTAGGACCAGTAATGTTTAATATTTTTATTAATTACCTGGATGAGGGAAATATTTAAAAAATGTGTAAGATGTGTCTCTAACCTAGGTGATTCTTCAATCTATAATTTTATAAATCCATTCTGTGTTTGGGTAGAACATTTTGATTCATCATTTCTTTTCACTGGGTGAGTAAATACATAGGTGCAGAATTGCTTACTCTTAGGTAATTTTCAGTGCAGTTATAGAAGAACTACTGCTAAAAGCCTCTAACTCCTAGTTTTCATGGTTACCAAGACTAGATTCAATGCCTAGCAAAGGTAATGGAAATATTCCCACTCTTTTCAGTGTTTACCATGGGTTACCATTTTTTGGTTTGTGCTGCAATCTCTCCTTTAGAGAATATAAATATCGTACAAATCACACTGAAAGTCCATAAACTAGAGAATGGAACTCCTCAGCATTTAAAATCAGCTTTTACACACATGACATAGCTTTGGAAATATGTTTCCTCTGCTTGTGAGTCATTCTGCCAGACCAATAGAGATAGGAACACTTATTGTTCCTCTGTTGCAGCAGGGAAGCAAGAAGTTATCCTGTGAGTTAACCGCATGCTCAAGGTGGCTGGAAACCACCCTTCCGCTCTGCACAAACAAACAGCAAGGCAGGTAGAGGAGAGATACTTGAAAGATGCAAAATTAAATAGGTAATATACCAAATAATAGGAAAAAAAGATGTATTATAAAAGATGGAGGGGCTGTAAAGGCAAAAAAGTCAGCCAGGGGTGACCAAGATAAATCTAACCATATGGGAACACTCCAGAACTGACACTATGTTGAAAACTGCATACATAATAACCATATTTTTCCAATAAGATAGTACCAGCTTCAATTCTTGAACATCAGGTTTCCCTGAAATACATATTAACACACAGCGGGATGCCCATTTTCTTTTAAAAATAGCTATGTCCTGAAATTAGCTTCAGGAGAAATCCAAAATATCACATGATTCATAATTTCTTCTACAACCTCATGGCTCTTACCACTCCCACCTCATTTTAAAAATGAAGGGCAAATCTCCAAAACCAGGCATCTAAGTCTGTATATAGGTTGTAATTTCAGCAGTTGAGAGCATACGGACCATCTCTACAAAATCAAAAGATATCCCCGATATTTAACAACTTATGTGATCTTCACAGAACCAGTATTTATATATTTTTTGTCTCTAGAGCATAATTTAGTGAAGTCTTGGGCACCTATGCTCATCACAGAGTAAGTGTTGCAAGTCAGTTAATCATCTGCAAATAATAAAATATTCTCAGTGAAGAAAGCTCAATACTGAGCAGTTGCCAGAAGCCGTAATTTCATTTTGAAAAGTACTCCACACTAACTTGACACCTAGTGGCCTCAGTGTCATGAGATATTGTTAGGAAATGTTTGGTAAATCACAATTTTCAGGCATAACAACTCAGAGATTATGTGAGTACCATGACTTGTTTTCATGAGCTTTCCCATCTCAGAAGAGGGGAAATAACCTTGTATTCTTCAGATCAGCCCGAAGCAGGTTTACTACAGGGGAGATTTAAAAGCAGAGTACCAGGCTGGGTGATCGACTGGAACATCAGCTATATATTGCCAGACACTCTCAGGTTCCCTTGCAATACAAATGGAATTCCAAAGGGGCCTCTTGGGGATGCTGCTTCACTAGTTCTACAATTACGGAGAAAAAAGATACACATATATTAATATTCTCAGCTCCCACCTTTTATTTCTTCCACAAATTCAGATTATGTTATTGCATCAGTCTGTTGTCTATGAAAATCCAAATCAAGCAGCATGAGCTTCCCATTCCCATTTGGACATTCTATTTTTACTCCCCCAACAATGAAACTGGGGCAAGAGAGTTTTCTGCCCTAAACCCAGTTGACTGACTAAATCATCACGTTAATGCTGTCAGCATCTCAGCCACCAATCCCAGTTTTTTCTCTGCACTCCACAGCAAGTAACCATGACACACAGACATAACAGAAGATGGTTTGGAAACAGGACATTGAAGTGCAGGCACTGATGCCATCAGTTTATCAGGGAATCTGACTTGCCTCAACCAGCAGCTACTCAAACTGTTCACCGAAGCTGCAGACAGGCTAAAATTAGCTTTGGACACTGGGTCATAAAGTGTAATTTGGAAGTTTATGTCTCATTTCTAAAGCCACAGGCATAATATCTGGCCTCTGGAGACTCAACAGTATAATTAATTATATATCACACAAAATAAAAGCCAAGAAGAGTAAAGTTAAAAGCAAACACTTAAAAAAGGTCTCTTTTTCTATATCTCATATAATAAATTATAAGTTTGTAATAGTTAACTCTTGGGGCAATACCATCAAAAGTGTAAGTCAGTTGCAAAAGTAATGACCCCCCAAATTCTTCAATTACTGTGGCCTTGAAATCTTCATAATTATTAGCAGCTAGGTACATTACTTTTCTATCTTGAAAAGAGAGTTCTTGCACATTCGAGGGGAAAGAATGACTAATTGTGATTTTCCTGCACTAGGCAATATATATGTATTAATCTCTTAGATAGATACATCTAATTAAGGTTTTCTGTAAGCCACCAGACAGACAAATAAAAAATTATACAACTTAGTTTCTCTTAGCCATCCCAATGAACACATATTTTAGAAGCTGGTCTTTAGAATTAGCGTTTAAATTTCCTCAGATCCTCTGTTCCTCTGTCCAATCATTTCTTAGGAAGTTTTCCATGGAATTGAAACCATTTACCACTATGTCTGATGTCATTAATCAGACTCTGCTTTTGTCTCAGCTGACCACAGAGTCTGAGCAATAAATAGCCTTTGCTATTTAGAGACTACCTCTTGTTCGAAACCTTCCAAAGGATCCATATTTCAGCAGGAGTCAGCATGCAATATAAAGTTCCTCTTTAGTTCAAAGTAGTCAATAAAACATTATTGTTTGTTTGTTTGAGACCTTGCTTCTACTTTCTCTTGCTGTGGAAGTTTCCAGAATGCAAGTGTTCAGCTTCTCAGTTAAGACAATTCTAATAACAATTCTAAAAATAATAGAAATCTGATAAAAGCCAAATGATGCACAGCTCTTTCTGACAATTTCACTAGGACAGCTCTCAAAACTATTAAATATCGCATTTTTGTAGCCAGATAAGAGGCACCTCTAATCACAGAATCATAGAATGGCCTGGATTGGAAGGAACCTTAAAGATCATCTGGTTCCAAACCCCCCTGAGGTCTAAAAAGGTGCTGGCAGAGAGTCCCATGGCAGCAGCAGGCCAGACATGCCATGCTTTCAGCAGGGACACAACAGAGGACCCAGGCACAGTCACAGGAATGAGCTGCTGTTCCAGATGGAAACAAATACCCATTTTCAAAGCTTCAAGTCAACACAGCCCATGATGAAAAAGAAAAATAAAACTTCAATAACTGCTCTGTAGTGATAGCAATGCAGAAGACAAGGGCACTGGTGATATTCTTACCTCGGTATTCATAAGGCCTCCCCTGGAGCTCATGCCATTTCAGAAGGTGAGACCTTCATTCCCCAAATCTCTGTGTCTGGTTTTAAGTGGTAGCATAAGAAGAACATACATTTAAATATAATATATATATATTTAAATAACTTTCCCATGGCTGCACAGTTGTGGCTGAATCTTAATAAAAATTTCCCTTATGTAATTTACAATTATGTTTGTTTGTTAACTAAGGAAAAATGCTCTGCAGCAATATGGAATAAAGGCCACACTCTGCAAATCCAAACTAATTTCCTTGAAATTAGTAATTTATAGGTTGGGATTAAAAAAAACCAAAACCAAACCTGTATATCACAGACTACATCTGGATTTTTCACATGTTGAAATGTATATTTATCTTTTTTTAATATCCTGAGATGCTATTTTCTAAGATGGAAGAGACCATCAAGCTTTATTCTTGTTAATACTGTCAGATCTTATCTTAAATTCACTGTGCTGTTAGGATCAATATTTCTTTGCTAAGCACATCTCTAATAATGCAGCTGAACTGATGCAGAATCTTTGAAGTGTGTCACCCCCTTCACCCTCTCCAAAAGCAAAGGCAGGAGCACAGCAAGATATTTACATTTATTGTCACATTTTCTGAGTAACATTTTATCCCTCTGAAGATTTATCTTAGTCTCTTTTAATTAAAATTGATTGTTGTAATTTACTCAATGTATTATCGCCCACTGCCACCCTTCTGTCACTATTTCTATGAGCTCTTTGAAATCTGTCTGACCCATGATATATCTAAATTTTTCCACAGGTTGGTGTGTAGGTGTATACAACAGATATTTAACTCAACAAACACTTCAACATTGTAACTGCATCATATCAAAAGGGTAAAACTGCAGTAGTACATCGGGTGAAAATGCAGGCAGGACTGGAGTAAACCCTGCTCTCATGTAAGACAAGGATAAACATCTTTGCCACTGCACAGAGTGAGGAAAGGGTTTGGTATGCAGCGGATAACAATAACAGGCATGCCTGGAAATGCGATGCTCTCTCTTGGTCCCAAAATGGAACTGGACACCCATCCTGCAAGGTGATTTACAAACACATAACAAAATCATGCCCCTGATCCAAATACCTCTCATGGTAACTGTAGGAACAGGGATTGCAGATGAATCTGCCAAACAGATGGCAGTGACCAGAGCATGAGGTGACAGGTAAATCCATCTTTCTATGGAATATTGTGGGTAATCCTTCAGCAGAAGTGTGCAAACAAGCTCTTCACCTTGCGGCACATGCTGGGAGGACAAATCACATCTGTCTCTGGCTGTACCTAACAGGAGGATGTTACACATCTGCCAGGCACCTCCCAGGCCACCACACTGTCTAGAACAGTGATGGGTGAACACAAAAGAATGCTCCAGGCAGAATTGCACCAGTGAAATGTTGCAAGAAGAGAGGGCAGTGGGTACAAACACATTACAGTTTGCCTGTCCATCCCATCTGCAGGTGAATTACACACTGGAGGACCTTGCTCCTGGTGGTTTGTGATATTTCACAATTTGACCTCTGCTTTCTCTTCTTTCCCTCACTTTTCCACATGTGTTTTCATCAAAAATTCAGTCTTCACCAGGAAACAAACAGAGGAAACACTGACCTTTTAGTCAAAGAAATATACAGGCTAAAGAAGAAATGAGCTATAGTCACAGACCCATTGAAAACCAGGATTGTTCATTACTGAAATCCCATTGGGTTCCTTTCCTGAAAACACAACTCTTCCTCTCAGTTTTAGGTCTCTGCTCTTTGACTTTTTGGATGTTTATGCCATATATTTCCACAAGAAATTGCAATGTTCTTAATAGCTGTTGTCTTGCACGTTCATGTGCCTGCACAGTGGCATACATTAATACAAATGAGTTTACTCTTTATTTCAGTTAATAGGATTTAAATATGACCATGCAAAAATCCTCACTGCAACTAATATGAAAGTCTTTAATTATGCAGTTCTCCTACTTTCATAGTGTTTATCGCCCTGTATCCTGAATAACTTTCTGGATTGGTATAAGAAGAGGGCATAATTAAACTTTAACAGCTATTTGTTTATTAATTTCATTAAACAGTCCTGTACAAGAGTTGTCGTGTATTGGCTTCCTGCTCTAATGTTGCCTGCTGCAAAGAAAAAAGCTGTAAAACACTTGGGGTCAGGCTTCCAACTGGACCTCAGGGCAAACAAGCACATCCTCCTCTCTGCTGCCACCTCCTCTCCCAAGCCTCCAGCTTGTCTCACAAGCAAGCAGCAGAGACCTCCAACACCTTGCACCCAACCACATTCCACTCCATGCAGTTTGAAGAAAATTTCTCCCTGACCACTCCTGTGGTCACTTAAAAGAAGTTTTGCTATCCAAGTGAATGAAGTGCTGGTCTTACTGTTATCACCCCAAACACAGCATAAGTTTATTCCTACTTCCACGCCTGCAGGTAAGTTCAGATTGGAGCAAAAATGCCACATAAACAACAGGCCTCCACCCACAATAAAAATTGCTACAGTAATCACTGTCACTCCTGGTGACAGCTAAAAAATCAGAACAATAAGAAGTGGCAAGGCCAAGCACGTCACCTACTGTATCCCCCTGCAGGCCCAGGATTGTTCTCTGCATTTCTTCCATGCAGCTTGACAAGACTTGTTAAAAATGTCCAAAGCAATTAAGTTTCAGCATCTTCCTTTGGGAGATAATTCCAGGTTGTAACAGATTTCACTGTCTCAATGAGTTCCCTGATATCCAATCTAAACTTTGCTTAATAATTTCCTCTCATTATTTCCTCCTTCAAAACGTTCCCCTTCATCCATCACTACAGCCTCCAGGTATAAAAAAGCATTATCTACTATTCTTTCCTAATTTAACTGCCACATTTCCCACATCATTTTTGCTCCTCTTTGTGACAGAGGAGAACAAAGAATAAATTTGGCTTAATTTTAAATCCCCATGCAACCCTTTCTGGAGGCACATTAGCATGTTCTACCAGGACAATTTGCACTATTGTTGTGTGCTCATTTTGTTAGTTTAAGAGCCTGAACTCAGCAATTCAGCTAGACATTTATAAAGAAATTACTTCAAATGACAGAAATATTTACCACCAAATACTTTTATAAAACAGCATGGATCTGATCTTTGTGCAGTAAAAATTCACGTTTTTGCAAAGAAAATAGAAATTACATGGGAGAGGAAGGCAAAGACATAGTGTTGCAGAGAAATAGCAGGATTGAAGGTAACTCTAACTTTCATATTCATCCGATTTGCCTTGCACACATTATATATTTTCATTCAACGTTTACATAATGTGTATAAATACATAACACGAGATACAATTTTCAGTACTGAATATAACAAACATATACCTAGAAAGTCTTGCTAAAGTTTTTTTGTATTTGATGGAAGACCTCTATAATGTACAAAATGTTCATTTATTTCCTCATCCCCCCCCAAAACAGACAAACAGAAACAGCAGAGAAGGGCATTTGCATTCTGAAGTCAACAGGCAGCTGAAGTTCAGTTAGAAAATGGGCTCTTGAGTGTGTGCTTGATGCCAGAAGAAAACCCACTAGTGTATCCTGAAAGTGCCTGGTAGAAGATCTGATGGTTTCAGCTTAGTGAGCTATCATTCATTAGCCATTTGATAGCAGATGTGAGTTCAAGCTCCCCAAATCAGATAAACATCATGACTGTGAGTTTAGGACATAATCAATATGTGTAGGTAACAAACAGATGCATGATCTCAAGGATCATGTTTGTGACTATAATGACACAAAATCTTGCAAAAAGCAACAAGGAATGACTCTCAATTTCAGAAGAAGCAGGGAGCCTTCCTTAGCGTCAGTGAAATAGCAGCATTTGCCAGGGCAAAGCAGAGATAAGAGCAAAGAACACACGTCACAGTACTGTCTGTCACCAGTAGGTTAAGAAATACTTTTACCCAATCAGGGCAGCTTTCGCCACAGTCACAGTCCCATGTAAGTGATCACCAAATTTTTTGTCCAAGAGACAGCAAGTGCCATAATACATTTGGCTATTCTGGATTATTACAAGAGCTCAGAAAATCCTGCATTCTTTCTTCCCACTCAGAGCACACAAGCTGTGAGCAGTACCAATAATAGGAAAACAAACTATTTCAAGTTCAGAAGGCAGCCTAATTAAGACTTTAAAGTTACTTTAATAAAGATCCCACTCTTTTTTTACCCTTTTTCACTAGACCCACTACAGTTGGCAGAAGGCATTTTGTGGCACCAAGAATATCACATACAACCTCTCAGGCGTCTGTTGTGCTGAGGTAGTGCAGCTTGTGCTATCACATGTACATATCTGTAATATTCTGCTCTGGGAGAACTGTATTCATGTTCTCCTTTCTCTATAAGGAGTAATAAATGAGCCTTCACTGAATAAGAGCATATGGCCACCCATAAAACCACTGTCCTCTCCTTTATAGCAGAGAAAACACAATTTTTGCCATAAAAATAAAAAAGCATAGCTGTTAATTAATTTGGCAGTGCACAGTCTCTGCAGTTGCCTGGGTTTGCCTTGGCTACAGCTGGCTTTAGCAGGTCTTAGCAGCTGTTGAGTGATAATTCCCTAGTCTGTTTTATCTTAAATTCTGTAAGTCTAAAAATATGTGGTACAGGTCTGACCAAGTCTGCTGGTCCCAGCAGAAAAAAAATAGCCCTTTATGTTAGTTTACACCAAGAGCACAGCTTCCAAACTTGAGCAGGAAACCAAGGAAAAGGGAGCAAATTACGATGAGAAACATAAAAACAAATGCAGACTTGAGGCTGAAAAGGCAAAAACATCAAACAGCTGCTGGCGAAGACCTCAAGGCGGCAAAAGACTTCTTACAGCCCCTCTTCTGCTCTGCTGGGGATAAGCTGAGCCTGCCAACATAGGATCCACAGGTGGGAGACACAGGGAACATGGTGCAAGAGAAAAACCACAGAGGGAAATGAGGTCCTGTGTAGCAGTTTTGACGGTGTTATTAATAAAGTTCTTTGTTGTTCATTTGATAATCCGGAGAGTCTTTGATGGTTCTGTGCAGGGCCAGGAGTTGGACTCCATGATCCTTGTTGGTCCCTTCCAACTTGACATACTCTGATTCTGTGATTAATCACACTGTGAATAAATTGTTTGTTCCATATATGTGTGATGTATTCCCTTTTTAAGGTTCTTCCTGGTATGGTTTTGTATTATCTATCCATCCATCCATCTATATCTTTTTATCATACAATCACAAAATATCTCAAACTGAAAGGGATCCATATGGATCACCTCAGAACTACCTGAATTAAAGCCATGTCACTAAAAGCATTGTGAGAAAATCCTTGAACTCTGACAGGTTGGTGTCAGGACCATTTCTGTGGGGAGCTGATTCCAGTAACTGAGCAATCTCTCAGTGAAGAACCTTTTCCTAATTTTCAATCTGAATTTACCCTGATGTGGCTTCATTCAATTTCCCCATGTCCTATCACCGGTCACCAGAGAGAGGATCATTTTTAACCCATTATTACTCTTCTTTTTACACTGTGAAAATCCCAACCATCTCATAAATGCTTTGTTTCACATGCTTATCAAACAGTGTGTAAATTTTTTTACGATGAAAGCAAGTAGTACACAGGAAACTGATCATCAAATCTGCCCTCCTGGGTTGTCCTACTACAAGCCTTTTAGTCCATTCTGTTCCTAGTAATTAAATAATGATATTGCCAGTGTATAGACACATAACAACTACCATTTAATTAACAAAGAAGAGCTGGAATTAAACATGCAGGTTTTTCCAAATGAACACTTTAGGGAAGATTAAACTTGACTACAGTGAGGTGTGTCTCCTTGTTAGAGCTGCAGTAGCTCAGAAAAGCTTCTTGGCAAGCAAAGTCACTCCCCATGAATGCAGTATGATCTTAATCACAGCTAATGGGTAAATTAGAAATGTCAAAATTAGAGCAGCAAGCTAAGTGAAGGCACTGGAAATAAGAGTAATAAAAAAGAACAGCAGGAACTAAAAAATGTGTTTCTTAATTATATTGGTGATTTTCCTGTTCTCTCAATTTTTGTCCTTTAATTCTCCTGAATCAATCTGCATGAGGCTTGTTCAGCAGACAGGACCCTGAAAGACAAAAATTGAACTGGCTTTCAGCTGCCCAAGTGTGTGCAGGCAAGAAAGGGCACTGAGAATTGGGAGTGCCTCCTAACCACACCATCACTGAGCAACTCACCTTTGTTAAATTTTATCAACTTAAAGAAAATCTGAGGCTAGCAGTTAGGACATAGAAAGGGGTCAGGATATGCTATTCTTTCCCTGTGGAAAACAGGGAGGCCTGGATATGCACCTTCCTTTCCTTAAGCTTTCTTCCAGAAATGGAGAGTAAAGTAACATAAATAAGAATGATGTCCCAAATCCTCAGAACTGTTTTCAAATTAATCCCAAATTCATCTGTACATCAGGACTAGGCTTGCCCTGGGCTAAGTTGCAGTGAAGATTTGCTGAATAGGGATGGATCCTGTGGGGAAATTGAGTCACTCAGGCTGGCCAGGATCAGATCACCAGGAGCAACCCCCTGTCCAAAACATTAAGAGTAGATCACTAAGGATCTTCTCCAGCTGAATTTGGAAACTCTCCAAGGATAAAGCACCCACAATCTCTCTGGGTAATCTTTTCACAGTGAAAAATTTTCAAGTGTTTCATGGTGAAATCTAGTTACCTCCATCTAAAATAAGAATTTCCATTGTTTCAACCTGTGATGCCTTAGTTTTTGTACTGCACCTCTGAGAGATGTCTAGGTGCCTTCCCTCAAACCTTCTTTAGCATTTCCTCATTTTTACTACCTCACTCGACCATCTTCTGCTTTCCCTTACATGTTACTTTGGTTCAACAACAACTCTAACAGTGAAGGCACCATTACCTCAAAATGATTCTTAGCTCAAACAAGATGAAAACATGAATTAAAGCAAACAGCCATTTAGAAAATGTAAACCAGACAAAGGGTTAGAGGGGTGCAGGTATGTAATTAAACCTTGGAGACTATTTGAAGGCAGTGTATAAATGAAGCCAGGTTTATGTTACCTCGTAAGGATGTAGATATATATTCTATAATGTCAGATCAGAGGAGCTGTCCTACATTTGTGCAGGGTTTTCATGGGAAAGCATCTGACAGGATGGGAACACGTTCAGCTCTAGAGCCCATATCCAGCTGTGGGCATTATTCAGTTTCAGAAGTTTCCCCTCCTCCATCTCCCTTCTTTTCATCACATTTCCAAGCAAGAATCCTGGCACATGCCAGCCCTGCCTCCTACACCTTCAGGTGCTCACAATCATTAAGCTGCCTTAATACAGATAAGGCTGGCTGCCGTCTCAAGTACCCTGCTAAACTATTTGCAAACTGCTAACCTATTCTGAGTGAAATGCACTTCCCCAACGCAGATTTATTTACATGCTTCCACTCCTCTCATCCAATGTAACAGGAATTGCATGGTGGGGCAGGGAGGGAATTCATTTTCATGGATGGATGATAATGGAACACGGCAGCATAAGCTGGATAGGAATCTGTTCCAAGCACACAAGACTTGACTTAATATACAAAAGCTGTTGAAAGTAAAGAATCGAACCTTTAAATACCACTCAGCCTTCTTCAACTCTGAGGAAAAATGCTTATCAAAGAAGAGAACAAGATTCATAAACAACTTTGTCTAGTTTTTTTTAAAAGTGGGGTGGGGAAGTTGAGTTATTTTAATACAGTGTCCTTAAATAATATGTAGAGCTCCTCAAGTAGTAAAAACAATTTATACAACAGTTACATGTCATGATTAAGTGTTTTAAGGTTGTTTTTCTAAAATCACATCTATTGCAGAATTTGCAGTATCTGCACACTCAGATCCTTACTGGTTTTTTTTCTCCAACCTCAGAGGAATTGACCAGCCAGCCATGAGGCTCTGGTTTGGAGCTCAGCAGAGAGGAGGAAATAGTACCCAGGGACAAGAACAATGCCAGCTGAGCTGATGGCCGACCTGACAATCTCAAAATGACTGTTCCATAAGGGATATACTTTAACAATGGCAGACAAACAGCCCTCAGTGGATTATTTACATTTTGAAGGTGTTCAGTGTCAGGAGAGGCCACGTGCTCTGTGCAGCTGAGCTGCAAACAAGCATAAGGAATAATGCATTCAACTCCCCTTATTCTATTTTCTACTTGTCACAGTGTGGCTGTCTGTAAGAGTGGAACACAAACAGCTGCACGCCACTCCATGCACACAGACACTGTATTAAATGCCAAGACAATTGGAATTAACTGGTATTGGACTTCTCTTTCAGCTCCTTGTGTAACTCAGCTGTGATTCTTTTCACAAGAGACTTGGAAGATTATGGCTTGTTCTACCTTTCCTGTTATTAAAAATCTGGTGTGGATGTTTTGAAGCAAAGGGGGGAGAAGAGGGATAAGTAAAAAAAACCCCACCCTGTTCTTTAAAAAAAAAATCACATCAATTTGCATGCAATCAGTAAATTACACCACTGAACACATTATGAATATTCCCACATGAAAAAAGCAAAAGGAAAGGCAGGAAAGCCTGAGAAGAAAGCACCATTAAGGCAACTAAATTGCTCCCAGCCCCCAGGCAGCATCATCCAAAATTAACATCCTTTTATATAATGATAATTTGTAAAAAGAAATAATACAATAAAATCATAAATACTACCAGAACACTCTATGCAGGCAGCAGTAAGAATCAACACAAAATAAAGAATGAGTGTGTCTGTAGTTCTGTCCCAATTTCTAATAACTAATACATCCCCAAGTGTTTATTTTGAAGATATTCTTTGGATTGGATAAGCTTAATGATTTTCAGAAATTGGAAATCCTAGTTTCTGAAAAATCAAAAAAGACATTGAAAGAGAAGTGCAGAAATTATGTCACAAAATAAACCTGCCACCTACACTGAGCTAAGCAGGATCTGAGTAGTGTGACACATTTATAAGACAAATTGTAGTCAGAGAAATTATCTTCTTTTAATGTCCCTTTCCAAATTCAAAACATAAAATATTTGAACTTTTCTGGCAAACCTAAGGTCAATTTTAATGAACATGGGTGTTTTTGTTAGTGCTCAAATTTGAGATGAAAGTGAATGAAACATGGGTATTAAATTAAGATTTCTTTGATCTTTAAAAATAAAAACTCTTTTTCATATATTTACCAAATACAAAAAGTAACTGTGCATCCCATGGAATTTAAACTAAATATGCTATGCAATTCCTACAAATGAATAGCTCCCAATATTGAGAGGGAACAGCATACCCCTAAATACTTAATATCAATTTTAAAATATCAGATCATTATTTTATAATAACAGCTACTAAGGTATCCCACAGAAAAGGGCAGTCTCTCACTTACATGGGCCCAGACTGGGTTCCAAAGATCTCTGCAGAATAATTTATAATTTGAGGGGGTTTTAGCCTTGCCTTAGGCTAGATTTTCAGCACTCAGCAGCTCTGTTCTGGGTAACTGACTGAAACAATTGGATTATCGGACTTTTGCAGTGCTACTCTTGGAGAACGAAGGGCAATTCTGGAGAACTTTTGAAAAACTAGGAAAAGACAACCATTTCTAACAAGAATGTCTCTAACTGTGAATTACAAGCTGGGGGGGGCGGGGGGGTGTGATTTTTATGCTTCATACCAGAAAGCTCATTTTAAGAAGAGATAGATAAAAATCTTTAGCATTTTAGCATGCTTTAAAAAAAAAACCCACAAAAAATATTTTGCTAGCCTGTATTTACCTAAACAGGCTCCCATTCCAAACTCCTGCTTTCAAAAATATACTATACAACTCTTAGTCATTGAATTTTCAACTTGATACTTTAAAGGAAAAAAAAAAAGATACTCTCACATATGAACTAAAAGTGCATTATCTAATTGAACTTGTGCATCATGCATCAACCCTCCAGATAAGATAAATGTGCAGTGAATATTTAATCAGTTGAGTCATTCACCCTCTGAGGTACATCATTTGACATATTTCACCAACATACTTAGTTGGAAATTTTGTTAGTATTTTTGTTCTAAGGATTGAATATTGAAAGGAAAACCCTGAGAAGTCCTTTAAAATACAGATTATCTTTACAAATATAAGAAAAGTTCTGAACAATCTAATACTTTCCTGACAAATATATCCTGGAGTCATATGAATTCCTATGGATCATATTCTCTATTATTTAGTTTCCTGAATGAAGATATTAAAAAAAATGAAATATTGTCTTTCTACTAAACTATAATAAAAATCCTTTCTTCTTCAGGAATATTAGAGCCAGTAAAAGTTTATTGTCTCCTGATGTAAGTTCATGTCATGCAAACAACTTCAAAAAAATGAGAAAATCCATTAATATTTTCAGTGATGTAATATCTGTAAGAAATTCACTTTGTTTCAAATGAATCAAGGTACTACAAATATGATTTCTAGCAGCACAAGGAAATTCATTCAGACTTTAAGAATATGTATTTTGGATAGTAGAGGTATTATCTGGCTTTTAAGAATGATGTTTGCACTGGTAAGAAACTTGCCATGGAATCATAGAATGGTCTGAGTTGGAAGGGACTTTAAAGCCCATCTGGTTCCAACCCCACTGCCATGGGCAGAGACACCTTTCACTAGACCAGGTTGTTTCCCAGGGCCTTAAGGCTTCTGGAAATGGGGCATCCATAGCTTCTCTGGGCAACCTGTGCCAGTGCTTTACCATCCTCATAGTATAGAAGTATTTTCTTGATATCTAAACTAAACCTACTTTTTGTCAGTTTGGATCCATTCTCCCTTATCTTGTCATTCCAGATTCTTGTACAAAGTCCCTCTCCAGATTTCTTGTAGGTTCTCTTCAGGTATTGGAAGGCCACAACTAGGTGACCCCAAAGCCATCTCTTTTCCAGCCTGAACAAGCACAATTCTCTCAGCCTTTCCTCATGGGAGAAGTGCTTCACCCCTCTCATCACCTTGGTGGCCTCCTCTGGACCTGCTCCAACAGGTCCATGTCCTTCCTGTGCTGGGAGCCCAGAGCTGGAGACAGCTCTGCAGGTGGGGCCTCCCCAGAGTAGGGCAGAGAGGCAGAATCCCCTCCCTTCCCTGGCTTTCTGGGCTGTCAGCACACATGTCCAGATTGTGTCCAGCTTCTGATCCACCAGCACCACATCCTTCTCTCACACAGATGACAAAAGAATAGGTGTTTGTTTGTTTCCTTGCATCCATGTGTATCACAAGGCCTATTGGACTCCGAAGGGAGCATTTCTGGAGAAGTACAAACCGGCTCGTGCTGAGGAACCACATTGCAGGGTGTCTGTTAACAAAGGATCACATGACGTGTTTTCAGCAGGAGCTATTTCTGTGTGTGTCTCCCAAGGGATCAAAACCAGCACACAGAACAAACAGTTGATGGCAAACTTTGCCAGCATCGTGGTACCACTTCAGATGGAGGAGTGCATGTAAGAGCAGGTCGTCATTCCGTGGCTGCTACACCATGCATAGCTTTTCATAGGAGAGGTCTGGCATTCCAAGGAGACCTTCAGCAATGCATTTGCCAAGAGTCAAACTCAGAGGGGAAACCCTTTAACAACAGCTCATGAATCACATGTTGCTCAAAGCTTGAACGATATTCTCCCAATCAAAAGATCAAGGTCATTTACTTACTAAACATATGGTCTACAAAAAAAGGCACTCTCTTCCCAACTCCAAGAGTGCAAACAGAAGGAATTGCATCAGAGTGCAGCATCAAAACCATTCAGGAATGCCTTTATAGCAATCCTTTCTGCTGCACTACACACCAAAGCAGTATTTCACTGCTCCACTGTTAAAAAAGTAAAATGATTCCTCTCTTAGTTAAAGAAAAAAACAAATGAAGAAAAAGGACAGAGGAAGCCAGTTGTGAACTTTTTGAAGGGCTGCTGAATATCAAGCTCTTGGTGAAAGATTAATTGGAGGAAGACTGGTTTTAGAAATATATTCATATATTTAAGGGACACAATATTCATGGCAAATTATTACTTTTTGCCAGGCTATCACTATATTGCAACCTGATTTCCGTACAGCTTTCAGACCAAAATTCCTTTCTTTTCTTCAACCCACACATTTTTACTACATTAACCATGAGAAATGCTAAAGAAAGAAATTCACTCACATTTTTTGAATCAACATTCATATCTAGACAACCCTGAAATCCACTCAGAGATTAATTCAGTTGGAAGTGGCAGTCCATGTGTTGTGCTCTTTCTCTTGAACATCTCACTGAAGAAGTGCAAGATAGAAAGACTTTACCAACTAAATCAGTTAGAGAGATCCTGCACAAGGTGTAAAAATTAATAACTATACAGCAAGAGGATCCACAGGTTCTAGCTTCAGCTCAAGCATGCACTGTTCCATTGCTGATGTTTCCAAGTTCCTTGACACATTCCCAAGTTTTCTTTGTGGACATAAGGTGATTTTTCAAGCTAACAACAGATCCTTCCAGAGCAAAGATGAGTCTCCACTCTGCTTCACAGAACTCCTGCAGGCAGGAATCTCTAAATGCATGTACTGTTATTTCTTCACATTAGGACTAATTTTATCAATGGCATCAGAAGATATTTATGACTTCTGATTTTCATTTGTCACCTTGTTCATTAAAGAAACTTTAAAAAAGAAAGATAAATGACTGAAGGAGGAAAAGGAGCTGAGGGGTATGGAAGATGGAAAATAGTATTTGGCCAAAATGAAGCACATTCAGATACAAACAAAGAAAAGAAATTTTAAAAAAGAGAAATAAGCACCACAAAGCCCTAAAATCGTTGCCTGTTCAGGTGGAAGTTTTAATTTTTTCTGCTTTTGACTGGTTTCAGAATTTAGTTTCTAAAACTTTCTTCTCTTAATTTTGAAAGAGAAAGAATACCTAAATAATTGTTACTAGGGTTAACTAATAGTAAACAACCATGTTTTGCGTGGTAAATTTGAATTGCCTAGGCTATAATCCCACTCCCTTCTTTTTCTTTCCTTTCTTAAGTAAATGCAGCTTCCTAAGCCATCTCTGCTGATTCCTTGCATGCTGTTGTCAGAAATGAAAGCAGTGACCTGCTGTGAATTCAGCTGCTCTCAGACTTTCCAGCCCTCCTCTGCTGGTTGATGCTGTGCATTTTCAGCAGAGCAGATCTGAATGCCAAGTGTGGGGACTCACTGGAATTCATTTACAAAGAGCTTTTCTCATCCAGAAAATGGTGCAGCTGCTCCTGACACTGGGAGAACTTCTAACACCAGCAGTGACAACCACAGGGTGGAACATCAGCTCAGGGTGAGAAGCAACAACACTGAAAAGAAATTCCCTGACTGCAAACCCCAGGGCACTCCCATAACGCACAGCCCAGATATAGCACAAGCTGCACCTTGCCAAATAGCAGGGAAAGAGTTGGAAAAGCAGGAGGGGGATGTGCTGAGCCTGCATCCACTGCAGCAGAAGGGAAAAGCTCCTTCTCCTTCTGCAAAACATAATCATCAGGAAGTGTGGTCACAGGTACCTGTGTCTTCTGGAGTAGGGAATGGAAAACAAAGGTGCATTTCCCAAATGAATGACTTGTCACCAGGCTTTGTGATCTCTTTCTTTATTGGTCTCAGCCTTTGAATTTGAGAAAACGCATCTTCCAAAATTTATGTATTTTTAAACAGAAAAAGGGAAGTTGGTAAAAAGCTAAACCTAATATAGACATATTCTACTGACTAGAGCAGCATCTTGCAGACCTGGATGGAGCCTTACCCTTTCGATCCCCGTCAAACTTAGTCTTCAGAAAAGATGAACAGAGAGTTTTAAAGCTTGACTGAGAGTTTTAAAGCTCTGCAAACAGTCCCATTTCCTCCTGTAGACTTCATCCCTTTGCAGAGTAGCTCTGTGAGCTCAGGTTGGACAATTCACCAAGTTTAATATACCTGCTATTTTCTCTAACTTTACTGTGTGTCTAGTGAATGCAGTGCAGCACCATGACCTCAAGGGCTTTCTAACCTTTCTGATTTACAGAAACAACTCCAGAGATCCTTAGAATGGAGAATGCTAGAATGAAGAAGAGTTTCTTCCAGGCATGCTTACCATCACCATGGATTATTGCACACATCTGAGACATCCAGGCAGGGTCATCATCTTCATCTGGTTTTTTTTATCACAAAGTCAGTACCAAGGTGACAAGGACAACAACTCACTTCAAAAGGAGGCATAGCCATGGAAGAAGAAAACCGGGTTGAAAATCAGACTCTAGTAAGGCTTTAGAAGCCACAGAAGCAAATATAATCCTGTCAAGATGCTGCTTAACACATTTCCTGCTTTACAGAGCAGGGTTTAATGTGTTGTCCTCAACTGTTTCCAAACACATTTAGCAGTGTTGTAGACTTAGCTCTGCCAAGGTGGTTTTACCATGGTAAAACCCCAAAGTGGTGGGGAAAAAGAGGTGGAGAAATGTATCCTGCCTGGGTTATTGTATCAGGTGTAGCCACTGACAGAGCTAAGAGCATATCCAGTGCACCCTTCATGCCAGTCCAGCATCCTGGTTGCCAGACTTAAATTGATGTCAGTCACAGTGGTATGCAATAACTGAACAGGTGAACCCTGTAACCCTTGCAATAGTCTCCAGCCCATGGGAAGGCAGAGGCCTCCTGCACCTAAAAGTTAAGTCCTTTGAAATTCATTGCCTTAGTGTCAGTAGCAGTCTCAGCATTCCTGTGTCATGGTAGGGCTGCTGATGGGAGTCAACACTGAGATCAGAACCATTACATTATGGTCAAGTGAAAATTCAGCAATTGTACAAAATATCTCCAGAGAAAATTGTAACAAAAACTCATTTTTTGTCTTTGAGTCCCTAGAGAGTTCATGGGTGGTGTTGTGACAATATAACTTAGAGTTATAGTGCAAAACTAGACTCAAAATTATCTAAATAGACCTTCAGCTGCAGACAGGAAATATTTCTTCAAATCTTTATATATCTATGGGTCCCTCACAGATCTAGACACCTTTGGATTTAAGCCCTCCCACACATCTAACTGTAGTTCAGTCTCATTGTTATAGCATTACCACCAGCTGCAAAACCCAATTCAGCACCACGACAAATATGTGGAAGGTCAGCACACGCAGTCCTGGGCTCTGAAGGGCAAGCTGGAACCAGGAGACTTGATGAAAGTCCATTTAGCAATATCCATACCAGAGTGCAATCACAAAGCAGGCACCCTCTACAGCCCTATTTGTGCTGTAAACTGCAGGCACATCTCCTGGAACATAAATGACACTTACCTAGCTTGTGTAAAGATCCAGAGGATCCAAATACTTGCATAATGAACAAATTTACACTAGGATTCCACAGAATCAAAGGATCAGATATATATTACAATAAATAATCCGTTTTCCATGATGCATTGCTGCAGTTAACTTTCTTCTTTAGTGCTGAAGGGCAATAAATAATCTCTCTGTTCTGACAGTGCCATGCGCTAACAAGGAAATAACAGAGGAATGGTGCCGAGAAGCTGAGTGATTTCAGTAGCGATTCAGTCAGATGAGGACTATAATGAAATAATTTTCACTCCCAGTAGCCTTCTGTGACTATTTGAAACTGAAATTTCGAAAGATTACGGGCTTGCACTTGGCATTGTATCCTCACATCAAACCAGGTTCCCAGGCTGTGTGTGCCCTGGGGGGATGAAAGTGCAAAGGAATGGCCTCCCTTGCAGACCAAACTGCAGAGGAGCTGCACAGCTGATGGGTGGGTGTGGTCACACTGTCCTGTCGTGGTGCTCTTCACTGCAGGACCATGGCTTGGTCATCAGGGATCTCCCCAGCTCGCCCAGAGCCTGTCCTGTTCCATCATTACTCCATTAAGCATTTGAGTCACAGCAGTGCATTAAACCATCTGTCTGATCCTGTGAGGTTTTGCAGATGATACAACAAGGCAGGCTAGGTTCTGGTTGGTTTGTTTTGGTGTCTTTTTTTTCTTAGAACTCCCTCTAAGACCTCTGAAAACAAATGCACCCGAAAGTAAGTTTTGCATCCCTTTATTAATGGCATTTTATACAGAAGGTTTGCGAACTGGAAAATTATGAATTTGTGTTTGTTTATCATCAAATAAAGAGGAGGTTAATTTTTTTGTCCTCTCCAGAAGGCGATCTGATGAATACCTAACTAGTTCTGACTTGTCTTCATTCTTATATCTTTTGTATTAAAAGTTTATGAATCAAAGAGCAGTGAGTTCCTATTTGTTTATCTCATTGATGCACATACTGAATCCACTTACACTAAACTATCTAGAGTTTTGTGATTTTTTTTTTGTGATCATGCAGCTCTACTTCAGTTCTAGCTTATATTATAATTTTTATTAGCATGCATCTGCTGTTTCAGAAACACACAGTATTTAAGTCTTCTGTTTGTGCACTGGCGATTTAGAGAATGTGCCACTCATTTAAAGGTAATTTCTTGATTACAGTTTTCAAAATACTGAAAGAATATCAAAAACACTATTTGTTGTGTGTATCTCAAGTTCAAGCCCCTCTAAAAGAAAGGAAGTGAAACTTTTTCAGGTAATCTTTACATACACACCCCATTTCCATGATGCAGATTCAGGCAGGCTGATATCACCATTGAGGAGGGAACTACTTAGTTAAAGATGTCTACATATTCTGCAGTTTCCAATGGGAATTCAACACATACAATTCCTGTCCTACATCTCAATTTTCATTTTAGTCTTTTTCCCCACTTCTTTTAAGTTTGAAATGTTTAAATTTTTAACTTAAGGCTGGGAATCAAGCTCCTGGAGAGTAGCTCTGGGGAGAAGAACTGGGGGTCCTGGCAGACAACAAGCTGTCCATGAGCCAGCAGTGCCCTGGGGGACATGAAGGCCAATGATTGGAAGATGATTAAAAGATGACGAGGGGACAGAAGCAGCTCACTTCTGAGGAGAGGCTGAGGCAGCTGGGCCTGTTCTGCTTGGAGAAGAGACACTGAGAGGAAACCACATCAATGTCTGTCTGTGTCTGCAGGGAGGGGTCACAGGATGGACCCGGCTCTGCTCGGCAGTGCTGGCAATGGGACAAGAGGCAGTGGGCAGGAACTGAGGCACAGGAAGTTTGACATTAATATAAAGAAGAGGTTCCTTACTGTGCAGGTGACTAAGCACTGGAATAAATTGCCCAGAAGGTGCCAAGTCTCCCTCACCAGAGATGTTCAAGAACTGTTGGGATACACTCCTGTGCCATGTGTGCTCTGCAATGGCCCTGCTTGAGCAGGGAGGTTTGACCAGGTAACCCACTGTGGTCCATTCCAACCTTATTCTGTGATTTTCTAATTTTTTCCTAAATACTATTCCTTTCTATTAATGGGAATATTTATCTCTGCTCTCTATTCATACACTGTGGTGTGGAAGCTTTTATCGTCTCACCTTGCTCCCTGACAGGACGAAGGGGATTTACCAATGAAAAGGTTATTATGTGACAGACTGATTCATAAAGCTCTCGTAAACAAACCTTTGACAGGTGACTACAAACCAAGCGCAATGTTTTACTGCACTGAGCAGCACCTATTAAAGCTTGCTTTCAAATAGTGAAAATGTAACATATAAACATATTCTCAGAGTTCAATAGGCAGGAGGCAACTTGAATGGGAGTGGGAAAGTGCAATAATCATCATCCATATGGTCTCCAAGCACATTTTGGCTCTGTGTTGGGCACCCTGAGTGAGTCCAACAGAAATGTTTAGTCCTTCTTTCGTAATGACACCCTCAAAGACCCTAACACACACACAGGTGTTTTAATTTTTCATTGTTTCTCAGCATCTAAACCTATTGTGTATTAAGAGGGTAGATTCAGACAAGATGTAAGGGAGAAATTTTGTTACAATGAGAGTGCTGAATTACCAGAACAGTTTGGTCAGAGAGGTGCTGGATGCATAATCGCTGGGAACATTCAAGGTCAGGTTTGTGGGACTCTGAGCAACCTGGCCTGGTTGAAGATGTCCCTGCTCACTGAAGGGGGGTTGGACTAGGTGGGATTTAAAGGTGTCTACCAACCCAAATTATCCTACAACTCCATAAAATGCAGTGTCCCCATGAAGAATCTCACTGATATGGAAATTTTGACACAAATCACTTAAGTGGAAAGGAGACACTATGAATTTCAAATGGAGGCTTACTGTACCAAAATGACAATACAGCATAAAGAGGCTGATGAAAAAATGGAGAAAATAATCCAGTATCTGACAGGGAAGAAAATGCAGAATCCAAGCCCTTATTATCTTTTAGCCATGTGAAAAGTCATGGTATTGAACAGGTTAGTCATTTTACCTTTGGAAAAATGAGGGAATACTATTTTATTCTAAACCATTAGAATATCCCAGTCACCAAAGAGCTGGGATATAATGTCAGTTGTCTGCCTTGTTTCGTTAAGGTTTCTTGAAAAATACTAGCAAAACTTGCAGGTGGTTCCTGCATAAGGGGAAAGAATAATTTGCAAATTAGGTTAAACTGCAAAGGTAAATTCTCCTTCACAGCTGGGACTAGGGGGGATTTTCATGAGGGTCTTTTCAAAGACTATATTTTCCAAACCCAAGGACACCCCTTGCAGTGAGTCAAGGAAAAGGCGATTGCAAAAGGTCTGCATGGATGCACAAGGAGGTTCCAACAAAAACATAAAAAAGAAGCACGCAGTGCATGGAAGCAGGGTCTGAGCTTCCCAGGACCAGAGAGACATGGACACACTGGAGAGAGACCAGCACAGGGTCACAAAGATGACTGAGCAACTGGAGGATCAAGTCTGGCACAGGATGCCCAGAGAGACTGCGGGGTCTCCAAGCTTGGAAATACTCAAAGCCCAGCTGAACAACATCCCTGAACATCAACCTGCTCTAGTTGGCTGTTTTGAGACTTGATGATCTCCAGAGGTTCCTTCCTGCCTCAGTCACCCCCTAATTCTGTAATGCCACTACAAGCCCACTGTATTCTTTTACTTGAGGCATAGGCAGTATTTAGACAGTTTTACTTGTTTTGGGCCATGTTATCACTTTCACAGAGGCAGGAACTGTTGAAAACAAAGGGTGGCAGCTGAGCAGAGCCCAAGGGCACTGCACTACCCTTCACCATTACAAAATCGAGATCACAAGCCTGCTCAGATTTCAGTTTAAATTGTTCCGAAAGAGCACTATTAAAACAAAAATAGACTCCTCAGTGGACAATTCTCTTCACTTGTCCAGTTCTCATGATCTTTTCAGAAATTAATAGCCTTCATTTTAACCTTGACTGCACAAGAGAATTGCTCTCTTTAAAGCTGAACCACTGGAAGTACAAACAGTCCACAGCATCCAGTATAGCCTTGCCAAATTGCTTGCAGCTTTGTTCCGTGCCTGTACCAGCTCCACTCCAAGCCACAGTGAGCCATGTGGGCATGGCAGGCTGGGAATGCACCTGGGAAAAACACATTCTCTGAGGCTAGTAAAGATCAATAGTGGTGCCCTGAAAGACAGCCAATTGAGTAACAGCAATTTATCAGAAACAATAGAACTTCAATTCATACTGACTGCATTACACACCTACTGAAACACTGTCCATCCTAACTATTACATGTTCGTAAACTCTTAAAGTATAAAAGTGAGACAATCCTTTAGAAAGCTTCAGAATGGATTAACACATCAAATAATGGCTGAACATCTAACCCATCAGCTGTCAGATTTCCAGACATGTATCCTAAAGCAACACCACACAAAGGTGGCTTGTTGCTCCCGTGATTTACTTCTGTCAGGTAGAAAAGGGCAAAAGGATGTAAATGTATAGCTCCTGATGCTATAGGAACAAATTGATATGTAAGATTTATGGCCACTCTTTCACACAGAGCAATGAAGCCAGTGCACCTGGCCCCCAGTGCCAGGCATCCTTCTTAATTTATTCAAAATAATCAAATTTTGTAGAAAATGTGTAAAACATCTTCACACACACACAAGCAATTACCAATCATCTCTTAAATCATATAGAGTTCTCTAATCATGGCAGTTTCAGTCCTGCTTTTATTTATGAAGGTCCATAATGAGACCTTCAGAAAGGTCAGAGCCAAAAGGCTCTGAGAGTTCTAAAAATAACAATTCTTCTGTTCATTTAATTGCCAGGGGTTTTTCCCTTTCAGCAGTACATCAAGCATGTGTTTCCACAGTATTGGTTCATTGGGAAGCAACATCTATTTTTACATTGTCTCATTAGTCTGACTACTTTCTTCTGGCTTGGAATGAGAATTCTGTAAGTCTAGTGCTGGAAATTATTATATACTTGGAACAAAGTGATAATGGTGCTAACTGTTAGTAAAGACTTTCTGTAGGGACTTCGTAACCATACTGAATATCCAGCACATTTAACATAATTGTACGAGTAAATGTTTCAATGCTATTGTATTTATTGCTATATTTGTTCACAGAAGTATGGAGGCATTAACAATAAACAAAATGCTAAGAAATACAACACAAAGAAAATATCTTTGTGTTTCATAAAGTTTCACCAGTGCTGTGAAGCAGGGTTCTTTAAATTATTTATCTGACTCCATCTTATTCACATACTTGAGCATACTTCAGCACTGCAGGGAAATAGTTGTCTACCTTAGCAATGTTCACAAATTCTGAGTGCTTGCTAAGCCGGCACCCTTTGCAAGTGGCACTGGAAGACATTTCACAGGTCTGAAATGCACCTCTCAGCCTGTGCATCTCCCCAGCCACTTTCCAAACCTCATCCAGAGCCCTGAATTCATGTTCTCATATTGTAAGCTATCAAAGTTTCCAAATGGATATTTAACTAAGACAAAAGGTATACACAGACTAAATCAAGTGTTTAATCAAATGAGTACTTGCATATTTTGCTCTGTCCTTGTCCTTTCCTGCCTAGGACTTTAAAGAAAACAAAACCACAACTGTCCAAATGTCAAGGACCAAAGCAGATTTAGGTGGAGGAAAAGCTGAAATTCTGTGCAGGACTACTCATCACCATGATTCTGTGCTCATTTCACTCAGAAACACAGATTTTGACAGAACCAGGTCTCCAATCTTCTCTTTCTCAGGTCAAAGAGTACAACTAGGGAGTAGAAATTCATGCTTTTGTGACAAGATGCTTAAATATTTAGTGAACTTTAAAATGCCTCAGTTCCTTAAAGAAACTGCATCTCACCCACCCACAGATGCAGTGGGTCCTCTGCAAACTGGTGCAGAGAGCTCTCACCACATGTGTGAGCAGAGAGACTTCCAGAGAAGAGAATGAAGAGACTGTCTCAGGCCCCTGTGCTGATCAGGCATTTTTTCCTGTTCAACATGCATTCATGCTCTCTAGAGTGCATCTCCCATTACCATTTTAAACCAAAAAATACCCAGACCATTTCACTAAAACTTCCTCCTCCTAAAAGCAATCCCTCACCAATGCAGCAAGACTGCACCAACATCTATGGTGGTTTGCTGCCTGTCATATGATGCATAGGGAGATTTTTAAGTTCATCCATCACAGATGCACAAAAACCTTTCCAGAAGACATAAGGCAACAGCAAATAATGCTTCAAATGCAAATTTTAGGGGGGTCTGCTGATAACATTTAGTTTCCAATTGAGATTTTGTCTGGTACAAATACAGATCAAAAGCCACAAGCATACATGGTGGATGTTGCATTCTGCACCAACTTTTTCATTTCTTCTCAATCTTGACTTAAAAACTAGGTTCCTGCCTATTTTTCAGTGTAACCTAAGCAACTTCTGACCTTTCAGAAGCCAAATCCCACAAGCATGTATCTGGTCTCAAACAGCTTCCACACCTTCCTTTACACACACTGCCTTTCAGCTCTAGACATCCTTATTTAATTTTGTGTTTTGAGTCACTCCCTGAGATCAGACTTCCATGGTATCCCTTTGCCAGAAATCAAATTTTACAAGCTAGATACCTAAAAATTACACCTGTGTCCTGCAAAACACCCAAGGAGCCTTAGCAGTCCTTTCTGCAACAACCTGGTTTGGAAGATTTTCCAGTTGATTCCTGAGGTTTTGGGACCCCCAACTACTTTCTGAAAGACAGACATTTTTGAATGACTAAACCAGTAATTTTTATTTTTCTACAGCGCAAGTGTTGCTGATGTGAGACAGACATGTAGATGCTACTCCCTTTCTCAGATTCAATGCATGACTCTTACAGATTCCTAAGAAACAGGATTTTCTTGGCTACGAAATAGTTATCCGTTAGTGAAAGCCTTGTCTGAGTGGATGGTTCTCAAGGCTTGACAGCCTGCTGATTCAGTTCAACATGAAGTCTCAGTGGAGTCTATAGTGTGGCACAGGACAGCTCTGCAATCAAAATTACCTTTACGAAGCAAAATGAAAGTAACAAATTGATACAACTGCATATAGATTTGTCTCCTAATCTGTCACAGGTTTAAAAATAAAAGGAGATTCTATTCTCTTTCACTGTCAACACTTCAGGTACATTTAATGGGCCTTACTCTCTCTCCTGTGCTGCAGTGAACTCCCTTGCTATTACCTATGCATGCAGACTCCTGAGCACTGATCCAGCCCTCCAGGCAATGCTTCCAGACGAGAAAAACCCAAACAGTAATACCTCCATAATACCTCTCCTTCCTGAGAGAGTGTCTTTTGAATCAACTCTTGAATTAATATTTACATCTTTTACACAACAAAGGCCCAGATATCCAGGAGTGCCAAATCTTTGCAGGTCCCACTAGAACTCTGGTGGCTTAGAACATGCCTGGAGTAAAAAAACGACTCCCAAAGCTACTGTTATTAAAGAATCCTGCATACCTCCTGCTGCAATGGAGGAATGCCTAATGTGCATTTCATTTCATCTGATGAACAGCTGCTCACATCAGTAAAGAAGCAGGTCTCCTAGGAATTCCTGATACTACAAGGCAGTCATGCCAGAACAAGTCCAGAGTGGTGTCACACCAATGCCAGAGGAGCAGTTTCTGTGCCTTTCCTGTGGGGTTGGAGCAGAGGGAGGCAGAGCAGAGCAAGCAAGCTCTGCTTCACTCAGCAACTCCCTTCTCAGTGCTCAGGATAAACCCAGGGGAAGCCCAGGGATGAATATGGTGCTCTGAACAAGCCCTGATGCAGCAGATTGGCTGATGTTCTTTTAGAATTAGCTAACAGCCTTGTAACCCCTCTCACCTATCTGGAAAATAACAACAAACTAAACCTTTCCTTCCACAGAACTCTTGTCACTGTGATGCAGTTTCCCAAAGTTTTGTTGCACAGCCACAGTTGTTTAAGTATTTCATAAGCTACCCTGTAAGATATCTCCCAGCATTTTCAAGACAAATTTACTATTCCAGTGACACCTCCAAAAATCTTGGTGCAAAGAGATACCTTTGTAGGTCGTTGCTATTTAAGATTTCACAAGCAGTAGGCTAATGTTTTCTACATGAAAGTCTTTCCTTCACAGAGAGTCCTAAGTTGTCCAGCTGGAAGTATTCATCTCTTCTGGATTTCAGGCTGATGGAGAAGATAGCGCCATTCCCCAGTATCCCTATTATATGGCAACCTGAACACAGTTCTGAAAACTACAGACTTCTAGTATTCAGCTGTGAATTCCCATTCCATATTTCCATTTTGATGCCTTTGTACACAGAAGAAAATACGTAAGCCAAGACAGAAATACCAACTGTGTCTTAGACAATCCACTGGCATTGGGTACAATTTTCAAACAGGCACAGGAAGTCCAGTATATCAAACTGTATAAATTACAGAATGGCAGAGGAGAGAAACTCTAGACTGCCTGCTCAGTAAGTACATTTGCACAGAATGACAATTTAAACCAGTCTGCTCTCTGAGTGGACATGGGCTAAACACACCGGCATATGTGTAGAACAAGCCAAGAGTCAGTCTGGAATAAACCTTAAGAAGCTACAGCACAAAATGAATCATAGATTGCCCAAGCTTAGGAAAAAGCTCTAGATAAAGGCAATAATAAAGAAAGGAAGTGCAGGCAGATAAGGACAGACACAGAAGGCTGAAGTGTTTAACACCATCTATGCTTCTACCTTTGAAAAAAAAGCTTAGCACAGTTAGCTTGAGGAAGAGGAGAGATACACAGGAAGAAGAGAGATAGAGCAGGGTATTTAAATAAACCAGATTAATTCAAATCAGTAGGGCCTGATCAAACTCACCCTGGAGTGCTTAAAGAACTTGCTAGAACAACCTCCAAACAGTTAGTGATTGTCTTTAAGAACTCACTGACAATAGTGAGGTCCCAGAGGCCTGAGGAAAGACAAATAAAAGTGAACAGCTTTAAAAAGTGGAAAACAGGAATCTGGGGATTTGTAGACAAGGTAGCATGACACTGACACCTGGAAAGATACGAGGATAAAATATTAATAATCAGTTTTTAATCCTCTCAAGCATAATAAGCCAAAAAGAAACAGACAACTTAGATTTGTCAAGATCAGATCATATCAGACCAGCCTCATTAACTTCTCTTATGGGATAACTGGTTTTGCGGAGCATGGAAAAGCTATAGGTATGATGGATTTTGACTTTTGTGAGGCTTTTGAGACAGTGTGGCCTGGCAGTCTCCTCTTTGGAGAAGGAAAACAGCATTATCAGTTTAGCACATAATCAGTAAATGTCTTTCCAAGAGGTACTAACAGGAGCACTGTGAGTACAAGAAGGTACTCGTCGTTATTCCCTTTGTCTCAGTACAAAAACAGCCCTATTGAAGTACTTTGTCCTCTTCTCCACCACAGCTTAGAAAAAGACATAAAAAAACTTGTAAAGATGCCATGGAAGGGCAAAAAAACCAATATGATGTTTAAATCAAGACTTATCAATGTAAATGAACTGATAGAGGAGACTGAAGAAGAACATTCATTTCCTTTGCTATAAAAAGTCATTAGAGCAAGTCACGGGTGAGGAGGTTGTGGAGTATCTGCAACAGAAGAGTTTTAAATGTGCTTTAAAGAAACAGCAGCCAGTGAGGATTCAGGCAAAGACAGATGTGCCACTAAGTCCCTACATTTCTGGGTATCCCCATGAAGTGTGTCCTTGCACAGGCTCTGCACTCTCCTGGCATACAGGACCCTCTCTTCTCCAAAATACAGGCATTTTGTTTTCTACATCTTGTTTTCTGGGACTAGGAGCTCAGGACATCCCCATCAAAATGGGTACAGGAAAGGAGAGTAACAGATTTTCTGGAAAAATCTATTCCTATTGTCATTCTCGTACACACTGATTTTACATGTAGCATTCAGTGCAACACAAACTTCGGTCTTCTTCCCAGGCTTCACATTCATCATCTTGTGTCTAAATGATTCTCAGTTCTTGAGAAAGCAATCAAAACTTTTACAATTTTGAAGGAAAACAACCAAATATCATGTTGGCATCACTTTGGATGAGAATAGGATTTTTGCTCCAAAAAAATTCTTGCTATCCCTTACTGATTTTGGTAGTGATCTCCTAGTCCCAGAAAACCAGATGTCTGGATTTTGGAGACAAAAGGGTACTCTGAGACTGTCATTTGTGGAGTCTTTGCCAAAGGGTTGCTTGCAAGCCAAAAGCTGGTTTTCATTTTCCACTTACTTAAATGGTTCAATAAATGACAAGGTTTCTTCCTACAAATTTAGCTTTAGTCATGTCCTTTGACAATTTTACCACTAGCATCAAACCTGAATTGTTACACATGCTAAATTACTGTGGCCTCCACAGTTTCTCATGTCCAAAGGATGCCAAATGAAAGCTATGCCACACACTTAACTACACTGCTGGGCCTTGAGGCAAGAATCTAGCCCTACAGCCCTTTGTTTTATTAACATCCTTGTCATTAACCACTTTCACTACTGACATTATCATCTTAGATGTGCAATTTTAATCTTACCAAATCTTCCTTAGAAAAGCAGTCTCATGATCTTCATCCACTATAGCTTACTCTGTTTGGAAGACAAAGGTCTGTTCTTGCCTTTCACAGTGTGAGATGAACTTAGACAAACATTTCTCCATTAATTTTCTTAGCCAACTCCAAAAATCCAATATTTTTTAATGATTTCTTTGCCAATCAAGTTTTTTATGTGCAAGACCAATGCTGTATTTTCTTCGCAGGCATTTGAACATCTTTCTCATGCTGCTGTGTCCTCTAAAACTGCTACAACACAGCATTAGTGGTAATTGTTACCATTATGTCTGGGCAATCAACTGCTTATGATTCTCTGGCTGGAAACCAATGCTGTTTTCATCAGGGCTACCAGTTAAAAATGATATTTTATTAGAGGATAGGTCCAAGGATTGGCAGCTCACTCTGCTGCTGTTATGCAAGACCAACCTTCTCAATTAAAGCTCGAGCTAAATCTAGCAGATTTGCCTCACGTCTGCCATTTGTGGCTACTATTAAAATATCCTTTCTCTTGTTTTGTGTTGTTATTCACGCATAGATTATAAAGTAAATTCTGCCTTGGAGACAAAACCACATATGAGCAGCTAAAGACAAAATTTAGCACCTTATTTTCAAACTGTCTCAAACCAGATTGTTTACTTGATTGACACTTTGTGAATTTTATTAATTACACAGTAGTTCCTCAGTGCTATTTTCTGAGCTGTGAACTGCATTTTTATTATTTTCTCTACTTTTGTATTTTTCCCTGTTGCAGAGTATTATTGTTATCTATGTTTTCTGTTACTGATCTGTTTCTTTTTCAACATCATTTTTGATATGTAGCCAACAGCAATGAACAAGCATTTTGGTTAATTTTTGAGTAGAAGTCTGCAGCTGGTGTAAATTAGTGTTACTCCATTATTAATCAGAAAAGCTTCACTGCAGAGATATTTGACATTACCTATCTGACTCTATATAAGTACTTGAATTTTCAGCATCTGAAAAGCCCATCACTTGTATTTAGCATGATGGAATCCTTTGCTCCTACCATGCTGTTCTTTATAATCAAAGCTGAATCCAGAAGCAACAGATCTAACACTGAGCCACATTTGCCCTTAATTCAGATCAAAACAAGTAGATCAGAGCTACTTTTTGTCATTTTATCTCACTTTCTGAGCAATGCAGAAAGAGCTAGGACAAGGGTAGTGTTCTAGCCTATACCTCCTTCCACCGCAACCTCTTCTTCCCTGAGAGGAAACCAGTTGACCTCTGGGAAAGTCACTTGAAATCCATGACATAACGCAACAAAAAATGAAAAAAACAAGCCACAAGATTTTTCACTGCAGACCCATGTGCCACTAGCATGGTACTCAGAATTTTGTCTTGCTAAGCTTCCAGAAAGAAACAAAAGAAAATTTTAGGGGTTTGTTTCCTGGTCTAAGAGGGTAGTTCAGCAGCGATGTGCAACATGATTTCAAGTCACCATTTGATTGAGCATTTGTTTAGATAAACTTAATTGCAGCTGCAGCCAAAAGCCTGGGAATGCTGCTTGAACACACCACACTGCCACCTTTATCAGAAAAACCTGCATTTAGAATCTCAAGGAAAAGTAAACTTCCACAACACTGAGACGTGTGGATCCTGCAGAAATCAGCAACACAGAGAAAGACATAAAATGGAGGTTCTGAAACTTTTTTCCCCCGTTTGGAGCAGTACTGTACTTTGAGAGAAGCACATTTGAATCTGACCCTGCAGCAAGTCTTTTCACCTCTCACTGCCTCACCTGTAAGATGGGGAAAACATGATGATGATGCTTTGCTTCAAAAAATCTACAAGCATAAATTAATATAATCATTTATCTCACATAAAAGTACTCCAGCTTGCCAGTTTGCTTGATGGAAATAATGCTCCTCAGAGGTCTTTATTAGTCAGAGCAAAAAACAACTCTCACCTGGTATAGTATACACAGACCCGGGCTGTGTCTGGAGCATCCCCTCCCTCAAAAACCTAGGAAGAGCCACTTCTGTAGGATTTTTATTAGCTGATGATTTGGCCTGAATAGCTTGCTTTGCAGAACTTGAGGGAATCAGTGATATCATAAGGACTCTCAGTATCCATTTTAGCAGCCAGCTTTCTGAATGAAGATTACAGCCAGGTCAGGAGAGGGCAGAGGGCTGCACTGGCACCTCTGCCACCACCTGGCTTCTGATCCAGACAGCCAAACAGAGGTCTCTTCACCTGGCATGCACTCAGCTGGGCACTCAGAGGATGGCAAGTATGCCAAACTAACCCCAAAATCTTCCTTTGTACAGACGGTAAGCAACAGTTCTCTAGATCAAGCTGATCTTGTTTGAAAAATAAGTAGACACTACAGGAAATAAATCTGCACCAAAGCTTAATTCCTGCATGGCTGATGTGGCCTTGCAGCATCTCCAGAATGGTGCACCAAGACAGAAGGGCAGGCTAATAGATACACACACGCCTCTTATAAATTTTTAAGCAGATCCAGCTTCAGTTCACACAGAACTGTGCCCACAGCCCCCTTCAGCTGTAGTTTTCAACAAACTACAAATCCCTGGTTTTTGCAAACCCCTGGCAACATTTCTAAATAGTATTCACCATCCAAGAACCAAGGTCAAGCCAACAAACATCAGTACTCTTACTCCCACCATCGGTGAGGGTAAAACTGCACCTCTCAATATAGACACAGATGCTGTTGGACACAGGCAGCGTTCTGTACACCCATTAGAGTAGCACAGATGTCAGCACCCACAGAAAAGTAGCAGAAATATCTGCACAGCTGAAAATAGCTTCAGTAGTACTCACCCACTGTGGAAATGCTGCCTTTGAATTCACTGCCAAAGACAGGGAGAGTTTATCAGGACACAAATTCATGCCATAGGCCACTTTGCTTCTTGAAGAGCCTCACATCCCCAGATATAAATTTGCACTATCCCCACAATCAGCAATAGCACAGTCCTACATTCTAATTCAGAGCTTCTTGGTTTCCCACAGCTGGCCTATGTTAGTACATGGATATAACTGCCCCTGATTTATTTTGCAGAGCTTTTTTTTTTTTTCCCTAAGTTAAACCAGGGAAGAAACCAAAGGCTCATTATTTAAATGCAAGAAGGGTTTTCAAAAACAACCCAAATTTTTCTGTAAATAGGCAGGTCAGAGCAGGGATAAAGAGCTTAGTGGCATGGAATATTAAGTTAAACGAAGCATTCAGGCCAGTTAGGCCTACTTACAAGTCACCACCTATTAACTGCATTGAACTGTACAGCATTATACAGGTAAAGCAAAGCAACTGAGCACAAAACTATTTGATCATAATAAACAAGAGTCCTAAATAACATCAACACTTTGAGAATTCTGATAAACTTTCCATTTTGTCTTGCAGAGTTGAGAGGTTTCAATTATGCATTGCCAAGGGAAAAATATCTCCTAAAGAAAGGGAAATTAAAAGGGATAGTAAGCACAGATGCAATACAAAACTAGACTGAGAAAATTTTTACCGCAGGAGATGTTGGCAAAAGCTTATTCTTGTCAAAGGACTTTAATGGAACGGCTGTCAACAGAATTCCCATGGAACTGAAAAAACTTGCAAATATTTATTGAGAAACTGCTCCTATCCTTATTACTTTAATGGAAATGCTGAGTCAACCAAAGATATTCAGCACTGAAGCCACATATCTTAGTGAAAGAGATAAGAGGTCTCTTATAACAACTCACAGTTTCCTCTCAGTTTGTTGAGGTCAGGCAACTGTTTACAAGAAAACAATTCTCATGAAGGAAGCTTCTGGAAGCCCACAAGCTCAAACACCGTGGTTGTGGCCAGAAGGAAGACAAAGTGGCGAGGGTGCCATGGTGGGGATATCACTTTACTTGGAAGATTAAGGGAAACAACACACCCATTTCCACACTCTTGCAAAACACAGACAGATCCTCACACAGACCTTTCTACTGAATGTCTTTCCCTGCTGAAACCAGATCAATGAATGGTCTTTTGCAAGTCCAATTTTCCGCTTTACAAAACCAGTTGTTCTGGTCCTTAATTTGTCCTGTTCTGACCCAACAGAGCTGGCAGCTCTGACACTGTGCTTGGCACCTACTGTAGACAGAGCAGCTGTACCAAGCACAACGTAAATAGCTCCTAACAAGAAAAACAAGGTTTTTGATGACTCATCTCTGATTGCATTTTAATAGAGAAACTCAAGGGTTTTATCTTCAGCTTCTCGTAAGGCCAACACCTGTCCACAATCAGCACAGCACAGCCATAACCCACAGAGCCTGTGCACACAGCTGCTGTGGCCTCTTCTTTTTTGAGTTTTTACAGTCCTCAACCAAAAAAAACATATTCTGAGCTTCTGAAATTAAATGTAGTATAGTAAGTGGAAATTTAGCTTACTGTTTGCAGCAATATTCAAAGCATTTATGTTCCCATACTAACCATGTGTAGGATACATGTTGATCTATGTGTATCATCCTTGTGTAGGATCCCACAAGTATAGGATATCTATGCACTAAGGATATTGGACGGATTCATCTGCTCGCGAAGTGCGCTTCTCTCCCACCATGATGGGAACTCAGCATTCATGGAGGCTAAAACAATGCTTGACAATGCTGTCACTGAGGGTTCCAAAAATACAGTAATGTCACTCTCCCTTCCACAGATACCAAGCTCTGAACAGCAAGAGAAAAGATGCCACAAGTGTCAACCGTCGTGGGCGCGTTACTCAGGACAGGAACAGCAACTACCAACTCACTTCTCTCAGCAAGTCCATTTTAAACAATAAAAAGAAAGAGAGAGAGAGAAAGAGAGA
>VZDJ01007749.1:850711-934966 GCA_008694505.1 Cyanoderma ruficeps | reverse complement strand
GTGATTGGTCCTGTCTGCTCTCCATGGTTTTGGATCATTGCATTTCCTAATACTCACAGTAGATTTTATAACTTAAGGGGAAAATAAACAAGAGAGATTTATATTTCTTATATTGTTTCCATTATATTCTTATATTCTTTTTGGCATTATATCCATTATGTTTTACTAGATTATATGGGTAAAATATGAATGTGCCTAAAATATGAGGAATTCCTTACCCCCATGTACAAGCCAGGCTTAAACAAATATAGTAATTTAAAATTTACTCTTTCTAGGAGTTAGATAATATAATCATCTCAGCAAAACATTCTTGCGCAATGACTGTGTTCAGGAGTAATAATGTTTGCCATCAATAAAAGACATGATCAAGCCAAAAATTACCAGGGAGCCTGTCCTAGGGTGACTTTAAGATGCTTGTATCTCCAATTGTCTGTTCTGTTTATGTCGGATATTGTATTTTGTACCTTTAAGACTGGTTCTGAGAGCAAAGCGGGGGAGACAGAGAAGCGCCAAACTTGTTTTCAGAAACAGCTCTCGCTCCTCTGCATTCCACTCCTGGATTATGCCTTCTGCAGCACAGACAGCGGGACAGAGATCGCCTGTGCTTTTAGTTAGTTTAGCTAGCTGAAGCGGAGAAGTTCCCTGGACTGTTTTCTGTCTTTTTCTTGGGACTGTTTAAACCTGTTCTGGACTGAAAGCCCAGAGGAGCACTGGCAGGTCACACCTGCGGCCCACCCTGGTCCAGGACAGCATTTTCCAGAGCTGGAGGGACTGATAAGAGACTGAGAGAGCCAAGCTATACCCACAGCAAGGACGTTCTCAATTTTGCCATCTCTCTTCAGAGCAGGAAGAGGTTTTGTTGTTTCATGATATTCACCTTTTGTGTTTGTGGGCACTTTGTTGAATATTAGTTTTTTCCACTTTTCTCCAAGGAGATGTTTTTCCCAGACCAGCTGGGGGAGGGACTGCTTCAATTTGCTATTTTGGAGGGACCTCATTCGGAGGTTTTCTCCCAGATTTGCCTTAAACCAGGACACAGCCTTAATCACCTTGAAATGGTTTTTGGGTTTTTTCTGATGTATCAGTTCTATTTTAGGAAAGAATTATTTTGGGTCTTGTTTTGAGATATATATATATGTATACACACATATACATATATATATAACCATTGCATTTTAAATTAGGAAAAAGAATCACTTTTAAAGTATGCTCCTCATATATAGTAAACAGCAAGTAGGACAAAAAAAAGAGAAATAGCTTAATTGATCCATTACTTAATTCAGCTCCCTGCCATAGTCATCCTTCTTTTGGAAGCAATTACAGTGTGTGTACCCAAGTTTATGGATTGCTCAGCATTCCCCAAAATGGTAAGCCATGCACCATATGTATCTTGTTTCAGAAACAGAATGGCTTTCTGCGTTCCCAGTAAGGCAAAGAAATGAAATTAAATGTTGACACACAAATGTTTTCGCTTGAAATCTATTTTACGTTAATTACTTTAAGTATAGCTATATATACAATACCTAGCAAAGGATTTGTCACAAATAACCTGTAATCTCTCACTATATTATCAAGGGGATATCTTAATAAAAAGAAGCTTTTGATGTGCATATTTCGACGGCAGCACACTAAATGAGACACAAATATATTGCTATCAATGCTCATTAAACTCCTAATACTAAGGTCCAGGTTCTGAGGACACATTTATTTTCTCACCAGTCGTTTAAAAAATAAAGTTCACAGTAAGTAACCCATTCCTAAACAGTGAAGGAATATAACGGCTCAGTGTAAGCCCTTGCAGAATTTAAAAGGTGTTAGCACTTCATGCTGTTCTCAAAAACAATGCAGACTCAACAGGTAGAGAAATCTGAGCAATTCTTTCTACCAGATGAAAAGCCACCATATACAACCTGACTACACTGGGCTACAGCAATGCCACCCTACAATTTAACTACACTCTACCCAAGCTGTGGTATCCTGTTCTGTAAAGATGTTCATCATCCTAAATGTGGATAAAAGGGTTTTAGAGAAATCTGGTATTACATTAACTAATTTCTTTTGAAATTCCATTGGAGAGCAACAACAGGTTCCTTAGGTTCACTTTGCTGATAATAATAAACCTTATTTTCATGCTCAGCTATTTATTAAGAATAAGTTGCCTGAGTAGAACTTGTCAAATAAAACCCACTGGACATTAAAGCATTGAGGTGGCAATTGAAATTACGATTCTCTGTCAAGCACACAGAGCTTGAGTATCAAAGATATTACTTCTATAATCAGCTAATTATATATGTATATTACATATATGCTTTGTACACAATGGTGATGTTGCAGTGTATTATCATATTATATTTAGACCTGTTATCCATCTTTGTGCAGTTCAGCTATCTGGATACATGCAATCTTCTCAATCGTATGTCTCACTAGAGTTCTCCTGTGGGTCGAGGCAAAGACACAGTGGTGCAGATGTGGCAGACTGGGGTAAGTTCTTCTATATCTACTGTACAGAGACCTAAGAGAGGAGAGCTGTAGCATCTGAGCCCATTTTTTTAAGTATTTCTGGCAACCTTCTGCCACCACCCATGATGAGAAAAAACTCAACAGAAAAAAATCAAGATCCTGGGCAAACATATTCTGGTTCACAGTTCTGGGCATCACTCAAGGCCATGTTGTTCTTGAAAAGACAGTTTTCTCTGGCAGGGAGAACGGCACATTCCTGTGTTCTATGTCCAACTCATCCAGGCTGAGGGCAGCCTGCAATATAGCACAAAATACATGGAACTATATACCCAAGAACAGCTCGCAGCCTGCACCTAAGCAATACTTCTGAAAAAAAGCAACAGGAAAGGAAAAGTGGGCAAATCTACATTTAAAACCAGCCTTGTACCCTTGTTTGACTGACAGAGCAGACAAACCCCAAGGATATTCTCTGCATAAGCCAAATGAAACAGAAAGAAGGGATGGAAAAGGTCAGTGCAGTGGCACGTGTCATACACATGCGTCCTAAATGAGTAATCTATGCTCTAAAAGACTGCATTGCAGCTCCTTGCATGCACAGAGAGAGCCATGGGCAGAACTCAGCCCCACACTGGGCATTTTGGGAAAACAGTCAGTACCTCTCCAAACTGCAGAACAACTGCTTGCAACAAACACAGATGATGATCTATATACATTAGTGGTTATCTGCTGCTAGAGGGCATAACGGGTTCACTAAATACAGAGACATAAATTGACTTTTCCAGTGGTAAGTCACAGTAGTATTTAAGAAATAATAATTAATTATTAATTGCTAATTTTATTAGCTATAATGTAATTGGGCTCACAAATATTTAATTCCCCACAAATGTTTCACCAGCCTTTTTTTCCTTTTTTTTAATCTCAGCACTCCTACAGTGATTATGTGTCCTTTTGTTATGCTAAAAATGTTCTTCTAGTTTGAAGCATTCATCTCTCAAATAGCCATAGACAACTCCTGTTATTTTCCTTTTGTGCAAAGCAATGCAGAAAAGAGTACTCATTTTCACTTCAGTGGAAGCTTCTAACCCCTCTGTGAATTTTACTAAGATATTACAGTCTCAACACCTAGAAAGTAGGACATCCAAAATCAGTCGCCCCTTTGGAATGCGTAGCTCATTATTTCATTTGAACCACCTCACTTTCCAGTGCTCAAACTCCTCCTCCAAGGTCCATACCTGCTGTCTGCACCACTGGCAGCATTGCAGCTCTGAGCAAGGCCACAGCCATGCACATAAACACTTCATTTCCTTCTCAAAAAACCAGGGTTACCAATGCTGCAGGAGACTTTTATCCAGTGGTTATCTAGCAGGAAGATCCCAAGAGGTGGTGGAGGGCCTTCCACACAAACACTCCCAACTGGAACTCCTGGAGTTCTGCTACCAGCCACCAAAGGTGACACCCCTGTTGCTGGCTTACTGTGCTGATTAGTCCTGCCCATCAGGCCCCAAACAAGCACAACCTCCAAGAAAATCAGACTCAGGAGAGGGACATGCAACAACAAAATTCTCACCCACCTCCCTTTCCATTTCTCTGCTACCCAGAACAGGTAGCTGGAATTAGAGGCATATAAACTGCCTGGATATTTATGGAGACTTTCACTCATCACTCCCACATCACCCACTTCCAGTGTCAGCTTTCTGCTTCTGTGCAGCAAATGCTTTTGTAACTTCTGCTTGTGCACTCTCTGCATCAGAGGAGATATCTTCCAACCTATCCTCACAGGCCAGGCCCTGGCATTGTGCTGCTGAGCCTCTTGTTATACTAGCATAACAATCAGGTGCAAGAGTCAGACCCTTTCTTTCATAACTTGTGGAACTACTTTTGGCTCGCAGATTTATTTTTCATCCACACAGCTTTCTTAATTTTTCAGGACCAAGTTTAATATAGACTCACTAATATAGCAACTGTCTAAAATAATGGCACAGCTTGTTCCTAACTGGAATATATCATCCAGGCATACAGCTCTGGCCTAGTATTTTCTTGGGGACTAGGGACCCTTACACAAATTAAAATAGTGAAAGAAATCCTTTGCTACACTAAAAATGTGAAAATACTGCCCAAGGATAATGAAAACCAAGCAGGTTTTTTTAAAAGGACTTTGCAGACACCAAGAAAAATTACATATGCATATAACAGTGAATACTTCTGACTTGTATCAATCTAAAAACCATGCAATAGAAGCTTAGCTTCTAACTCACAAGGGGTACACAGGCATTAACTGTGTCTAATTCATTATCCCATAAATAAACTGGCACCAAAGAGGATGCTGAGACTAGTGGCCTAACACAGCAGGAGACTTCCTGTGCCAGACTGCTCAAATTGGAGTAGAGAAGAGTGGCAGAGAGGAGGCTACAGGAATTTCTGATTAAATCCCCTGAGAGAGGTTCCTTCTTGGCTCTGGAATGCACACTGTAAAGCAGCACACTAATGGTAGCGATCCTACTTCTACGGTTTTACAAAAGTTTCTTCTGTAATGTGCATGTAATAATGGAAATAGTCACCTTGAGAAATGCCAAGGAAAAGCCAAATAAAACAAAAAGTAATTAACTATCTCTGTTTAAATAATCTCAGGGCATTTAGGACTTGACTAAGACACTACCCATTTGATTAATCCAAAATAATTTACTTCCTATGTTTTCACAGGCTTCACAGAATTTCCATGCTGGTGGTAAATATGTCCAAGAAAGAGAATCAAGCCTAGTGTCTACAATTTAATCTGCCCTTTCTTACGTTGAATTTGGCAAGTTTGAAATTACAAGGTTCTTGACTATCAGACTGTAGTACATTAGTACATGCATGAGGTCCATCATCACATCTGTTCAAGTCAGAAACAAGTCCAAAATAAAACTGATGCATACAAGTTTAGAGTTCAGAAACTGCCCTCTTGATATTAAGATTGTCTGGTTTGTATTACAGAGATCTGATATTGCTCATGATATGGGTGTTACTGTTTAAAGTTATAAAATTGCCATGACCCTAAGTTCATGTTTTTAAATTTTCATTTATATGAGAAGTTTCTACATATAGTTTCTTGTTCTCTACCTTCCCTATCCACTGTATCCTGTGCCCATTTCTGTCTTTATTTACCTCCTACATTCAACGTATTTCTAGCAAAAGATTTCAAAATTCAGTATTTGTATTGCCTATAAAATGAAGAGGAAGGTAAAGAACACCATAACAGTAAAGAAAAATTATCCAACAGATCTTGAGTATTTTTCTGCATTCATTCTCTATCCTTCCTTAATAGGAAAACTGCTGCTAGAACCTCTTTCCATTCCCATTCATTCACCACTACTAATCACACCAATTCAGCCTATGAAAATGTTTTGCAAGTTAACCTGTCGACCTTTAGTCACTCAATTCTTTTGTAATGAGCAAGGAAACATTTACAATTTCCTGATCTAAAAGTTCTTGTATGCAAATAACAGAAAGACAGGAAAGGTGCGCAAGATGCTTTCTAACCATGTCTTGTCTGTGCCAGCACTTTTGCTTTTCACTAGGTACCTTCCCTTTCTTCTCTCCATCACTTCTGCCTGGGATTTATCATCTCTGCTACTGTCACAGGTTTGTTGATGCCACCTCTTCATGCAAATTCTCACAAATGACTCTTAAGAATGACCTGTGAATTTGCAAAATAATGAAGGCAGAATGCCTTTGGTTGCAAACATCTACAAAGCTGTGAAAGCTGGGAGAGAGTCGAAAAATTCCCACTAATCTAAAACTCTCAAATGCCTGCTGTGGGCAGCCCTGCTATGCAGAGTGCTCTTTTTTCTAGGACTATTTAGGCACTGGGTCTTCCTAAAACCCCTGAGGACCAGGCTTGTAAGTCAGCCAGCAACATGGGTCTGCCACCCAGCCACAGACCCCACTGGACTCTGAACACAGAGAGTCATCCTGGAAGAATCAGTTTGTGGAATGAGTGGCTACACATCTACTACTAAATAAAAGGCATCCAAAGAAGCTTCCTGGTGGGAGAACACAACTACCACAACCATGACATTGTCAAAAATGTCCCTGGCATGGTTTTTGGCCCATTCCAATTAACATTAATTCCAAATTTTATCAGGCATGACTGGAGGCTTAGCATGTGCCTGAGATTAGTCCCAGTACTGCTTTGGACATGGTTACACCACTACATAGGACAAAAGAGTATGTTTGGAGAACTGTTCGCTTTTAAACTAATTTTTCTAGAGATAGCTTTATTCCATTTTTGATGCAGATGATGGTGTCCAGAAGTAATGATCTTGGAGTAAAATACAAGACCAAATAGAAATGTAGTTTTGGAGAATGCAGGCAGAATGTTTGCTATATGAATAAATATATTTGAATGCTTATACATTACCTCTCATCATTTTGTTTCCTTTTTAATTCAAGGAGGCACTAATTACATTACTGGCATATACACAGATATATAAACAAAATGTTAACTTTATCTTTCTAGTTTACAGATAGATCTAAGTACAGAGATTCACGCCCAGGTACCCCTACGTGTAAAAAATTCACTTTCCACATACAATTGAAACTCCTTACTTTTGACCATTAATGAAACAAACAGGTTTGAGATGAGGAAGAATTATAAAATCAGCCTCACATGATTTGTATGGCATCTATTTTCCCTATTATGACTAAAACCAGTAGAATCCTTACAGCAAATCATCAGGAATTTGTGTCAAAACAATGATGTCCATGCCAACACAGATGACGCAATTACAGTAAAAAGCAAGTGAAGTGTCATGTCATATATCCATTATGTTTAAAAATAAGAGAATAGTGCAAAACTTGATATCCTGAAGTCTTTAAGGAGATCACCACTATTACTCTAGGAGAAATTCAAGAATTTCCCTTTTCTCTGTGTATCTGTATGACTTCAGCAGTGTTACCAACACACATTGAGATACACATTGGCCCAACATTTTTAAGACTATTTTGTACTGAAAGCAAATGATAAAACCAAGCCACGCATACAGCCAAAATAGTCCATGGTGTTCCTTTGCACCACATTCTTCAGACTTCATCAGTGCACAGCCATAGATGATGCTTCTCTGAGTTTATGTCAATGACCTTAGCATATGACTCAAGACTGAAACAGCCCCATCTTCATCTCCATTTTAAAGGTCAAGGGTGTTATTTCCAAGTGTTTGAAAAGTCAGTGTTATACAATGGTGAATGTGGGGAAGATATAACTGCACCTGGTAAATTTAAACAAAATAGGTTTCTGGTACAGATGCCAGTAATAATAATTGCAGAAACTGGAGGGTAAGTTCGCACTTCATTTGGTAGTGGTTGCTCACTCCACATTCTTATCCCAAGGAAATATGAGTGTGTGTCCTGCAGGTGCAAAGGTTGCATGCACAGGCAACCTACTGCACAATTGCAAAAAAAAAAAAACTCCTCAAATTTTTATTACACTATTTTAAGTGACATGATTTCTATATATTACCTGATTTATTAATAAAAAATTCAGTGCTTTTTCACTCACCTTGTGCAGGTAAATTTGTTCAGAGCATTGAGCTCTTTTCTTTCTAGAAAATATTTATTGACTGTGGAGCATGTCTGAAGAGCTTTCATAAAAGGAACTACATTTTTAGACACTTTCCACTGCTAGTATGTCCAAACAAAAAACTTCTACTCAGTATGCTGTTAAACTCAATCCATTTTAAACTGTGAATGTGCAAAAGAATCTATATTACCATCGAAGTAATGCGTTTGAATGAGATTTTTCAGAAGTCTCTGAGGGAAAAGGCTTCAGGAGCCGGCAGACAATTAAATCCTTTGCATTTAGGAGCTCAGGGTTTCAGTTAACCCTTTCAATATAAACATGATTAATAATAAATATGATTTTCATGGGATGCTGGACAGTGAAACCAAAAGACCCATTTGGATAATCACATGTCCAGGGGTACCTGACAAACATGTGCCACTATGCCAGCCCAGCTGCTTCAAAATCAACTCCCTCAAGAACTTGCCTAACCCAGGTCCAAGCCTGGTTGTATGCAGGTTCTACAAGCCATAAGCTAATGAAGTCCGCCTTCATTAGAAGAATAGCCCAAATCTGCAGGACACTCAGTTCCTGTCCTGCTGCAGCTGTTCCTCAGCCTCTTGGGAGAGAGATTCTTGTGAAGCCAAGTCTTAGATGGGTCCTCAAGTTTGAGCAACCATGATATAAACCCTTCCCCACTCCTCTTTTCTTTCAGTATATTTGAAGGCATGAAGGTGGCAACACCTGTCAAGAGGCATCAGACAAACTGAAAGTCAGCTGAGCAGTGGTTCTCCCCTAAATTTATTTCCAGAGGTTGATGTGAATGCAGTATGAGCAGATAACCATGATAAATCTATCTAGAGCTAACTATGATAAATCGATCTACTCATAAAGATTAATTGGTTCTATTTGCTCCTTCTGCTATTGTTATTTAAAGAATCAACAACCTAATTTTCCGTAATATTTTGCAGAAAAGAATATGATTTAGACTACTAAGAGTGTTCACCCATGTCCCTCAAGAAAAATGCCAAAGATAAAATTACAAATGCATAGGTAATTTATTTGTGCAGCTATGTGTATCAAAACAAAATATATTTCTCTGCATATTCTGACCAACTAGCTGCACAGTAATATCTTAAGACTAATTTTAATATCAACATTAAATATGTTTTCATAACTGCAGTTGTCAGGATCATAGCTCAATGTGTTTTCTCTGCACAAAACAGGCAAATTTGAGTGAAATGGTAAAGCTAAAGGGTACATTTGCTTAGGGAATTAATGAACAGCCTACACTGAATATGCACATTTCATTCCTTTTTGCTAAAATAATGGTGAATATGGAAATTTTCCATGTTTTAAAAATTAATAGTCCTTTAAGGAACAGCTGCCGACACATGATTTGAATTAAGAGAGTTGAAATAATCAACAACATGTTCATAAAGCAAGAGACCCTCTAGGCCCACAACAGCATGGCACACAGGCAACAAAACACCCAATCAGGATTTACCTAGACAGAGGAAGATGTTCTTTAGACCTGATAGACAGACAGCATGAATACAGCATCCATAACATCAGCTCTCACGGAGTGGTTCCAGGTAGGAAATGAGAAAGTCACTGAAGTATCCACTGCATTTGTTGTTTCATTAATCACCATTCACGGGAGTACAATGTGCACCCAGCCAGTTTGAATTGGGACAGATAATATCTCAGAAAGATGAGTCAGGAAAATATACTCCTGTGCTTCTTAGCACAACCTGGGGGCCCAGGGTCGATTTACATTATACCTTGAGTATCCACATTCCCCTTTGTTTTCTTTTAATAATTGAACAAGCACGCCAACAAAAACCAACAAAACAACCAACCAACCAACAACAATCCACCCAAAACAAAATAAACCCACAAAATTATATATAAAGTTCCCTTTCCTAGGTCTGGGTAGAGAGGATCATAAAACAGCAGTTAAGAAAGATTGCAAGGTGAGGCTTGTGGTCCCACTAAAACAGGACAACTAACCAGAATGAACTAAACTAAATGCAGTGCCTGCAGGATTGGAAATTATGTTCCTTTGGCTTCCATGGATTGATGATCTCACTGGCTCTCCTAGGTACAGTGAGGTGTCTCAATTTCTTACAGTAGATAACTTTGCTCCGAGGTAGAATTGGAGCCATGCATGTCACTCCTGTCTAATCAGAAACAATGAGGCAGGAAAGAAAAAGCAATCTAGACTAAAACTTTTGCCAGTTTATTTTGTGTGACAGATAATGCATTTCTAAAGACTCCCATGAGAGTTCCTGCAGAGGAGGTTTAGCAGGCTATCAGCACACTTTGCAGTTCATACTATATCACATTAATCATCAGCTTATATTAAAAAGGCCACCTGTCCTTACCTGTTTGTTCCCTGTGATGAAAAACATTCCTCTATAGCACAGTTGTTCAATTAATCCATACATTTATCACAAGATTTTGCACATTAACATCCACTCATTCTGCTCCCAGTAAATCTACAGCTTTTCTTGTCAGGGTTTTTGCCTGTGTTTTCAGGTGGGAGGGAAATGAATTGAATGAAACAATGAAAACAGATTAGTTCACTGCTCAGCTCATATCATTTAAAGACCATAATAAAACAATTTTTTTTAATGTCTGAAAAGTTCAGATAAAGGTCTTCCAGTACTACATCCCAGATGGCGAGATGAAATGAATTTCACAGACAAACTTAAACTGATGGAATTCCTAGCTCAGCTTTGTACACTGAAGCAACCTGGAAAAGTTGAGTTTTCAGGTATTTTCCCCAGGACAAATCCAATCTCAGCTACACAGCACAGGCCAACCAAACACATGGTTTCAAACACTGATCTGAACTTTTTCAAACATTAAAAGGAGAAGAGCCTTTGATCTCAGATCTGTGCCCTTCTGCTCTATTTCCAGCCTGACCAATGAAGCGCTACAGACCTGAGCATCTCTGGGAAGGTACCTTTACAGTGAGAGCAATTTAAAACGATGAAAGATCTAAACCAAACAGGAAGACACAGGAATGCTGCTCCACATCACTCTCCAGCCACCACCTCAGCAAGGGGAGCTCATCCTGATAGCCCCAAATAGTCCCTGTTACTTAAGATTTGGTTACTTACTGCAACCATTTCTGGATTACTTGAATTACATTACAGGATAGAGAGATAAAGCAAGGAGTGGAACCACGATGCAGACTAAAGGTCAAAACAACAAGAGATGGATTGAGAACACATGCAAGGAAAGGGATCAAAGGATGCTTTGTGTGTGTGATGATCTGGAACAGATCCAGCAGCTTGCATCAGCCAATTATGGGTTTTATTGGTTTGATTTAATAGCCATTTGAGAAGCTTGAATGAGCAGATTTAGATATTGCGGCTCTCAATAATTTCAGCAGACAGAGGATGAGAGACGGAGGATAATTTTTTTTTTTTTTTTTTGTGTAAGAGCTGGCTTGGTTATTGGTTTTGGTTGTAAATGTGTATTATCTAAGAACAATTTTACAAGATGTGAAGTGGTAATGGTAAATATTATTGCTTATGCAAATGCCTGTTACATATCCGAGGGAAAGATATGTTCTTTTAGGGTGGCAGCACTAGTTGTTCACCAGTTAGAAGGGAGCTCTGAAGTTTCCTGCCTTTATGTTATGTTCATAAGTGGGTATTCACCATAACTTGCCAGCAAAACTTGGTTCAAACTAAACAAGATTCATCCTCACCTTTTTTATGGTTACAATACCAGGCATTGCAAAGAAGGGGGAGAATAAGTTTAAACACATAATATAGAAAAAATAACAAAAGACTCTTACAGAAATATGTTCCTATCTATGGAAGAGACTTTTTTTTGTTTCTATATCAGCACTTTTCTTTCATTCTTCACATCACTATAAAGATAAGATCTTCAACAAGTGGTTAAGCTAAAAATGAATACTAATCTTTACAATAAAATTTCAAATTCAGTCCTCAAAGACCTAGGATGGTTGATCTTCCCCATTAACGTAACCTACATAAGAAAGATTGATTCTTCCATTAAATCAGGGGAGAAGGGCTGGGGATATGTTGTTGTGGTGGATTTTTAGTGGTTTTGCTTCATTTCAGGGTGAGTTATTTTAAGAGTAAGGAACCAAATAAAAATGCATCTTATTGCCTGACTTGGATTTTCTTGAAATCAGCAGCCGTACTTTCCCTTCTCCCATGGTAATGACGACAGCGGGATCTGATTCTACATGTAGAATCATTTTAAATTTAAGCTTAACTGATCAAACCGTCAATAATAATAATGTTAAAAAAAATCACCAACCCTAAAAATTCTTAGCCCTTATTTGGATTTCTTTTTCAATAAAAAATCCATATAAACCTTGGATTTTTAATGTTCTGCCCCAAATCATTGACAAGATGATATAACAAAAGCATCTGTATTTAATTTGTCTTTTTTCCAGTATGAATGGAACTGCCTTAGATCCTACTTCAGAGGTAGAACTTCACCCCTAGATATAACTACCTCAAACCACAAATCACATAATGAGACATCTCATTGTCTCTAGATTCCCTTGAGTGGAAGCAGCTCTTTGGTCCTCATCGTGCTCTTCATTTTACATATATCCCCAGATCCTGTTGGTCTGTAGGACTAAGGGCAGTGTTTAGCAGATGTGTTTTCTTGACTTGGAAAAGAGAAAAGTAGACAGTGGGACTGGAAAAACAGGGTGAGAAATAAATTAGAGAAAGCCCTACCAATTTTGTGGTGGGCAAAGGATGCTCCAGGTGCCCTGACAATGGTGGCATCTGGCCAGAGAGACCCTGACACAACTATAAGAGCCCTTCAAAAGCACTTCTAACCACACAAAAGGCATTTTCTTGGAATAACAGCTGGATAATAAGCATAAATCTGGATGTTGACACAAGAGTATAAAAAGAGTATAAAATTTGCAAAAGAAATAACAGATGGAAATGTACTGTCCACCACCATTAAAAACTGGAGGGGCATGTTCATAATTTCAGCCGACAACTGTCACAGCCAGCGGTGCTGCAGATGTTTTAAGCAACCTAGGGCCTATTCCACTCTCCTGAAGATGAACAGGGATCTGCTTTTATTCAGATCAAAATACTCATGCTACAATAAATATGGCAGGGCAAATACTCACCTAATGTAAATAAACATAGCTTCTAAAAAGCACTGTACAGCTGCTAAGGATTTGGTCTTGTGAGCAAATGCTTTCCTCTCATGGCACTATGCAGATTTATTGCTTCACAGTGACAAAGGATCAATCTTTAATCAAAAACGTAAGTCCTAATAGAAGCCTAAATTAATATTATACTGTCATTTTTCATATATCGCTCCTGTGGCAACCAAAAATACAGAGGGTCTGGAACACAAGTAGCAGTGTTCAGAAGTATTCATTTGCACTCACATTTATATTCACTTAAGCAGTTTTACCATTATTTCTGCAAAAGAACTTACAGGATTTGAGGGAACCATATACTGTATATTCCCAGTGCTGAGTGTTAAACCAAATCCCCCAACAAGGCTCTGCCTCACTGCAATGCCACTGAAACTGGTCTCTGAAAACCCTGTTGGAGGATCAGGTGAATCCCTCACAGAAACACTAAAACTGTGGATTCCCAGTCCTCTGTCAGAGGGTAAGCCCTACACACCCCTTTGGAGGTCAAAACAGATTCTCCCAATGAACCAGGGGTGACTGAAGGAGAGTGTACTCTGGTTTTCCTGCTTTTTCCAGAAAGAGCTGTATGGATGGGGAAAGGAAGAAATGGGCAAGTGACATCTGTGCTGTTAGAAAGGAGCTGTACACATTACCAGCAGCATTTTTTCATGTATCTTAAGACTTGCCAGCCACTTCAAAATCCAACAACTACAGCAGAAAATTATTCTGTCTTTTATTAAGAGGTTCCTCAGGTTTATTTTTGACAAGACTGATTTTAAAAATAGTCCATTTTACTTTAGCATAGACGCTGGCATGGTGAGGACCAATATCAGGACTCATTTACAGCCAGTTTAGGATACACTCTGCACTGTCCTAGGAGGGGCAGCAAGGTTCACTTCTGATTTGGGCTAAGATGGAACCAGGGGGTCATTCAGGGTCTGATTCAGTAAAGACCACATTTTCACCAGGTAAAATCTTGGTCTGCCACTAGCAGCAAGAGGAGAAGAACAACTCCCCTTTGCTTGGATAACCGTATCGCAAAGCCTGTGCTTAAAACCTTTGATTTGCTATTAATTCTTTCCCAAGTATGAATCATTGCCCAGACAATAGTAACAGTAATTAATAGTAAACAGTTTTAGCTACAAAAATATGATTTTTTTCTTCATTTAAGCCACAATTCTTAAGCCTAGATGGATAAGCTGTGAAACGAGCTCTCAAAATATTTTCCAAAATGATAAACACCAGCCTACGACTATCACCAAATATTTGAAAAGCTCTGACAATCTCACATCAAGGCAGTTTACCAGGGGAAGCAGAAGTCACCACAGAAGCAAAGCAAAACACAAAATCCATTCACTGTTTCCCAAGGGCAGGCAGGAGTTCAGCCATCCCCAGGACAGCAGGGCTCCATCACATGTAACGAATTTGGAAAGACAAATGGCATCCCTCTGAACACCTTCCTCTTCTTCCTTCTTCCCCCAGATTGACGTGCTGAGTGTGATGCCATAGGGTCTGGAACATCCTTTTGGACATTTAGCTGTCCCAGCTGTGTCCCCTCCCAACTCCTTGTGCACCCAACTGCTCGTTGGTGGGGTGGGATGAGAAGCAGAAAAGGCCTCACCTCCATGTTAGCCCTGCTCAGAAATAACCAAAACACCCCTGAATTACTAACACTGTTTCCAGCACAAATCCAAAACACAGCCCCATACTGGCTACTGTGAAGGAAATTAACTTTATCCCAGCCAAAACCAGCACACAAGTGAATTTTACACATTAGGACTCAGCTCTAAGCCCAGAAAGTAATATAAATTTGTTTCTCTCTAGGGTAGGAGATCCGTGCATTGAAGCAAATGGAAAAGATGTGATACATAAAGTCAGTCACACATATCTGAGTGCCAGTGTTAAAGATCATGCCTGGAGGACTGAAAAAAAAAAATTTAATTCTGATCCAAAGTAATAAATCTGCTTTCTTGCAATAAAATTTTAAAATCATTTTGCCTTTTTTTTCACTCACTGAAGAATATATGTATCACTCTAAAGAGTCAGAAGAACCTTTCCTTTCTAAGAGCATTTTCTATTTTATTTTCTGTTTTTTTGATTTATAAAAAAAAAAGATTTTGCATGTGATTCTTCCAGTATCTTTGTTTCATTGCTTTCAGTACACACCCATGTCAACAATCTGGGCTGTGAAGCAGAGAAGCTTAATCAGCAATTTATACTTTGCTCTGTCATTCCTTCTGCAGAAACATTAATGTCCAAAACAAGGACTGGGATAATACGGAGGTGCTTTAATGGGCCAAACCATTAAAACTAAACTGATTAGTACACCTCTCAGCATGCTCATCATGTGTATGCACAGGCCCACACATACAGAGACAGGGTGTAGGGAAAACAAGTCTTCCATCATTAGAAAGAGAGGAACTTAAATGAGAAGAAAAAATTATCTTCTTTTCAACTCTTTTACAACTTTAAGTTATTCTCTCCCTGTGAGTATTAGATATCCTGATTTTCACAAACTTCATCCTTCAGTACTGCTCCTTTTGGCTAAAGGAATTTTGCTTAAAAAATAACTTTAGAAATTTTAGCATTGACACTCCAGTCCATTATTCAATAAAGTTGTAATCACATTGCCCTAACTGTATTTGTCCCACATTGAATAATCTTTTATCTTTTCCACTTGAACAGCCCCTGCATGCTGTTGCACAGTCAAGGGTAATACCATTCTTCCTAGCATGATTGCCTTCATTTTCATTTTCCCCTACTATTAAAATAACAGAAACAATAATTTTGCAAATTATCATTTTCTTTTCTTTACTACTACCCCCTTAAGACCTATTCCAACAAATTACTTTATTAAAATACAACGAGCTTCTCTATTTTTTTTGCTTCCTTTGAAGCAGAGTGAAGTGTCTGGGGATAATGCACTACTATGCTAATGTTTGAATTTGTATTTTGGAATACCGATAAACCAGTGTGGACCAAAAGTGACTTTTTTTTTAATGATCTTTAAAAGCCTTAAAATTATTTTAGAAAGGAAAAAACTGCAACTCCCACAAGACCCTTTTCTGTACAGAAAACACAAATATTTTGCTCAACTAAAGTATAGGATACTGTAATTAAAAAAATATATATAGACTAAAATATTAAGAGTACACTAAGATGAAAATTTTGAGGAGTGGAGGATACACTTGTTCCCCACATGCACACACATACACGGGTATTCAGAGCCATCAGATCTTGGCCAGGTATTTACCCCAGAGTCAGCTTCATATGAACTTAGCGTCACTTTTGTCCTTCACTTTGACCCTTTCCAAAAATCACCACTCAGTCAAGGCTGGTGTGAAATATTGATGACAAAAATGGAAAGTGTTCTGAGTGTTTTCCAGTAAGACACCAACATACAAACACTGATCATTTATGTGAAAGACAGAGCCACATTATTTTACACTGAGACATTTCAGGATGGTATTTGTGCTCTTGGGCAAGGCACAGATTGCTAAATGCTGTATTATATTTTTCCCCCTCCACGTAATGCCATCATATTTCTTCTTCTGCATCCATACAGGTAGCACAAAATGTTCAGCCAGGTAACAGATAAGGTAAAAGAAGAAGAAGAAGAAGAGGCAGCTCAAGTAATAGGACTCCCAGTCTGTAGTGGCACAGTTGTGAGTTATGTTCTGAAAACAATGTTGAAGACAGAAATCGTTTTAAGCCAAAAAAGAATCATACAATGGTCTGGATTGTAAGGGATCTAAAATATGACCTAGTGCTAACTTTCCTGACATGGACAGGGACACCTTTCACTAGACCAGGTTGCTCAGAGCTCCATCCAACATGGCCTTCAACAAATCTAGAGATGGGGCATCCACAGCTTCTCTGGGCAACCTGTTCCAGCACCTCAAGAATTCTCACAAGAAAGAATTTCTTCCTAAAATCAAATCTAAACATAATGTCTTTCAGTTTAAAGCTATTTCCCCTTTTCTTGACACTGCATGTGCTTGTAAATTGTCTTCCTCCATCCTTACTGTAGGCTCCCTTCAGGTACTGGAAGGCCACAGTTAGGTAACCCCAAAGCCTTCTCTTCTCCAGGCCAGACAAGCCTAACTCTCTCTCAACCTTTCCTCATTAGAGAGGTGCTCCATCCCTCTGATCACCTTGGTACTCCTTTTGGACTCACTCTGACAGGTCCATGGCCTTCCTGTGCTGGGAGCTCAGAGCTGGAGGCAGCTCTGCAGGTGGGGCCTCAGCAGAGCAGGGCAAAGAGGTAGAATCCCCTCCCCTGCTGCCCACGTTCCTTCTGATGCAACCCAGGATGCCTAAATTAACTAGAAATTTTAAGCATTAATATCAGGATATAATTAATATTCCCTTGTACTGAACCCAAATATAAGCATACTAAAATAGCACACAGCCAACAACAATACATAAGAATTTTGTAAGCGTTGGCCCAGACAAATCTGTACAGCACATGTGCAGCCTGACCCTCAAAGGGGCAAAGACGAGCAGTTACATGCAGAACTACATAGTGATGGCATAAATTCAATAGGTAGGGGGTTTTAAGTTGAAAATTTTTCAGTCTTTTAAATAATCTCTAATTCCCTAACAATATGTAGAGATACATAAGCACGCATATTCCCCTACAACACCTAGGAAAGCCAGGAATGTCAGAAATGCACTTTTGTTTCTGGCTCCAGCCATCCTGATTATTTTTAATGTCATGCTGTGTGTTTCACATGACAGGTTTTGAAATTCAGTGAGGTTTTCTAGAATCAGATTACCAGAAGAGCAGCCATTTAGAAGAGCTCATGGTACAAACTGCTGCCTGAAGCCATTCTCCTGAGAACGGTGCTAATCTCAAACGTGCAAATAAAAAGCAGTAGGAAACAACAGAGCAACCTTCTCCCCACCAACGGGAAATAAACGGCACAATTCTTTATTCTTCACACTCCAGTTAATTGAGAGATGGCTATAAAATAGTCAGTTACAAAATATTGTGGGCATATTAGCCCTTACATCCATGTGTAAAGATAGTGTACATTGTCCAGTGACAGATCAAGTACTCTCTGTAACCTAAGGCATGATAGGGCAAAACTGCAGCATTCAAAACCCTTTCTCAGTGGCTTAAAGAACAAAAACAAGGGGTTGGGGTTTTTTGGGGGGGAGGTGAAATATATGAAAAGATGCAACAAAATCCTGAACATGTCACATCTGAGGCAGCAGATTTGAGCCCTCTTCTGGGCATGGCTGCCCAGGATCGCCTAGCTCCTCCTGCTTGTTCCCCTTTCTTCTGTTGCAGTGGAAAAGGAGTGGGAGTCTCCAGCCCCTCCAGAGTGACTGGGCTGCCCAGAAGATCCCACTGTGACCCACTTCTGTCTGGAGTAGCTGTGACTGCTTGAATTGCTTATTTTGACTGTAATGAGACTGGAAGTTCTCCCACACTCAACCAAACGGGTACATCTAGAGCTCAGCAAACCCCAGCAGAGTAAACAAGAAACTATTCCCATAATTTCTATGTCCAGAGAAAATATTGGCACTGGATGTACAGAAAACAGGCTTGAACTCCACTTGAGAAGCATTCACAAGATGATCTGAAATGAACTGCTGACCCCAAGGCTAGTTCTGGGGAGACACAAAATGCTGCCTTCTCGTGAACAGTTTTGCCTCAGTAGAGAAATGAGGATGAGGATGACTATGGTGATCCCAGAAGTGATCACTGGAGGACAGAGGTGCAGGACAGAGCATTTGGTGCTGCCACTGCCTGTGCTCTCCTTTTGCAGATAAGTCAAAGACTCCCAGCTGCAGGCTCAAAAAACCAGGACTAAAATATTTGTTAAGAAGGAAACAGGTCAGCAGCAGAACAGCTCTGCCAGTACCCCTGAGAACAGCTACCTCACACAACCCCTACAGCATCAGCGAAGAGTTTTCGCTGTGGTGAGCACAAATAACCACCTAAATCCAGCAATGTGGGAATACACATGCACATCATGGTTTGTCAGCTAAATCATTTTATTCTGAAAATTTTCTGTTGAAAATCCTGCCAGGAGAATTATCCAAACTCACATGTTGAAACATCACTTTCCTCTTGAAGGTCTAATACTTTGCTATGCATATGGTAGGGAATTCTTGAGTACAAATCTGACCTTCCCATGCTGAATGGGTCACCAGCTGTGTTCCATGGGATCTCTTCAAGTCTCTCACTATTTAATTTGCAGGTAATCAATAATACAGACATGCACTACATGGTAGTGGAGATGATCAAAAGAGGAACTCTCCCTAAGACAGATGCCCATTTCTATTTTCTAAATTAGAGAATTGCTTAATTCCAGAAAACAAAGATTTCAGTGCATCACAGAGGCTATCATTAGATTGAGTATTCATACTTCCTTCCAACACAAGTCAAATATTAAGCATTTCTTTCCAATGCAATTTCTTCAAGAAAAGTTTCCTTAATATCACACTGGTTTCCCTGGCTATCTGTGAATTTCTCAGGTGATTGGTCAAGCATTTAGCCTCCAGCTTATCCCCACCTGCTGTCTACAAGGGCAGCGTTGCTGTACTACCGGAGAATGGGACTCTGGCATTAAACTCATGGTCTACTGCTTTATTCCAAATGTAAAACTTCTAAGGGCAACGTTGAAAGAAAAACCTGAAGAGATTTTAAAAAAATCAGTGGTTTTTAATGAACTCTTGCCTTGCAGACACAATTGTCTTTAGAGAAAACAGCACCACAAGCAGTTATCACACCCCCAGAGATCACAGGTTTTGCAGATGAGCTAAGAAAAATTGTCTAAATTGCTTTCTCCTCTCCTGCCTTCATAGGTGACACTGAAAAATGCACAAAGCAGGGAAATGCTCTGTACCACTGTCACAAGGAACTCTTGGAGAGTTGCCCAAGTATCCATGCACTGGCATAGCTGTGTGCCAGGGCATGTGGTGGCAACTTGAGCTCTCCTGTGCCTGTGCTGTGTCAGAAAATGCATTCAGTACAGGTCACACCCTTCAGGGACCAGGCATTTATCACCCCTGCCCTGGCTCCAGAAACCCAGACCAGAAAGACCAAGATTAATCTCTTTCAACACACTGCTCTTTCCAACAAGTTTAAGGGAAATATTTATCCTGATACATAAACAGTGGGAAATTGCCTAAATTGAATTTAACCCAAACCTTAGCTGCAAATTCCTTGCTGCTGTGTTACAAGAAGGTAATAGCACAAAAGTCCTCATTCATATTAGATTAAATGTCTTCATCTCTCTGCTATACAAAGCATGTAGAACTACCTGCTAGTTAAAACAGAAAAAAAGCCTGGAGCAAAACACCAGTGATCAGCTCCCACTCATTTCCAGAGGGGTTGCAAAGTTTTACTCAAACCAATCATATAGTTTTCCTTCCATTTCACTTAGGGAGGCTACAGTCTAGATCAAGTTGAAGCACATCTGACAGAGCCAATTTATATTCCAAGATTTCTGTTTGCTATGTTTTGGTGGTATTGACCTTTAATTGTCATTTGCACAAAGGCCCAGACCTTCATGCTTGCCAAGATTGAATTTATCTCTAAACTTTAATATGCAGAATTGAGCTGACTGGAACTCAGCTGAGTAAGTACATCAGTCTGGCACACAGTCATCTAAGCTATTTTAACATTATTTTGAAGTGGTTAAGTGTGCAAATCTGTGATCACAATGATTATGTTTAGGGGTTAATCAGACTCAAATTAAAGAAGACTGGAAAACAGTCTCAGCCTCTCAACTTCTAAAAACAGATGTTTTACTTTATTGGCAAACCACCATCTTTAAAAAATCTAATCATCACACAAGAGCTGACAAAAAAAAAGGTGAGGTACATGTTGCTACTGACATATGAAATGCACACTCTTGCCCTCTAATACTTGCAAGGTTTGTTATTTTTCTCCTTCAAGCTGAAGGAGCAGATAGTGTTATTTAGATTTAGACACAAGTCTGCTTAAGAACCTTCTAAACACTGGGAAGTAGTTTCATGACCAATAAAAGTAATGAAGACCAAATTCTTACTAATTTGTGTCTCCTGTGGCTTCCCCTTGAGAAGAGATTTTCTGATATTTAATAAGGACTGAATTCTCATAGGAACCTTCTTTCAGTGAAGGCAGTAGTAGACTCTCCTCTTAACAGCTGCTCATTCCTATAGAACTATGAAATGGAGGGTCTCAGATTTCCACATGAGAGTCTCTGCTTTCTCCTTCTCTCCACCTCTCAGCTGAATGTCAAAGGTCATCAGAAAGAGACATTCTCATGCTTACTGACCTCCACCCTTATCAATAGATTGATTTGAGTTGTAATAAAAGCAAGAGAGTTCCTGAATTTTAAACTCCATAACTTGGAAACCTCATTTTAACAAGTCTGATGAGATTACTGGTAAATCTTCATTTCTGAGCACCATTTCCTAATTTTTGAGTATCTGCCTGAAAGAATAAAAGAAAATAGAATACTATTTGCCAGCATTACCACCATCTTTCCACTCCAAAACATTCAAAGCCTATATGCAAAAATCCCTAGTATAAAACACCAAAGTGATTGCATTTCGACCCTGTGTTAGGATTGAGGTGGAGGAAAGGAAATAAACGAATGAGAAAGAAACATAAGGGGAGAAATAAGAGGGTTGCTAAGTTTGTTTTGTTTTGCCCGAATACACAAATATTAAACAAGATAAACAAAGATTTAAATCACAGAAAAGTTTTTCCCTTGGCACATATACAGCAGCACACTTACTGACATGCTTGGTTCAAAGGATTATGAGTTTTATAGATAAAGTCGATCTCTTATGGGCAAAAAAAATTTTAAGACTGAAGTCATGAACAGAATACAGCCACTGGTGATTATCTGCACATTGAAATTGACTCCACACAAAGAAAGGTTTAAAATCCATTTTCTTCCCTGAAACTCTGTATTCTGAGCTCCACTTCCCCCAGACCAGGCTCAGTGAAACTGTTGGCCTCTAGGCAGAAAATGACAACATTCTCTTTTCTTCTTTCATACTTCTCTGCCTCACTCAACATAATTTATAACGCCATTAGCTACTACATAAGGAGATACGAACCCCCAGTTTTAGAAAGGAAATGAAGGAGTTGTAGGTTTTCAACTGCTTAAGCAGAATTTGACCAAGAAAAATGCTACAATATCTCAGGAGAAAATTGCTTCCAAAAGTGAGTTATGTATTGGAGGCATGTTAGTAGCATCACAGTCCAAGGAAAAAACACCTCCAAAAGGAGGTGTTCTTCAAACAAAGTTGGTCTGGAAAATACTTTTGGCTATATTTACCTCTAATAGGCAAATATAAATGCAAGTATGTGTGGATGTGTCATGGTTCAGTCACACAGGGCAGCTAAATACCACACAGATGCTCACTCCTAGGACAACATGCAAAATCCCACAGTTTTGCTACTCTTGTAATAGATTTAACATGACTTACATGACATACAGAATACATTTCTTTATTAAAAGATCCTTCTCTGGATAGGTTCTGGTGTTTGTTTAAAAACAGGAAGAAAGGAATTCACTACAATCAAAAGAAAATATAAAAAAAAATATCAAGGAGAATGAAATATTTGTAGAATTCAATCAAAGCAGGAAATATAAGTAACTCATTTCTAATATTACACTACTGGTACCACTAAATGGGCTCTGTTTTTGTTGTTTCCTCCTAAATCAGTAGCTTGTCATTAGTGTTATACCTTAATTTGTATCTTAAAATAAAAAGCATTACATTATTAAAAATATCTTCATCTATTAGAATATAGACAGAATATAGACTGGAAATTGTTCTTTCTTTTTTTACTGCATCGTTATCTAACTGCTCAACTGTTGGTACAGTACTGAATACACAATATTAACATACTGCTCCATTTGCCAGAGAATTTTCTCAAAACTCCATTCAGGACATTAATCTTTCCACAGAGCTTTAATTGCTTAAGCACTTGTGTCCTGCACAAAGATCCAAAGTAATATTGAAACACTTCAGATGCCAAACTGACATGAAGTTGCATATATAAATCTCAAATTTCCATCATATACCCAAAGTTACATGACAGTTGTAGGTTTTTACACTACTTTGCCCAACCCTACACATTCAAAGATCTACTCTTGAACACACCCAGAGATATCCTCATTTTCATATAACAGTCCTTGTCTCCAGGTGCTGGTCTTCAGCCTAATGCAGTCCAGAATTTTCAAAGCAGGTAATCTGAGCCAAGCCACACCCCAAATCCATCAGGCAGGGAACATACTTCGAGAGCACACTGAATTCAACCAAACCCACAGAAATTACAGCCTCTATCACTCACAGATGTGACCAGAGAAAGCTGCTTTGCATTGCTCATCCAGTGACTATCACACAAACAGAAGCAGAGACTCAAAGCCCAGGTCTCTCCTACTCAACCTGCATTTGCCTTAATCCTAGTCATGCTTCTGATTCCTTAGATCCCTGGGATTTTCTTGTTGGGTATTTGTCAATCTGATGTCCAGCTTCCATACGAATGTTGATGGATGATCTCCAGGGAAATGTAAATGGGTGGTGAAGACTATTTTCCAACAGCAGGAAATATATAGGTGATTTTAACCCCCACCTCCCTGTTCTGTCCCCTGCCTCTCTCACTGTCTCTCAGCCATCACTGACTTCACATTCAACTAAAAGAACAAACCTGTTATCTTTCTCAGATGCCTGTGGTGGCTGCAACATCCCAGTTTTACATCACACATAAATGAAGGCAGCAAACACATCTCTTAGTCCCATAAAAATAACAGAACTCCCTTTCAGAAATGAAGTTTTCTCTGGTATTTCCATCAGCTAATTTCAAAACTTCTGTCTTAGCATGCCAGAGGTCATGAATTTCACCCTTTGAGCTAACGTCTCAAAGCCTGTAAAATACATCTCTAATTCCCTCTACGTCATTCAAAAGTGGGAATTTGCATCTTTTTCACTGACTGCAAATCAGGTGTGCTAGTGATGACCTACCTACACATGTTGCTGAACTAATTTCTCTCCTGTAGCTTACCTCTGTTTTCCAAAATGCACATATCTACTTAGCTGAAGCCACTATTCTCATCCTTGCCAGAAAGTCTGGTTGCCTTTGGGCATTCTTCTATTGGTTTTCCCTGGATAAAATATTCATCTATGTAAACCTAAAGCCCTCTATACCATAGGGAATGTGTTACACCTCAGGTATTGAACATGAGCCAAACAGCAGCAGGAGGAAACAGTTTCTCCAAAAGAGGTACTGAAAACACACACACACACAAAAACTGCCAGAACCCTACTGCTACTCTCATTCCAAAGTATATACATCTATACACACACATATATATATGTATTAGAGATTTTCTATTGCTATATCTGGTATCACTCACAGTTCCAAAAATGTCTGTCTCTGTAAGTGGTAGAATGCATTATTTTAGTCCTCCTTTTTCCACAGACAAAAAAAAAATACTAATATACCCATCCTGTTGCTTATTTTATTTACTCAGCAGTTTCCAAAGAAATAGGGTCTGTACAATTCCTTTTCCTTTTCGAGTAGAAAGATCTATCCCAGGGCATTAACTCTATGGTAAAGCTAAACTTTTTCACCATAATTCAGGATTCTGCTGCAGGCTCTCCTCACTGGATGATATCTCCACATTTCCTTAGTTCTCTGCCAAAGAACTTGCTCTTTTGTTAAACATTTGATGTACTTTTAACCCAATTATGGATATTGTCTTTTTTTTCTAGGCTTAGTACAAGTTGAGTCATTTTGTCTTTCCCACTTTTATATATATATTCAACATATACAGAAGTTCAGCTCTATAAATCTGCTTTAGTCTTTTAATCCTCCAGTGCCTCTGACTCTTCTTTTAGTGCTGGAACACAATTCGTGGCAATATATTAGACCACCATGCAAGAGCATCTAACTTAAAATAAACAGCCACCCTGTTTGCTTTTAGATCAATAGCCTATTCATCTTCTGTTCTGTCACTACCCATAGTTGCTGAGGGGGGGAAAAAAATCACACAATGAATGTCACCTTTTCATGTACATCATAAAGGTGATGACAAACTCCCACCCAGCTGTGTTCCTTGCACATTTTCCCAAATGCTCAGGTCACTGGGAAATCCCTTCATCTGGTGTCAGGTGCCACAGCAGAGCCTATTGGTTGAAACCTGGATTCCCATTTCGGCTGTGTCACCACCATGGGACTCTTCTCCCTCATGTGTGTCTGTAATTGCCAATTGGTTTTGCTTTTAACATTCACATCCTAGGGTTTTCTCTGAAAATTCAAGAACTAGAACTTCCAACACAACAGTTGAGAGGTGCAGGTAACTACCCAGTTCAGGAGATGGATAATATACAAAATATTATGAAAACCCTGAGAAGAATATAAGCATTGAGAACATTGTGCAAAATGGAGATTTTACAATACAGTAACTTGACATACTCCATTAGATAAATACAGAAAGTGGAGATACTACTTTTGCTGATCCACAAGGAAGATAATCTAAACCAATCCAATCATGGCTCTTCTTTTCATCCATCATGAAGAGGATGTATTTCTCCTTTGAAAATATTTCCGCTAGACCTTCCATCAGAAGGAAGACACCACTTGCAAATGCTTCCTCATTTTTCTTTTTAGTCAACCCAACAATCAGCATTTAATATTCCCTGCAGCTGGAGTATGTTGTCCTTTTCTTTTGGGAAACACTACAGAGTGGCAGGAGAAGCCTGTTCAGGCTGTCTTACTCATTGTGTTCTCCCACATACCAATATCTGTATTATCTTTTTGAACCATCTGAAATAAGAGAAAAGAATATTTTTCTCTTAGCATTTTCACACATTTGCACTTTATTTCATATATCTATGTATTTGCTGGGAAAGCAAAGGCCAGCTGATAAATATTTCTAAATTGTTCTGTTATCAGTAAAAATAGGTGTTTTGTTATCTGTTGCTTCCATCTTTAGGAGTTGACTGTTTGCAGCAAGGATTTGAGTCTGAGCATTGTCTTAACTACTTATGGCAACAAATCCTTCTACTACCAGGTCTTTGTTTCCATAGCAACTGTCCAATAATTTCCCAGATAACATTTATGTGATAAACAAGCCTAGAAATCATTGTTGACTCACATTAGAAGAAATCCTATACATTTTGTGCTGCAGCAGTTTCACTGTGTGGCTCTGAGGTTTCGTATTTCACATTAGGAGGTACTCAATCTTCTCCAAGAAGTAATAGGATTAAGCAATTTCCCCAAGCATCACCGAATATTCAACACAACTCATTTTAATGTGATCAGGATAAAGGCAACATCCTCTGCATCTGTCACCACACTACGCACTCACAATTAATTAAGAAATGCATCTGCAAGCAGTACCTCATTTGAAAGGGCTCCTTGAAGGAATGAAAACTAAGGAAAAAGCAGCCAAGCACACAGAAAATTCCTAGAACTTAAAAAATATGCTTAGAAAATAAATAAGGATATTAAAAGTAAACAAAAATCCTGAGCCATAGCACAGTTTTTTACTCACCTTTTAGGTTACAGTTTGCTATTGTTTTTTGAACCAAGTATACACAATCATATTGGGTGTCTGAAACATTGTCCATTCACCCCAGTGGAAAAGTGGCACTGGAGACACAGCACAGCCCAGTAACAGGGAGAACTAGACAGAAACACGAATTCTACTCACTTGCTGTCCTCAAAAAATAAAACTTCAGTGGAGTTAGACAGTACCAGATAAGAGTTGTGCAGGACTGCGAAACAAAGCTGCCTGGCAGGTTGGGAAATATGTACCCCAACAAATCAATAAAATGAATGTCCAGAGCACTTTGAAGAAAATGAATCTGACCTTATCATGTGGCAAAGCAGCATGGAAATATCAAAGTCCTCAGATATCCATCACAGTCAAGCTCATCACACCATCCCTAGACAACACAAGACAACAGCAGCCCCTCACAACCACTGCTGACTCTGGAGAAAGCTGATTTTCCATTTTGTTTCATTAACGCACTTTGCCAAAACCTGTTGTCTATATTTTCTTGTTTCACCTTCTCAATGTGGAATCCAACCCACTTGGGACACAATACTGTTAGCTTCTACAAAAAAAAATAGTTACTGAGGTCCCTCAGAAGAGCTCCCCTCCAGTTCCCTTCAGCTTCTAGACTGTGAAACTCAAACCATAAAACACTTGCACAAAACAAGTCTCTGTATTTGAATTAACAACCTCTGTATTCTAAAACCTCTAACCAACAAGAGTTCAGATTAAATTATCATTCAACTTTTAAGTTTTGCATCTTTTTAAGAAAAAGATGTATTTCAACATGAAAATCTAGATTATAATCCTTAGTGCCTGCAATTAGAGTTGCATGAATTATTTTTTAGGAATTCATAGCAGCAAACATTTCTCAAGAGTTTAGCTGAGGTTTGCTCAGACCAATTTATTGCTTGTAGCAAAACCCAAACATAAACAGCATAATTGTCCTTTGAATTGCTGAGTTAGAATCTCAATGCATAACTGAAAGTTGTGTGAGATCACAGAACTTTACATATACCAAAGCCAGAGAACAAAAAAGAGTATGTTTTGCAGCTTTGATTAGACTCCCCTTGGATTCAGTATCTTAATGAAAAGAAAATAATTTTTAAAATCCCAGCATTTGGAATTACTTATAATGCACATCAATAATCTGATTTTTCTCTGAATTAAACAAAAAAACACAGTAATATACTTAATTTTCCAATTGCCTAGTTGCATAGCTTAGCACTAATAAAATTCAAAAGGAAAAATGCCTAAAGAAACCAAGCATTTCCGCTTTGAAGCATGCTTTTTATATTATACAAATAATAGCCTTGATTTTTCAAATTACTGATTTATGTAAATTACTTAGCAGTATATTGGCTTTATCTTATCTTAGTCTGTGTTACAATCAGCAGAAAGTTTGATTTCCAACAACTGAATGTCAATTGTTAGATGGATTAAATATCTTTAGCAGTTTCCATTTTATAGTGAAAATGATATATGATCACAACAGCAAACAGAAAAATGTAGGTATAGAAGTACTATGTATTAAAAGTTCCAATACCATTAATTCACACAACAATTGATTTGGGAGTAAATGGTTGAATTATTTCGCTTCTTTAAGCTATCATTTCTCTTAGCTTGATAAGTTTTAGCCTTAGTCTAAGCCTGATAGTCATATCCCTCTGAAAGCAATCCAGCAGATTCAGCTTTTTCCTTTTGATCAGAAAATATGTTAAGCAAATTTAGCTGGTGAAGCCTCTGGTGTTGACTAACCAGGGGGGCTTTGCTAAATGTAGATCCCAAAGTTTGAAGGTCCTGCCCCCACAGTGCCCCCCATTGCTTTCAAAGTGGTGTTATTAACAGTCCATGGCACCACTCAGCTTTGCCAGAAGCTGGTGCATGGGAGGGAATAGGATGCACCCACTCAATATCACATCAATCACTCCTGAAGCAGCTTGAATCCCTTCAAAAGCTCCCAGTGTCTCTTTTTCAGTTGGGGTGTAACAGGCCTCAGATCCTTTGTATCCCAACTCCAGAGGCCCAGGGGTTGCCCTCAAGTCTCTCCAGGTACCTTTTGCCAGACACCCCATAATGGACCATTCTCTCCAGCAGCAAAGCACATTTTTTACATCCTGTCCTGTCCTGACTGGCCCAAGAGCTACAGATCCTATTTGGTCTGTTCAAAGGCTTGTTCAGAGCCTCAAGCTGGAATCAATCTTCTTGTATCTCAAGATAGAGAGGGCTTAGACCCTGGCTGTCCTCTGGAATATACATCCTCCAAAAACCCAAAGCTGCTTGGAAAGCTGTGTTTCGTTCTTGCTGGTTGCTACTTTGTTGACCAAGTCCATTGGACTGTGATGACATCCATCTTAGCATTTTACTCAGAGAGAGAACCCCTTCCCCACCGCTTCTGGCAATGATTTAAGATGATATGGAATAATCTCTAAAACACACCCAGAGCCACACTCTCCCTCAGCCACTGCAAAGATTAACTCTTCCCTGGCTGGACCTGGGACAACAGACAAATCCTTTTGCAGTACAAGAAGGGAAAGCACTCCATAACCAAGTGTTTTGCCTTGAATTGTCAAGCAGTGTCAGGTAACAGCTGCGTTTTGAAAGAAATGTCTCTGAGGAATTCCTTGTAGCCAATCTCCAGCCTGCCACAGGTTCCATGTAGGAGGGTGAAGTTTCACCTACTGCCATCCCTCCTCTGCTCCCGTCACTGCTCAACGAGCCATCATCTCACTCCACTTCTGTTCACTTGTTTCTAACTGGGAGATACATTCTTCATGTTGTCATGAACGTTATGTGATGTTACAATCCTGAAATATTTAAACCTTTGAGTTCCTCTTTTAAGCATTATTCATGCTTTTGAGTTCACAGGCTTAAAGCAACTAGACCATTTTACTTGCACAGTACAACAGCAAGAAATGTGGGAGACAGAAAGATTAATTTCTAAGTTAACTTGCAGTAAGTGTAATAGAAGCTCAAAAAGGGGAAAAGCCCCTAAGGATTTAATAATTTTTTACTTATTTTGGTTTATTTCAGAGATTTAATAATCAAAGACACTGAAATCTCTCCCCAGTACTCAGCTGGTTTGAATGGAATATTGGTTTTTCTGATCAATTTTGATCACAGGATGCAGAAGGAGAGAAAAGTAGTATGGTTCTAGACAGAGATTTCTGGCACTATATCCACATGCAATGCAAAATAAATTGCTCAGACTTTACATATACACTTCCATTGTAGATTAGAAAGCTCTAGGAATGGTAAAGTCTAACAGGAAGAGAGTGGAAGTGAAGAGGGGAAAAATGAGAGAGCCAAGATCCAGTTACCTGACAGAGTGAGCATCCACAGTGACATTTTCAGATGTGCTTACATGCCTTGGTAGCTTCTCATTTCCAAACTGATTGACTTACCAAGGATTTTACCCAACTGCTTGAGTCATCTTGGCCCATCTATGAGAAAAGATGTGTGCCTTTGCTCAGAGTCTAAAACAATGTAATCTTGAGACTACAAAGTACCAAGCACTGCTACTCATCTCCTCAGCAAGTTGACTTGTCTGAGCACATCAGAAACATCCTCTGCTCCATAACCTGGTTTTCTAAACACTGAGTCAAGTTCAGGGTGCAGAACCTTATTTATTAAGTGTGATCTTTATAAAAATAACCAGTTTTATTTCACCTGAGCTGGCACATCACATCTTTTTTAGACTCGCACACTTCTTCAGGAACATGAGAGACTGGCTGTCAGCCTTCTCCAACACTCATGCTCAAATGACTAAGCAGAAAACATCTTTTGCACAAAATAATCCTGAAAATATCAAGCTGGCTTTTTAGAGTTTTTGAGCTTTCTCAATACTCTCAGGTTCTCTCGACAGACATTTGCAGTTGCAGCATTAAATATTTCCAACATGCATGAAAAGAATATGCAGAGAAGGTAGAGGCAATTTCTGAAACCCACATAATTACCAAATTAAATGGAATATAATTGAAGCGGCTGCAATTATTTAGCCACACATAATAATTGGATCTTAAAAGATGTCTGTATATTCTGGTTAAATAAAATATAAGTACTGGAAGGTGTGTGCCCTCAGCTATGCAGCTCCTTGAGTGGATTTTTTTTAGAGGCAATGACTGGCATTTTTTCTTACTAGAAAACTGAAAATCTGGATCTGAAATAAAGAAATAACAGTAAGAACTTTTTTTTTGCTACTATAAAGAACACAAATCAGAGCTGCACATCACATTCTCACAAAGTTTCACCAGGAGCTGGAGACCTGTGTGCCCTTTGAGCATTTAAAAATGTCACCCTGTAGCACTGAGAGGTATGTAGAAATTCTTCACTATTTCTGATTAAAATGCATCCTCACAGCCTGTCTGCTCACTGAATCTGATTAGTTATTATGTGTGATGCCTTGATTGTGATGAAAGGCTACCAACTGGGAAACAGCAAAGAAAGGTTAACACAACACTGTCTTTAGGATCTCTGGTAGTAGTACTCCATAGTTTAAAAAGCTATGATAAAAAGATGTATCCAATAAATATATTTCATTTTGTATTGGTTGCTTCAGTGCACCTCACACTGAGGACTCAGTCTGTTGGCTGTGCTGCAGGGAGGTAAAGGAAGGTGCTGTGATACCACTGATGTTTTCTGTCCCTGCATAAAAAGTCACTTGTGGTCACAGCAGATATCTTATATTTACCTTCTGCAATCCAGTTACAGAAGGAAAAAAGGCCACTCTGTGGTGAGCTGTGGTCTGATGACAAGATTGAAAAGCTCAGGTGGTAACGGATGAATGTTAGAAAAGGGGCACAATCCCTCCAGACAAGATGGATGATGACCTCAAGCAGGCTGTAAATACCACGCAAGATTTTACCAAGCTGACGGAAAGTCCTTTGAGTTGCATTTCCATCCCAGGGTACTTCTATTCAGAAGAGCTTTTTAAGGGGTGCTCTATTCATAGCAGATAAAAGGTAATTAATAATGACTTACTGGAAGGTTTTTTCTTGTTTTCTTTTCTAGCCCACAAAATTCTGAGGTCCCATAAGTGACAGACACATTATTTTTCATTTTCAAAGTGTATACCAGAAGTCTGGAGGCTTCTGCACTGCATGAGTTATAATTCCAGATTTTACTGGGGCTTCAGTGTTGGGGAAGACAATCTTCCCAGAACACAGGAATGATAAACCATTCCAATAACCTTTTAAATTGTTATCAAAAGGCACAAAGAATAGGATCATAAGGATGAAGGATCAATTTCCACTCCTGGAGGAAAAATAAAGCCAGCTGAATAATGAAAAAAAAATATTCACAAAGCAAGTTGAAGTTCAAGAGTCAGATAAGATTTTTCTCTTATTAATGTGATAATAATATTCACTGGTCATTGTTCACAAGCACTGTGGTGATTATTCAAACCTTTAGCTTTTTTTCATGTCATTCACTGTCAGCTAGTTATCTTTTTCTTTTTTTGAACATTTTTATCAGTGGATCAGAAAACAGAGTTGAGGCCATTTAATAGCCCATAGCAATACAAAAGCACATTAGAGAGGCTTGGGGTGAGATTTTTTAGGTGACTCATTCCTGTCATGCTCCTGGCACCAAAGTCAGAGGCCATTCCTACATTTGTCTCAAAAAATAGTATGTTAGGAATACAGACATAAAATCTCATCTTTAAGAAATCACTTAATAAATGGTCCCAAAACTAGAGACACCACACCAAAGAAAGTCCACAACAAATATTTCATTCCAGCTGTTTATGGTTTTGCTCAGTTAAGTTTCTGTGTATCACACATAATTCTTCTGTTTTCACATTCAACCTAATTTAATTCCTCATTCCTAACCTAATTCGACCTATTAAATTCCTCAACAATTTTAAAAGCAACAGAAATGACTGTCAGTCAATGTAATATGATCTGGATACCACTTCTGATTGAAAAAAAAAAATTAAAAAATAAATAGTCTGTATGGACTCAGGGGGAAGTGTCTGAAAAATATCAACTCTTAAGAATCCAGACACAAATTGTAACTAAAAGTGTTTCAGCCAAGTGACTTCCCTGTGTGATACCCCGGCTCTGACAGATAAATATTTAGTGATGGCAGTTGTATCAAGTGACAAGCAGAAAAGACCCCAAGTCCAGAGGAATCACAAGTTTGCTGAGACAGAAAATGCACAGCACTGCACAATACCTAACTCACAATATGACATTTACTGGTATTTGTGGGGCAGCACCAAACCTGCCTTTTCTGCAGATTTCAGAAGAATTTAAGATTTTCTTCCCTTTTTATTTCTCTCTGGCTCTTCTCACTGACAGCCAGCTTTGAGATTTAGTGCCCACTTACTTATTATCTCAAAAAGAGATGCAGCTCCAAATCACTGAGATCTGCCTGCCACTAGCATTGCTGGAAAATATAGAGAAAGAAAACAAAAGTCTAAAAATAACTTGTAGCAGTACAGAGGTTTATTAATGGAGCAAATAAAAAATTTTAAAAAATAGAACAGGAATTTATATGCCTTCTGTGCTGGTCTCTGGTCTTTCAAAATAGCCCATAGTATAAGTTCTCCCTTTTTGAAGGAAAGCCAAGTAAACAACCATTATTTCTATGCCTAAAGAGACACTGCTTAGCCAACCAATAGATTCCATGGAACACATACACAAAATTATGGGAACAGCTGTGTCTTTTGCTTGAGACCCTTCTCTATTAAGCAGCCTGCTTGCAGTGCAGCTTCTTGCCTTTGTCTGGGAGCTCATTTTCTAACAAGCTTAAGAGATTTTGCAGAGATCTGTCGTGACTGCTCAGGTTTAGCTCAAATATGCACTGCTTGCATGATTATTTCATTTTTTTACTTGCATACAAGCTCTCTGGAAATTGCCTTCTGTGTTGCAGGGTTTGTCCAGTATGAAATCCTAGGGCATACCCCTGTTTAAATGATGCCACACTTTATTAGCTTTCATTTAACATCTGCTTGTGCTGCAGACAGATTTTTAAAAAGCCCATATTATGTAATTAGCTCTGATTTTATCGATTGCCTGTTGATGTGTGTTACTAACAGCAAATTTGAGAAGCCTGGTGCAGGAAAGTCTGCAAACATTGCACAGGAAATTTAGAAAGTGACTGCCACCCATAGACTAAAACCAACATAACACAATAGATGTCTGTAAGCAATCACAGGACCAAGAATAAGAACCCACATCAGAAAGGCAAGAAGAGCTTCTTCTCCAGACTTTGATTCTTGCTGCCACTTACAAATGGCACAACACAGAAACTGAATGGAGACAGGAAACTAAAAATTAATCTCATATAGCCCTCCCTCTCCTCAGCTGGCACTAATGTCTCACCACACTATAGCCTTTAGTTCTCTTGCTGTCAGAGGATGCAAACAGGGTTAACTAGCTGTGGGGAACAAAGAGGTTATTTAATCCAAAATTACAAGACACTTCTGCTGCAAAGCTTGGAAAAGTTTATGTTGTAAACATAAATCTGGAAGAAGAGATAAGAAGGTACTCCTTAGCTTTGATTAGAGTAGACATTGATAGGGTTTCTAAGCTTTAATATTCCATATAAAAGTGTTACTAGGCCAAAGATACAAATTATTTTGGAGACATCCCATTTCAGTGTTCATTTCAGAGCAATTATGAACATTGCATCACAGTAGGGAAAATTAAGGAAGGGTGGTCTTAGTAGAAATACACTGTCTAGAAGCAAGTGGAAAATCTGTATAGAGCAAAGAAACACTATTCTCTCTCTAAGTCAAAACAATTAACAGCAATACAGAATTCTAAAAAGATGATTCGGACTGGGTGGTGGGGAGCAAATAATTGCAGTGGTCAAAGAGCACTTTTTGAACAGTTTCATTTTTTATGGATCAGTAAAAATCACACCAAGCACTACACGGCATATAAAGTAGATTTTAGTTCCCTGGGCCTCATTGCTAGGGCAGTTCTGCTCTTTTTTTTTTTTTTCTCTTATTTAAGGACTAGATGATTTGTATCAGAATTTAGATCAAAAAGGGTGACATAGAGAAGTTAGGATTCAAACATGCCACAGGTTCTATCCTTCCTGGAATCTGTAGTGTTGTTGTAATGCTAGTTTTAGTAGTAGTAGTAGTAGTAGTAATAATAATAGGAAGATATGTAAACTGATCTGAACTTTGTGCTTTTGTTGGAAGTCCAGTGAAATGTGACAGCTGGTAAGAGAGAGTTCCTATCACCCTGGACAGCAAGAACCTCATTCCTCACAGTCAGGCTAATAACTTGTCCAGGATGAGCTGATGATCCCTGCACGTTGTCCTGTGACAGATGACTCACTGCACCAAATCATCAATAACTGGTACAAACACTACAAGAAGTTTGGTCACATTGCAGAAAACATCACACAACAGCTTTTATAGTTCTTTTTGCTCTGCCTCTGACCATGTTTAGTACTACACCTCCTGTGCAAGTGCAATCATCATGGGAATTTGATTCCCACACAGTAGGCTCTTCTGAATTGTGATCCACCTGAATAAGCACCTGTCCTATAAAAAGCCATTAGGAACAAAACCAGAGCAAAACAAAAACACATTTAAGCCACTTTTCAAAGATACATGTTGAAAACTGGAATAATATACTGAATTTAAGCACCATGGAACATTCCCCTGTGAAATTCATGGGTACTTAAGCTTTTAATTTTCTCCTAATCCTTACTGGCAAAGTTCCTATTAAGAGACAAGGCCCAGGAGCTCCCACCTGTAAACAGCAAGTCAAAGAGAACTATGGAAACATTAGTTGATATTTCTATGAAAGGACAAGCATGTTCTTTCAAATTCCCAGCAGCCACTTCCTTCATGGATGCTGTACCCTGACAAGCTGACCCGGTGAAAACACAGACTCAGAAATAATTCCTCCCACTAGAGAGTAATTCTACTCCATGTTGTACCATCCCCTGTGTGTTCATCCGGACAACTCCATCCTATCATGTCCAGTGCTTGTCTCAGTCCAGGGGATTACTAATTCCATATTTGGCAAGAATGGCTGTCATACAAATACTGCATGGAACCCTTGTAATATATATTTATACTACACTCTACGCAAATCCAGCAAGGACATTGCTCTGTTTCCACTGCCCATTTGCTTCCTAGCTGTCCAAACTGCATTATAACAGATTTAATTGCACACCAGTAAGGGTGTACACATAAAATTCAGGAGCTTTACCTTGTATTTCAAGAAGGAAAGCTTACCCTAAATGACTGCAGAGTCATAGAATTGTGTAAATGTGGAACTACTTCATGAATTCCTGAGATACATTTCTCCTGTCACATCAGAAAGCCAACAGTAACATAAGTGCAAACAAATTAAGTGTTGTCAACTGTGTTAGCCTTTTGCCATTGCAGTGCTGTCTCCCAAATGTAGATCAGGCCACATAATCCTTGAGGTACCAGTAACTACACTGTGTTTTTGGAAATAACACTCTTTTTATCCTCTGCAATGTCAGTGTCCTTAATCTAACTCACAGGCAACAAGTAAAAATCAACTGTGCTAGCCAGAAAGTAAGCATTTTATATTCTGTATGGAAATGGGATACATTTAAGAAGTGGAAAGTGGGATTATACACATCTGTTACAGACACAACAGTTCACACAAGGATCATTTTCAAGCTACTGTGTGACCAAGTCTATCTTCTGCCACAAAAAATGTGTTGAACTTGTAAGTGAACCAAAAGAAAGGTACAAGCCATTAAGATTTTTCTCAGAAACTATACATTGCTCACATTTGGGTTATTCTAAGAACTCTGCCATTGCAAGTGTCTTCAACACATTAAACCATAGCTGGCATGGACAACTCATTCTGTATGCACTGTGTGCTATGCAGTTAGTTTCTGCCTGCATAAATCTTCATATAATAAAAGCAGGAACAAGACACTGCAAGGATTTGGGGTAGGAGAAGCAGTTCTGACCTGGCAAAGGGGTAAGTCTGGGGAGTACTCTGGCCTCTGAGCTGCTGTTGACTGTACTGATGAGGAGTAAGGAGTAGAGACACACGCCAACCTAGAAATGGAGGATACCTACAGTAAATCATGCTCCTGAGGAGCTGGCAGCATTCTTATGTCATACTCCCCAACACAACACCACAGAGCCAACTCCAGGAAATACTATATGAAATTTTTGAGGTCTTTTTATTTAAAAAGAAATTACATCTGGAAACAGAGATTTTTAAAGAGACCTACCCAGGGCTGAGGCAATCCTGTCTAGGCAAGCCCCCAGTGCCCCAGTGTGTCTGTTCCTCAGTTTAATCACTCAGCACAGTGTGTGCAGGTCTGAAGAGTATCACAGGAGAAATAAGCTCAGTCTTTAGGCAGTCTCATGGCTTCAGAAAGCAGAGCACCAACACATCAGCTAAACAGCAAAAAGCAGGTTTCTGAAGTTTTCAAAATCTGCAAAGTTGACAGAGCTGAAAAGGGCTGGAGGACTGGAGACAGGACAAGAAAGGAATGAGTGACAGGACTGGGCTACAAAAAAAAAAGTTCTGAGAACCATCCCAAAAATTTCCCATGACAGCATTTGTGATACACCAGGTATGAGACAGGCTATATATCAACCCCAGCCTACCTTTACAGGAAACATTTTGTTTACATGGTACATTTAGCTAATACTGAATTATAATTGAGCTCTTGTGATACTACCTATTATGCAAATACATTCATTATGATTCATGGTATTACAATAGGTAGCAAATGAATTGATAATTACATGACACTTAAAATAAATAGGATAACACTTTGTAAAATCACAGCTAAGCATTACTTTTTACAATGCATTATGCTGTATCTTCTTACATGAGACTGCAAGAGGCACAGGGAGGCAATGCAGTATCTGCACCAAACTGACTGTAGTGTGCTCTCTTTTTTATTAGCAAGGAAGTGCTACCATGTGTTTTAGATGCAATGAAGATATTTAATTAGAAAGCTGCCCAGTGTACTTTTGATGTCCTGTCATCCAGCTGTTGACCACAGGGAACCACATAAGATACTTAAATTGACATGAATAAAATGATTTTTTGCCCCTCTGAGATGGTAACTACATTCATGCAGGAAGCTCCACACAGCACAGACATTGTTAAAAACACCATCAAAAAGCACAATACAATGAATCTGTTCCTGGATTTCACACTAAGCTCCAGAGGTTAATTACTACCCTACCTATCTAAACAGTACAAATTTGGAGACTTAAAATGGAATTGGTGGCATGGAAGACTTGCTCTTAATAAAGACATGTAGAACAGAATGTACAACTCCACCAAACAACTGACAAATCATAAAATATGGTTTAGGAGAGAAAGACGTAGCTTCTTTTCACAAATAGTAGAATCTGGGCCAGTAACAAATTCTATTAAATTTCTTTGGAGGAACAAAATAAGGAATGCCAAAATAAATGTAGCAAACAAAACCACACTTGCAGCAGGAGGGCACAGAGAGACTAAAGAAGATTTCAAGAGCACTGAGACATAGAGGCAGCCTCTGCTGCACTGACTGGGCAGATAATAGAAGAACTTCACTTTGTAGCCCACTGAAGCTGCTGGTTTTGCAAGTGGAGCCTGTACATTTAACTTAACACACCACAATGAGCCAGCCAAAAGCCCAAGGACCATCATCTCCTCGATAAGTGAATTTTTCTTGTTCACCACACTTGCTGCAAAGCACTTTGGTACCACTTGAAGAATTTTAAATCATCATGGCTCCGACTGTTAGAAAAGTAAATGTTAAGGAGAAACATCTAATTCCTAATATAACAGGCAGCATCAGAAATACCAGATCAGATCCTGACTTACCCTGTCACTCAGTGGGAGTAAATTCCAATAACTTTTTTATAACTGAACTTTCCAAGGCCTTTCTCGCTAATTCATCTGTCATTTCACAATAACATGCAACTGCCCAGATTTTTACATGAAAAGAAAACAAACTGTAGGAAGTTTGTGGCCCTCTCCATTTCTGAGGTTAATTGACATACAGGACCTGCAACAAGTGTGAATATTCTGTCAAGATTTCAGTTCACTTTGCAGCCCTCAGCAATTTTAAACAAGTAGCGTGCTCTGGCAGTTTCATAAATTTTCTAATTGGGTTCAGATCCCTCTCCTGAAAATAAGTGTAAGTGAAGCACCTCACTTCTGGTACTTTATTAAGGATCATCACTGTTGATTTCCCTTATGGCCATCTGAAATGGTTGAAGACAGACAACTAAACTGGCAATCAGAAAGCAATCAACAGAGGTTAGTACAACATCTGTCTTCCCACTTTTCTTAGGCAAAGTGTGGTGTCTAAAGAGACAACCCCAAGTGAAACTTAGCCCCAGTTAAACATTTTATGGCAATGTAAAAGAGCAATGTCAGAGCCAAAACAAGCTGCTTACAGTTTTAAGTAATTTCAAGGGAAAGCACATTTTAAACTAAGTAAAAGACTGCCCTGGGTTTGCTACCCCAGCACCTTGCTGGTATGTCAAAAAGTGACATTGAAACTTGCCCAAAACTTGTATGAAAATGGAAAGAAAATGGTCTGGCTGCTAAAAGCAGATGGATGTCAAGTGCAAGACAGACTATAAGTAGAAATGGTAAATCATATTTCAAAATTTCTCCTGTAAGTAATTTAAGAAGAGAGAATATAAGTCAGAATATTCTAATAAACATTTCAAACCTCACATAAAACGTCAAGATATATTTCATCACTGAAATATTCTCACTTCTCCCAGGAAGTCTGGCCTTCAGACAATAGCAAAATTCAGTTGCATGAGCCAGAGAGAGAACACCAGTGGAAAGCTCTCACTCCCTCTATGTCACCATCCAAGCAAGACTAATATGCAAAAAACCAAACCAAACCAAACCAAACCAAACAAAAAAAACCCAAAAAAAACCAAAAAAAAACACCTCAAACAAACAACAAACCAAACCCCAAAAAACCCAAAATAAACTGCAGAAGACCAAAAAACAACTTCATGGTCTCTGTATAAGCTTCTTATACGGTCTCCTAATAAACAGAATTTTACAGAGGCATTCAACAAAAGTAACACAGAAATCTCTCACAAAAGGTCAAGTGTATTTGTTTTTCATAAATGCAGATTCAGTAACAGCTGGGAAGTTCATATTGCTCATTTCTGAATTCCTATGAACATTGTGGCTTTAAAAGCTTCAGTCAACAGGTTAATACTGATGGCTTTCTACTCTCACCACGAGAGGTAGGAGGAGGGAAGCAGCAGGCAAATGGAAAAAAGTAAGGCAAATACAGAGTACAATGTGGACAGGAAGCCAAGGGGGGAAAAAAGGGAAAACCACATAAAGGCATAAAAAGAATTGTCGCCCTGATTTTTCAGCCTTCTGATGTTTTACATTTCTACTGGAGCTTTCTCACGCATTGAAAAATAAACAAAGACTGATGTTTTGTAAATTCCTTTCCAGGGGGAAGGACAAATTATTAATAGACTTCTAGGTTGACCACTGGAGTCAGAGAAGTGTTACTCTCATCCCCCAATGCCTGATCAAATTCCAAAAACTATATAAGTCAGAATCTCAAAATAAAGTTTCTTCTTTTCCTCGCTTCTCAACCTGACGGGTGAGTGTCATTCTTCATGTCCATATAGTAACAAGAATGACACGGAGAAGAGACTAATCTAGTTGTGAACAATGATCTATATAGTACCTGCTGAGGCTAGCTTCACCTATGATCAGTATTCCTCAGTGTTTAATTCTATACATAACATACACTTTCCAAATAGAAATCTTTCCAAAAAGTAAAGCTGCATCACCTTTGAAAGGAAAAACACTTAAATTAACATACACTAAGACATTAAAGATTCATGTTGAAAGTCTAAAATGAACGTGAGAGCTTCCCACACCCAGTTGGCTTAGGGGGAAGTGAGAAAAACACCTTGCAAACTATGAAAGCACGTTAGAATCTCCCTAAGGCCCGGGACTTCTCAGGAGCTGGGAAGGTGGGCAAAGAGATGGAGCTTGGTGCAACTGCTTTCAACAAAAGCTACCATAAAAACTCAAGTAAAAAAGTGTTTCTGTTCTGGTTCACTTCCAAAGCAGGCTATGTGGTTTATTTAGAGAGTTGTCTGTGAATAAAAACCTTCGTTTTCCCAAGAGCATCCAGGTAATACCACATATGTTAAGTAGATCAGAGTTGATTTCTGCTCTTCGTGTAACTTGAGAAAACACCAAAGTAATGTGAAATATACATGCTCTAGTGGAGCTGGTTGAAGAATTTCGAGTAAACATTTCCTTTTCCTTCCAGAAAGTTGTCTAAAAATTAAATTTTATGAGCATGCGGCCTTCTTCTCATTTCTGAACATTTTTACAGCAGCAGTAAATGTTGGCCCAATGTATACCCAGACAAGGCCATGAAAATAGATGGCAGCAATGTTTTGTGGCATCCATAGCCTTATGTGTGCTGCATACAGCTTGCATCTGAGATTTATACACCAAGCCAAAGAGGTAATTAAGGAACAATTAAATTAAGCTTTATAGGAAGCGATGAAAATGGCAGTAAAGAAGCAAACTACAGCACTGCAAACATAACAGCATTTGGAGCATGCTGCAATGAACCTGCTGCCTCCTCTCGTGATGCTGCCACAGAGAGGGAATCAGGAAAGACCTGTGCTGGCAGCCATCTCAGGAAGCCCTATGGCCAGATTTGGCCCCCAGACAAGAGTCGTTGTCACTATGTTGTTTCAGGAAAGAGAAGCCTGAGCTATTTTCCCAGCTAGGAGCAATTACCAGAGTCAATGGCTCACGAGAAGAAGTGTACCACCAAAATCAGGGAGGTGGGAAGGCCAGACAGGCAGTGCCCTTCCTAAGCCAAGCTGTGTGAACAGCCCCAGAGCCAGGCAGGAGTTGGCCATGCTGCTGAGACCAACATTTAAGACAAGAAAAATACCCACTGACTGAATGCAAAGGACAACAGAGAGTGTGAAGAACAGAAAGGGCAGAGGGATTTACTTCCATACAAACTACAAACCAGGCTAGGAGAATTTGCAGAAAAAAATTAATTCCCTCACAAGATGTCTGGATAAGGTAGGAGATCCTCTCCTTTCAGTCTGAGATAATTAATGGAAGATAGAGTCACACCCATGCATTTATAAGGCTATTGCAGGAGATGACAGCTGCACCATGCCATTCCTGTGGCCTTTGTTCACGATTTTTAAAATTTTTTATTCATTTACCCAAAATCATGAGAAAGTTTTACTGCAATAAAGTAACTACAAAGAGGTGAAATAGTGTAAAATGAATGCATTCTGTAATGTTAGTAATTTATCATTTACATGAAGTGTGTAATTGCTGAAAACTGCTAACAGATTGCAGGTCAGTAGGATCAAAGTGTGTGTTTCCCACATCATTGAGGAGAACAACTCAGTGTTTATCCATGATATCCTAATTTGAAAACCCAGGTCAAGATGCAGCTGATGATGCAAAGAGATATTTCCTTAATGTCTTCAGAGGGGTGATGCTGATTTACACCAGCTGCTGCTTCTGGCCCTGTGTTTCACAGAATAAAATGTTCCTAACTGAGATCCTGAGTATTTGTCACTGGAGGGAACATCCCCTGAGCCATTTCTTTCACAATCTTCTCTGCAAATGTTGCAAAGATATTCAGGCTCTGGTTTAAAGCTCCCAGAATGGCATCATGGACTACAGAGCTCTACAGAATTTTCTTCCCTCTCCCAGCTGCGGGGTGCGTATAAACATAAATCTCCTCTATAAAAACAAACCAAAGAAAATAGATTTTGAAAGGAAAAAAAAATAAAAAGGAAAAAAGAATGGCCCCTGACTTTTTCTTTAAATGACTTTTGTCTTCTTTCACTTTAAAATGTTCTCAAATACCAATCAAGAAAGGGTAAAAATTCCATAAATAAAAAAATAAGCAACAGATATTACTGGCAATTAGAGAAAACCTGCAGGAAAAAGGCACATTTCACACACAGTTGTATCTTCTATTAAAGATAACAGCCCTTAAGTACTGAAACCAGCCATGCACATTCATGAAGACACAAACTAGAGATGTTTTTCTCTTCAGGACATTCAGCTGCTACTGGGTAGAAACAGATTTTAAAAAGGAGTGCAAGCAAGCAACACTCACAGACAGTGTAGAACAATGACACCAGCCTAAAATTCAGAGATAAAATCAGTCCTTGCAGTTTTTTTTTGGCTTCCCGACACTCTCTTCTGAAAAGTTTATTGTGCAGGCCAACATTTTTTTTTTCAATTACATTGTTATTTTTGTTCATCTCAGCAGATATTAATATTGATACTAACATTACTCCCACAGAAACAATATTTTAAAAGGCAAACATTGCAAGGACCTAAGTAATTGTGCTGAGCAGGGTTTTTTAATTAATCCCCCCTGGTTTAATCTCTGTGATCACCCCCAGAACCCCCTTCACAGCAATTATCTGCTTCACATTAGCAGCCTTCTACTTTATTTAAAAATGGGGACAAATAAGAAAGCCCAAGAATTACCCCTGCAATTAATATTTGGATTAATTTAGAGTGTGAATCACTTCACACAACATGCAGGACTCAGTCTTCCCACATTCAAAGAAGGCAGCAAAGCAAGAGAGCACCAGAAAAGTCTCAAACTATTTCTTCAAGACTCCCCAGTGCCATGTCATGAAGAAGGAACACGTCCCTTCTCAGAGGAACATCTCCATACTTTGGAGACCCAGTCTCCAGTCACCTGTGACTGCACTGAAAACTATTCCAGCTGCAAGGAGGTGCCACTTCCATACTTTTGTTTCCTCCTTCTCTGATAGTTCACACTTTGCTATCTCCTTGACCAAAACACCAGATCATGATCTCCGGTCTCCCAGGTTTTGTCTTCGTATCAGTCACTCAACAGAGCCTAACATAGCAGGGCTTTATTCCCAACACCAGGGATAATAATATTGATCTTTTCTTCTGCTGCCTAGCTGTGGTGGTAGTGGTTGTGTTACAAATATGTGGGTACAGTAGGCAGAGACAGACAGACTGACCTTTAGTCAGTCTACAAGGTCTCCATAAACACCTGTAGACTGAGACACGAGGGTCCTGCAGAATATTGATTTCACCAGATGGGAATGGGACTTCTACAAAATCAATGCATGTTAGATAGATTTGTTGAAGCTTCACTGTCTTTACTGATTTAGGATGAGACATTTCACCTTTACAGTGATACTCTTCTATTTACTCCTGAATTTCATTTTTGTCTTATTTAATGACCATCTCAAGCAGTTCCTTTTTGTATTTCTCACCTCATTCATACTTGACCTTTTCCAGATTTCCTTCCTTACAGCAATAAGCACACTTCAAAAGGTTTAGCAATCAAAGCAAATAAGCTCCCAGGAGATTTTCTGTGTTCCTAAACTTAGTTTCATTTACCCAAACCTATTAAAAGAAGAATCCAATATCCCAGACAGAGCTTCCCATCTTTCCCAATGGCCTCCTCCATCATAAAATTCAGGTCTGTTTATCAAAACCTATCGAGTTACTACCTGTATTTGGTATGCAGATTTTCTCCCACAGAGGCCCTCTCTCACTCCCTCCACTTTCAAATCTCTAAGAGGACAGTCGAAGCATAGTTTAGTATGGGCAGGGTGTTTCTCTGCTGTACAGTAAGACTCCTTTCCCAAATACATTTAATAAGTAAATGTCATGCTTGTACTGGACAAGTAAGCTGTGATGATAATCCTTGAAGAAAAGAAAATTCAGATATCATAAAATGGTTTGGGCTGAAAGGGAATTCAAACATCACCTAATTCCAACCCAGGGACCATCAAATATAGTCCTTTATTTTGCAACCTAGCTAAGTCTTGAGGCATCTAAAGTACTGGGATCCTGCAGTATGGTGGGAAAACTTAGCGAGATCCTACCGATACTTAAATAGACCATATTTTCTTAGCCAAAATTGTACCAATACGACCTACAACATGAAACCTACAGCAAGGGGCAGGAATATATTGTAGCTTCAGAGTAGTATTGACTCGTTTGCAGCATCTCTCAATTATGAAAAAATGCAAATAGCTACCAAAATAGAAATCAAAATTAAAAGGCATTTTCTTACAAAAAATCAGGCTCAGTGCATTAATTTTACAGTGCCCTTGAAGACAGGCACTCAAACCTACTGACAGGCTAAACAAGAAAAATCTTTGGCCAAAAAGGGAAGCGCAAAGACTGAAAACTAGAAAAGGAACAAGGTGACTTGAGCATTGATGAGACAATCAGGCAGAGCCTCTAAAGAGTTAACAAGTCTAAAGTAACATAAAAGTAATCAAACTAATTCCAGATGAGTGCTGCACACCTCAGTGGAGCCCAACAGCTGGTGTTCCTGCCCAAAGTCAGGTATTGTATAAAACTGTCCTCACATGAATAAGTACGTGCAAAGGCTGTCTCTCACACAGGGAAAACGCTGTCTGGGGACTGGTCAATTAACTGTGGTGGGAAACCAAAAAATCTGAAAATACCTCACTTAGAAAATATAAACACAGAGGGTCACAGGCTTTGAATACTGAATTCTACTTAGTGTTTTTGGACATTTGGGGGGGGCTACTGTGGTCATCAGCTCACACAGAGTTTCCCCTCTGAACGACACAGGACCCTGCATTGCTGCTCTGGGATGATGCAACATTACACTGCAGTCTCAAGAGGGGAAAATGAGCAATCTGGGTTTGGGGTCTGATTCTGGCTGCATGGTTTGGCACTCCTGGCCACAGAATCAATGGTTATCGAATAGTTTTGAGCAAGGGTCAGGGATGTGACTGGGTAATTCAGTCATGAATTCTTTAGGGAGTTAATAAAGTGTTCCTCCAAACATACAGGCAGCATGTTAAAGCACAATCCATCTTCTAAAAAACAGGATTATCAGGGCATGAGCTTCCCCGAACTGGAGTCACAACCTCATACCAAGTCACTTACCACATAGATAACTAAGGTAGTTAAGAAGTCTCTAATCAAATCCATGTTCCAAAAATTACGAAAGGGTTTGCATTTCTAGACCTTCTCACCCCAACACTTTTCCTTCCTTTTTTTTTTGGCACTGCTCTTTGCTTATGGTTCTTGTTGTTGTCATTATTGCTATTTATAACAAAACACTGTAAACAAAAATATTTTCACACTTGGACAAGCTGCTACAGTATGTTTTGGGATTTGAAGCTGCAGGATCGTCTCTTGATCTTAATTTTTCAGGCTGTAAAGCCACTTCCACCTGCTGCAGTGAACAGGGGCTCCCAGAGGTGTTATAGTAAGTCAGCACAAGGGGAGACAGAGGAGTTTTATTTTTTTTTAATACCTGCTGCTTCATCCAAGAGACAGGATATATGGTATCAAATGTTCAGAATAGAGCTTACAAAATATGACTGTTCCGTGTTTCTCAATACTGATCAAGACTGTTTATCTTCCACCTTAACTACATTTGTCTACATTATTAGAGTGAAGTCAGCTTCAAAGTGTTTGAAGCCAGCAAAAATAATGTCCCAGTATACCACATTCCACATTAATGTGTCTAAAGCAAGTTACTTACTTCTAGTAGCCTCCCACATATCTCCGCAATCTTCTCCTTTCCCCTTACCCAGTCCTTCACCCAGTCAAAGGTAAAGATGAAGAAACAAAGTCCTGGCATTTCATGAGTGGGTGATGAAAGATAAAGGCATCAAAGCTCTCTAGAGGGGTACATGGCTCCCACAGCCAAAAGCATATTTAGCAGTATTACACAAATCTTATGAAAAGGAAGGGGGCATCAAAGCAAGCAGTCTTTCACTCCAAACATTCTTCCAAAGAAATCCACAAAAGCAGTAAACATTTCCACACCAATAGTACAACATCAGTATACTGTTACAAACACTAACAGCAACATCTTTATGCTTAGAAGTGCTTGGTTGATCTTAGCTAAACTAGATCCACAATTTACAGTAACTCCCGTATTTTTGGTAAAAACCTTATCAACTCTGATAGGAGTTTGCAAAAAAATTTCTGAAGCAGATGATATGAATTTACCACCTTCACACTGCAATCAGCACAAATTTATGCCACATATCCATGACCAGATATTGTGCCAGGAAAACATTCCTGAAGAACAGTACTTCAAAGGCGTAAGGTTTCTGCACTCTCTTTTTAAAGAAAGAAATTAAAATATTACCAAGTACAAATGAACAGCAGGAGAAGAGGAATGATATGAAAGAAGACACCATGGCCTTTTCAGAAATACTTTCTCTAGCTGGGGCACAGTCATATCTGGCATGCCTGTACCTGTGAGAAGAGGCTCTCTCCCACTCACCTCTGCAGCTGCACAAGGACATGTTTGATACCACATTGGCCTTTACACAGATCATCTTAAAAGACACTACAGGGGGAAAAGCAGGAGGAGGAAATGGGGAGAGGAGCTGTTAAGAACTGACTGAAAATCCTTCCCCATCCATCTGCACAGGTGGGAAAGGTAGACACACTGGAAAAGGACAGCTGAAGCTGAGCCTAGGAAAAAGGGCAGCTGTGTCAGGGGGATGTGTTTTCCCTTTATTTTCATCATCCTATTCTATTTTTAATTGGCAACAATTTAAATTAATTTTGCCCAAGTCAAGGTTTTTTCTGTGGCAGTAATGGGTAAGGGATTTCAAGTTTTTGCATCCTATATTCTGTCCCAGCCCCTCTGAGGACGCAGAGGGTGAGAGCCGCTGGGTGTGTCTGGCAGCCAACCAAGCTCATCCCACCATGAAAACAAAAAGATTGTCAAAGACGCCTCAAAAGCCTGACTAACTAAGAAGCAGATTTATTCCTAAAATTACAATTGACTTCTTTCTTCTTCCACAGTGTAATTTTTAACACTCTTACACAGCTTCAGAGTAGAAATATGGTCATAGTCATCCTTTTTTCACATTGTGGACTGGTCCAATAAAAATAATTAAATATGAAGAGGTTGCAGAGATCATTTTTTCAGGCACTTAATACTTTCAGATCATGGCTTCGGCTGTGAGACATTTTCAAATGCCTAACTACTTTCTTCTCAGGTGAATATAAACTCTCAAACTGAAGTGCTGGAGTGAAAACTGAACTGCGGCTTTTGCACATTTTATTCATGTCAGTTATGGTAAGTAATTTATCTTGAAAAAGTCATAAAAAAGAAATACTACATAAAGTGAATGCTATGGCTGCAGATATATACTTGTCTATGAACCCTCTGAACATGCAGTTTCAGATCATATCTAAGGAGTATAAAAATTCAGCAGCCCTGGATACAAAGGAGCTGTTTCCCAAGAGATTTGGAGTCTGGCTCACACAGAACCTGACCTTTGGGAGAAAATTCTTCATAGTTTGAAGCATACCTGTTTCAGAGGCAAGAATACAAAGCACTAGGATTCAAAATACACTTAATAACAAGAGATCCCTACCAGCTCCTTCTCAGCTCTTCAAACAAAAATTCCACAAAGCTTATCCTCTCTCAAAAGCATGATTCAGCAACAAAACCCTGAGAAGTGGTGGCTGGGTGACAAATTCAAAAAGTGCCACCAACAGAACTGCAAAAACATCCTCAAAAGGGATTATGGGAGCAAATAGTAACTGGAAGACTTTAGAGAACCAGGTTTCATCGAGATCTAACTAGGAGTCAGCAGCCCCAGTGACAACAGAGTTCTCAATCAAGTACTTATTTTCAAGGAAAACACAGCATTTGAGGGGGAGCTCAAATGAAAATGGTCAAATTTTAGACAGCTGATGAAATTATGTAAGATTCTTCCGTGATTAAATAATAAACCAAGAAAAGAAAAACAATCTCAAGGTATAATATTTTTTCCCTTCTTGACATGGGGGATCAGGGCAGAATTCCAAGTGCAACTTCCCCAGAGTTATTACAGATGAGCAGAATTAACTTCCACTACCATCCTTTCTTAAATACGTATTATGCATATACAAGTTCATGTACTCTCATATTTTTCCTGTAGAGGATATCTGCCCCTACAAGATGTTTACTACACTTTTTATTTTCTCTAAAACCTTTCATTTCTGAGGAAGAGGAAAATATATTCATTTAGGAGAAGGAATAGCATTTTCATTACATGCAGAACTGGTGGCAGATTAGGGCTTCACACATTTACTTACTGACTAAAGAGCCTTTGAGGAGATGCCTTCATGGGCAGCTAAACAAACAACTCTATGAACTACTGGCCCTGTAAATAAAGCCCTGCCGATGGTTGAGTAGCACTGCAATGAATTCAGGATCATCTCAAGCACTGTTTAAAATGTGGATTTTTTTAAAACACATGCGTAGAACAAAAAAATAAGATATTTTCTAAAAAGAAAAAGTTCTACTTGCTTTATATCTGCTTTCTCAGCATACTGATAGCTGCCATCTGGTCGAATTTCCTGCATGAAATTAATTCCAACTTTGGTGCACTGGGCATACCTCAGAGAAAGAAAGCGATGGGAAAAGCTTTCATTTCTTAACTGGGCAAAGGCGGAGAAGCTACATTAGAAAGATGATTAAAATTATCAAAGACACCATATGAATCTATATTAATATTTTTTTAAATCTGTTTTAATTTTCCTTATTAGAACCAAAGCAATTTCTTACAGCTTAATTACATTTCAAGTCCAAATACCTGTGAAAACTTTTTATAGTATCTTTTTAAATGGATCATATAACTTACATTTTCTTTTCCTCTATATTCATTCACTCCTTTTCACTATTTTGTATTGTCTGCTTCTCTAAGTCATTCTTAGTAAGTAGACTACTACAGTCTAAATTTTATATTTAGTAATTTTAACATGCACTATTTTAATCAAAATAGGATCTTTTCTTTCATTGTCCTGTACATTTTCCTCTCTAATTCTGCCTTATATTTGCTTTTTTCTTTTCATTATAGCCTCTTAATCCACAGAATATGCTGAGTTGGAGAGGACCCACAAAGATCACTGACTCCAGCTCCTGGCCCTGCACAGGACCAACCCCAAGAGTTCTAACAGGCTCCAAATTATCTTCCACTGGGCATACACCTTCCTTTGCTGCCTTTTTTCCAAGAGAAGGTTTCTGTTCAGCCAATGACCTTTTGCCTCACCTGCCTTGACTACTGACGTTCAGGAATTGCTGTTCCTGCACTCTTAGGAGGTGATGTTTAAAAAGTGACCAGCACTGATGGACCCTATCATTTGCAAAAGCATTTTCCCAACCTTACTCACTAAATCCCTGAGCAGCCTGAAGTCTGCTCTCCTCATGTGCAAAGTTGAGGTTTTGCTACTGTCAACAGAGACTTTAAACTTGACCACTTCATAGTCACTGTGGCCAAGACAGTCCTAATCTCCACTTGGCTCACAAGACCCACTCCAATGAGAAGCAGAAAATCAAGGAGAGTATCTTTCCCAGTCAGCTTCCTTAGAACCTATTCCATAAAATTGTTATCCAGGTGCTTTAGGAAGCTTCTGGTCCAGATTGTACCAGCTGTGTAATGCTCCCAGTTAATTGTTCGCAAGCCAAAGACCCCCACAGAGAAAAGGGCAGTTGACGTGGAAGCATCCCTTAGTTCCTGAAAGAATTTGCCGGCATCATTGCCCTAGTCGGGAGGTCTATAGTAGATTCCCACAACGACATTTGCATCACAAATATCTGACAATATTTGTTTGTCCCTTGATTCTTACCCAGAGGCTCTCAGCAGTGCCACTGGGGGACAGATTTGCCTGTGATTTCCGAAGTCTGTGTATCCAACCCTCCATTCCTCTTAGCAGGGATTCTCCTACTACAACTGTCCTTTTCCTGATAAAAGAGGATGTCTTCATGTGGGGGGGCAGGTGATGGCATTGTATGAAGCCCCACTATCCCAGAAAGATCTTTGCCCTCATCAGTATCTGGCCTTCTAGGTCCAGAGCCTCACACCTGTTGCAGATGGCACTAGTACTATATAGTTGCATCCTGGAGCTGCTTCACCAGCTAGCTCACTCGCAGGCAACTATAGAAGGAAGGCTTGGTGGGTCTGAACCTCAGGCTGAAGCGTGGTTGACAGCGTGGAAGAAAGAGTGGACTCTCCCTTGGATTTCACCTGGCTTTATTCCACCCGGTTACCTCCCATGTGCAGAAGAGTGACCAGCAGCCCCTCTGTCCCCACCTTAAGTACAGGGGGCATACAGCATACAGCAGCCCTTCTGTCCCCACCTTAAGTACAGCAGGGGAGAACTCAGAACCAATCTAAGGGGAGGGAGGGTGTGACCCAGAATAGGGAAACTTAACAGAACAATGAAAGAAGGTGGTACCAGGGTACCTTGTCAAATCCTAGGGCTTTTCCCCCAGAATCTTCCAGATCTTACAAGGTGATTGACAAGGCCTATCACAAGGGAAACAGCACTGGGGGGTTTGGGGATGGAGGTGTAGGAACAAACCATTATAAACATATAACAAAACATACAGAACATTAGAAAACCCAAAATGTGCACCGCAACAGTCCTACTTGTCAAATTCCGAACATGAGGAACAACCTTCGTCCTGGTACGTATAGGGTGCTGCTTCCAGCCTTCACTTTGAACAGACCTTTGGCTAACAGCCCTTTGACTAATAACCCTGCAGGGCTCCGAGTCCATCTGCTTCTCCTCTGCAGTGGAGGTTACAGACTCCCGAGAGTCTTGAGACTGCAATGCCTCTGAAAACGATCAGTTTCTTTCTTGCTTGTGGGAATACTGCTCATCATGCTCCTTGTAGCTGCTTAAATCTCCCATGGTTGCTGACAGCACCATCCCCTCCTCACCTAATTGGCTGATGATGGCTTCAGGGTCATGATGGAGCTGTTGGACCTGAATTCAGGTTCCTGAACTCAGGAACCCCCCTGTACAGCTGGATCTTACTCCTGTGTTTCCTTCAGCCAGGGCCACTTGAGCTCCATACCTCCATCACGATGTATACACATATCTACTTAGAGACATGTCACCTCACCACAAGGAGACAGGAGCCGGTGGCTGAATTGCTAAATTGGTTCCTGATCTTTCAGTCACTTTCCCCACTGTTCATCTTCTCTTTCTTTCCTGCCACACTATTTGCAACCTCTGTCCTCTGAAGAAATCTTTTTTTTTACTTCCTCTCATTCACATTCTCCACTGATGAACTGCTCCAACAACCACCATCAGTCTAAACAGACAAGACAGACAAGAGGCTCCTTGAGGAGATGGTTGTTAGGGCTGCTTTAGTCTGTGCAACTGTTCAGAGCCTGGCATCAGGTTTATATGGTATAAGACCAGCTGTCTCAACACACAGCACAAGGATCAGGGTTACAAGGGACAGCTGTTGCATTATGCAAGGAACCGCTACTTTTTAGGAATGTTAATCAAGGTCTAAGTGAGCTTAGGAAAAAGTGGGTGAAATCACTTCGAACCACCCCCCATCTTAACAGAATGAGATCTATCTTAGAAGAAGAAGCCAAACATTCCTAGAGGTTCACATTCCTAGAGCACAGGGAGTCAAGGACACATGTTAATCACTGAAGGCTGGTGTGGCTCTTGCAGAGGCTACCGTCTTTCTCTTAAGGTCTCCCAACAAAATAAACAAAAAGTCAAACAATACTTCGGAAACAGAGAAACACAGTATTTTTCATTGCAAACAAACCAGCTGGCTGTCTGAAGTAGAGATGATAAAAACATATGATGTTATGGGGAGATGAGAAAAATTATCTTCTTGGACCTCATATTCTGAAGTAACAAATTTTCTTGGCTTCTGCTTTCCTTAAACTCTTAATCAGAATCAAAACAGCTGCATAGTTTAGATGGCAATTGCTCTAATAGTTTAAAAATAAAAAAGTGAACAAATCACTACTACACTATTTACTTCTTATTTATTGTTACGATAATGCAAAATTTCCAGGAATTGGCATATTATATCACAGTGTACATTAGACTTTTTTCCTATAAAAATCCTGAGCACACTGGTATCCCAGTTGTGGCAGAGTTTTTTGGACTTTTTTAAACATCACTCAGGCTGAAATTAAATGAAGTGTAGCGATAATGTTGAAAGCCAGAAGCCTGTGAAATACTTAGAAAAATGAACTAGCATTTACCAAGCATTCACAAACTTTCCAAGCATTAACAAACTTTTTACAACTTGCCAGAAACAGTGCTGATCTCTATTACAAAGCTCTTTTTATAGCAAGGAGAAATATATGTTAGAGATCTGCACAATTGCAATGAATTGATTTCTGTCTTAAGAGCCCTGCAGGAAAAAGACTGGTTTCAACAGTTTGCACAATCACACTGCATTACCATGCATAGGCAATGTGATCAGAAACCTTGTGGAAGGTTTCCTGCATTATCACTTATAGAGGTCCACTTTCTTGGGGCTGCTTACCGGCTAGCTTGCCCCTCGNCACCAGGGTCACACCATTAGGGGTTTTAGGGGGGGGAATTGAGACAAACCAATATGAACATGTTACAAAGCATATAAAACATTGAAAACCAAATTTCGCACTGCTACAATCACTTGCATTAATTTGTGTTCCTTAGACAGCCTTTCTGCTTTGTTTATACATGATGGAAAACTGAAAGCAGAGATGGGCAGCGGGCCTGAAATCCAGATGTTCAAGGGATTGCTTTAGTAAATCATCATTACACAGAGCAAAAAAGTCTTGCTCAGCCTGGTTGGCAAGGGACCAGGGAGCTTCAAAAGGAAAAGGAATAAGGAAACACCCAAACAAAGAACACAGGAACTCTGCACTTCTCAAGGCAAACACCTTTGACTGTGGCAAAGGACAATGGTTGTTAACTCAGGGCCACATTCGAATTCCTACTGGCAGACAACAAGTGGCTGAAAGAGACAGACAAGGAGCTACACACTATGACTGAGGGATAATGAAATGTGTAAGTATTTACCACTTATATGGCCATTAACTGTGCATATAATTATATTAAATATTTCTCACTTCTTCCATTCTGTGCTCTGACTTCTTTATTCCCTTTCTCCTCTCCTACAAATCATGCATGTACACAGAAGGACAGAAACATTGTCAGTAGAGAAGTCATGTCAAACCTGGGTCTAAAATGCACATTGAAGGTCTTCTATAATACTACAGCGTTTTAGCTGAACATCTCAAACTTTTCATTCTTCTTTTAGAGAAATCTTTTAAGTGCCACTGAATTAATCCGGGAATGAAAGCTCTGAAACAGCCCACTTCTATCACATGCTTGATTTAACAGCTCATTGTTCCAAAAGCTTGGAGGTAATTTGCTTGATATACTAGCAATTACCTTCTTGGGTATAGCCGGGTATTTCCTCCTATGTAATTAAAACTGTTGAGTTGAGAAAACTAATCTAAACCAATATAAAACAATGTAAGTTCGGAACCTCTTCAACTTCGCTTTAACCTGTTTTTGTAGAGGTTGAGATTTTCAATCAGATCTTAATTTTTGACTTTAGTTGGACATTATCCTCAATCTGAAGTGCCAATAGTTAAATACATTTCATTTTTTACAGATTCATGAACAAAGCATCTTTCATTGCTTGTTACTTTAATAAAGATACAAGATGAAACTGCTCTAAAATGCAACAATAAATAGATAAAATAAATACATAAAGGAGAAGAAGACTTCAAAACATGACAGGTGGACTTCGAGGCAGAAAACTCTATGGATGAAGACATATATGTACAGAACCAGTTCCTTTACCAATTTTCTACCAAGCCTATCATGAAAACAGAACATAGATTATGAAACACTGCCTTTGCCAGAAACAATAAAGAGACTGAAAAAGAGCTTTTTAAAGCTATGCTTGTATAAATAAGTCAGGACTTGCAAACCTGTGAGCACTGCCTCCATTTGTGTCACCAAGTGCATCCCTGGAGTCACAAGCAATGCCTAAAAGTTGCAGCAATTGGGCAATTGCATATGAGTCATATGACATAATTAGACACTTATTACATCCTCTGTAACCACTGACCCCAGCAGAAGATGCTTTGAAGTTGTGTTTGAAATGCACAAACACAAGGGAATCCAAAGTGCAACTGGGAAGCTCATCCTGCAAGTCAATCTCCAGTCTGTGGAAGCAGAGCCAGCTCTTCTGTCTCTACTCCTGCACCCTGCTTTATCCCCCAGAAGCCCAACGCCAGATCACCCACTCATCTGCCCACAGGACACAAACCATCAGAGCTGTTGTGGTAGAATTCTTGTGTTGGTGATCTACCAAACAATCTTCAATGCCATCAATAAATACACAATGCATACAAAATGCAGGGCAACAAAAAGTTCTCATAAATTTAATATAACAAATAAATTTATTAATCTGTTGCAAGGATTCCATCACTTAGTCTAGTTGCATTAGATGGCTCTTATTTCTATGAGTAGTTAACAAATGAGCGTTCTATACCTTACTGACATATAGAAGCTGATCTTTAACGGTTAAAAACAATAGCAACTATATTGCCCTACTTTTCTAAGCCAAATTTATGCTCTCCTGTAACAAGTAATATTGAAGCCTCAATTATGACACAGTGTTCACAGAAGTGAGACCAGATTCAGCTCCAGCAGTGTCAGTAGATCCCTTCTAGTTTATATCAGCAAAGCTTTATCCAAGTTGTGCACGCACACACAAAAACTGTCTTAGGGGCCAGAAGTGTCCCCATTTATTATTTCCCATGTTTGCTGCTCTGCAATTTCACTTTCCATTTGCTTAAAGAATTAGGTCATCCCAAACATCCAAAGAAATGCATATTTCTTGATATTTATTGCTAGCAGGTATTTCAACATAGTCAAACATCACTGCTGTTGATTTACATAAAGCAAGGAAAAATCTGCATGGAAGGAACAACCCCCTCCAACAACAACCAGAAATCTAGTTGGCAAAACTAACAGTTGTGGATTATGCATGGTATTCCCATCCTGGAATTCACATTACAACGTAAAGGGTGGGGTTACAATGCTGTAGCAATTTTTTACATACTTTTTGCACAGTAAATGTGTTATCATGGATAAGGAACAGACAAAGCTCTTCTAAATCTAAACAATTTGAAATGTCCGAAACTAGACCTTGTCTGACCAAAGTTTCTCAACAATCATATTTATCCTAAGGTATCTTCTCACAGCTACTCAGAGGCACTCAGAGGAGATATTCCCACTTTATTAAAAACTACTTAAACCCAAAATCTACTACAGAAATGCAACAACCAGTCTGGAAAGCCTTTGCTTGCTTAGGCCCATTAATTTGCAAATGATTTTTTTTTTTAAATCTTTCTTCTTCCTCATATATTCCAGGTATTTTGGACATTCCCAATATTTTGTAAGCCAACTCATCCACCCACTAACCAGAATTAGTCTTTGTAGTAGAGCATGTAAGCAAATTCCTTAATATATTTGGAAAATTCCTTAATATAATGGAAAAGATATGAGAGCTATACATGGTAATATTGACATTATTTTCAGTATCTAAAAAGCATCTTCTTAAATTTTGTCTCCCATGAAAGTAGAATTTGCTAAAAAAGAGCAAATTCTAAAGAAGGCATGTAGCAGTGACACCACAGCATCCTGTGGCTGGAGCTCCCCCTCTCCAGTACCTTTTACATGAAGGAGAATCTTTCATAGCTTTAAATCTCTGATCATGTAATGTCTTCTAGTTCTTAGACTAGAAGAGGCACAAGCAACAACATTCCTTCTTGCCCCTGGCAACACTGATTTTTATAAACTTCAGGGACTTCTGCCTCAGTTCTCTCTTGTCCAAACAACACTCCCAGCCTACTGAATCAACCCTTTTTCAAAAACAGTTCCCTAACTGATCATCCCAACTGCCCTTGAACAGAAACTCCTTAAAATCAGTTCACCAATATACTGAATCTGGAACTGCCTCTAAATATCCCCTGCCAGCTGATTCCTTCTCTTTCTTCAGAACCTATTTCCCTGCAATGCTCAAAAAGGGACCAAAGTAAGATAAATATATTGCCAACTATTCTACAACAGTTTGTCACAGCAATTTTCAGCTCCCCATAGCTCCTACATAACACTACACACTATCAGCTTTCTGAAAATTTAATTGGCTTTCAATTACAAAAAAAAAAAAAAAAAAATTAGGAAAAAAAAGAGACAGAGAAAGAGGGAGAGCAATTAAGGTTGAAGACAGCCAGGTTAAATTGCTCAATCTCACAAACTCTTATGGGAAAAAAAAGCAGGTTTGTGCACATTTTGACAACGTAACTTTCTGATTTGCAACACTAGCATTCCTGGGGTTGGCCAGTTCAGAGCAGTACTCAATTTTCACTAAGTGTTTTAAGAAAGTAAGGATCCACATTTTTTAAACTCTGAAAGTTGCTTTGGGACATGCAGCCTTCCTATAACCAACCACTTTCAGTTCTTCCTGGGTATTCAGAACAGGTTCCTGCTGTGTTTGCCTCATAGAAAGGCAGACAACAAAGACTGCTTGAAGAAACCTATTGCGGTGGTCCTGCGTTGCCTGGCCAGCCCTGACACCGGCTGCAGTGAAGGTACGGTTCAGTATCCTGAGATACTTCCCCGATCCTGGGGGGCCTGCCACAGTGGCAGCATGAGCAGTGGCAAGGAATAAGAGAAGGACTCTTATGGGGAACTTATGCTGGAGTTTATTGAGGTCCACACAGGACCATGTTTCCACCAGAAAGTCTGCCCACAAGAGCGGGGTTCCTCTCTGTACAGCACCTTACCTACAGGGGAGGAGCACAGGGTAGGGTACAGCTTGGAACCAATCCAGGGTGTGAAGGGCGTGACTCTGTACATAAATGACAAATATTATAACAAATCAATAACATAAGGGAGGGGACAACCGGGATCCTGCCCAATCACTCAACACCCTCACCAGAACTTTCTAAACATCAGGGCAAGGCTTCGAGGTGATGGACTGGACCCATAATTATGATTGACTGATAATAATAACTGGGGTAAACCATAAAGGGGTAAAACACGGGGTACATAGACAAACCATTATAACTTATATAAAACAGCATAAAACAAGGAATAAATACATACAGAAAACTGATAAAACCAAAAAACACACCACTACAACCTATCTTTTCTAAAATGTTTATTTTCAAAGTCACATTATGGTCAATCATGCATTACTTCAACCTTCCTCTCATACTAACCTGTAGTCCCACAAACAATGTTGCAGATTCTTCAGCAACATTGGAGTGCAAAGGATTGTATTAGCCAAAGCTGACAGCAACATCCAGCACAGACATCTTCATTGATCTGTACACTGCCCACTTCCTTTGCATTTTAGTACACCAGCTTACTTACCAGACTGAGGGGATTTTAGTGTCTTATTTTGTCTGTTGTTATTTGGAGTTTGCTTATGCGTTGGGATGGGAGGCTAAAAACACAGTATAGTCTTCAAATCATCAAATCTTTAGCTATGGAGAGTTCATTTCGGATTTTTGCAGGTTAGATATTTCTCAGCTTCCCATGTTGAAATAAGTCTATTAGTGTTCTTTTAGACCTACCTATCACTCCACTTATGAAACTAGCTTTATTTCTTAGTTTATTTCCAACACATTACTGAATTCCAATGAAAATCCCTAGGGCATTTCACTTTTACTCAGAGTCAGCTCTCTTGAAGGCAAAATGCACTCTCTTGTGCTGCTCCTCAAAAATGTGCTTGCATGACACTGCTGAATATAATGACATCTGTAGCTGAAAACCCCAGACAGCCACAGCTTCAGTGCTGTCTGTCACAGTGGGCTCATTTACTGAGGGGAAAGCAAAAACAGATCACGTCACGCAAACATGTTGCATATAAAAGATACCTCCACAGTTTAAAAAAGTAGCCCTTCCAAAATTTTACACCATCCCCATTAAATTAAAATCTCCAAGCAGCTTGAAGCCTTTCTTGCAAGCCTTATCCATAAACCAATTTCCTGATTTCTTCCTGTACCCGTTTCCTGTAGAGCATCATAGAAAGCACCACTGAGTAGCTCCAGTTATTGTCTCCACCACGACTTTGCTGCATCAGCCAAAGTATTTTAAATGCTTCTTGTCCACCTAACTTATCTTTTCTCTAGACATATTCCCCTCCCCCTGGAGGAGACAGAATAGTCATTTAATAAATTCCATCCCGTACCTTGCCGTTTTCAGATCTGTTTGCAGTTTGTTTCCTGTGGATTTTTTTCTTTCCCCCAAAGGCTTTGGAATTAATTCAAAATGGGATATCTTGGAGAAGTACTTTATCATAATTTCTATGCTATCTTATATGCAAGTGCATAAAACATTGATTTTTAATCTCTTTCTTCTGTACTGCTTGTTAGACTTTCTCCCCTGAAGAACAAAACTGGTAGTGCTCAAAGTCCTAAATCATAGACTGGTTTTAAATGAAAAGAATCATGAAAATCAGAATATAATTACATGCCAGAAGAGAAGCAGTATACACCTGCTCAATGAAACCCACACATTTAGCTTTGATCACACTTCTCTCTTTTAATTTTTCTAAAAAAGGCTGCTGCAGGTGCTTTTATCCAGATCACCAGAAGTACAGAGACCAACTTGGGCTCCAATTTCACACCTAAACTTATACAGAGTTGCAACATTTTTCCTCCAAATATTTACTTCAAGGCCGCTCTAGCTTCTATTCATGACCATACTCGGTTGTCAAACACTAATTATGCTCATTAGGCTAAACCCAGATGCCTCATTTCCAGCTGTATGGCTGCTCCCTTCTTTTTTTCAGAACTGCAGGGTTTCAAGGTTGCTTGGGAAGGCATATATTCAAGTCAGAAAGTTTAACAGGCAGCAATAAGATGTTCCCACAATTTTTACCATCCTGCGGTATTTTTCCCTACCCTTTGTCAGAGTTGAGATGGCCACAACATTCAGAGTGCTTCAATAAAAACTTCAGACGGCTTCAAGCACCAGCACCTTGTCATCTAGATGTCTTTCATACCTTTTCTATGTAGCAATCCTATGGGCAGCTCCCCACAGCTCTGGCTCTTTCTCTCTTCCTTCTGCAGTTCCAGTTCACTGCTTCCTGTCCCTAGCACAGCCACCTAACCCTGTCTGTCCCTCATACAGTGGTTTATCTTATCTATCCCTCACACGACCTCCTATCCCTTCCTTCTCACAGCACGGCCAGTAGACTCCAGCTGACTCTCTACCAACTAACTCACTCTTTTATCAAACCCATCTGTGAGGGCAGGCCTGTTCCCACTCTTTGGTAATTAACACAGCTGCAATATATCAGAGGCAGGATTGCCTTTAACACTATCTCTATCTGTCTTCTCACAGCCCTTCTAGTTAAAGCTACCTCCATCTTACAAGGCACTCAAAATACTTACTGCATGTCCATACTGAAACTACCACCCAAGTAATTGTCTTCCTCTCAGTTGTCTTTCTTTGCACTTCTTCAGTAAATTACAACTTCATTCACTATTTTCACTTTCACCTCTCTCCAGATACTTACAAGCACTAAATCCACTTGCTCTGATTTTTTTCAAATAACATCTCTTTGAGAAACAGAATCACAGAACCATCCACATCACTGCCATGGAACAATTCCATTATGTAAATTTTGAAGTGTTCCTGCACCTAGAAATAATTCTGTGAACTGAACAGTGGTCTGGAAGCAACAGAAATCATATGTGATATGGGGAAGAAAACCCACTGAGTTTTTTTTTTTTCTTTTCAAACCAGATCTACTAGAAGTCCCAGTACAATTCAAGCTGAAATCTGTAGAGGTATGCACATACCACCTGAGGCTTCAGTTTCTGGTCATAAACTGGTAAGGAGATAGTTGCAAGATAGATTATGCAGTGCTAATATCTCTAATAACAATGTCCTTTCATATTTGTTCTAAAAAAATTAGGGTCCAAAATAATTGTCTGGACTAAAGGAATCAGAAGGCTGATGTCAATATAAACCCCTCTAGTCTTTACTCCAAGAACACAACCACAAACAAGTGAAATGTATCAAAATAAATGAAAAGTCCCAGCACAGGGAACTCTGGATGGCATCTTTACTACTCCTGACACCAAGCTGCAGAAACTTGCTTAATGGCCACTGCTTGAGAGTTTTTTAGTGTTTTTCACACTTTTAACTGTTTGTGAAAACCCAATAAATTGTTTTTGAAAGTTGTTTCCAGCTCCAAGCCATCTGGAGATGTTTAGGTGCATTCACCAAAAGAGACCAAACAAAACAATACCCAGGTGATGCTTGACATGCAGCTAAGCACTGGATCTGTCTTTCATGCATAGTTAGACTACAGATCAATGTTTGCTGTGCGAAGGCAAACTCATCCCCACTCTCCCCATCAGCCCTGGAACTGGGCATGGCAGCTATTCTATTCCTCCCCTTTGCTCACTTCCAGTGCGACTACTCAATCCTTTCTGTACTGATCTAAAAGGTAGCCTCCAGGGTGTTAAGCCCCAGCTCACTCAGCAACCTTAAGGGGAAGGTAATTAGAGTCACTCTGGGCCACACACAGGAGAAACAACCAAATTCTCAGGGGACTGAATAAGAAACTTCTACTTACAAACCTTAGAACATTAAGGTAGAATGGGGTACTTGGCAAATTTTAAAACAAAACCCAGTCAAAGTAAAGCATTCCCAAAGCACTGACTTAGCAAACTTTAAGCCATCCAGATAAAGCAAGGCACTTCACAAACTTTGCTAAGGCAAACTTAAACTTAGCCAACTTGCAGTTATGCAGACACAAGGCCCTTACGAAGGCATTGACTGGAATTATTTACTCTGGCTCACTATATATTTTGAGAATAAGTAGTCAGAAGGGAGAGAGACAGAAAGAAGGAGAGAAAAGGATTGTCTCTGCTTTTGGGTGCTTTTAAAATCCAAGGCAGTCTTGAATGTCTTTAACCATAAGCTATATTGAGAAAACACTTGAACTAAACAGTACCACAGAAACAGACCTTACACTGTGCCTGCAGATGCAACAGGGAAAATAAATATGGTAGTAGAACAGGTATGTCTACAGTGCCATTGCTCATGTAATTTTAATCGAGTGAAATGCTTAGAATTTGCTTTGCCTTGTAGCTGGTATAAAGCAAACTCCTTCCTCAAAGCCAGGTATTCCAGATAAGTCTCAGGTCCTTCGATCAAGGATATTCGGAATGTTCATTACAAAGTGCATTGCTAGCCCAGACTTCACCTTCAGATAAAACCACTTTCTTTTGCAGTTCTCCCTTACCTGTAGATCATTTCTAGCATCACTTCCAAGGAACAGAGTCTGCCTCAACAAAACCTTCCAATGTGAAATGTTACACCTCAAGAAAGAGTCAGGCCAGCAAAGGCATAACAGCTTTTCAGACAGTCAAACCAAACTCATCAGCTATTTGGTGCCACCACAGCCATAGACAGAGAAGTCAATGCGCAGCAAGTCAACCCACCTCTGAAATGCAGCAAAAAATTTAAAAAGCCACCCAGACCTAAAAAATGCTTCCCTGACCTATCCACATGAGATTGCCTCCCCTCTAGTTATTAACAATGGCCCATTACACAAGTTTCAATTCAGACACAGATGAAAAAGGCAATTCTTTGGAAGCTGAAACTCTGCTGATATGAAACTACCTACAAAATGAAGCTTAGAACTTTCGCTCTTAACACAGAGATGGTGCCTCATTCACTGACCATTACGGTGGAGCCAATTAAAACATTTTTTCCACATTGCAGGCTGGATTTTAAGCTCAAAGTCTTTCTCAAGTCTTTTAAAACACATTTCAGAGCCCTCCAACAGCCTGCATGGGAAAAAAAAAGACAAAAAAATAGCACTTTCAGACAGGATGGGACTTTTTAATGTGTTTGACTGCAGAGACTTCACCTTTGGAAACAAAATTACTAGGGTAATTAAAAAAATATTGAAAGGAAAATACATATTATAAGTGGAAGAGAATTTAATTTATGTTTTACTGTAGAGGACCCTACAGACCATATACAGAAGTAGTTACTGAGGTGAAAGTCAAGACTTCTCAGGAAGGAACTTTTTAGGTGATCAAAACTAAAAAGCACCATTTGCTCATTTTCATTCAATAGCTTGAATGAAATAGTCCAGAGGGAGAACGCAGCAGAATAAACATTCTATAGTACTATGTACAAAAGTGGGTAACCCAGGGAAGTGGGTGAAATCACCCAATAATCTCAAAGGTCTTTTCCAACCTCAGTGATTCTTTGAAAAGCACATGATCTATATTTCTCCATAGCCAGTCTCACATCTGATGTCTGGTTATTTATTGGCTCACTAAATGCATACTTTGCTTTGAGACACTAAGTCTGATTTCACATTCAGCCTTATGAGGACATCCAGAAAATATGTCACATTTTCTGCTGCTCAAAGCAGCCTCTCAGGAAGCCTTAATGGCAGTGTCCATGTAGTCTTTGGCATAGACTGCATCAGGAAAGCTTTAATGGCGCAGAATCATTGTTTTGCTTGCTGCTAGAGCTGCGGTAAATGAGGAAAAGAAATTTAATAGGGTTAAATTGCCTATTTTAGGCCCCAAAAGTTGGTGACTTATTTGCTGCAAACTGTTTCCTGACAAAATTATGTTGCAAAATGCCCTAGTTATGACAACCTGCAGCCCAGGCTTGCCACACAATTATAGCCAGGTGTACAGAAAATCTTTTGTCACAGCCCTACACAGAATTTCTGCTTTCTCCCAGTGTTCTCTGACTGATCTCATGTGGAGGTTGGGGTTTGAAACTCTGGCTGGTTCACAGCAAAGCCAGTGCATGAGTTCTGAACACCAAGGCCTGAAGCAATGTGGTCCCTTAGCCACAGAGAAAGCACTTTACCCTGTTCAGCCCTTAGAGATGTGAGGAATGAGTGTGATTCGTGCTGATAATATTGAAACAGTAATCCATAATTTAAAACAATGGTTAAAATGTAACTTTTAAGAAATGGAGAAAGGGGGGGGGATAAGTCTCCCCTTTCTCTAACAGATGTGCAGTAGAGAGGAAGAGCTGAAGATAAGGTAGCTATATTTAATCAAGGATGGGAAAGTTTTGGGGAAAATCCAAAGAAATGCTGATTAAAATAAATTTATAGCCATTGAGTTGGAGACAGTTATACGGATTTCTATATATGGTATATAATTATGTAATTTTGAACTTAATACGCATGTGTAAACTCAAAGTTCAAGGAGCGGGCAGCGATGAAGACTTTTGAAGCCTTCATCAGCGACCCCCAAAATGAGGAAGACCCCTAAAATGGGGATGGTGGAGCATGCGCAGTGGAAGTGGTGATGGGTGGAGACCATGGCAGTGACGAATCGAAAATAGGTGGGAAGGGGTGGTTGACAAATAAGATAAAAAGGCGAAACGAGCTATTTTTGACTTTGTACGGGGGGCAGGATTAAGTCCTGCACCGTACCCCGCGGTACAATTGCTCTTGTATTATTAGAACCCATATATTCTTATTATTCCTAATAATCATTATTACCAAATTATTGTAACCTTTAAACTGCTTTAATTAAAATTGTTGCTACTTTTAACTTTGTTTGGTTTATTTTAATTGGAAAATTTGGCAACACAGTCTATTCATGACAGAGATGAGAAGAGTAAGGATGACAGAATGGGACTTCAATCTGCCTCTCCCAGTTTCTCAGCATTCCCATGATGGGAGTCACATTCTGGGTTATGGTTACGAACCTACTCCCATGAAACTTTGATTTCACTTAACCAATAGTTCAGAAAAGTTTGTATATTTGGAGAAGCTTTGACCAAGACCCAGAGAGGTTTCAGGAGGGTATCCTTGATGTTATCAGTCACAAGCACAAGCACCAAGAAGTACAGAACCGCTAATTTAAACCATTTGGGCACTGCTCAACACACGCAATAAGACCAGCTTGAAGCCATCCCCCTGGCTGTGTGAATCCTATTTACCCAGCTGTTGCCTTCTGCCAAGCACACCTCCTTAATTTTAACATAGAAAAGCTCTAATTCTGAAGACACACACATACACAGAAAAAAAAAATGCAACTTATGGATCAATAACTACTGTCTCCCTGGGAAATTCATCTCATTATAAAATATAGTTGGTGCCTATTTTCAAGAATGACAGAAACCCAAATGTTATTTTACACGGTGTAAGCAAATGTAGATTTTCCAGACTGCTGCCTAAAGAAATTTTGCAACAACCTCTATATCCATCATAAACATCAGCATATCCAGTCACTGCCATTGGAGACGATAATTAAGAGCTAACTATATGAGGAAACTCTTTATTTACTCCATAATTTAAAACATTAGAGCTAAGATCATCATTATCTAATTTCCAAACAAGAAGACTCGCTCAAGCTGACTGATTCTGTTCAGAAAATTAGCCTGAGGTTTATCTTTGTCACCACAGCCCTCACAAGACAGCTACAGTAGTTAGTGCGTGCCAGCTGGTATTACATGAAAATGTGGGGCAACAGCTCTTGTAAGCAGACATTTGTGCTGCTTTACAGTGTAAGAAGGGTTCTTACCAGAACAGCTGCCCTAGAGACTAAAATAAATGGGAGAGAAGGGGCTCACTTTAGGACAAAAGGATATTATGTTCAAAGTGTTGATATTTTACCAAATAGTCACAGCATTTCAGGGCAGAGGGAAAGCCAGCTGATCTGTGTTCTCTGTTTGAAAACGGATACACACAGAAAAGAGGTACATGCAATTCATAAAAATATCTGTTTGTGTTGGTAAAAAACTGGTTGTGAAAATATGAATGAAGGTCAATATCAAATAATTTGATATTTCAGTGTCTGCAAAGTGACAAAGCACAGAAAAAACAACCTGCACAAAGTGGTCATCCCCTGTCTTAGAGAGGGTGGTACTCTTCACTGGTTCTCCACAGCAGGATGCTACACTATTCCCTTTTCACCTCTATCTGCATCCAGAAATAACCTCAGAAAGAAGATCCAGCCAGCAAAGTCTTTCCTATCTTGCTCTGAGAAAGAAAACCAGAGAACCTGTTTCCACCTCTGGGTCAATTACAGATGCCTTAAAAGCTTTTGTTCTAATTCTACCTCTGTGTCAGAGGCCTGTGTGCTCCTATGCCACAGCACAGCTTGAATACACAGAGACATCTGCTTCAAGCCTTGCACTTGCTCTCTTCAAAAAAATCCTCCCTAAGACACTGTCCTGCCTTAGCTGCTCTTCTAGTCTGCCCCAAAGAGCCAGAAGAGCCACAGGAAATTTGACATACGTGACATCAGCTCCTCAAAACACTTTCCTCAGTAATCTGACAGTGATCTTAAATATTTACCTCATCCAGCCATCAACTACTATCATTGTTAGTTCATTAACTGAAAGAAAGAAAATTAATCCATGGATATAATCCCTGTAGATCAGGTTCTTCTCCATATAATACGAAGAAATGGAGAAGGGTGAACAATTCCAACTACTACTGCTGTAGTAGTAGAAGACATTAATCATTTCAGTATATATTAAGAAATGCTGCACTGCCATATTATCAAAGAAATACGTCACCTCTCTGTGCAACTTACATCAACCCTAAGAGTTTGTTCAGCTGGTTCAGAAAAGCCAAAAATGTGTATTCAAGGCAGTTGGACTTGAAAACCTGAATTTGAATAGAAATATCATTGACAACTTGAAGCCTATATCAAAAGACTGTATATTTTATTTAAAACTTTTTTTTTTAATTTGGGGTTAGTGTCCACTCTTCATACAGACAGATAACTTCAATTTTAGAATTCTCTTCTGTGACCTGACAAATGTCCTGCACCAGTCAGTACTGAGATCCCCTTGATGCCCCTGTCTACATCCAGCATAGCTCCAGTGCAGGGATACAGATGATACCTACATTTTTGCAAATTTAAGGAAGAGGGGACATTTACCATGAATATTTGTAACTTTTTTTTTTCAAACAGGCTGCACAACTCTTCTTTGCAAGTGAAGTTTTATTGGTTTGTGGCCTAAAACTGCTTCTGTTCATGGGTCTGTTGCTTTGGAGGGACCCCACGAGAGGGGCAGAGGAAACACTGGCCTGTGTCTCACTCATACAGCATGAGGACAAGTGGATCTCAGCACTAGGTCGAAAATGCTGACTAACAGCCAAATCTAGATGAATTCTGACAACACATCAAGCTCATCGTGAGGGCACAGCAATCCACCTCCACAACCTGTCCTCAAAACCGCACTCCTAACAGGACAGCACTGCTCAGATAAATTGAACCTCAGTCAAGATCAGTTACGCCAGCTCATCTTGCAGCAGCAGCACTCAATTTGCTCAGTAAATACTCAGCAGTAAGTTCAGTACAGTCAGCTTTAAGGTTGCTTTATATTTCACATTGCAAATACCATGGCACTTCATCAACAACCCCGCTGCTTGCACAGACAGAGCATTCATGTTAGCGGGGTCCTATTGATACTTCTCAAAGTCCATTTTAGCATTTGGCAGGATGCATTAAAGGAAAGAAAAAGTGAGTTCTTGAAACAAATTCTAGTCAAAGGCCACTTCTTTAGCTACCTGCCACTTTCAGGATAAATTAGTTCCTGCAGGGATTACCACCAGCAGGAGCACCAGGCATCCGCCCACACAGCACATTCAGTTCTTACACTTTTAATTCATTAGTCCATTCAGCTGGGTTAGACATTTCTACAACCTCTCTTGGGGCAAACAAGAAAGCTTAGATGACTTCCTAATCTCTTCTAAAATCTTTAACAAGGGTTTAAAAAATGCAACAGTAATTTCTTAACAATAGGGATTAGAAATTTGTCTTGTACTGAAATAACATTCAAACCAGAGCTGACAATGTCTCTGAAAAGCTCTTCAAGCAGCAGTGGTAATGTATACTAAACCTCAGGATTGTAAACCATTTAGATCATTAGAATATTTTAAATTACCCTCAAAAAGTTGCAATTTGCTTGGGAAAAAATTCCAGCAAATGAAAATCATTAACTGTGCCTGAATGTCTTAATCTTAAATTATTTCTACTTCAATGTGGTGTTCCTACTGACATGTTATTAATTATTATTGCTACCATATATTCTCAGTTTCCACAGTAAAAAGTTTCATTTCTTAATTAGTCCCTCAGCCAAAGAGCATTCTTTAACAAACATTAGGATTTTTTTCATTCCTATCACACTCAATTTAAGACAATAAATTGCCTTTTTCTCTACAACAAATACTTCAATTGAGGCAAAAAATATTTCCAGAAAATAGAACTGTTATAAATACGGTGAACCAAATCTCCAATCAAAATTAAAGTTTTATTTTCCAAAATCAATTAGGTTGGTTATAAAAAGGAAAACAAACAAAAAAACCACACACAACACAGAACAGCTAAATTACAACGGAACCAGCAAAGATTCCCGCCACAGCAGAGTTCAAGTCCGATCGAACTGGGAGACAGACACCAGGCCGGCCCTCGCCAAGTCCTTGGTCATCTGTTCCAATGTGCTGTTCCCGGACCCCAGTTTTTATACAGTTTATTTTCCTCCAGGCCAGGCTTTTCCTCGGAAATGGTCTTTCTATTCAGTTTTAATTTTTCCTAGCCAAATCTGAATGGAGTTTCTGGGATTAGATCAACCAGCTTTCAGGTGCAGAGAGGGGTCTCTGTCTCCAGACAACTCGATGTGGATTCGGGGCTCCCATTCTATGTAGGTGCAGTTTCGGCTGTCTGAGATGGGGGGGGGTTGAGCCTGCTCTCCAGACCGGCTCAATGTGGACTCGGCTGTCAGAGGCTGGGAGTTGAGCCTGCTACTTGCAGATCGGATCTTACATTCCTCAGTTGATCTCCTCTGGTCACTTCTGCCATGGCAGCTGTGTGATTTAATATCTCATCCCCAGATCAATATGTACTACATTTTTATAACAGAACTATCACACTTTGGTAAAATAAGACAAGATTACAAACAGGAAGCATTTAAATGATGCAGCTACCAAAATCACAAAAATAGATAACCTACATTACACCCAAAATCTAATCATTCACCCCATTATCTACCTCTAACCATTGCTGGAGAAAGATGAACAGCAGAAAAACACAAAAGTCAGAAGCAGTACAACAAACCTTCCTTCCTAACAAGTTATTAATCCATGAGAATGTTTCCCATGTGACAATTTATTTACTACTTAATTAAATAAATTTACTCCACTTCAGCTTCCAGTGTGTTCAATAATTTTATCTGGCTCATCCCCTGATTCACCAGCTACTTTCTGTTTTTGGTCCAGAGAAAGCTGGGACATTTCTGAGGCATTATGTCCCCATGAAAAAAGCCATAGTGGCACTTTTCCAACGCATCACATTCACTTGTCGCCTACTAATTTTATCCTTTGTGAAAGTTTGTTGACACATTTAGCGCAGCATCCACCCACTCTGGCCACTCCCAAGCTCCCAGGTCCCTCAGGAACACTGCGGGCAGCACAGTTTTGACGCCTCCTCACAGTCCCTGGAGCTGAAAGGCAATTAAAGCCACAAATTACCCTGTGCAGTCCTCTCCATAGAGCGTAGGAGGTGTAGAGCACGCTTGCTTTCCCTCTGGGAGCTACCTGTGTCACACGGCACAGCGCAGTCCCCGTGGAGTGACGTTAACTGAGTGAGGGGAGATGCGCACATGGAGTGACACCTCCAGCATCGCTCACTGATCTCTGGGGAAAATGTTGAACTGGGGGCTGCACTGTCACCTAACTCAATTTCTTGTGGCTGTTACCAAAGCTTTTGTATTTTTCCAGCCTGGAACCTTTCCATCCCACCACTGCCAGCTTCACCTTTCCCTTACACCAGCAGTGCCCTCTTTGCGGGATCCTGGAGAGAGCGTGGGGTGGGATGAGGAGGAAGAAGGGCAGATTTGCTTCAAGGGTGGGAACCACAGGCTTGATTCATCAGCTAGGAGTGTAAATAACAGCTTTTCTCACTGCCTCTGAAGCTCATTGTAACCAGAGGCTCTAGATCCAGAACCTGGAGCCCACATTTAAAATATTTTACCTATAAAGCACACTGATAAAACGGCAAGACAAAAAAGTTTTAACCACTGCAAAGCAAACAAAAGCAGTGTGGCTGTGTGAAAATAAGTCAGTCACAATCTAACCCTTTTCAACCCTATCACAAAGGCTTATAACAACATGGAGCAATCTTTGTCAAAGCCTGGTTTCTATCATTGGGCCATACAGTCTTGCTCATAACCTCTTCCTAAATACATAAAAAATAAGCTGCAGAAAGTGAGAAATCTGACAACAGTTGTCTGATCCTCACAAAGGAATTGGACTGTGAGAAGGAAAGCTGGACAGAGAAATAAAATGCTACAACATCACAAGAAAGGAAAACAAAATAAACAAGGAGCCCATGCAGCAAATTCACCTAATGAGATCCTTCCAAAATATAAACAATCCCATTGGTTTTACCTTTTGGCAGTGTGCTGGCATTAATGCCTTTCCTGCTCAGGTCTGAGACCTAAGCACTCCACTTTGCTTGCAGAACCTGTCCCATACGGTGGAACCAAACAGAGCACTGAGAGCTCATTGCTCTCCCCATAAACAAAGCTTCAGTGGAGGTCAATAGAAATCTCAATGGGAAACAAATGTTCCAATGATGAGGCAGCTGCTGCAGGATCCTATCTAGCAGCCTGTGACAAAGAGAAGGAAGGTAAATGCTTTCCATCTCAATTCTCTTTTTCTGTGTGTTTTCAGCTAAGGGAGACTGTATGAAAAATGTATTTTGAAGCATGTCAAAGCAGGAAAAATTCTATTTACCACCAATAGATGAATTAGCTCTGAAAAGTAAACTTAACTTAGCCAGACTGCACATCAGACCCTACATGCTGCTACTGAAAACATGACTACAGCAATATGAGAAAGTAATAAGTTGTCTCAATAAGGCTCAATTTGCTGGCTTTGTGAATCAACAGAAAATGCAGCAACTCAAACTCATCCTGTGCTCGTGTTTACAAGTACATCCAAAAGCCTGGAATCAGGCTGAGTTCCTCTTTATCATACTCACCTATAAACAACAAATTGTGTCAGCTAAGGATCAAGATACTTTCAGCAGTTGGTCTGACTCCCTGTAGTTAAGCCAAGGTCCAAATAATAATACCAATTTATGCACCTTGAAACCTGGGCTTCGCCAATACTTTCTGTAGCCTTCACAGGGCTGTAAAGGCAGAGAGGAGCCCTTGGAGCAAAGATCAACAAATCTCCCCTGGCTTTTTCAGCCTTAAAAAGTTAACTGGCCTCAGCTGTAATCTGTAACTAACACAGCTGAAAACTTCCTGTAATAAACCTTTTTTTAGTCTCTTCTGCCTCTTTGTCAACTCCTCCATGCCTCACAGATTAGGAACCAATGCTATCATGACAAGATGCAGCAAAATAATTGAATGGGATTTGAATTCAGTTGTTTGTATTGTCATATACTCACTGATGTCAGGTTAGAGCTCTATATTAAGACAAAAAACATTCTGGAAATCAATAACTCATGCCAAATTCCCTACCAGTCTTTTCTGTTCTCAAAACCATCTGTGTGCAAATTTTTAGAGCCTCAGTTTTGTGCCTACATTTTACAAGTCCTCAGTTAATCCATACAGGTTAGCAAAGCATGGATATATGCACACATTTGTGGTAGGGAACTTCAAAACATCTTTACCTGCACATCAAGTGTTTCCCTTTTAATCATTCTAACAAAATGCATCATAAAATTTTTTTTCCTGTCCGCTATTTTAACTGACTAATCAGGCTGAGGTATGATGAGACAGGCATTTTCATTCTTCACAATTTTGTGTGATTTATTTCTTTTAGAGGACAGTCAGTGGAAGAAGTGCAAAAAGAGGATTTTGGAATCAGACCCTGCATGTTTGCAGTGAGTTGAGATAATTTCTGCAGACTACTTTATCTGATGCCTCCCAGATTTTTGTGTATGATAGTACACAGATGTAAGAAGAAGAAACACTAGAAGCACAATAAACATGACAAAAAGTGGCTGTTTCTTTTCCTTGAAGAAGGACAAAGATGACAAAAGCAGCAGCAACAGCAACGCAAGACTATTTCCACCTACCCACACATGAAGCTCAGTAGCCAAACTCAGTGTGAAAAATTTGGTCCTTCCCAGGTCACAATGCATAGACTCAGTTTTCAGGTTCCAGCTATAAAATTCTCTTGACTTTCTAGATATCAGTGTTACCTGTGCTCCTTACTACATCATATCCAAACCTGAAGCAATTTTTCTCATGTTTGGGTGTCCTGTGCAAGCTGTCTTACAGAGACCTAACATTTTAAGCAGGACTGCCTGTCTTCCCCTCTGACAGCTCACAAGGACTTCACTTTTAAGTTAAACATCCAAAAACTGAGGCATGAAAGATTATCACCACATCTCATCCAGCAGGTCTCAGACACCTCTATCCTAGGATAGAATCAGCCATGAAGTGGCAATCTCTTTTCAACAACAAAACAGGAGATAGAAAATGACGAACATGGATGTAGGCATCCCACTTTCAGCTAGACAAATCCCACATCTAATGTTTATGTGGCCTAGTATCTCCATGTCAAAATCCAAAGAATGTTTCTGTATAATACTGCCTTTTTACCTCGCCCTGATAAGTTTCATATGCGGTGATTCTGTTCAGATTACTGCAAAGAGATTTCCCACAATCCTCATTCCCGTGGTATCTGGATGATCTCTTACATTTTCTGGTACATTTCTATGAGACTCAGTTTAACTCAAATCACAAACCATTTGGGTCATCCTTTTTGATCCAGGGCCTGATCATACACATCATATGCCAATTCCAGTCTATCTGCTACATAAACTGGTATTCTATTTCTAGTATCTATATATTAATGAAACCAGGACTGAAATTTGTGATTTGATTTGTGACTCTTTCTGCTCACACATTTTAAGTAATATGACAAAAATTCACAATGGATAAATGTAGTGGTGTGGTTTTTGGTTTTATCAGTTCTCTGTATGTATTTATTCATTGCTTTTATACTGTTTTTATAAGTTGTAATGGTTTGTTCCATCTATCCCACGTTTAATCCTTCATGGTTTCCCCCGAGTTATACTTACGTGTCAATCATCAGTTAAGGAACCCCGAGTCCTGTCAGTCACTTCGGGGCCTCTCCCTGTGCCTGGAAAGTTCCAGGAAGATCGTCAAATGATTGGCCAGGATCCAAGGAGTTCCCTCCCTTGCATTATTGATTTGTTATATTGATTGTCATTTATGTACAGAGTCACTCCCTCCATACCCCTGATTGGTTCCCCACTGTACCCTTCCCCCTTTTTCTACCCCCATACCGAAGGTGTTACATGAGGAAGATCTGGAGTCTTGTGGGCAGACTGTCTGGTGGAAACATGGTCCTGTGTGGACCTCAATAAACTCCAGCAGAAGTTCCCTGTAAGAGTCCTTCCTTTATTCCTCGCCACTGCTCACGCTGCGGCAAGGCCCCCCAGGATCGGGGAAGTGTCTCAGGATACCGAACCATACCTTCACTGTGGCTGTGTCAGGGCTGGCCAGGCAACGTGGGACAGGGGGCCCGAGACACACCAGACCACCACAGATAAATTATGTGGCTTAATTTGAAGTTCAGAATCTTCATGTGAATTGGATAATTTAGCTTGCATTAAACAATTTGGAAAGCAGAAAGTACTGACATGAGAAATAATTGGATCAAAGAGAAAGGCAAAATAAAAGAGCAGAAATGAGGACTAATGAAAGACAATTAAATTTATGGAAATCTGGAATAAAGAACTCCAATACTAATTTGGAAGATTGCTCTGGAGAACACAGCTGGAATAAACAATTGCTTTTACTGAAAAGGCTACATAGCTTTGGCTGGTTTCTTTATGGTTTAATTAATTATTAGCACAAAACCATTTGCAGCTATCTGACATTTCAATCTAAGTGAGACACAAAAATATGAAAACTGGAGTCAAAAAGAGCATACATTTTCTCAATTTTAATGACAAACATCAGTAATTATCTGACTGAATACCAGGAGCTGAATGTAGTGGTGGTAATTTTCTCTGAAACTAGCTATTTTGTCTTCTTGGGGTGATTTGTAGACAATTAATCAGAGGAGAAACCATGCTCATTGTGAAGGGAAGCCTGACATGAGCAAGTAAATGTGTTCAGTGTGTTCCACCTCTGCAGGGTTGCAGAAAATAGCCTGTCCTGGGAAAATGGCACTTTTTCAGCTACACACATGGGAATGATACAATGACATTTAGACTAAACAGTAGCATTTGTCTATGAAATCCATTCACCCTATATTTATATTTGATTCTTCATCCCATGGTTTGAACAGAAAATTCAACTCACTTTGAAGATCTGTACTTCTTCAAAACTTTAAATAGGAATGTATCTGAAGATAATTTTGTTTCTGCACACTAAAAGAAAATAGAGAAGAAATACTATTTATTACTTCAGATGAAAATGTATAAAATATTGGAATTTTTTCACAAGCAAATTTAGCAGCCTTTTCATATGCATTCAGGCAACAAAATACAAATTAAATTTATGTTTCTCAACTCTACTTGTTACATGAATAAATATGGATTAGTGGATGGAGTCAAGATAAGTTTATTCTATTATAGTTGTATTTGTCTGAGATTATTTACAGTGTTCTACTGCAAATAGAGAGATTCGTTTGGGTGGGGTTTTTTTTTCCTCTCTTGTTCATTCCAGGATGTCTGCATTTAGTCAGGGCTGCCTACTTTTTTGCAACTCTTTTTTTTCCAAACAGAACTTGTGTATTTTACAGGCTTCTGAAAAATATTTTAAATGTGTAACTGAGATAGTCACAAAATAATTTGTTCAGAAGAGAACTGAGGGCAAAATAATATTTGTGGGTTTTTTTAAATGTTGGTAATCGCTTATGTTGCTGCAACAGTTGAAAATTCATTTGCTCCACTAAGCAGATGGCCACATGATTGTCCTGCCCACTTCCTTAAATTTCTGCATTTCGGGAATGAAGTCCATTTGTGCTCCCGTATCCCTCCTACTCAACAGCAAGCTGCAGAGGCACTTCTAGACTTGCCTGTCAGCGACAGTTTTGCCAGTCAACAACACATTGGAAGATCAGCAGCTACTTAGAGGCAGGTGTTAATAACCAGACCACCAACTCAAGTATCACCACCTCCACTCCACAAACACACCAATATCTTGCCTTCCATCCTTTTGCAGAGCACCTGGGGTGGGGGTGAGCATTCCCTTAGGGCAGAGCTTATCACTCTGTGTGGGAGAATCAAATCTGTCTTTTCGCTCCTTGCAGGTCTACGTTTATGCAAATCCCTCCACCTAGCAGTTTACAGATGAAGGGTTGAATGAACCAATGGTATCCTTGGAAGCAGAAGATTTAAAAAACCCACAACAACAAAAAAAGAAAAACACCAAACCATGCTCAACAAGCTTATTTCTCTTTTCTTACAAGCCTCCATCACTGAGGCTTCTTTCCTGAGCCAGAACTCTACAACACTCTGCAGAAAACGTTTAAATCCTTTGGCACTAAAATGAAAGTAGGCCTCTAAGTTCATATGCTTCTGTGTTCTCTCAAGTGAGGTTACGAAAGAGGCAAAAAGATCATTCTGCCAAACTAATTTCTTAATCCTTCCCTGTCATAGTAATCTAGGATTATAAAATTTCCAGTGAGGGAGCAGTGAGTGTCCTCTGTGTGCCTGGAAGGTGTATAGAGCATCGCAGATGCTAAAAGCAACTAAGATGCCAGTCTTCTGAAAAAATTCGGTGTGGTTCAGTCTGGTCAATGCTGAAAAGAGAAAGTTTCTTTCTTTTCTCCACCATCCAGTTTTATATTCAGAAAGCATACACAATGTTTGTGATTTTAAACAAACATTAATATGCACACTTTACTTCCTCTGCCTTTACAGCCTGATTTGGATAAATTGATACTAACTAAAACTGAAGTCTTTCTATAAAGAAAGAGATATTGATAATTCAGTTACCCTAAAATTTGTCTGCATCATTTCATGCTAATTATTGCAACAGCAAGTCTTGCAGATGTCACATACACAGAATTTCACAACAAGCATCTAGGGGAAAAAAGTATATAGCAGCTAAATAAATGGAAGGAAGTGAACTGAACACTGGAAAGGAACTAAATGGAACACAGGAAAGTGAACTGAAGAAAATATCATACATTTTTTATTCACCCAAAATTTCAGTGAAGCCAAGATGTTGATAAAAATACTTTCTTCATTCATGATGATCTGCTAAGTAGTGCTACTAAAAATGTAGAGAAATTCTTCCATATTCAAATCGGAAGCAGTGCAAGTTTGCACAAGTGTCAGCCAGCTGCTGATTGTCACTGATGCTACTGCCAAGCAGACTTTCCAGGCTTGAAAAGATGATCCCATCCATAATTTTGCCCATTGCTCTTGGTCCTTTCACCATGGTATGGATAAACTCCATCCTTTGCATTCTTTGCCAGCAAAGTTGGGGTTCGGGGGATCTTGGTTGTGTAGTCTGGCTTTGCACTGAAAGGCCTCAGTGCACTGGAAAAATCACAAAACTGGAATGCTGTGTTCCTGCTGTTATTCCATGCCCCAGAAGTCTTAGGACTTTATTAATTCCCATCTTATTTTGCATTCATGACCATGTAAATATTAGAAATGCACAGTTTTTGTCATGTAATCATTACCCATCTCGTCTTTTTCATTCTATGTCTTCAGTTTGATGTTCGGAGCCAACCTTCTCAGTGTGGACATTTCTCCTTCATGACACAAATCTATAAGCACCCCAGTATAAGACATCACCCCATCTGACAAGTCGTCTGAAAGTTTTCTAAAATGGAGAAGGTTGGGGTTTTTTTGCTCCTCATTAACTGAAAATCCCAGATGTAATCTAAACAGACATATTGCAGAAAACAAACAAGTTTCAGCAGTGCCTAAGAAATGTGTGTAATAAACAAAGACTTCAAAACAATATTTAAAAATCTTATTGCCATATCTGAAAAGACCTTGAAAAATAGCAGAAAAATCCCAAGCATTTACTAAGCTGAAGCTGGAAAGATACAAACTAAGGCATATATATTTCAAAGGACCTTGAGAAAGAAAAGAAAACAGCCTAAACCCCAGCAATACCAAATCATGTTCCTGTGCTAGGCCCAGGAAGGGGATGCAGAGAAAAGAGAGAGGAGTGAAGCCTTTTTGCCTGGGACTAAAGAGTGGCAGATGATCCAGTGAGACTTTTCTACATATAGCTTTTTAGGCAGAAAAGAAGCAGAAAGGGTGTAGTTCTCATTTCCTCAGGACACAACACCCTTACAAGATGAGAGGAATCCTTATTAATCTTGATGAATTCTACCATTTTTTTTCTTTTTTTACAGCTTTTGTGTTGTAAATCTATGCTTTTTAGTAAGTGTATTCTTTTAATCATGTTTCCTGAAGCAGCTTCCTCAGAGCAAGAGCACAAAAACGGTGTCGTTTCCATGGAAGCGGCAGTCCCCAAAAGTATGACACTGCAGTCTGTTTATGAAGAACCCGAAAACACTGCCTGGGGAACAGCACAATGAGAGCAAGCCTGCACTTATCCTCCCTATGGATGTGATGGTGTGGTGAGAGCCAGAGGGAGAGGGATGTTCCAGCAGACATGTGAAAGATAGTGATGGCAGCCCTGGATGCGACAATTATGCTGTGGAAGAGGTCTGGGAAAAATTCAGTTCAGCTGCTGTACCATCAGGCTCTTCTCTCTNTCCCCTCCCTTCCCCTCCCCTCCTCTCCTATGCCTCTTGGAGCTATAGCTTGACATCACCCGTCATACCCTGGTCACTCAAGAAGTGCAATGAAGTAACTTCTAGTAAATACTTTGCAGTTCTGTAGCATTTCCTTGAAACTCTCTAAAGCCATTAAATTCTTTTATTCGATTATGTTTAAAAGATTTTAGCAGAATTTCTTCCATGAGATACATAGAGACATCATATGATGGATGAGCAACTGGCTCAGAGATCAGGTGCAAAGGGTTACAGTGAATGTGGGGATATCATACATTTGACCTGTCACTGGTGATGTTCCAGAGGGTTCCATCCTTGTCCCTGTGCTCTTCAACATCTCCATAAATGATTTTGATGCAGGACTGGAAGGGATACTGAGCAAATTCACACGTGATACAAAACTAGGAGGAACTGTTGACTCCCTTGAGGGTAGGAAGGCCCTGCAGAGAGACTTGGACAAACAAGAGGGCTGGGCAATCACCAACCACAGGAAGTTCAACGAGGGCAAGTGTCAGATTCTGCACCTGGGATGATGCAGCCCTGAATGTACAGACTGGGGAATGAGAAGCTGGAGAGCAGTGCCATGGAAAGGGACCTGGGGGTCCTGGTCGGTGGAAAGTTGAACATGAGTCAGCAGTGCCCTGGCAGCCAGGAGGGGAATCCCTGTCCTGAGGGGCATCAGCACAGCATTGCCAGCCAGGCAAGGGAAGGGATTGTCTTGCTCTGCTCTGAGCTGGGTCAGCCTCACCTCCAGTGCTGGGAACAGTTTTGGGCACTGTAATAGCTATAAGCCTGTTAGGGAGCGTCCAAAGGAGGCCACAAGAATGGTGAAGGGCCTTGAGGGGAAGCCATGTGAAGAGTGGCTGAGGTCACTTGATCTGTTCAGCCTGATGGAGACTGAGTTACAGCTTCCTCTGAGGGGAAGAGGAGGGGCAGACACCGATCTCTTCCCGAGGAATGGACCTGAGGGAATGGCCTGGAGTTGTGTCAGAGGAGGTTTAGGTTGGATATCAGGAAAAGATTCTTCACCCAGAAGGTGGTTGGGCACTGGAACAGGCTCCCAGAGCAGCGGTCACAGCACCAAGGCTCTAAGAGCTCCAGAAGTATTTGGACAATGCTCTCAGGCACTAGGTGTGACTCCTGGGGATAGTCCTGTGCAGAGCCAGGAGTTGGACTCAATTATCCTTGTGGTTCCCTTCCAACTCAGCTTATTCTGTGATTGTGACTTTTGGGGGAGCAGTCATTTCACAGATTTAATACAAGTTCTACACTTGTAGTACATCAACTGAGCTGAATTGCTACTGGAAGTTAAACATATTACAGAAGATGCTTTGCAGAGTGAAACAGCAGTAAAAAATAAGCTATTTTGTTGAGATGATGCATTTTATTTCATAGTCAGAAACATATTAAAGTATGTAGAGCATATAAAAGTAAGTGCTGAAATTTCATCTAGGATAGTTTCAATTTGAGATAAAGTACCCAATTTCTTACACCACTTTGCAAACAGAAAAAAAAGGCCTGAAATGCATCAAAATGTAAAAAAAAAGGGACTGTTCTATAACCTGAAGGGCAGCATGAAGGGCAGAAAGATCCTTTAAGCCAACAACCTGCTCTACAGAAATGCTCCCAGATCATCTTGATGCAGTTCAGTGAAGAACCTCCTAGAAATACAGAGCAAAAATGCAGAAAGTATTAAGTATATATTTGCATGTATTTATATTCAAGCCATGGAATGATATCTGAGAACATCAGCCAGGAGTCTGATCTATTGCTTTCTAAAGGGTCTGCATTACAAAGGACTCTGGTCCCAAAAACATCTTATTTAGTATTTATCATGGTGGTATCTTAGAGACAGAACTCCCAGTAGAACTCTCAGAAAAACCCAGACATCCTCCTTTTTCATCTTCCCAGTAACATCATGGATTATACTTCCATACAGAACAGAGACACTGAAATCTAACTTCAGATTTCAGACCAGCTGGTGTCCAGAGGAAAGGGGGTTTATGAAAGGGTCTTCATATCAGAGTTCATCAGTAAGCTACTGAAATGCATAACTTCTCACACAGATTTCCCATTTTAGGGCATGCTATGATACCTGGAATATGCCAGTTTATGAGTTGTTAATTTGGAGGCTGGTGAAGTTCCTGCTCAGCTCTAAAAGGAGCTGCTGAACAGAGCAAGCAGATCTCATCTGCTTGTCAAGCCAAATGTTTTTAGCAATCACAGAATATTCTGAGTTGAAAGGGACCCACAAGGATCATCAGGTCCAACTCAAGTGAGTGGTTCCACAACCATGGCATAATTAGCACCATGCTTTAATCATCTGAGCTAATCTCAGAGGCAGTGCAGCTCAAGGTCATAAACCTGGCTTGGTACTCAGCAAAGCTTAGTATAAACTTGGACAGCAAAAAATATCCCTGTTTTTGGCTTTAGACTCCTGAAATTTGCAGCCTATCACACCTTTATATAATGCTTCAGAAAGTGAAGGACAACATTGCAACGGGTGGAGGGAGCACCTGTGATATCCTTGCTGAAGTTCTCAAACAGCATGGGAATGAAGGAAAGACACTGTCATCTTCTCTCAAGGAACAAAAAAATATTACAAATTGTAACAAAGGGTTTGTCACTCTTTACTACAAGAGTTACGGGTATTTAACATGACCTTTCTAACAGCATTCTTTGCAAATCAATAGAATCAGGTATTTATAAAGATAAAAGATAAAACATACACACACACAAGGACTTTACATTCAATCTAAACTGGGAAATTCTGCTTCTGACTGCAGGAATCCATAAAGTGTTTTTATCTTCTCTTCTGCCAGTCAGAAGCAATGTCAGATCCTAGTGGCTGGATGACAAATTTCCTTATCCTGCAACTGTTGTGCAGTTGCAGTTCATTTGGAGGGCTTTACCTCAAGGGTGCTGTATCTCAGCATTACAGTTTAACAATCACTAAACTTTACATCCATTTCCATTAGGTCTGTGCAGCGAGTTTCCAAAGCAGAGTTGTCATAGAGCAGAACGTCTGTTATCTGGCAGTCTAAAATCCATTAAGACATCATAGACTTAAGCTGCAGACTATCAGCTTTCCAGAGGCAGGGAACTAATTGGGGTTTTTTTTCCACAGTGGAAAGAGCCTGTCTCTCACAGACACCGCAGTTAAAATTGAGTCTTTTCAGCAATTTAGTGAAAGGGGGGTGGAAGTGGGCAAGGGGGTCACAGAGAAGAGCCATGGAAATTCCTCTATCTAACACACTATTCCAAGCTATTGGTTAGTAGCTGGAATCACAGGCACACATGTAGATTTTCTACGGAGTCTACAACTTTCTGTCTACTGACAACTACTGTCATTTGAGAAATAAAACAAAATGCAGTTGCACCAGTAGTGTGTGCATCTTGGGTGGCTTATCTTTCAGTAATTTCAGCATGCCTTATTCAGTTTGCATTTCTCACATCCTTCCAACACCTCACTCTCTCACACAGGAATTTCCAGCACAGATCCAGCTATCAGAACATCTTCAGAAGTTCATATCTGCCTACGGATAAAGCTGGATCCTGATGATGCATAGTTTTATATTTGTATTGGCATCACTGGAAATTTACATCTATAAATAAGGCTCCTGTGTGTCAATAACCCTTTTTCCTAGTAATTGCTGGTCTCTTAAAAAAAAAAAATAAAGCTGTAATTACACTTGTGCACTCAACGTGCCCTTCCTAATTAAAAACTAAGCAACTACATATCTTGTTCATTATGAGTTCAAATGTGTTTCTTATAATTCTTGAATGACTAGAGCTAAGAAGTGAAAGTATGTGAAACAGGGGTATTATTTCTTTTTCCAAAATAAAGCGAGAGTGACAAGTCATTAACTGAATACACACTAATTACTTTTGAAGCACCCGTACTCCACATTGTTGCTCGGGTGTTCTGAAAATCTGCAAGTGACTGATAGCCAAACCCTGCTTTCAAAAATTTCTTCCCTATTGCAAGGGAGCTACTCCTGTGATACCATTAGAAGCCACTTTGTCTGCAACTTAGAGAAACCTAGGCATTCACACATTTAGAAGCTTTTCAAGGAGTCACTTGCAGGTCAAACAGCAAATGTCAGTCATTGTGACACCTCAGCTACAGGGTTACAGTGAAACAATGGGCTACACAAAAATAAAACAAATTCCACCCAAGCTGCATTCAGTGAAAATGCACATCTAAAGAGACCATACTGGAACTCTGAGCAATAACTGTTCTCCCATTAAGAGCTGGATACATCTTTGATTCATGGAAGATGTTACTTCACATTGCTAAGATAAATTTTTATAAGCATCAGAATTTCTCTTCTGCAAAGAACCAGATTTTTCTAATTAATATCTTACATTAGGAAAGCAGGACGTGAAGGGAGCTATTCATGAGTCTTCTTTGTCTCAGGTAACGAGTAATAATATATAGGGTAGAAAAGGAAGGAACTGACTATAGCACTTTAGCTACACATGAAATATCATCTTCTAAATTATGGCCCCTTTCATCTTTCTGGAATTCCTTTTTGCAGTTACCAGTAGTGTGGTTTGCACAAGCAGTGATTTACTAACAGTCTCCCCAAGAGGATTTTGACTGCATTTCACTAATATTGGGCTACAGCTCAAAATAGAGACTGTCAAGTGAGTGCGCTGGCACAGAGTTTATGAAAGATCAGATGTAGAACTTGGGAGCACAGTGAGTTACAGAACACGTGTTCCATCCCAAATTCAAAAAGCTGTCCCTTTAGTTTGACACTGAAGTGCCAAACTTCCAAACATGAGACAAGCTTCCTTTTTCATGGCATAAATTGCCCCAAATGTGCTTTCACCATAATTTCCATGGCATAAAAGCCAGCTGTGAATTCAGCAGCGCATACAAACCACACTTTGTGCAAACACACCCCCTCAGTCTCATACTGCACACATAAGCTCAGCTGCTAAACCTGCACACCATAAACTCTCAGCTACTGGGCACAGCAGGATTCCAGCATGGATGCAACATAAATTAGATCCTGGGAATGCATAAAGTTGCTAATGCACAACACACAAGTAACAAGTCAACAACCCTCCCAAAGTACAAAATAGTTACATTCAGCATACAGAAATGGAGATACCAATCGAGATACCAGTTCTTTTCTTCACTTTCTAACTTATTCCAAGGCTTCTGAGCCATCCCGTCCTCTGACTAAGGACAGTTCTATTTGGATTTCTATGGCAGGCAATATGCACACTGAAACCTACTCCACCTTTAGAGAGGTAACTCTAATTCTTCCTCTAAACAGAATAAATAATTTGTGATAAATAGTTTCCTTCATTAAAAAGTTACACCACAAAAACTTAATTTTATATAAAATGACCCTTCTTTATTTTTGCTTGTAAATTTAAAACAAATCAAATTATCATGCAGTTTATTACCAGGCTCATTATTTAAGCTACTGTAATAAAAGTTACAGTAAAACTGATTAAGCAAGATTAATTTTGAAATATCATTTTTAGTATGATAACAGCATATCATTCCATCTCTGGCAGCATTGATATTTATTGTGTGATGCTTACATTTTCAAATAACTTGAAAATTCTGCGCCCGTACAATCAGGTAGATTAGAAAACATAGCATTGCCACTGTTAGTAGTATTCCTCATGTCAGGCATTCATGTCCTGCTCCACTCCACTGAAAACAATGGGCAGATCATCATGGGTCCTTCAGGGATGCAGGGGCATAGTGGTACAAGCCAAATAAGTAAAGCAAACACAATAAACTCCGGGAGTGCTCCTGTAAAACATCATTCAAATTGTCCTGAGCAAACTCTGCACATCCAAAACAAGTTCCTCAAGAATGAAGAATCCTTGAAAGTGATCCCAAGCCCTCTTGGGCAGATTTGCATAAGAAGGTTTTGGGGATTAGGAGAGAGGGGAGGCATTGCAAGGGTGGTTTCTGCAAGAAGCTGCAAGAAGCTTTCCCTGTGTCTGACTGAGCCAATGTCAGACAGCTCCAAGACAGGCACACCACTAGCCAAGGCTGAGCCTATCAGGGATGGTGACAGTGCCTCTTTGATAACATGTGCAAAAGCAATTGTACCGGACATGAGAGGAGTGAGAATATGTGAGAGGAGCAGCTCTGAAGGCACCAAGGTTAAAGAAGGCAGGGTAGGAGGTGCTCCAGGTGCCAGAGGAGAGATTCTCCTGTAGCCTGTGGGGAAGAACTTGGCACCAGGACTTGTAACAACAAAGGAAACCCACACTGGAGCAGCCTGTTCCAGAAAGACAGCATTCCATGGAAAGGGAATCATGCTAGAGCAGCTCATGAGGAACTCTAGTCTGTAGGAAGGACTCACTTTGGAGAAGTTCACGGAAGACTTTCTCTCTCTGAAAGGAACCCCCCAGTCCTGTCCCTGTGAAGAAAGGAGCAGCATAAATGTTATAAAAGTCCGGACACAGATCTCTTAATCAAAATCTAAACTTTATTATTCTGCAGATTAGATAGATTATAGAGATCTCGAATATAAAAAAATAAAGAAGTAAAATAACGCAATTTGGCCGAATCGAAATGAAACCGACAAGGGTTCCTGCCACAGCAGAGTTCAAAGTCCGATCGAACTGGGAGGCAGATATCAGGCCAGCCCGCGCTGGGTCCGTGATCATCCGCTCTCCGACATGCTGCTCCCGAGGTCCAGTTTTTATACAGTTTATTTTTCCTCGGGCCAGGATTTTCTTTGGAAATGGTCTTCTCATTCAGGTTCTGATGGTGTTTCTGCCGAATCTGAATGGGGTTCCGAGGATTTAGCTCAGCCTGCTTTCAGTTGCAGAGAGGGTCCCTGTCCCCCGACATCCAGATGTAAGTTTTTGGGGTCCCTTCTTGAATGGAAGCAGTTTCGGCTATTTGGTCCGGGGATGGGCCCATTCTCCTCTGAAAGCCCAGGTATAATCTTGGCTGTTGAGAGCTGTGAGGGCTGAGCTATTTGGTCCGGGGATGGGCCCATTTTCCTCTGAAAGCCCGGGTATAATCTTGGCTGTTGAGAGCTGTGAGG
>VZDJ01007749.1:792595-845209 GCA_008694505.1 Cyanoderma ruficeps | reverse complement strand
AGGGCAGAGCCTCCCTAGGAATGAAGAATTCAAATCCCCTCCCCCCAGTTTATTATAATTATGAAAATTAAGGGGCTTTCAGGCAAAGATATGGCAGTAGGAATGACAGTTCTTTACTAGCATGTATAACAAGGCAAGCAAACAACAACTACAGCAATAATAACAGAACCAGGAATCTCGAGGGGCTTTGCTTCACAAAGCCCAGGGCAGTCTCATCTCTTGGGACTCCGAGAGCACCAAGCTGGAACGGTGGAAAATCCCAGGCTGGTGGATGAGATATATCAGAAGCTCCATGGTGGGAGCTGGAACGGCAGGGATGTCCTGGCAGGGCAGGGCAGGGCAGGACAGGGCCACAGAGTAGCAAAAAGCCTCAAAGCAGTGCTGAAGAAATGGTGGCAGCAGGACAGGGCCAGCCCAGCAGGGCAGGAGGAGGCGAGCTCAGAACTCCTGGGCACACGAGCAGATGATGGTAGATTTTCTCAAGACTGGACCCGGTGGGGACAGTGAACTCCTCCTGCAGCAAGCAGCAGCCTGGACATCCTCTCTCTGATGCCAAAAGCAAGAGAGAAACTGCCCCCAGCCCTGTCCTTTACCTGCCCCCAAAGCCAAAACGTTATCTCCCCTTCCGAGAGAAACTCTACAGACACACAAAGAAGTGTAACTGGGTGCTACAAGTCCTCTCCTTTGGCCGCTTTGTTCTGCCTGAGTACCCATAAGTACCCAGTAGATAGTTTCCTAGGAACTTATGGGGAAAAAATTTGGAAGTAAAAAAGAAACAAATCTAACCCCCAACACCCAGCAAAGTCAGAAGAAAGGTTCAGGTTTTCAAGGACCCACTGGAGATGGGGAAATATCTTTTCAGACCTTTTGATTTAAACCTGCCTGACCCAACAGAACTGTGTATTCTTTCTAAAAGTAGTTATCTTGTTCTGGCTTATTAGCTTGTCTTTGTTATAATTAAAAAAGGACAAGAGACTAGGAGCTACTCTGAGCACTCTGGTACATCAGTCATGCAGAGCAGTTGAGGCTGTTCTGCCTCAAGGCCCTGGCTGACTGCAGGTTCCACACAAATGCCTCTCTAAACAACCATTTTGTCTTTCAACACGTAAAAATTGGAGGATCTAAATCAATAGCTGGAGCTTACAATGGATGCAGAGCAGCTGTGTTTTTTAACAATGAGTACAGCCATGCGGGCTCCAAAATGAGCAGCTGCAGGGGGAGAAGCAGCAGGGAAGGGGAAATTCTGCCAAGGCAAACCACTAGGTCACAGGTCCTCAGCAGTGAGCATGGGAGGAGCAGGGAGCATTTTAAACAACGGGATTTTTTTTCTTTCCCAGATCTATTTTAAAAGTAGCAGAAGGCGTCATTGCATTTAATCTTAAAATAATCCCCTTTAACCGTGAAGGGCTTATGTCTCTGTGAGCACAGCATTCTAGGGGCATTGTAAAGGACCAGAGGGTAACAAGAGGCAATGTTAAAACAGCACCATTTTCAGGAGAGAGCTCATCAGACATGTCTCAATGTCTGCTTTCGCTTTCTGGCAGCTGTCCATTACGGGGCTCCTAAGTACTGTATTTTGTACAATTGGAAAGAGTATAGAGAAAGTGCCACCTGATGTCTACTTACACTTGGCAACAGTTTAGTAAAATTGAAAATTGTGCTAAACGATGGGTTTAGCCCTGGAGGCTGCCAGGTGAAGCACAGTGCTCTCAGTAGAGCAGGGCCCTAGAGGATGCAAGTCATTAAGGGCGGGGGGCGGGGGGGGAGCAGGGGCCGGGGCTAACAAAAACCCTCAGAATTTTACTAGCCTTTTTCATGCCAGTGGGCAAAGAAGCACATCAACACTATGTGCTAAGCTGTGCAGCTCTTTCAGGTCGCCATCTGCACAAAACCAATCAAAAAGGCCCTGGTACAGTATGATGGAGTATGTTTTACGTCCCCCTTGCTCAAGAAAGCACAAGGCTGTATGATGCAAACTCCAGCTCACCCTTATCAAGGAAGAGCAGGAAGCAATCAGTTTAAATTAGGAATGGGAGAATTGAAGATAGCTCTGGTCCAATGTATATATTCATTTAAGTACTGTAGGAAGCACAAATCACAAGAGCTCTGCTATCATAAATCGCAGCAGGTGAACAGCAACAACCTTTTGCTTCCTTTGGTCTGAAAGCTAATATTCCAAAATCAGGGTACTCTTCTTCTCCCCAACCAATATTCCTTAGATCCAGATTTTTAAGCCAGTGCAGCAATTCTCTGCTCAACATTTCTACACTCTATCAACCCATCATTATCACTGCCAATAAAATACCAGTTTAGAAAGGGGACTATTATGTGGTTCTATGTAGGAACAGTATAATAATATATCTCAACAGCAATAATCATTGTTATTTGTACTTCACATGTACAAGGTCCAAACTTGAAAATGAACCAGTCTCTTAAAGAATAAAGCTTTTGGTAACAAAAAATATGCTTTCTCCGGGACTTAAATACCAGCTAGAAGCAAGGAAGAGCACCTGTTTATGCACAATGGTTCATGTCCAAGCAGGTGCTCTGCCTAGTGTCATCTTCCATTAAAACCTGGTCCAAGACCTAGTAAAATCAATGGGAGTTTTGTAGTTGATTTCAGTAGGGTTTGAAATATGCCTTTACACTGTACTGACTGGGTTTTGTGCATACTGTGCAATAAATACTGTATTTAATTTTTAAAAATACATTCAGAAAATAATATTTGAATACAAAGAGGTAACTTTTTGTTTACAGAAGACAAAATTTAAAATGTAATTTGCATATATCAGACTAGACACAGAGAATTAAACTTCCGCCCTCCATGGAGGAGCTCAGCTCAGCTCAATGAACTGCTGCCTTTAGCAGCAAAAACCCCACCTAGAAACACAGTTATGGATGTCTGTAATCCTCACTGGCTTTATGGATGATGCAGCTCCTTAAACCATCACCTGGGCTTTTCAGGTTGCAGATGTGTGTGTTAACCAAGAGTGTGCTGGATGTGGCCACAAGCACATCTGCTTTTATGCCATTCTGCACTAATGTCAACTCATTATATCCAACCTGACACCTAAGGCTCTTCCAAGGTGGGCTCGGGAGGCAGGAATACTGATGACAGGTTTGTTTATAGCCATGCTTATCAGACATATGTTCCTTGATCACACAGGCTGTAAGGAGATTATGCAGACAGTGCTTCTGACAAAAGCAGGTGTCTCAGGGCTGCTCCTCACTGTGCGCTGTGGCAGCTGCAGCCATGAGACATTAATAAAGTCTGAGCACCCTTGGAAACAGTCTCTCATTCCAACCTGGAAACCTATCAGACCTCTGAGGATCAGCAGCTGGTGATTGTTGCCCCAGGATGGGTGAGCCACCCTTGTCTCCTTAGCGGACTCAGGTCCCATTTTCATCTTTCATGCTAATAACAAATGAAAATAAATTAGAAACCAAATATAACCATGATCTGACTAATGAAGTAAAATTCAAACATTTGAAAAACTGATATCCTTTTGCCATTTTAGTTGTGATTAGTGACTAAGGAATTATATCATTCCAATCTATTTTGACCAACATTAAACAGTAAAATTCCTCCTTTTTTTGGAAAAGAGAATGTCATCCATAATGCCCTTTACTTAGTAGACTTCCACTCTTTGTTCATCCCTATCTTTCTTATCTTCTCCTCGTTGTATCATGAGTCTTCATACTAAGCTGAACGGCATTTTAGTTGTGATTAGTGACTAAGGAATTATATCAGTCCAATCTATTTTGACCAACATTAAACAGTAAAATTCCTCTTTTTTTTTGGAAAAGAGAATGTCATCCATAACGCTCTTTACTTAGTAGACTTTCACTCTGTGTTCATCCACGTCTTTCTTATCTTCTCCTCCCTTCATACGAAGCTGAACTGTAACCACTTTTTTTTAAATCAGAAATTACACTGCCTTTTAACCAGACTTCCAAATAAAGTGTATCTAGAAGAATGCTTAGTTCCATTACATATCTATTTCTTATGCTCTCATATTAAGACATCTTAAACACTCACTTGCACATTTTTAATGATGAAAAGGACTAAGAGTTGTTGGTAAAGGATGTTTACATAACAGATCAGGTGTTACTTTTGCACAACCTGCCTCGGCAATTGGAGTTAATGCTGCAGAACTTTTCTGCATTAATTATTCTGTAAAAACCTCCTCTGCAAACAGGAAAAACCAAAATTGAAGACTATGTAGCCTTCTCCTGGATATTTGTATTTAATAAAATGCACAACAAGGCAGGTTCAAGAAATGTCCGAAAACTCTGCAAGTGCCTCTGTTCAGGTTATTGCTGTTAGTAGGCATCAATTTGTACAGAACACCAATTCTTTGAACCCTTTTACTGAAAAACAGTGGTTTGTATCATAAACATTATTAGCTGACACTATGAAAATAATCAAGTCCTAAAATTCATCATTAAAATTCTTCATTATAGAAGAACATTATCTGGTTCATAAACCCACTACACATGCAATGCCACAGCTCCAAGATAAACACTTCTGATGAAATATCTCACCACCAGCCATTCAACGATCAACAAAGTCACAATCAATACAAATTCCAGCTGGTTTTTAGCACTGACAGTCATGGGTAATGACCTAATTATTCTTACCAGACAGTTACAGAATCATAACCATCTTCCCACTTGGATCAGGATGTAGGTGTGCAGACTTAATCTCTGCAAGCAGAAACTGAAAAAATAAACATTTCTCTAAACCTGATGATGAACACCCATTTAAAATTCAGAGCTGAAACCTTCTCTAAAGCTGATGATGAAAACACCCATTTAAAATTCAGAGCTTCACGTGTTGCCAACAGCCTTCAGACCCACTCTCAGATCCCCTTACATTGTGAAGGGTGGAGTCCAGCAGCGCTGCAGGTCAACAACCAAATGCAATTTTTTCTGCTTAAGCAGAAACCAACAGAAGTATTTCAACCTCATCTTTATTTGTAAGAATTGCTTGTAGGTGGATGCAGACCTCAGAATAATAAATCAATAGCGCAAGGCCAAACAACATTTTCACCGCCTAGAACAGAAAGCTTAAAATCCATTCAGGTACCCAAACCCAACTCATACTCTGGCACTGATGTCAAAATAGTCCTTTACTATAATTGTGTAAGGGGCCAGTATTCAAACCCACCCTAGGGCTCAAATACTCTTTAAAAAGTAAAATAATCCCAGAAGAAGAGAACATTACTGCTTTACACACATAAGGTCCTTCCAGGGAGCACAGTGAGTTTCAGTCAATCTCAGTGCCTATTAAGTATCAACAGATGAGAATTTGAAAAATGAGCATGAGGACACTGAGGAAATGAGAGGGTTTTATGAATCACATCTCTATGTTGAATGTTGGAATTTCTGCTATAAAGTGTTAAAATTAACTTTCTCTCCCTTTCCAATGTGCCATGAATCCCCAGTCGTAACAAGTCTCTGCACCTCTGATCATTGTGAAAAGGTCCTGTCTTTAACACCCCACTGTCAATTTAAATGCAATGCTACACAAACATGAACTACTACCTTAAAATAAATCAAGATGTACAATAACAAAAAGATGGAAATATTTCTCATTGATGGAAATTAGAAACCTACAGTTTCTGTTTCTTAACATGTGCGTCTTGAGTAGCATGGTTTAAAATCAACTACACAAGCACTTCCAATATACAATGGGCTATTAAAAGACATGGAAAATTCAAGAGACATCTACCCCTTCTGTCAGCACCCACATAAAAGTCATATCTTCAAATTTAGACTGCTCAGCACTATTTATTCAGCAGACACAAGCCTTTTGGCTATAGTCCCTGGGAAGCAGCTGCACTGTATCTCCATGAATGATGGGCAAGTCTATCTTGCTGCATCTGAAAGCCAACTGATGGTTTTTATCAGCCGTCCTATCAAACTCACCAAGGTGAGAGTCTACTGACAGCTTAGGGTTTTCTACAGCCAAAAAGAAAATGAATTTCAGCCAGTAGCCCATTAACCATATCTTCCAAGGATTCAGAAAATTCCTAACAATGATTCACAATTGAAGCTGCCAACAGCGTGAATTAATTGTCCAGCTGGGCCCTCATGGTCTTCTGTTTCTTAGCTCCTGAAACACTTTTTCCTATTTATTCTTACTTATCACTGTCCCCTAGGGTCTTAAGAAGTTGCTCTGGAGGGTGAAAAAGCATGTAAACTTTGGTGAAATACATTTTCTTTTCCATAAAAACATTTCCTTTCCAAGTTATCTGAAGTGAAAATTCCTTCTGTGAACAGGTTTCAGGGAAGGACCAAACTCAAAACTAACAGCTGCAGAAAGAACATAGCTCGAAATGACCAACACTAATATCATATAAATCACACTGAGTAAACTGAATAAAAATTCAGGAGGAAAACACTTCTAGTATTTGATCCTGCATTATTCACCTTCATGGATTGAAAAGAGAAAAAAAAAAAAAGGTAGGATTTATCATTTCCCTACTCTTTATTTCAACTACTTTCCTTATCCTGAGTTATACAAGGACACACATGGAGGGAAAAGCCCGCAACCTGCCATGCTGTTTTTTCAGTATGATTTGATTAGATTCGTAGTGTGTGATCCAAAAGAGCTCATTGTAAACAGCTGATTGGGTTTTAAAACAGTGGATAATCAGTTGGGTAAATTACCACTCATTGTCTTCAGGACATTCTCTGCATTCTCCGAATGCAAGCCCATGTTCCTGGTCAGCTGCTTCCTCAAGGCTCTCCCTGGTGTTGTATGGGGCAGAGCTGTGGACCTTGAAGGAAATAAATAAGTATCGACTTGCAGTGATAGAGACGACATGTCTTGGGAGGATCCCTAATGTTAGCAGCAGACAGAAATTGAGAAGTAATGACACCAGAAGTGTGCTGTGAATAAAAAAGCAGTTGCTGGCTGCCACGAGAGGACTGGGAGTGCTGCTGAGTGGGAGGCAAAAGTATCCAAGCTTTCATAAAATAGGGAAGTTCTTTCTCTGTAAAAACTCTCCAACCAGGCACAGTAAAAACATAACCATTGAATTATGGAATCTTTTAGGTTGCAATAGATCTTTAATATAACTAACAATTGACACTGTCAAAGCCCACTATACCTGGTCCCTTAGCACGGCACTTCTCCTCCACAGCATAAAGTCTTTTTTCCAGTGCAGGAGCCAGCACTTGGCATGGTTGAACCTCATACAACAAGCTTCAGCCCATGATCCATCCTGTCCAGATCCCTCTGAAGAGCCTTCCTGTCCTCCAGCAGATCAACACCTTGGCCCTACTTAGTGAGAGTGCCCTTGATCCTCTTGTTCAGGTTGTTGAAGATGTTGAATATACAAAACATATTAAACAGATATTGTGCTGACACCAATACTGAGGCCTGGGGAACACCACTCGTGACTGGCCACCAGCTGTGTATAACTCCATTCTCCACCTTTCCCTGGACCCAGCCATTCATGCAGTTTGCTGCCCATCCAACAGTACACCCGTCTCAAGCCATGTAAAGCCAATTTCTCTAGGAGAATGCTGTGGGAAACAGTGTCAAAGGCTTTACTACAGTCTGCTACAGATAGACAAGATCCATAACCTTTCCCTCATCCACTGAGAGGGTCACCTTGTCATGGGAGACCAGGCTGATCAAGCAGGACCTGCCTATTATGAACTCAGGAAGGCTGGGCCTGATCCCTGGGTTGTCTTTCATGTGCTGTGTGGTGTTACTCAAGATGATGTAATCCATGACCTTCCCTGGCACCTGGTTCAGACTGACAGGCCTGGAGTTCCTCAGCTCCTCCTTCAGCCCTTCTTGTATATGGATGTCATATTGGCTGACTTCCAGCTACCTGGTCTCCCTGGTTGGCCAGGCCTGCCGGTAAATGATTGAAAGTGGCTTGGTGAGCTCCTCTGCAGATCCCTTAGTACTCCTGGGTGGATCCCATCCAGCCCCATAGACTTCCAGGCGTCCAAGTGGTGTAGCACGTTCCAGACCATTTCCCTTTGGATTAGAAGGGGTCCATTCTGCTCCCCAACCCTGTCTTTCAGCTCAGTGGGCTGGGTACCTGGAAAACAACTGGTCTTCCCATTAAACACTGAGCAAGTCATTCATTCATACAATATTGAAAACAAAACCATCTATCATTTACTGAAGTTAAAGATTAGAATTCTGAAGCTACAAAGATACTCAAAGAAATGACTGAGGCAGTGGTGTTTTAGCCATCTAAAATATCACACAACATTATATGAAAAGCTGTATCAATCCATTTCAGGATCTTACATGGCTAGAGGAAATAGTTGCACCATTTCCTAACTATATGGCATTTTTAAAGACAGCAGAAATCACATTACATAACCAAACCAGGTAAAATAAACATATTAAATGACTTTTCAACCTTTTTTCCTTTAGAGATCAACAACTATTTTGCAGAAGAGGTATGGGCACCCTGTAAACTTTCCATATACAAAGTAAGTGATTTACGAAGCCTGTTTCAACGTCTTTAGAAGCAATGGATGCTGTCTCTGCCCAAGATCCCACAGAACAAAACTGCATGACAAGAGTTGTCAGTGCAAGGCTGAGTATCAACAATTTTATGTTAAATCAAGGGGTAATTTCAACCTCAGAGTGTGTTCAAGACTTGTGCCTGTCAAAACTTCCATTACTAACCTGGATATCAAAACAAGGAGGCTCTGTGCAGGTCACCAAGATCTTTGCAAGCAGTTGCACCACTGGTTCAGAATTCTAAGTGATTTTGACAGAAAAATAGCTTAGAAACAATACTAAAAAAAGCCATGTCTTGCAAGCCACAAACTGAATATAGGCCCACTGTGTGATACTGTTGCTAAAGGATGATTTAAAAAAAACAAAAAAATCAACACCCTGAAACAATGCCAAGAGAAACATCACTATAGTTTCCAATTCTATTTTTCCCATTCCATTTTTTTAATGCTTAAAAATCTGTTCTTCACCCATTTATTTCCTAACGCCTTTCACACAGCAAAAAACCATCTTTCTTTCCTTAGAACTTGGCATAGAGTTTAGGTAAAAATTAGTGATTTTCATCAGCTTATTCCAGGCTGAATTCTGCACCAACTCTGTGATTCACTTCATTTGTCCCAGTGTTTTTGAACTCCATTGTCAGTACTATGTTTTATTTTTTATTTATTCATCTGCAGCTTTAGAAGCCAGGGCTTTAGGAGCAGTCCAGAGTAACAAGTTTATGCTCTAACATCTTATAATTACATGTCTTCATTTCAAAGACAGGTATCTGCTAGGGAAGGGCAGAGCCTCCCTAGGAATGAAGAATTCAAATCCCCTCCCCCCAGTTTATTATAATTATGAAAATTAAGGGGCTTTCAGGCAAAGATATGGCAGTAGGAATGACAGTTCTTTAATAGCATGTATAACAAGGCAAACAACAACAACTACAGCAATAATAACAGAACCAGGAATCTTGAGGGGCTTTGCTTCACAAAGCCCAGGGCAGTCTCATCTCTTGGGACTCCAAGAGCACCAAGCTGGAACGGTGGAAAATCCCAGGCTGGTGGATGAGATATATCAGAAGCTCCATGGTGGGAGCTGGAACGGCAGGGATGTCCTGGCAGGGTAGGGCAGGGCAGGACAGGGCTACAGAGTAGCAAAAAGCCTCAAAGCAGTGCTGAAGAAATGGTGGCAGCAGGACAGGGCCAGCCCAGCAGGGCAGGAGGAGGCGAGCTCAGAACTCCTGGGCACACGAACAGATGATGGTATGTCGTGTTTGTCTCAGTCCTTTCCGAGATTCAAGGTTGTTAAAAGTCCCCAGTCCTCTAAAACCCCTGAGCCGTGTCGCAGAAAGAAGCGGAATCTTTCAAGGCCTTGTTTTCAGTTCTCGTGTGTTGTTTATTATTTGGTATCTCATAATTTGCTCCGCACCCAGCCAAGGTCCGGACAGCGGCTGGGACACGACGTGACTACTCACTGATGGGGCGTTGCTTGGTTCTTATACAGATAATTACGTGCCCACTATTTTGTACCAATGTGTGATATCTATACTACAAGGGTCATGTCTACCCTAATCCAATAGCCTAGAACTACTTTGTGTCATCACCACCCCAGAGGATGGAGGACGAAGAAGAAGGAGAAGAATTTAGGGCAACACCCTAAATCCTCCATCTTGTCCCCCATTCATCTCTATTCTATGAATTCCTAAACTACAAAATTTCTCACCCCGTGCTGTACTAAACTACTACTTTCACACTTTTGAGGTTTGTAATTCCTCTCTCAGTGTTGGAAGCTTCTCCCATTGACTAAAATCAAACTCGGTGTCTTTCTGGGCTCTGTGCCAAGATCTCCAACCCCCCTGGACCGGCTCCACACCCCCCTGTCCAGGGTCCGAACTTCCTTTCTCAGGTCCCAGGTCATCCAAAGGGATGCCCTGGACTCCAACAATGGTAGATTTTCTCAAGACTGGACCCGGTGGGGACAGTGAACTCCTCCTGCAGCAAGCAGCAGCCTGGACATCCTCTCTCTGATGCCAAAAGCAAGAGAGAAGCTGCCCCCAGCCCTGTCCTTTACCTGTCCCCAAAACCAAAACGTTATCTCCCCATCCGAGAGAAACTCTACAGACACACAAAGAAGTGTAGCTGGGTGCTACAAATCCTCTCATTCGGCCGCTTTTTTCTGCCTGAGTACCTATAAGTACCCAGTAGATAGTTTCCTAGCAACTTATGGGGAAAAAATTTGGAAGTAAAAAAGAAACAAATCTAATTCCCAACATTGTATCACTGCACCTCATCCTGAGTCAACATGGCACACTGGCATCAAAAGCTACAGGTAAAAATTACTGGAGGCAATTAAATCACCACTTCAATTAAAAGAAGCTTATTCTATACTTACTTCTCAGGTGTTTTTTGCTATCTCCATAGCTGGTTTATCCATAGGTTCAGAATTACATTCCCAATCCATCTGATGCTCTTATAAAAAGGACCATGAAAAAACAAAAACAATTAATTATTTTATGATCCTTGAAACAGGATGCATGTATATGTTCTGTCAGAAAACAATAAAAAGAAAGACTGACTCCTCACTAACGTTTATTTTGAATTTTATGGGCTGTGTATAAAAGCATCGACTGCTGTTCACAAATAGAGCTTTTTCTCCAGGATTTTATTATGATAAAAGTAATTACCTTCTGCTTCTTAGGTCTGTCCCTCAGTGCACAGAAGTAGTTGCTGGAACCAAGAGAAATGAGAGATGCAACTTGAATGACTGAGGCCTCTTCATCTCTCTTCACTCCCTCCTTCCTCCTTCCCTCAACGTTCCTCACCTTTCTTCTCCCCCCCCCCACCCCTCGCTTCTTTTTCATGCAGTGGTGTTTGATGGAGCAGCAGATTAGAAACACTTTCCATCTGTATCTTTTTATAGTTGTCCAAGTTGTCACCATTAAAAAGTGCAGCTTCAATGCTACTGTTAAACCTTGGATAATACTGCAATGTAAATAGTTCATGCTGAAAATTTGTCATTGTCAGACAATGACAATACTGGACCTATAAGTCAACTCCCAATATCATAGAAGAAGCAGAACTGTCATCTCTTTCACAATCGTGTCAGAGATTTCTTGCACGTTCCTGGAAGAGAGAAATATCATGGCTACAAAACTGGTTTCTGTATTTCCCTGTAAAATAAAATCAAATATACTTCTACAACCAAAGAATCACCCTTTAATTGAATTATGGTCTATACCCATAAACTTATTTTCCTGCCATATCGTTACTTATCCTTGCATTTATCCAGATCAGAAGCTCACAGTACTTTAATGCAAAGACCTTTAAAAGGTTGGTGGTTTTTTTCCCTTTCTGGATTACGTTTTATAAATATTATCGTTCTTAAAAATTATAATGAAACAACACATCTGGATGGTGTGCACATCAGGACATCCGTACATATTTGCCACTTCTTTGATGTTGCCAGTGTGATAATTGAACTTCAGCAAATAAGAGGCCATAATCAAGTGGTCGGCAAGACATCCCCATGATCAGAATGTTTGACAGTCTATGCACTGCTGTGACTGCCAAAAGAGAAAAGATTGCTGCGTTCACAACCCAGTGTGCCCAAATAGTCCATGGAACTCTTGCTAAACTGAAGGTAAATAACATTGTGAAAATTGCAAATTAAGATGGTCTTGACATAAAATCATTTGGGTTGGAAAAGACCCTTGAGATCATCAAATCCAACCATTCCCCAAACAACGTCAAGTGATGGTATAAAGAATGTATTTCCACAGCTCCCAACAAATTCTGAGCCAAGCTGAGCTGGACTTGCTCTAGGCCATGCCCAAATTATGGGAAAAAAAGTTGTTTATTGACCTTCTCTGCCATGGTAAAATGCTTCCCCACATCAGTCATTAACAAAAAACTATCAAAATCCATCTGAAACCTCTGCAATTCACAGGGATTCTTGTAACACTGAAAAAAAATGTTATCAGCTGTGCATTGCCTATCAAAAATGTAGCTTTGCTTCCATTAAAAGCAGTGGTAAAACTATGGCATTAAAATTCAAAGAGTTTCAGGGTGGCATCACACACCTTCACCACCAAACAGATTAATGGAAAATTGTATTCTAAATACAACAAAACAACAGCTAAAATTTGCCAAATGACTATAAACACGGATATATGGTGCACACATTTTATATAGTTACCTTCATGCACTTATTTTTTCAGGCACTCAGAGCAATAAAACTAGAAAACACTGCTAGTTGACAGATAAGGATTATAATTATCCTCCTCCATCAAGTTAAGATATATTAATTTTCCTGAAATTGACTCCTGACCAAAATTTGCCCATACTCTTGAGATCACTGTCTTCAAGTGACTACAGACAACTGTTATACTAAAAAACAAACCACAGTGTGTAAAAATGCGTTGGTTTAATATTTTCCTCATCTCAAATGCTTTGCACAGTCTTAGGACTTTCCAAGAAAAAAACAAACTTGAAATTATTCCCAATACTTTGGATCTAGCTCTTGGCTAATAGAATTTTTGAGAAAATATAAAACATTCAGGCCTAATGTGTTGTTCTAATAACTGAAGTTATATTCTGTGGCAGTAATAATCTTGAAACTAGGAAAAAAAGGATGTTTCATCTTTTTAGCAACAGAATCAATAAATATAGGTTGCTCTGCGGAAATGTAATTCCAAAATACACACATATACATTCATTTTGTCTCAGCAGATAACTTCTCTTCTAAAATAAACTTGAAAGTATCCATGATAAAATTAAATGTCGGGGATATGTAAAGAAGATTTCTCCTTACAAGCCTTGTTTCAAACCTAAAAGGAATGAAATCTTTACATGCTGTAGAGTCACAGAATATGCTGAGTTAGAAGGGACCCATAAGAGTCATTGAGAGCAACTCCTGGCCCTGCACAGGACCACCCTCAACAGTCATACCATACGCCTGAGAGCATTGTCCAAACACTTTTTGGACTCTGGCAGGGTTGGTGTTGTGACCACTCCTCTGGGGAGCCTGTTCCAGTGCCCAGCCACCCTCTAGGTGAAAAACCTTTTCCTAATACCTGACATAAATCTCCCCATACACAGCTCCAGGCCATTCCCTCAGGTTCTGTCACTGGTCACCAGAGAGAAGAGGTCAATGCCAGCCCCTCTGCCTTCCCTTATAAGGAGGTTGTGATTCCAGTGAGGTCTCCCCTCAGTCTCCTCTTCTCCAGGCTGAACAGATCAAGTGACCTCAGCTGCTCCTCGCATTTTGTGGGGTCTGTATTGTTTGGCAGGAACTTAGTTACCATATTGCACCAGAATGACTTGAGAATCCATTGCTGTTCTGGAAATCCAATTTCAGTCAAGTTACTACTCAGGAAAAAAAGCATCCATATAGCTTGATGGCAAAACACTTGCAAACAGAGTTGTTTTATTCAAAAAAATAAAATTAGAAACAGTATGATGTCAAAGAAAAATACTTTTTGGAGAAAGAAAAAATTCCCTTTTCTTTTTGTGTAGCTCTATTTAAACATGTTTAGTTTACAGAGAAATAATTTATTTTTCTGCGGCAGTTCAATAGCAAGTTTAATTTCACTTTTTCTACTATGAACATTGCTGCTGTTTAATTTATTAAGATAATTTCTGGAGAGCACACACACTCTAGGAACAAAGATAATCTAGCCATTTACTCAAATAAACACTCACATATTTATCCTTCTTGTATTAAATAAATCAATCCTAACTCCCAAAGAAATCCATTTTGCAGTCTCCACTTCTATTTTCTATTAACACTGTTTTCTTAAGGAGTATATTTAAAGATATTCCTGCTTGGGTACTGTGCCCCACAGCAGTGGCAAACCAACCTTCTTCCCCATGGAACTAAGGTTGGGATAAGCATCCTTTGATAGAAATTTGATAATTAGGACCCTCTATGACAAGAGTGAGTCTTCCCAATAAGTGGATATTCCGGGAACTCCAAGAGGAAGAAATTGCTGCTTCTCTCTGGAATGAAGACAAGAGATTTCCTTGTTGACCACGTCCCTGCACAAGCTCCAAAAGCCTTGTATTCAGAGCAAAACAAAGCATAAAGACTCAGGCACCAGTGAAATGAAGTAATAGTAACCACCAAATAATAAATTTTCACTGATTTTTTCCCTATTCCAGTTGCACTTCAAAAAAGTGTACTGAATATTCTTTCTTGATTTCTCTGATCTGCAGCCTTGAGCAAATTACTGTAAAGCCCTGTTTAATGTTTTTGTAATGCTGCTGCTCACCTTTTTAATCCTACATTTTTATGGTATCTACTTTAATTCCTCACTGAGCCAACAGGTCAAGGAATATAAATTGCTTCCCCTCCTGCTCTTATTATCAGTATATTCCAGATTACAGAGCGCAGCTCTTAATACTGGTGAAATCAAAGAAGCATAAGTGAAGCTGTATAAAAACCCTTCTGAGTTTGTTTATCCATTTAAAAATTTAAGTTTTTTTCATAAGAGTGTACTGCTTAAATAGTAAATATTCAATTAGTTCAGCATGACCAATAGTGACTTCATGAGGATAGTGGAAACACCTAGTACCTTACTGCAAAATAATCTTCTGGGTCTAGCAGTGACACTTTAATATCCCTAAACTGATTTCTTTTTTTCAATTTTTTCCCCTTGCACTGTCCAGTAGGATGCATGTTTGTTTGCTTTTTGGATTTTTTTTTAAATTCACCTCTTTACAGCCTTAAAATCCTGTGGCAAGGAATTCTACAATCCAATTACATATTGTACGAAGAACCAACCATCCATGAAATGACTCCTACTGGTTCTTATACAAAGACAACCAATTATTTGTTATTTAGCCTCTTTGATCCACTCACAACTCCTTGAACCTTTTATTTCACATTACCTGCCTCTACAATCTCTTCCCACCTCATTTTTCATCCCATGGAAGCTTTTTTTCAGTCTTCTGACCACATTTTACACTCTTTTAGACTCTTCTACAATTCTGTAATGTCCAGCTTGAGATGGAAGACTCAGAATTCTATGCAGTATTCAAGGCGCAGCCAAATCACAGACTTACAGAGTCGCCTAATGATAGTTTGCATTCCATTCCTTTTCTAGTAATTTCAAAATCAGTTCACTTCTTTTTTGACTGAAACAAGATAGTTGTCCTGTTTTAGGGCAAATTTGGGAGGAAGCCTCCAAATGGGGTTCCTCTGGAGAGCAAACCCAAACAGCCCCTCCCCCCAGCCGATCCGGGAAAAGAACTTCCTCAGAGAAAAGCGGAAAAAACTATTTATTTGACAAACAAAATGCCCATGAGCATAAAGAATGAATAATATGAAGCAATAAAACCTCTCGCTGGTCCAAAGAGAGATGCCAAAACTGAGAGAAGTCCTTGCCATGAGTTAGCTCAGCCTTCTCAGTCTCTTATCAGTCCCAGTCCCTTCGGCACTGGGAAATGCCGAGGTCCAGGCCCCAGTGGGCTGCAGGCACGAGATCCCGGTGTCTCTCTGGGTTTTTCAGTTCAAGACAGGTTTNAAAAAAAAGAAAAAAGAAAAAAAACAAAAAAAGAGTCCAGGGAGCTTCTCTGCCTCAGCTAGCTAAACTAACTGAAAGCAAAAAAAGGTCTCTGTCTGGCCACTGTCCGTGCCTCCGATGAACACAGAGTCAGAAGATAAAATGTGTAGGAGTGAATGCTGTTTTCTCAAAACAAACTGTGTGCGTCTTCTTTCCCCGCTTCACTCTCAGAACCAGTCTTAAAGGTACAGAACACAACATACAGCACACACAGAACAGATGATTGGGGATACAAGCATCATAAAGTCACCCTAGGACAATAGTAAAGTCAATGCTGAAATTTAGTACAACACCAGTATCTTGTTTTAGAGCAGTAGCAGCCCATCCATAACCCATCATTTTATTCAAGGTATTTTTGTCTTCAAAGGGCCTCATCTAGTTTGAATTTCATCTGCCATCTTATCTCCCAGTTACCCAAGATCAATCTACCTCTGCTAGAAATGCTAAAGCAACCCTTATCTCATTCCACAGACTGCCCCCACTGGGAAGGAAATTCCCTGTGACACCAAACTTATCTCTCTGACTGAACCAACAAGTCCTAGGACTGGAGATAATACTGGTCTGGAGATCTCAGCCCACAGATGTGGGTGGTGATGCAGCATCTGATGCATTAACACTCTCAAATGGTCCTGCTACTAAAGCTGATGGCAGTAGGGAACTATATCAAGCTAGCTTGAAGCAGCAGGCTTCCCATCCTGTGGAAAAATTTTTATCCCAAGACTTGAAATACTGTCAAACCCGTCCTGCAGAATGGAAACTGGAACTCTCCAGCAGCTGTACACCTACACATAGCTTTATACACAAAGGCACAACTGGGTATTCTTCCTTTTAAAAGATGCAAGGAGCAGTAGTTAATTGTTTGCTCAGTCTTTGCCAACAGACTGTTGAACTTCTATTTTTCTTTCCTCTGGTTTTAATCCAATATAGCATCTGGAAAGTAATGGTTACTTTATATTTGCATTTTTGTATAAGTGTTAGCATAGAAAACACGTAATCACAGAATGATTATATGTGGTGCTTTATTGAAGAGCTCTGGGAATCAGGGGTTCAGGACGCACCCAAATCTGACTCCAACATGGGTTTGGAATGGATGTATTTTATACTCTTTCATTACATAATTATACTTGTTAATCATTAAACCCACATTGTTCCATTGATTTTACCCAAGCATGACTTTTGTAACTATTGATTCTCATGATTCTTGTTTAAGATAATTATAATATTCAGCTACCAAACCAACATTACAATTGACAATTATGTCATTCATCATATGGTGATTATGCAGGTACAATTCCACCTGACCTAGTAAAGAATACCTAACTTTATTTCCAGGGCCTATGTATTAAACTAAGAATCACACTCCTCCTGCCCCCCCCCNATTTATTACCTAGGCAAAGTTATACTTGATTTGGTTAAAACAATAGCATGAAAATAACATCCTGGTTGCAGTGAAGCTAGTGTTCTGTTCCCAGATCTTACTGCCTCAGAAATCATTTTAACCCTATACTATCATAAGGATACAATAACAGAAGCAGCTCACTGATCATCTCACAATAGTTTTCTTCTCACACTTTTCCCCTACTCCAGCAATATCAGTCAAGCATGCGAGAGACAACTGCAGTCAGAATACTTAAAAAAAGTGGACTGAATATTGTTGCTTGATTCCTCTGATCTGCAGCCTTGAGCAAATTATTGCAACAGCCCTGTATAACGTTTTCAACAGGGAATTTATTATATTTTACACATTGTAAGAATCATTCAATGCAGATGCCCTTGATCAAAGAGCACTTTATAAATATAAGTACTTTAATTTTAAATTGATTTCTCTCACACAAAGCCTATTGTAATCGGTGGAACTGCACCACTGTGAAGGCAGACCAGTTTCTCTAAGAGTATTTCTTCTTATTTATTCTAAGCTTATAATAATGGCTAGATACATTAGCACCCAAGACATTAAAAACTACCTTTGCTCCTTTATCAGAAAAAGAAAACAAACCAACCCACAATCATGAGCAATACAAGATAGTGTTTACTATGAATATAATTAACTAGGCCTAAATTAAACCCAAGACTTACGCTTCTATTTCTGCGAGGTTGCCTCATGTTTCCATTCGAAAATTCCTATTCCTTTTGTTCAGTGAATAAGTTCATTCCCCAGAGGTACCTGTAGAGCTTGGGACAGCTTCCATCCACCATTCAAACCATTCAGACCAGTCTCCAACTAATACAGAGTAAAATTCATATACAGCAAATCCTCTAAAACAGCAAAGATACACAAATTCTCAAATCCCATTCCCATGTGCTTACACTCTGCACCTTTTTAGGTGACGTCTGACCCTGTAAATTAGGACACAATGAGCATCTCCCACATTTCCTTGCCCCTTGAGCAGAATCTGTTTCCTGGGACAAATTATTAAGTGCAGCCTTCATAAATGTGTCTAGCTCAGCTGATAATGAACAGCAACAGAAATCAGTGATTAACATCACTGGAAAGTTTTTTTTAATTTGCAGCTGAAGAGAGTTGTTGACAGTACAGGTGATCTTCTCAGTGTCCCATGCAAGTGAGGAAAGCTATTCTCTGCAGTGCATTCTGCCAAGCTAAATCTATCTCTTCTAATGTCAACCACAAACTCGATGACTTTAAAAAAGTGGGTAGAATCCAAGTCAGGCAAGAGTAGTTCTTACTTTAGGAGCTAGAAGAGGAATGTTTAGTTTTCATTTGATTGCTCAGTCCACTCCCTCATTTCTGCACTCACCTCCTCTTCTTCTGAAGTTAGAAATGTGCTTGTCTCCCAGAGGTTCCAGGAGAATTTCAAGTGCCAAGATTTTCAGTGCAACAGCCTGCAAAGCTAACATCTACTAACCTGAGGCTGATTTTGTACTTTGTTTGAAATTGAGACAAGAGAAAACCTTGAGCAAAGTGAACTTGAATCGGAACATATGTTGAACTGCTCACTGTAAATGATACAGCTAACAAGGCTGCTAATTTTAGCAGGAAACTGCAGAAATGAGGTACATTCCTCAAAAAACTGGAGACATGCTCATCACACCCTGCTCACCTCCCTCAGCAAGCAAATTCATTTTCCAAGACTCACACAAGCCTTCCCACTGTGAATACACATGCAAGAGCAATTAATATTTTCATTTTGTGTCTCAGTCCAAGCCAAGGTGCATTTTTTTCCGTGATGACTCTATGCCTTCCTGCAAGTCCATTTTTAAACACCATTGGGTGACATTGCTGTGGCTTCTTTCAGAGATACAAAAGCAGTGAAGCACCTTCATCTTTCCTTATGTTAAGGTTCCACATTTCTTAGTTGTCCCATGTTCTATGTTCAGATCTGAAGGATCCTTCCTCTCCTTTACATGCTGTGAGGAACAAAACTAGAGGGGAAGTTGGAAATGTTAACAGTACAGATACCTAAATTCACATGCCAGTACGATTTTTATCAGCCATTTAAATGATTACCGCTCATCACACAGAATCTTTCTCAACTTCATACTTGACTGCTTTCTCTGAGGCACAAAAGTAGCCAGAAAAATCAGAACAAGGAACATTGCTGTGGAAAAGCTCCATCAATGCTGCCCACAGCTTGCCCTTCCAAGCAGTTTGGGAACCTGCCTGTTCCCAAAGCTGGATAAAACATAGCCTATGAGTTTTTTACAATTTCTTATCCCAAGATTTACCATTCAGCAGGCCGGTGTGCAATTTTTCACCCAAGTCATAAAGTACCTTCTCTGCTTCCCAAGTGAATGGTGACAACCACTGGAAAAAAAAATAAAAAAGTGAATAGCTAATAGTAAAGCAAGCATAGCAATTGCTCCAGGACATGTATGATGAATCCACATACTCAAAGATTTCAGTTTTTCCCATTAGGTCTGTAGCCTACCTGATTTTATACAAGGATACGAGGTATTTAATCAAATGTGCCTCTACTTTGGCAACTGCATCAAATTTCAGACCACCTTTTTTTTTTTTTTCTTTTGCATAATCCATGAGTGGACCTTATTCTGATGAAGAGTAAATCATTCCTACATGTATGACCTTGATCCCAAATTCTATTTCTCTGCTGTTACTCACAGCTGCTGATCAAAAGTCTAGATGAACAGCTCTTTTATTAGAGCTTGATTGGTTTGGGTTTTTATTTCAGTTTATCTATCTATCTAGTTACCCTGGTGAATTAATCTTTAAAAAATCAAGTTCAGTAACAGTAAGGCAAGTGAATTGTCTATGAAGTTATGAGACCTGTCAACACGACTATTACAGAGAAATACAACTGTATACATTTATGCTCCTATGAATATTATTTCAGCTGGTGGATGAATGGAAGTCATTTCTCACAGGGAACATTTAAAGGATAGTAAAGGAGAACTGTGGGCTAAACCCTGAACATCTTTCCTCATATTTAAGCTGTAAAGGGGCCCAAAAATACAGCAGAACTATTTGAATGGGCAATAAATTGGTGCCAGTTTTTGCAGGGCAAACCTGTGCATTCGCATTCAGGGCCAGCACACTCACGGTGATCTAAAAACGTGTCATGTGCTAAGTGACAGACCATATGCTCTGCCTGGAACAAGAACTTTGGCTTGCACAGAGGACTTGAATTAATGCATCAAGTAGGTGAAAAGCTTTTAAACTGATGTATATGCCAAGCTTCTCATAACCAAGCTGTCTTCATCTATTATATTTTCTGAAAAAGACCCCAGACAAACATAACTTTGCTTATTAAGCCCAGCAGAGAGGCTAGAGCCTGCTGCAGACAATTGCCTCCGTTTTTTAAAATGCTATTTCCATCAAACACCCAGCAAAGTAATTTGGATCAGTGTTTCTTGCAATACCTGTAAAAAACTGGAGAAATCCACAGCAGTGTTTATGAAACCTTGCAGAAACCAAGGAACTGTGTGTATCAGCTTACCTGGCAGAGTTGAAGTCAGCTGCTTATTAGAAATGCAAATAATAATCAAGAGATCATTTTTATGAGGTAGGGAAGTATTTGCTTGCTTACACTCTTTGGGCTGCAGTGAGCAGGGAGCTAAAAATAAAACCGAGGAAGATCTGAACACACTTGGAAAAGCTGCATGAAAGAGAACAAATGCTACAGATCAAAGCTTAAAGCATGGCTGACAAATGTGGGGAAGGACCTCTTTTTCCAAAGGTTGCACATACCCTCAGAGAAGCCCGTGGTGGCAATACCAATTTAAAAAAAAAGGAGGAAAAATAAAAAAAAAAAAAAAGAGCAGGGAAGGGAGAGAAAGAAAGAAATCATCATGGGGTGTGAATTACCTAGAAATTCATGTGCTAGTCAAGGCATAAGTGTTTTACTGAATGACAGCCAGCAGCTCAAGGCACAGTACAGAGCAAGCAGAGCCAAGATCCTGGTGCTATTCAGGAAAAGTGTTAAGTGATATTTGCAAGGAAACCAGAAGCAATTTCAGAGTGCTGTCTGGCTACCACAAAAGAGGTGCTAAAAGCACTGGTTCTTCAGCTCAAACAGACCACCTGTCCCATGATGAAAAAGACTGCCTTCATGGGCTGGACAAGGTATTGCTAGGGAGTTTTGCTGTTCTAATGCATGCATAGAAAGCAAACGATAAAAATGAAACTGTGTGAAGAAAGGGCCTTGATGTGGCAGCGTTCCCATTATCCAGATGAATACTTGTAGGGCCAGAAATGGGCTAATGTGAAATGTCACTCTTACACTGGAGCTTTTAACCCGAGAGGAAATGTAACTGTTGACTATCATTCCGTAAGACATTTCTTGCACAGAAACAGATGTAGAGGAGCTCATCTTCAGAGCATTTCAAGGACTGAGATCAGCACTGAAAGCAGATCATTAAAATTTAGAATATTTTCAGATTTTATTTCCACTTTATATTTTAGTAGCCTTAAGAACGAAAGACAAAATTAATTTAATTAAATTCTTCCAAGAGCTTGAGTACCTATTTTTAATAAAAGCAGCTTCACCTATTACATTATATTTGATCTTTGTTTACTAAAGGGGAGAAGTATAAATGGTCTACCTGAATCTATAATACCAGGACTATTTTTAAGTACCTAATTAAAACACTTTTTTACCTCCTGCAAAAAACAAGTTTGATCAAAAGATAAATAATAAATTGCTGCCAGCTTTCAGATGGTATTAGCATAGATTTTGTCTTAAAGTTTTTAAGGAGCCTAGCAATTAGGATCCATTATCATGCTGATTAGAGCTTTGAATCATTATAATGACTTCTGTCTGCACAAATCACATAATAGAAATGACAATTGATGGCCATCTTTTGGTAGCTGGCAGCTTGTAGTATTTCATGTAGATGGCAAAAACAACAGTTACACGGTCCAGCAATGAGATTCCTCTGTGTCAAAGGTGGAACTTCCTAATCCACTTATTGTGGTGTCCCCAATCCTCAAGGATGTGAATATTGGCATTGCCAAACCCTCATCCTTCTGAAACACAAAAATCATTTGGACTTTCAGCAGCAACCAAGGTCTCACCACACAGCAAAATATTCTGGCATCTAAGCAACAACTTAGATGCATCCTAAAGAAAGATCCCCTCATGAAGGGGATCAAAACCCTTTTTGGAATGACAAAGTGCCATCCAACCAGAAGCTATATAGCCCCTAGACCTATTTTTGGTGGTGGCAACTGGTCATGTCAGAGGAAGAATATTTTGTATCTGATAATGATTCACCAATAGATGGGGAATGTTTTCAATTTCACCAGGCTAACATTAAAAAACCTAAACAAACAAACAAATGAAAAACCCAAAATCTACAAAAAACCCCAGTAGCTCCAACAAAAAATAAGACATACAGTTTCTTTCCATCTTAAGGGAAAAAGACAAACACACAAAACCAAAAAAAACCTTGAAAACTTCTTTAGAAGTCTAAATATTTTCAAATCCCAATCACAGTAATACATACAGAATCACGATCACCCTCAGAACATTTATTCCCTTAATTATCAACAATTCAGAGAATCAAGAAAACCTGTTGTCGTTCTAAGCAGCAGTAGTGCTTTGTTTGTCTTTTTGCCAGTCAAATGAAAAACAACAAATTAGGTGATTTTTTTTACTCAATTTTACCTTCTTTACTGTTAATGAAGTATCTTGAAAACCTGAAAGCTAAATACTCATACTGTCCATGAAATGAAAGTGTGTATTGTCAGAAACAATAGGTGCAGTGCTTGCCAGCTGTGGATGAATCAGAAATGGACTTTTTTATTTCCCAAGTCTTGAAAATGCCTGAATTTTCACATCCCATCTTGTAGAATGGATTTTCATTGAATTCAAGACAGCTGGTTGTATATTCTAAGGCCATACTTGCCTGTCTCTTTCAGCCTTGTTCAAATTAAATTAAATTAACCATGTTTAAATCATGCTTACTGAGAAAACAGCCCCAGTCTAATCTCTATATTGACACAGACTCAGTATTTTCTTTCTTATCCAAAACTTCTCCTCAAACATTTCCTTTTAAGCACTTCCCATTTTCTTGATTGCTCATCCCTCTTTAGCCCCAAGGACACACTGGACTTCTTAAGAAATAAATGAAATAGGGTTTTCAATCCCCAGATCATTATGAGATCGTATGGAAGCACAACATAATTGCACTTTCCTTCATGAAGTGATGATAAATTGGAATTCATACTTTTATCAAGAGGGGGAAGAACAGGAGGAAGGAAAGACATGAAGGCACATTATCGTGAGTGGTAGTTAATGATCTTCTAATTAATGTTGCAAGTCCCAATTTTCAGTTTTAATTGTGCCTATGCTCTACTTGCAAGTTTACCCTTATGTTTCTGCCTCCAATAACTGCAACATATCTGTTGAAAAGCACTTACAGAAAGCAGACCCTTATGCCTATTAATTAGATAATTACTATTGCTGGGTTTTTATTCCCCCAAACACCCCAATGAGATTAACACCCTTCCAAGAGTCAGAAACCTCTCATGCCATGGAGATTTCTGTTTTGCTCTTACCTATTTAGTTACTAATTACATTTTAATCACTAAAATTATCCTCACAAGCAAATACACAGGTTTATTCAGGGCAACACTGATGTCCTGGAAAGTTTACTCATTTACAACTGCAAAACATAAAACCTCTCCAAGTAAGAGATTCTCCCCTTACACCAATTATAACGGCATTGCAAAAAATGCAAAGGATGCACAAGTTTTCCCCCAATCCTTTTATGTTCAAGCAACTCATATGTAAAACTGATACACATATTATAAGGCTGCACAATTAGTTACCAACATTAAGCCTATACTTAACTTTAAGCATCTTTGTTTCCCCTTAGTTGATGGTAACACAGTCCCTGGGTCATGGTCAGAACCACCTTGATTATTATCAGAATCCGTAACTAGAAAAATCCTCAACCCACTTTCATCATCCAGTTTGGAAAACTATTTAAGATAGGTAATAGGAGGTAGAAAGGGGAATATGATGACAGGACACACAGCAGACAGAGAAGAAAAGAAGGGAGATAAAATGTCAGTAAAACAATTGTGAAAAAAGAAACCAAAACAAAACCTCTGCTTTTTTAACAGCACTGAACTGTGACATACTTAAAATAGAAGCACGGATAATGTATTTTCATGGTTTATGACGGATGAGTCCCAGCTGAATGAAATCAAACAGTCATTCTCCAAAAGAGCCCAAGACTTTATTTCATGTGTATTTTACATTTGAAAGAGAGAGAAAAGATCCTGTTGTTATGCATCCTGATACCACAGTTCGGCCATTGACCTTTCTTTATTCTCCAGTTGTGCCATTTCTGATGTCAAAGAGACTCCAGAAATGAACCACAGTGAGTCACCTTGGCTATGCTACCACAGCCCAAACTGGAGTGCTGGAACTGAGGCTCTCAGACCAGAAAATCTCTGGGCACAGCCTCGATCCTGGGAAGGAGACAGAAACTACCCTAGGCAGGCCCCCTTCAGATACAATTCTTGGCACTCAGAATCTAGGCCTTCTATCTCACGGGTTCTGTTTCAAGCCTAGAACATAAATATTTCTTCCCTGAGTCCAGATCTGTATATGACTGTTATTTATGATGCACTGAAAACAATAACTACCAGGGAGAGAATGTTTTTCTATGCAGACTGACTTTCAAAAATGTCTTTAAGATCCCACAAGAAAACGTACATTGTTGGAAAAAGGTACCACGGCAAGCCACATATGATTCAGTGCCTGGAGACACCTACACAGTCCTGTGAGTCTTGGTTAGCAAGGAAGCAGAGTGAGATGATAGCAGGAAATAAAGAGGGGACTCTGGAGAGGGTGCAACTGTCTTGAGTTTATAGGAACCCCTGACTGGGGATACCGCATTTCATGGTGCTTGCCTCTAGAGAGACAACGAGCACCCGAGTACACCACCTTTTATGTGGGGGTGGAACAGGCGGAGTGGGTCCTGCAATTGACCAATAGGGAACCACATGGGAGTGGCTCTGAACATAAAGGGCATACACACTAACAAATCATAAGTGAGTAGGAGGGGGGAGCAGGGATCCTGTCCAATCATTCGAGGCTCTCCCTGGAACTTTCCAGATGCAGGGAGAGGCCTCGGAGTGACAGACAGGACCCAGGGGTTACATAACAGGTAATGGACAGATAACTGTAACAGGGGCAAACCAAGGGGGAACAAACCAGAGGGGTACATGGAATGAACCATTACATAAATGGCATAAGAACAATCTAGAAGATACATAAGAAAACATAGACAACCAAATGCACACTGCCACAATCTTGTACTGCTAATAAGAGGTTTACAATTAAACTGGACAAAGCCATTGAAAACATAAAAAAGACAGAAATGCTGCCCCTGCGAGAAGCAAAGAAGGCTTGAACCATCCTTTTTCCTGTCTAAAGCATGTGGGTGGTAATTAAACTGAAATTGAACAGTAGTTCAGCTTCTTTTTTAATGATTCCTGTTCACAAATGCTACTGAGAACAGCATGCAAACTTCATCTTTTTTCTGGGCAAATATGCCAGCAGGAAAAAAACAAACACAAAGCACTTCTATAACCTGTTACCACAAAATCATTTCAGACAAACAAAATTGTGATGGGAAATTTATACTTTACAGGTACCCTAAAAATAAAGCTGTTGGTGACACAGAATTGTTGCAATAAACTTTCAATACACAACACATAGTCAAATACCCTGAATGAATACATTTCTTGAGAAGCTGACAGAAGAAAGAAGCAGGCCAGGTACCATCAGAATTAATGAACCACAACTGGACACACAACTGCTAAGCAAATGGGACTATTATAAGATCCTGGGAGGGTTGGAGGGTTGGTCTGTCCCAGTTCTGCTGCCTGCCCTTTCTCCCCTTATTGCATGGCAAGTGGTCCTTTGGGAATCACCATCTGAAGGGAAAAAAATCATCAGTGCAATGACAGCACCTTAATGCTTGCATCAAATACAAATACTTTTAAAAGTGAATATATTGGTTTGTATACAAAACACCAAAATGTTACTTCATCAGAGTACTGCCTTGGCAGATTTGGGCTCTGAAAAAATATGCAATTCCAGAATTAGGCTTACCTATGTGATTTTAATTCACCATCCGTATGCATAACAGATAATCCCTCCACCAAAGCAGGACAACATGCACCATGCCCACAGGAAAGAAAGTAGCAGTGAGTAAGGTCTGAGTCCAGAAAAACCTTCCTACTTCCAAAACTCACTCTCTACCATTAGCTGAAGGGCCACTGGAGGAGAAAAGCTGCTGTGCAGAGACCAGCAGATTCATCCCAGAGGTCACCTCTGTCCCACAACTGGACATCTTTGCAATCTGATATCATCTTCTTAATTGTTTATTTTGGCCTCCTGCAGGTGTAATAAGCCCTTGCCCATATGGGTCCCATCCTATTTTGTTTGTAGTGGATAAAAGAGTAAATGGAAAAGGTAAAACGCACCCAGAGGCAGAACCTTGTGGAATAGGTGAAGAAAGAATTTTATCATTCAAAACCCCACAGAGAGGCACGGGATACTAAGAATATTACAAGATATTAACACATAAACTTTTGAAAAAAATTTACTTTAGTCCAGCTATAAATTTACTGCTCAAGGTTCCAAGGTAATTTAAGTAAAAATGACAAAGCCAATTAGGAATTTTAAAAGATACTTCAAAATTATTCCTGGCACAGGTAAAAATGAAAAATTAAAACAACAATAAGCTTCTTCACCTGCTTTATTGGAAAGTTGTAACATCAAGCAAAAAGACCCCTGACCCATACTCAAAGTTTTAATTTCATTGGAATTCTAGTACTCACATATTCATTTTCTTTGCAGGTTGGAAGTAAACATCAGACAGAGAGCTTTTCATGGCCAAAAAACATCTGGAAATTACAACTGGAAAGGAGTGAACCATTTTCTTCCAACTGGGGACAGGGAGGGGGGATGCGTTTAAGCAGACCAGAGGGATTTCAGAATTCAAAAACCAACATATTATCTCAATGTCTTATCTCAGGAAAAACTCAGGAAAGACATACCCAATATTTCAGCCAAATTTCCTCACTTACTTTTGTTTCCTGAGCAGTTTGGGAATGCACAATAAGCCTCTAGTAAGTGGCACTGAGCATAGCAAACGTATTTGTCCCAATTTTCATTTAGTTAAATATTCCCATTCAAAACACTGCCTAATTAAAGTATCCATTATAATTCCATAATGACAAGTTAATGGAAAAAATCTCCTCTAGAACTCAATTAAATTACTCCTGTTAATAATTGGTGAAAAGCTGTGGAAAAAACCCTGTTAAATGCATAATTAAAACTATATACAAGGTCATTGCTTCATAATATACAACAGGTTCAGCCTATTTCTATGAGGGATGTAAAGGATCATGAAATACCTCCTAGATCATGCAATTTTCTGTGAACTTGGACATGTAAACATCAACTAAGTAGTGTGAGGTACATTTCCACTTGGCTCTTATATCTCTTGATGGTTAAATACATTTTGACAAGAAAATCCTATTGCTGTAGTACAGTCCAGGAAGAATCAAGCTCGATCATGTGATTCGCTGTTCACTTACTGGAGAGGGAGAGGAAAAATAATTCTGTAGAGCTGGTAAATTTAATGCACACATAAAGGACACAAAATATCAGACCCTGAAAATATGTATTACCTTGTGATTTTTCAGAGTATGTGATACCTTAGGTTGTCTTATTTACACAGTTCAGTGAGGGCTTCCTGTAGGCCTACAAAGAGCAAAAATAATCACCTCATTTCATGCATTCCAGATGAAAATATTGCATTTTAGTGGGATAAGGATTTTACTCTTGACTTTCAAAAGGTCTTTTCTTGAGATCACGTTTTGTACACACTTAAAGGTCAGAACTTACACTGTTACATTGGATGCCTTCTTCAGACGATAGTGAGAATCCAATCCTTGTTTTGTAAATCCACTACATATTTAAATTATTGAAAGAACACGTACATACACATATGAAATTTAATTTATGCTTTCAGTACAACTTTAGACAATCTTTAACATGTTTTTTAATCCAAGAATGCACTAGAGTAAGTCTTAACTACCTCAATCAAGAGTATTTATATTACTTTCACTTCTGTGCTCTTTGCCCCAGGACTGTGACCTACTTGCTTTTTGGGGGTAGAGGGACTTTTTACAAGAATGTGTAGTGATAGGACAACGGGAAATTATTTTAAACTGAAAGAGGGTAGGTTTACATTGGATATTAGGAAAAAGGTCTTTAATGTGAGAGCCATGGGGCACTGAAACAGGTGTTCCAGAGTTGTGGATGTCCCATCCCTGAGAGCGTGTAACACCAACCTGGATGAGGTTTTGAGAAGCCTGGTCTAGTGGAAGGTGTCTTTGCCCATGAGATGATCTTCAAGACCTTCCAATCCAAACCATTCTATGATTCTATATTGGTGGAACACTGGCCATGCAATTAACACATGGATAGCAGGCGGCTTTTCCAAGACTCATTTATCAAGGAACAAAGGAAGCTGTGGGTACAAGGAGTCACACACAGACATGTCCCACTGGATGCAGCTTGACCCCAAGCCAACCACTCTATTGCACAGATACAACACCCTGAGTGAGTGTCCTCTGGGCTGTCCCTGCTGGCATCCCCCCGGCCTGAGACATCTCTCAAGGTGCTCCTTGAGGCACAGAGACCTCTCTGTGAATGACATGGACAGGAGCAAATTAAATTATTTCTAAATTGCAAATTGAATGCACACCCCCTTGAGCTGGGGCACCTCTTGGGGTTTGAGATTCCTCACCTGAAACTGAGATCCTTCCTTACCCAAGGCAGGGGAATCCTCTATTCCAGACAGATCCTCCCTAAATTGCTGATTAGTTGTATGCTAAATTAATACTAAATAAATCCAGATAGTTAATTCCTCTAGATATAAGCTGTTGTCCAAATCTGAAACCAAGATTGGACCTACATCAAGAATTTAGAAAGCAAGGGCATCCACTCAACCTCAGGACTCAATGCGATAGCCTCCCTTACCCTTTTATATATTTGGATTCTTTGTAAATCACTTTAAAAACATTCTAACTCAATTTTCCTTTGTGTTTCATCTCAGTAGTAAGCAATACAATCAACCTTGCCATCAGACTTTGTTAACTTTGTTAATAAAAAATATAAAACTATTAATTGCCCTTTTTAGAGATCACATTTGTATTTTGCATTCTGTAACAATCCCATTTGGTCACACTTATAAAAATACTGTAAAATCATAAACATAGAAGAAAGAGAATATATTCAACTTAGGAAACAAACTGTTTTATCTTCAAGTTAAAAATGAAAAATCATAGTTTAAAGATCAGCTATTGCTACTGAAGTAATTTCCATGACTTACAGCAGAAAAATATAAACCTGAGTGTCTCATATTTCTCTGGGAGCCCCGTCAGGCCTTGTGCAGTCAATAGTTGCTATAGCAACGTATGAATCGGGGAGAAGATAATACATCTGAATGCAGAAAATTAACTTACCTATGACCATCCAGTTGCTTTTTGATAGGATGTATATGTTCATTTGGAAGGGAAAAATCATTACATTTTAATTACTATGCACCATTTTCAATAACATCCAAAAGATCCCTGTATGAAATATTTGAGGCCAAAGGGAATATTATCCATTGCACATCATCCTTGCACTCAGGGTGGTTTGATTTTTATTTCACCATCTTCCAATAACAGAGCAGTGAATAAGTGTAACACCTTTTTATATATCCTCTTTCTTTGCCATCACATACAAAATTAGATTCCCATGTTAGGAACTTAAATAAGTCTACAACAAGGCATATTGCAAACCTAATTACTGTGCTATTGTTTAGAAACTTACCATGGTTGTGAATGAAAAGATTTTCTTTGCCTTGAAGTCAAATAACTGATAATAACCATTTAACAATATAGAAAATGAGTGGGAAAGGAGAGCAAGAATTCGAGTATTTGAACTTTTCAGAATCTGTTCAGGATTAAATCATATTGCCCCAAGACGTAATCAATATGTTCAGCATATGAAATATCCACTGCCATGAGAATATAATCCAGAATTGCCATCCTAATTATCCAACAGCTTTGAAACCACCTTTCTTCTGCTAGAGGCTGCTCTTAAAAGTTCCCAGCCCACACAGACACAATGTAAAAATACAGCCTCAGACATCAAATGCTGCACCCACAGGCGTTCTGGTAGCTGGGTGTCACACAGCCTGTGTTATCACCCCAATCAGACCTTCTCTCCCAAACTTTCCTGGGAAGAAAGCACACAGAGAGAACAGAAAGAATGTTTGTGGGTGAGAAAAGCTGCACTGGGAAATGAGATGCAGCTCCCAACAAACACATCTCACCCGCAAGCAGGTGAGCCAGAGGAGGAAGAGCAAATCAAATGCAGAATAAAGTAAACCTGTTGCACAAAGCAGAGTAAAGTCTTCAGCAAATTACATTTGGAAGCCCACAGAAGGTAAAATGCCAATTATGGCAGTTGCCATTGACACGACTCCAAGTTGCTGGTGGAATTAATGCCACCAGGAAAAGCATAAAATACCCTAATAGAAGGCAGTCAGACGAAGTTACTAGACATTGTTTAGTGACACTTCTTTGTACCAGCCAGACTTTATAAACTTCATCTGACTCCTTAAAAAAATCCAGCATAAGTCTCAGAATTGTTATAAAGTTCAGTACAAAGACGTATAAGTTACTGACAAATGAAAATCAGCTTCTACTTTACAAAAGCAGAGATGGGGAGAAATGGGAGTTGCACATCAGCCACCTTGTATTGTGGAAAAGCAAATACGTAACTGAAGACAGAAGCAACTACAGCAAAAGTTGCTTTTAAATGCTGGACAGAAAGCTGCAAGGAGAGGCACCAGGTATAAAACTCTCATGAAAGTCTCACCAACTATGCACTTCTTTCTTCTTTTTGCTTTAGCAAACTCAGGAATCTCTTTTAACCTTCCTAAAGGAGAGCAGCACTTCAAAATATCACCACCATCCTGCAAAAAGAAAACGGACCCAACTCAAACCAAATCCTTTCCCCAAAACACTCCCCCAGACTGGTGTTAGAGATTAGATGTTAGAATGCAGTATGTTTTGCTGCTGTGATTCCCAGATGTACCTCTTCCTGTGCAAAATTAGCTCAGTGATCAACACAAAGACAGATTTTACAGCTTTGTCCCTATGGTCAAGCACAGATAATCACTGACACCAAATTGCAATACAAACACATATGAGAACTGGAGGTGCTTTAGTGTCCCTGAGGTAAAATAACTGCGAAGCAGTCTGATGGAAGAACAGAAGGCAGAGGACCCACAGTAGCCAGCCAGGAAGAAATACTTCCTCTTTAGCCACAGTTTAGGGGAGCTTGAGGGATGCTGTGAAAAATATATTTTGCACCAAACAGAATCCTATTGAAGCAGTGACAAAATTTCACTGACGAATAAAAAGGCAAAATAAACCACAGGTCACTAGGTTGGATTGATACCCATCCTTCCCTCACCAATGTGGCTTTTTCTCCCTTCTCTGTAAACATTTGAGAACTCACATGGTGTTTCCTGCCTGTGTTAACCAGTCTAAACACAAAAAAGACAGTAACACATTAGCAGTACCATGACCAAACTCTGTCTGCTTAGCAGTGAACAGAAAAAGGAACAAATTTATGAAGTGAAAAAAAATCANATATATATATATATATATACACGCCCACACTGTACAAGACATAAAAGAAAAGAGTGAATGGCTTCCTATGCAAAGGAAGATGAAGAGTTCTTTCAACTGACAACGAGGGAGGATATGGATCTCCATGTTTGCATTTTATCATTTTGTTACAGTGTAAATGCTCATTACATCCTTTTTTTTCTTTTTTACCAGAAGCAGGAATTAATTCCATCCAAGCTAAGACTAAAGCCACATCAGTTTCAGATGCCAAGACTACTTCTGGCAAAGTATAAAAGCAGTTTTTCTTTTACATTATGAGCTCCTTTTGCTGAGATATAAACAGATGTGAAAGGAGCCTCCAAACTACAAAGTTTCAGATCAAAGATCTGCTGTTTGGCATTAGCTTTCCTTGAGGACAAGCCCATTGGGAAATCAAGTTTGGAAGCCAACAACATCTAGCTTAGATTAGAGAATATTTGAGAAGCTTAAGACCTTTTTAATGAACTGGTTTTGGCTCAAAAAATGTTAATTGCTGAGCATATGGTTCAGTAAATGTTTAGAGTTACTCTCTTACAGGAAGGTACCTGCACCATGCAGAGGTGGGTGCAATCAGACTGATCTGGAGTCACCAGCAACACAAACAGGATAAGTGACCTTTGATAGGCTGGGACAGCTCCTGGTGGCCCACACACAGTGCCATGAGGACATCCCACCCAAACCCAAGCTGAGCTCTGTGTATTATGCTGTACTGTACAGTACAATAACCAATCTGTAGTTGCTTCAACTGTGTCCACCAGGGTGCTGCACAGTGATGAGCTGATCAGATACCACACCTGCAGGATGATGTGATGAGGGATTTATCTGACTGACTTGGTGGAGTACAAGAATTCAGCATCCAAATCCAGCTCCAGCATTTATCAGAATTTCAAACCAAATTTCAAATGGACTAAAAGTGAACACATCCTATACGTTGGGCAAGTTCTTAAAAAATAACTTACAACATATTTTGTGGTCACCATGCCTATACAACACAAATACACATAGGGAGCTACAAATCCTGCAAATTCAAAAGCTGGTTCCCCCCTTCCAGTCCTACTGACCTGTCAGTAGTCAAACCGCAGCATCTGAAGTTCATTCATTATTTATGCCCTAAGCACTTTGCTAAGAAGCTGGATTTATATTTTAAGTTACATCAGTTATGCAAATCTCACTCACAATGGCAAGAATAAACTGTCTGGGCTACAAAAAGCCTGGTCTTGAAAGGCAAGATACCAATGTGCCCCCTCCTCCACGATTTTATTGCAAACTGGTCAGAATTTCTAGTCAGAAACTGAAAGTTGTTTCCTTTTCTTTTCTTTTTTTTCTTTTTTTTTTTCCTTTTTTATTGTAGGAGAATAGTCACTTAGGTTGAAAAAGACTTCTAAGATCCAAGTCCAACCATTAAGCCTTCATTGCCAAGTCCACCACTAAACCTGATAGCTTCAACTACACATCTTCTAATTAACTAGAGAGATAATGACCCAAACTACTTCCCCAGATGGCCTGTTGAATTCTTGACAGTCCTTCCCATGAAGAAGTCTTTGCTGACATCCAATCTAAACATCCCCTGGTGCAATTTGAGGACATTTCTCCCCGTTCTGTTGATTGTTACTTGTGAGAAGGGACCATTTTGTAACAATCTAAAAGGTAGCAGTTCTGTGGCATCATATGGGAGAAGCAAACACTGATGCTTGTTCAACAAACTTATCCCTACATCATTTGTTCCCTAAAGTTTACACAATGAAATTTTCACACTTCTCTTGAATTTGCTGCTGCTGTAGGAAATTACTATTCTGCTCACAGAGAAAACTTTCCCTCATATCCCTCTACCCTGGCTAAAATGTAACATATGAAATGGGACAAAGTAACATTGGTGGAAAAAAAAATCCTCCACTGAGGAGCCAAAATATCAAAACACTCATTTCAGTGGAGATTTTGTCTGACAACAGTTTAATGTTCTTCAATCAGACCCAGAAAGAATTGGCCTTCTGCCTCCCTCAGGCCGGCCAAGCATCTCTACTGCCCGTCTTGCATTGCCCATGGACTACAAAGTGTCACTGAGGGTGCATCCCAACAATCTGATCCTTTGAAGGAAAACAGTGATCATCAGACTTATGCACAACATTGAAATGTTCGCTTGACTCCTCCATCTGGAGGGAAAGTTATTGCATTGGAAAACTGGACCACATACCAGTTAGATCCAATTCCTTCTGGTTTTGCACTTTGTAATTAAAATTTCACTTTATCATGGCAGAAAACAGTCACAAATTCCAGGGCGTGAGAGATGAGGGTTAAGCCCGATATAGCATTGATTACAATAAAATATTTGCAGTAGCAGTGTACTACACTAGCAGTGTACAGGTGACACATGCAGAAAAGCAAAGATTCTTTGCATATGCTGTGCCCTGACAACCCTTTATTGTACTTAACAGACTCTAGTAAATATTTTGTGTGATCTTGTAGAACAGTAGGAGCATCTGTGTGTACAAAAGCAAAAAGTCATCCATCTCCCCTGGACAGAATAAGGAAGTGCCATGGGAAAATGCTTCGTTTCTTCGTTATCCTGTATCAAATAAATGCGCAGTTCAGATGAAGGCTTAATGCAATTCCAGCTTCATTTATATCCTTCAGATAAAAGTTAGTAATAAATCAAATCAGTCAGGAGATAGAAACTTAATGCCTCAATAGCATGAACTATGGTGCATAGAGTTAACAAAAAAGCAAAAATATTTCAATATTAGGACACATTATTGATGTGTATCTTTTATAAAACTCACTCATGACAAATAACTAAACAATTTTTGGTAAAACATTACACATGATCAGAGGCATAGCATGTAAATATATCAGCAGCATATTGACCCAACTATAGTTGCGTTCTGGAGCTGCTTCACCAGCTAGCTCACTCGCAGGCAACTATAGAAGGAAGGCTTGGTGGGTCTGAACCTCAGGCTGAAGCGTGGTCGACGGTGTGGAAGAAAGAGTGGATTCTCCCTTGGGTTTCATCTGGCTTTATTCCACCCAGATACCTCCATGTGCAGAAGGGAGTGACCAGCAGCCCCTCTGTCCCCACCTTAAGTACAGGGGGCATACAGCATACAGCATACAGCAGCCCTTCTGTTCCCACCTTAAGTACAGCAGGGGAGAACTCAGAACCAATCTAAGGGGAGGGAGGGTGTGACCTGGAATGGGGAAACTTAACAGAACAATGAAAGAAGGTGGTACCAGGGTACCTTGTCAAATCCTAGGGCTTTTTCCCCAGAATCTTCCAGATCTTACAAGGTGATTGACAAGGCCTATCACAAGGGAAACACCACTGGGGGGTTTGGGGATGGGGGTGTAGGAACAAACCATTATAAACATATAACAAAACATACAGAATATTAGAAAACCCAAAATGCGCACCACAACACCCAACAGTTATTTTTACAATTTTTCTCTGAACTATAAGGAATAATAAGACATTGACAAGAGTAGTTTGGTGTTTTTCCCACAACAAGCCACTAATTTTTAAGACTGACAGTTTCTTATGGTAAAAAATATTTGCTTGCTTCCTTAATAATATGACTTTTTTCCCATTAAATACTCAGCTGCATCCATTTAAAATTTTGAATAGGAGTTTCACCAGCTCCAGCATCAGACTGTCTTTGTTTACCTCCTTGCAATTTAGGAGACTGAATTCTTTATGTGAGCAATGGTGAGAAGTCAATGGGACAATTCAGAGCATCTCTGTTAGATGCATGAGTCAGATAATATGAAGACCTCCCCATCATGCTGAAATTTGAAAGATTTATTTGAATAGCAAACAGATTACATCTACTCAAGACATAAATCTGAAAGAAACAACAATTTGATTGAATTAGATTTCAAAAGGACAAAAACCACATCATTACAAACATGGTGCAGCTTTCTGTATTTCAGGGATGTTGCAGTCTGGTTTTTGACGAGACAGTCCTTTATGAAGAAAGCCACTAATTTGGGTCGTCCAGTTAAAGACAATGAAACACAGATATCTCTTGGGTGGAGTCAGTAATTCCACAGAAAACAGTGAACTTTAAAACCAGTTGGTTAAAATCTGTCCTAAAGGGATGGACTGAAAGCTGGCATCTTTACAATCTCTTCCTACCAGTATCAGATTTTGGATTTTTCAAATCTTTCTAACTGTAAATGCATTCTTGATTCTTAACTTTCATGCTCTGTGCCTGAAAACCCTGGCATCTTTTCCCTGTAATAAAATGCAGAAGTCTGGTATTTCCTACTTCACACATCTTCTCCTTGACCCTCACTCATGGGGTTGTCAGCAGCATGACTTAAAGGCAGGACATGATCTTCATGGCTATTTTCGAGGCAGAATTTCTCTTTGGTTTACTGAATTTTTATTTAGCACTGAGCTCTGGTGCTGTTATGACTGTTCTAGGACATGACAGCCCCTGAGAGCCAGAGGAATGCTATTCTTGCCTCCAGCACACCTTTCCTTCTCATAAATGCCTCCTTCCCTCAGGGGAGACAACACTACACTTCCAGCTAAACAGCTATGCTGGTGGCAATGCTGGTGTTTCTCCTAACAACTGGCAGCAGCCATGCTGCTCACTATATTTAATAGCTGTAAAAAATTTAACATCCCAACAGCAGCCAGCAAACAGTTGGCATTACTATGCCTAGGCTGCTTGTTAAAATCCATGGCAGGTATTTTTATTGCACTTTAATTGCAGAGGGTAATTCAGAAGACATACCTATAATTTAAGTCTCCAAATTAGGGCCTGTGATTTATGACGAGGGTGCTAGCAGAGTTTTATTGCAACAAAACTGTCAGCATGTGAGCTCAGGTAACCCTGATCTCAAAATATTCTCTGCCAGAGTAAAAGTATCTGTGACAGGGCAAACTAATCTAATTGGGGGTGGTGAGAAAAAAACCCACAAGCACACAAAACACACAGAAGGAAGAGAGCAACTAATTTTTCCTTCATCTAACTGGAACAACAGGGCTTTCCTTCCTGTAAAACAAAGAAGCCCAAAGGATTTTTTGCATGGCATGTGGCTTGCACCACTGGGCTACTTATAGGTCCCACACACCTTTACCCCTGCATGACCATCTCCTTGCAGCTCTTTGCTCATGATCCTTCCACTACAACTACAAAGAAAATTCCTAAGGAGGGTTTTTCTGTGCATGGAGGAACCTGCGGAATAACAGACCCGCACAGGTTCTGCTCAGTCCCTTCACACAGCAGTAACCACACAGAGGTTTTTAAATCAACATCCAATGCCCAACAGACTGTCAGCAGAAGGAGAAGACCAACAACATTCTTAGCGTGCATGTTCAGGGCAACTGAGGAGTTTTTCCAGAACTCTATATTTCCCTGGAAAAGCAGGAGCCTCCACTGTCTGACTCCTACAAGGAAAGATCATCCCACTTGTGATGAAGCTGCAGCACAAAGCATGTAAACACATTACTTTATAATTATTCGAGTTTGGGCTGCTTTTTACTTTTGGGCTAGAAGAAAGCTAGGGAAACCTTATTCTTCTGGTTATTTTTTTTTCTTCCCTGCAGAAAGTTTACACAGCTCCCATGAGCCAAGTCCAAAGCAATGCCTGTGATCAGCCACAGATTGTCACTCAATATCTTCCAACAACAGGGCCACCAACCAGGAGAAATTCCCCTCGTCACTTTACAGTGTATGTCAGGAGTATGGAAGTAGTGCTTAATTCCTCCAAATCCACAGGTATCCAGTGACAAAAACATCCTTTATGGGAGAGTAGGCTTTGGAGCCAGAGGTGGAAGCAGATAAAAAACTCAGGTGCCTCTGACCCAAGAGTGGTGTCAGCTTGTAGGTAGAAGCCATGTAGGCCAGGACAACTGAATTACAACAGCAGTTCAGAATAATATAAAATCCACTACTGTGACAATGATTAAAATTCCACAATTTCTTCCAGCATCCCCTTTAGTTCCCTCATCAGCCTATTACTTATGTTTTCATTTGTCCACATTTTTCCCCAGTGGGAGAAGAAACACTTCAGGGAAATAAAACCATTCTTGTTCACTAAAATGCTGAACCGAAACATTAAAGCAGTCTTAGCACTGCTCCATAATTCCAACCCATACTTAGAAAAGCAAAATCCTATTTATGGATTCAAACATGTATAGTACCAAGCAAACTAAAGAGCCAATTGCATCCCGAATGTCGTTATCCCAGTGACAGGATAATATAAAACCCAGTAACACTTCTCATTGATCAGCTAATCAAACATGTTTCTAGGAGTTTGGTTACCATAAACAAACTACAATATGGCCAAATCCTTAAATATTTTCTTTGTTAATAATTCTTTATAAGTGTATGTCTGCAGTTTTACTTACCGCAGTAAGATTAAAGCAATACTTCCGTCTTGTCCTAAAGAAGGAGATTGCACGTTTATATCTGATTTTTCTCATAAAATGATGAGTATTCATCTTAGGCTGGCTGTCAGGCAGTCATAGGCATTTCAATTTCCTATATATTCAGAGACCAAAAGAACAAAAGAACATCCAGAGATGTTGTTATTGGGAATACTTTTAATAGTTTTTTCACCGGAGGACAAGGAGAAAAATTGGGGCCCAAAAAGTCACAGCACTCAATCATCTTTCAGCCCTGGTTTGAATCAATAAGTAGCTGTGAATGGCCACTCTTCTGACAATACAGCCTTAAAATAAAAAATAAAAAATAAAAAAATAAAAAATAAAAAATAAAAAATAAAAAAAAAAAAAAAAAAAAAATAAAAAATAAAAAATAAAAAATAAAAAATAAAAAAAAAGAAAGGAAGGAAAGAAGAGAGAGAAAGAAAACATTCATCACTCTAAATCAATAGAGTACTGAAATCTTCTTGCATTGGAAATAACAAGAAGGGCACTTCTTTTACTCATAATTTCCCACAGTCCAGACCCACTTTCTACCCCAAGTTATGAACACACTTAGAGAGAAAGAGCAGCTGTGGTCACCAGCACCACACATTCACTCATCTTATGTTTTTTTTTCTTTCTTTTCCTTTTATTTTTAATGGGGTTTTTTTTCTTCCCTGGAGGATATTTTCAAAGACAAACCCAAGGCACCTTAGGAGATACCCAGCTCTCACCATTAAGTCACTTGCTTCCCATACTAAAAAGTTTAAACATGTTTTTCACGTAATAAAAGCTGGATTCTAACAGTAACCAGTTCCACACAAATGATCAGATGCTTTTAGAAAACTGGGTGAGGGTTTAGCATTTTGTCCCCAGGCATACAAAGGAGAACACAGACAAAGGGGAAATCAGAGCAAGGACTAAATGTTTCACCATCCTTGTAGCCAGCATTAGTGGTATAGATCAGGAAAAAGATCACAGACACCTACTGCCTGCCTGCTCCAATTACAGGAGTATCAGAAGGAACTTAGCAAAAAGAAAGTTCCACAGCCCAAAACACCAACATAATTTTCTTTTTCCTATACCATTTTCTTGGTGCTTTGAAAGGCTTTTAAGGTGCAGGAACTCCATGCCAATATGTGTTGTGACAGATGGACACTGCTTTTAGCCACATGAAAGAGTCCTTGCTGAAGTGATCCTCTCATAGGGTAAAACTGGGATGCAGGAGTTTGTTTTGTCTGGTTCAGGCTTTTGTTGCTTGGCAAAATCCACTCCAGTAAGTCAAAATCTCTTTTTAGCCAAAAGTCTTTTGAAAAAGAAGTTGTCAATGTTCTCTGCTACTCTTTGAATACAAATGAGATCAAGTATCAAGACTGTCAAAAACTGGAGGGGGAGGAAACAAACAAACACTCTATTTTTTTTTTAACTGGTACCATTTAATTTCTACCCCAGCACAGTGAGTAGAGGTGTCTCCAGGGAGCCCAAAAAGTAAAAGGTCTGAAGTTCTCAACCATCCTCACCAATGTGGCAATGACACTGCAAGCATCAGCACTTCCCATGACAAAGTTGAAGTGGACAGGCTGATCTGTTCATGTCAGTTGCCACTTGTTTGAAATAAAATCATATTAAATCAGAATAGATGGCCCATTATGCTCTTGTTCTTGAAGGGTTCATCAAATTCTTACAAAGATGAGAAGCCTCCTAAAGATCTGGCACCTTGAGGCCTTCAGCTCCCCAGCCATGCCATAATTTGTACAATTTAAGCACTACTCTGCAGTCAAACAACATGTACAGCCTCAATTTAGAAGTATTCAATAGCCAGAAAGACATTCAATGACACTTTCCCTTGGGATGCATAACACTTGTGCTGGGGAAAAACAAATAGCAGTCACAAATGGGATTACAAGAGATAAATTTTCATATACCATCAAATATAGGGTTTCTCCTGTTGCATCGGGAGCCTTTTATTCACCAAATAACAGATATCTGTGCTTATTAAACTGTATCTAGGATGCTCTTTGAATATATGAACTGAGTCTCACCATCAAAGCCTGACAAAGCTGTGAGAAATGAACTGAAGAACTCTGATACCTCCCACAGGCAGCAGGTTTTAGTGAACATCAGCAGGAGGAGCCAATATTTCAACCTGGTTTTCATGCTTTCTAGCAGCTTCCAAATCTGAGAACCACATAAACTCATTTTTTACTTGATTTGTTAAAAAAAACCAGCAGCATACACTCAGAAGTACAGTCACAAATCAATCCCATGCTTTCATCACAGTACTCCAAGATGATTCCAACACAAATATTGAAGCCTGCTATAACCCACAGTTCCAGTTCACAAGGCCTCAAACCTTTTCTGAAAAGGTTGCTTCATTCTTCCTTAGGTCAATGATTCCCCAACTTCTCCATAGAGTAATTTTAGCACAAAAAAAAGTTCTGCTGTGTTCTGAGACTGCAACTCCATCTCTTGTTTTCTCTGCCACGATCGAATGACCAAAGGCACAGTCCTTTCCTACTTCACATTCAATAGGTGAGTCAACCTAACTGAGGCCTGCTCATCATGGATCTGCCACAGAAACATCTTCCTTGAAGTAGGTTTACAGAACAATAGTCAAAACAGAGCATGACAAAACCCAACCTTGTTTGATCTATGTCAGCAATCCATTTTTTCCATACACACACACATCCTGAATTTAGTATTTCACTCCAGAATCAATTAAGTATTTGAGGATTTATGCTGATCTTGAACAATAACAGTATTTATTTTAAAAATGCTGGAAATAGCAAGCTAGATATTACACATAACAAATCTTGCCATTTTTTCTGTCTTCAATCTTTTCTCCATCATGAGAAGCACCATTTATGGACAGTAAGGTCCTGAATAAGCAACATCCCAAATTACCAAGAGTTGCCCTGGAGAATCACTAGCTGAAACCTTCCACAATATTTAATATTTTTCATTATGTGCTGGCTGCTTAGATCACATGGCTTTATCTTAGCTTCCACGGGGGCTTTATCTGTTCCCCAGGCCTGTACAGGAGAGCTTGAGATGATAAATTATGTCATTTCATCCTACAGGGGAAGAGGAGATAGTCGAGACTAAAAATATATTTTGAGTATCAGTGTAGCACTTCACTTTCTCTACTTGTTTGCACCACACACCTCCCGGTTCATCACATGCTCTGTCACAATATTGAATCACAAAAATGCCTTTCACTTCAGTGTTCTACCTATTACAATAAGGAAGGATTTTCACTCACAACTGTATTAGACAAATTACGCCAAAACCAAGGTTTGTACATTTGTATTCAGGACCACTTAAACAAAGTCTCTGTAGCAGCTCCACCAATGAAGAGCTAAAGTCATGATCTGGAATGCTTGCTTCAAAATGAAATTAGGAATTGTTGTAGTGTATACTGTCAAATTATATTCTAGAGGATTTCCAAACTAAAATTACACTGCTACATTGCCCATTGAAGGAATCCCATGTGTGAAAATTCACCTTCACTGCTGTGCTAATACCTTGGACTTCTCCTGGACAAAACAAGGATGTCCAGTATGCCTGGTTCAAGAAAAGAGAAAAAAATGTCCTTATTGCCAAGGAAGGATAGGGGGGAAACAAAAGAAAACAAAACAAAATGAAAGGGTTGTTATTGTGCTGAAAGCCAAGATTCAATCCATTAAGACAAAGAATTTAAAGCATTTTAAGGGTGATGTGGTTACGATGCTTCCAGAGTACCTGGCTTTTTCTTGAACAAAACAGCCATGTATTTGGCACCACACAACTTCAAACAGAAAACCAAAATACACCCATAGAATTTATGCTTTCTAGAAACCAACCATACCCCAAAGATGCATTTCTAGCTGGCCAAAAGAATGTTAGTTCAGAAGGGTATGCTATATATAAGGCACACAACTACAAAATGTTAAATAAACTTAACTTCACTGCAGAAAATTCTCATAAAATCCTCTTTCCTTGACTAATCATCAGAAAATGGGAAGTTTGTACATCTAATACAGATACATGTGGACCTCTAGCTTATTTGCTAATACATCCTGAAAAGTATTTATTAAATATACTTTATAGATAAAAACTGAATTAGTATCAAAATCATCCATAGCTTGTCAAAAGGATTTGATCAGAGAGAAGGTGCCTTTTCAAAAAAAATCATAGGATAAAAAGCGTGGAAAAGAAAATACTTGGAAGCAGCTTTCACAGGCAGGATCAATGCAGATGGCAATAATTTCCAATCAATCTGTTTATCTACAAGTTAGAAAAATGAAAGAAAAATGTCCAGTGGGCACATGGGAAGTCTGTTATGATGTCCCCCCAACTGGCTTTAGGATTTCACTTACACTGACAGATAAGCACATCTAGGAAAGACAAGAATGACTAAAAATATTTCAAGCTTAAAGTTTGCTTTGAAGGAACGTGGTTATTTTAAGATGTATTCCTGCAATTTGGCACAACTAATGACAATCCCTTCCTCATTTTCTTATATATTCCTTACATTTTCTCTTTCATCACATACACGAAACCAAACCTAAGTAAATTATTGTGGGTCTTCTTTCTTTTATTGTTGTTACTTTCTCTAGCCTTTATTATTTACCCATTATTTACCACAAAAACATGTTATTTCTCTTTATTTAAATGCAGAACATCAAAGTCATGCAGAATTGAGAGCAGTGAAATATCGAGCTTAGCGCTGAAAATTCCTTTCTGAAAGAGAACCTCAGAGCAGCTTTCCCACACTCCAACCAAACTCCCAGACTTCTGCAGAGAAGTCAAACTATCTGTAACTCTTCTTACCAAGCTTGGAGAAGTTTTATTGCATCTGCTCCAAGAATTTTAACAGGCAAAAAATTGACAGCAAGTAAAATAACTTGAGCGGATATCTAATATTCTGAATTCATAGGGGAACTAATTCTGAAGACTGTTTAATTCCTTGTTCTAGGAAAATTCCCATTGAAGTCAATGAAACTGTGTGGGGTGAATTCAGAAACTATTAACATAAAATGGTACAATAGCAGCAAGCCCCTGAGAGAAAAGAACTTGTGTAGAACGGTTCTTGCAACAAAAGCTGAACTTATCAAAACCCTCACATGGCTTCTCATTTCACTTTAATTAGAAATGAATCAAGTTTCAAAGTGATTCTTCAGGTGTATCAAATTTTGAAGCAATGCTGAGTCTATTTCCACAAGCAACTTCCAAATGTATAGATTTTCCCAAAAAATAATTTCAACAGAACTGATGGCTTCTGCTTCCCTCACTTGTTTTGAAAAAGCTGTAATTTGTGATGACAGATCAAAGGAAACAAAATGAGGATATTAGTAGCTGCCACATTCTGTCAGCAGGGTTATACGCAGACAAATATCCCAGGGGCCCTGCCAGGTGCTTCAGGGAAGAGCAAAGAGAGCAGCTGCTCAGTGACATTTGCAGATCCTGGCTCTGGTGGGTGCTGCTTCCTTTGGTGATGCTCTAACTATTTAGGTGTCCTGGGTTATAGTCTATTCAATTTCATCTGCTGAAAAACAGTTGGGGGCGGGTGCCTTTTGATAATGGCCCAACGGTCAACATCAGGTAGAGCATTGTTCTTATCTTTCTCCATGATGGGCCATTAACACTCTTCCCAAGCCGTCTCCCCTTCCCAACACATACCTACATCCTATCATACCTATTGTGAGATGCTCCACCCAGTGGGAGGAGCCAGCCATTCCTACCTGGATAAAGCTGGAACTTTAAACCAGAACAGGGTCTTGCTTCATCCGATTACCGGAGGAAGGCTGGACCCTTCTCACCACCTCAGGACCCTTTCTTTTCTGCTACTGGATCATTTTCTGCCTCAGTGGAACCGTACCTGCCATTCCAGGAGGACTCACTTTTAGACTGCTTTTGACACCCTGACTAACAAGGTTGTAGCTTTGACCCTGTCAGGGCTTTTCAAAATTGTTGTTTGTTTGTTTGCTGGTTTGGTGGGGTGGTTTTGTTTTCTTTTTTTTCTTTTCTACCACATTTGTATTCTTATATTCTTAGTAAAAAGCTGTTATTCCTACTCCCAAATCTTTGCCTGAGAGCCGTTAATTGCAAAATTAGAACTTGGCGGGGGTTGAGGGGTTTACATCCTCTATTCTAAGGGGAACCCCAGTTTCCCTGGCAGATACCTGTCTTTCTAAACCAAGACATTAGGGCAGTACAATGTGAGCATGCACAAACCCTACAATGACCCAACAGGGCATTTCCCCTTCATAAACCTTGCTGTGGATAACTGGGCTTGTTCAAAGCTCGTTCATCTCACCTAAGCCCCAGCATTTAGGGAGTTGGCTTACATGGGAAACATGCAAATGTTTATTCTTCTGGTAATGCCTCCCTTACTTATTTACTTAAAGCATGCCTGTTGGCATCACCATACTACAGCCAGTATAAAGAGTATTTCTTGGGAGTTTGTTGCTTGGTTATTGGTGGGAGTTATTTGGGAGCATTCTGGTAGATACGTCTCTCATGAAAACAGGGAGATAAGGATCATTCTTTTGAGAAGATATTTCAGTAGGCAAGCCCAGATCATCAGGCCTCCTGAACTGGCTTGTGTTTTTGGGAGTCAGCAGAGCTGCACTGATTGGCCCCCTGGGGAACATGCTACCCTGATTCCTGCTGGTTTCCTCACAGATAGGATCTTGCCACCACCTTATTCCTCAGGCACATTTTGTCACATCCCCTGCATTGTTCCCCATGAAAAAGAAATAGTTACAAAGTTCAAAGTTACAGTGAAAGCCCAGGGCAGAACTTTGTGCTCCACTTCTATATTTATCAGTGTAAATAATTACTACTGAACCTGCAATGAAATAGCAGAGTAAAACATCCGCCTCACTTCTCAGCTTACTCAAACATGGTCTGGAATATCAGATCCTCCAGACTTATGTGTTTTAAATGCATTAATATCAGCTATACTACTGCAAAATCCAGTCATCTAACCAAAAGACCATAATTAAAACTCAGAAGGACTGAGCAGGAGTTTTTGCACAGACTGAGCATAGCAAAGCTAAACATATTCCCATTAATCAAGAGCTTGTGGTATACATGAACTGTAGCAACCCTCCAACCCTAAAAAGATAATTGGTATCAGGAACAAAGGGGTTTTTCAGTTTGGAGGTATGATAACATAAAAGAGATAATGCTGGAACTCCTGAGAAGCTCTTGCAAAACTGAGAAAAGTCACAACTTTAAAATCTATGGGGAAGAAACATTCCTTATTTTGCTTCTGAGGCTTTAAGACACTTCAGCAGGCACCAAAACCTTGAAAGTACTGGAACTGGATCAACAGCACATTTTGTTCAGAAATCCAAGAAAGTAACCTTTTCTTAATGAAACGACTGTTTGAAACAAAGCATCCCTCTCCCCGAGACCCAGCACATCAGGTTTACTGGCACACAAGTTTGTCTGCCACAGTAAAACAATCTAGTTTTGAAAGAGAGGGAAGATGAAGACAATTCCCATCTCACATCTTGTTTAATCCCCCAAACCTTGGAAGAGAGCTTTAACATCTACATTCACAAGGGTTATTTTTCCTAAGCCAAGCTATGAAAGAGCCACCATGTGATTTTGCTCATGTTTTGCTATAAAGGTACTACATTTACTTTGCTTCAAGGGTTTTAACAAACAGAAGAATCCAGATATATCCAGCCCTCATTAGAGAGAACATATTTTCATTAGACCTGCCACATCTAAACAGGCCCGAACCATGGGACATCCTCCAGTAAGAGCAGAATCAAGACCCTAGAAAGCTGTGATTTTTCAAAAAATATAGCTGGCAAAAGCTGTGAAATATTTCTAGCCCAGAAAAGCATACAAGCTACAGAAGTAACGAATTCTGGTCTAAAAGTCTGTACCATTATTCAGGCCTTGCAATCACTCACTCCACCAGGTGGTTACACTGCAGCATCATAAATGAAGTCAGAAAATTTTAAATTCCCAGGATGGAAATACTCAGCACATGCTCTTTGTGATTATTTGGCTTCGCTGTTACATATCTCAAGGAAGCATCAATCAGGATAGCCACAAACTTCTGAAAAGTTGCAGTCTAAGCACAGTTTTTATAAAGACTTAACTCCAAATATTAAGGGAAAAAGAAAACCAAACCTCACCACTGACTACCAATGTACTTCTTAAGTTCCCATGAACTGCCATTGACTGGGAATAAAGAAAAGTAAATTTACCCATTTTAGGAACACTGTATTCTAAAATAGACAAGAATAAGATGGAAGGAGGAACAGATCTCACATGCATCAACAGGAAAGGTATTCACACTGGGCAGGTTCAGAAACGCTCTCTCACCTAACAGAAGCCTTCTCTTTAATTTGCTTCCAGCTATTTCAGATCACCTGCAAGTTTTATATCATAAAACTTTTTTAAAAATAAGTTTATGTAAAAGGTCTCTTCTTTCAGATTTTTAGCACTTTTCTCTTCCAGACCAGCTGATTTGTTTGACTGTTTTTTTCAAGGTGATCTTCAAAAGGCTGGACTGACACACCAGTCTATCAAACAAATGCCAACTTTTATTTCATGATTTTGCCACAGTCAAGTCCAGTCCGGGCATTTCCATGGCCAAAAGTCAGTTTTGTCTCATGAAGAAAGGCTGAAAGGGTTATGTTTCCCTAAAGACCTCAAATTGTTCATAAGATATATCTATTTTGTATCTACTGATTATTCACTGATTTTTTTTTTTTTGCCTGTTGCTGTTTCACTTCTTAGTAAACGCTTATTTTTTCACTTGTATCTACTCGTATTTCATTTCTCCTTATTGGTGGAAAGGGATTGATTGAAACTAAGGGGAGGCAATTAATTTTAGAGTGTCCACCTCTTAAATTGTCTTAAACCAATCCACAGAGTTAAAGCTGCAGGATGAGAGGTTCAACCCTCCATGCTATTGTTACAAGGCTAAGAGAAGCTGACTCAGAAATTTCTCCTGGGAATCTGTGATTAAAATCTCCTTCTCACCAGCCAAGAGCTGATCTTTCTTTCTGCAAACTTCATCCCTCCATCCATTGGGCTTTCCACTAAAACAGCAGGAGAGCTCTGAAGGGTGAAATGGGTTCTTTATTCCACAGCTGCTTTGTGGGTGCTTCTTCACCTTTTCACTCAGTGAGCAGAATCCAGAAGGAGAGCTGCAGATTCTGCAAATAATCTCATCTGCTAAGAATGCATTTTTCTGTAGGGAAGAACAAAAAACATGTCTGATGTCAGAAAATACTTTCATAATTGGTGCAAGATTTTCCAGCACTACTTTATCTTATCAGTGGTAATAATTTCCAGCCCAGAAAAGATGCAATTATCAGGAACCCAGTGACCCAGACTGAAAACTTTGGATTACATGTAAAATCCTCTCATTTCTTGCCAACTACTTTGAGATAGAGTTGCACATGAAATTGACTTGCATGAGAGAAAATATTTCAGAGTACACGGACTCAAGCATGTAACTCCGCTCTGATAATTGGGATACTCCTAAATAGGAAGTATATGTGTAAGGAATCCTCCTACATGCTTGTGGCCTAGAGATTTTTCAGAACTACCATTCCTTTGTACTCTTTTTTTTTTTTGAAAGCCAAAGTTAATTATCACTGGATAATTCCAAAAAGCAGTGAACCTCTTAACATACAGCTGTATTTGTCATTTTAACAGTCCAGACTACTCTACCAGATAGACTGGCACAACTGACCTGGTGAAACACTATGGGTTTGGAATGTTTTATTTCAGATTCTACAAGCAGTTGGTACTTCTTTGGAATTCCATACTATTTGCAAAGAAAAAAAAAATGTGTTACAATGTTAATCTGATAACTGAAATTTAATAAAAATATTGCTTTACAAAATAACTTTTTTCAACAAGGCAAAGAACACTTGAAACAAGCTGGAGCCCACTATCTCAGCTTTACAGAGAAGATTAACCTTGGCCTATAAAGCTGTCTTTAAGAAAATGGCTGAAGAAAGTAACACAGCCATCAGAGATGTGGTTTTTACAGAGCAATAACGAGACATTCATGTGCCTTTTATTTCTCCCAGTGAGAGAGTTTTAGGTTTAAATAACAGACACAGATCCACTGTGTATATGGGAGAATGAAACATGAAAGTGTTAAACAAAGCAGAAAGCTCATGTCAGAGATTAAACACCTACTCCTTACAGTTGAAACACACATAGATCCCCTAGACTTCCAGATTTGCTGGAGAGAACCTGGAAATTTCACACATTCCTGAATATTTCACAAGAGGGCAGGAATGCCACTGAGAATACCCAAACTGAAAGAGAAATCATCTCCAGAGTTAACTGTTATGCACAACCCATGTTATATAGCCATGGCTGGAAGTGCTTGAAATCCTTTTGGAAATAATGCGAGCATTCAAATAATTCTTTCCATCATCTGAGTTTCCCTATAGGCCTCAATCAGATTGTTCCAACAATGAAATACTGTACCTGAAACATTGCTCTATCTCTTTACAACTAAACCTGAACAAATATTTATGCAGCAGGTTACATTTTTAGCTGGTAAAAGAATTCCACAAATAAACCACATAAAAAGTTGCTCAGCTTTTAAAATCTATGCTTTATGCAAGAAACTGTCTTCACTCCTAAAAGACTGCAGCTGTCATAAGATTTGCTTCCATTATGGGGGCAGTTTCTGTGTGAAGAGAGTTTTGTGCACACACAAATCACCCTAAAAGCACTTGGGTGTCTTTGCAACAGCAAACCGAATAGTTTTAAGGGGATTATTTTAAAACTATCTATATAGAAATTAATTTAAATTCAGAATTGTCTGCATTGTTAATCATACATTAGCAACTATGTCACTGCTGACCTGTGATTAAAACTTCAAGCAAAAGGCTGTGAATATTTAAATGACGAGATCAAAGCACCTACTCTGTCATTAGTACCTAAACCCATTAACTCACTTTCTCAAAGATTGCTCAAATTTGACATAAGTGTCTTGGTATAAAAGCAAGGAAGCATACGATATATAGCAGCTACAGCAAAAATTCTGCAGCAAAATCCTTGAGTAACCAGTAGAGAAATGCCAAATGTCCCTTGAGCAGGTATATGTGATCACTGAAAGGGGCACTGGCAATAAGTTAATTTAGTAATAAAATCAATGTAGCTGGGGAGTGAAATCTCATAGTCAGACAGGACCAATGCTGGATTTTCTTTACTTCTAAACAATAATAAAATGGACAGGCACAAGAACTGTCAAGGAATATTACCAGTTGGCCAATACCTGTGAGTTCAGATTTTAGCTTCCAAGTATATTTCATCAACATTGTCATCAGTGAAATAATAATAAATAATAATAATTCTCACTTGTAGGTCAGGATTCAGATTTCTTTATCCTTCATGAGCCCAGAGGAGCTCCTGGAATAAATTCTCTTGACCAAATTCACAAGAGTGAGAAGCTGATTTGGGCTTGAGAGACACTAAAATTTTTCACTTAGTTCTGTCAAAATCTAATGGCAAAATTCACACTGAGAGAATGGATAACCCACCTGGGCAAGCAGGAATAAGGAGAAAGTTGAAACAAAACCTAATTTATTGTGTCCAATTCTCTTTATCCTCTTGGTGTCTGTTAATTACAGAAAGTTTTACAAACACCGACTCGTCTCTTGTAGACAAAGGTTTACCTTGTTCTTTATTCGAAAATGAAATTAAGATGCAAGGTAGGACTTTCAGTAGAACCTTATTCTTTCTCCCAAAGAGAAAGACTAACTCCTTACAAGTTTTGATCACGTTTTCTGTAACCCCTTATAAGTTTTGATCAGAATGACTTCCCAGCAGAGAGTATAAAAAGAAATGGCCAAAAGCTCAGACACCCAAAGCTAAATGCTTTTGAACAGCTCTTGAAATTGGTTTGGAATGAATAACCACTGGAATTCTATCAGTCCTATCCCAACTGAGTGCATTGCCCTGATACGGCTCAGCACTATTGCCTCATTTGCAGGCTGGACAATATCTAATCCTGAGGAAAGAGACAAATCCATTCAATTCTGGAGCTCAAACCAACCCCGAAATGTCCTGGGCTTGAACTAACAGCTGCAGCGTGGCCAAATGTAAATTCTGGTACTGCAAAAGCAGCTAATACCTCCAGAAGATTTAATGGCACAGCCAAGGTTTATTGCAGAATAATATTTAAAATGTGATGGAAAATAATTTTTTATTTCTAAATGAAATTCAAGGTAATAAAAGCATTAAGCCACATTAGACACAGAAGTAATCCCTATGCTTATAGGCATTACAGAGCTTATCATTGAGAAGAATTTTAAGGTTGCTTTTTATTTCCCACTCACAAATACTACACCATTTTATTGATATTCAAAAATAATAATTTCCAATTATCAGTTCATCATGGTGAACATATAACATGATTTACTTTTTAATTAAATAGTCATTTCCAAGGCTAAAATAGTTCATTTTTAATCAAGAAGAAAGTAATAAACTTTTTCCTATCAACTCTGAACTCCTTCAAGAGTTTAATGAGCTACAAGGCTGACATTTCAACCACTAAATTTCAACTGAAAACATAAAGTATTAAGGTTTATTTTATTTAGTGGTGCAGCTGACATGAAACTCTTTGCCAGTGTTGGATTTGGGTACAATATGGATCAGGGTTTATAACCAGCGAGAAAGGCAGCACAGGCTGAACAAAGCATGGGAGAGAAGTAAGAAAAGCTGGAGGGAATGCAAACTCAATTCGAATCACAGTTCTTGGTCAAGATCAGCAGCACAAAATTCCCTCTACCACTTGCAAAATATGGCTATTAAAGGTAAATAGAGGGTTTGCAGATACCTGGCCAATTGCAAACAAGCAATTTTACAATTTGCAGAGCAGCTTCATGTGGGGTACTCTTTATTTAAACATCTAGAGATGACTTCACACAGAGGAAAAGACAGATTCCACTTCAAATTATCACCAGTCTGGAAGTAGTGTCTGCCTTTCCTTCTGTCACTTATAGACATTTGAACAAAAACAGATTAAACCAGAAGAAAACATCAAGTAGGGTGTCCTGGGTTGTAGTATAGAATTTACAGTATTCTATCACCACCTTCATGAGCCGTTTGTTGGAGCAGTGTTTCCCAGACCCCTCCCCCTGGACTGTCTTCTGTTAATGGCCCATCAGATGCCTTGCTGTATGATTCATAGATAACTGCCTCTGGGAGCAATCACTTGCTAATGGGTCATCAAGACTCTTCTGCATCACTCACCATCCCATTGTGAGATGCTCCGCCCAGGGGGAAGGAGAGGGGCATTCTCACCTGGATATAATCAGGGATTTGAGCAGCCCCAGCAGGACTGAATTCCCAGAGGACTGGAGCTACCAGACCTGTCTACGGGATCACTGCTTCAAGAAGACCACCTCATCTGGACTGCTTCCATCACCCGGATCAGGTTGTATTCTGACTCTGTCAGTGGTCTTTTGTATTACTGGATTTATTTTTATTCTACCTTGTTTTTCTTTCCTCTTATTAATTTTTTTTTTTCTGACTTGGACCCTCTCACTTGGTTTGTTTTCAAACCACTACATAGGGGCACCTAAAACCACTCTCTAACAGCTGTGAATCTAGAAAAGATCCTCAGCCACGGATGTCCTGAGGGACCAGAACAGGAGAAGTGGGGGTTAAAATGATGCTGAACGGGGCTGAGCACTGAGGCAGAAGAGTTAAATGGAGTTTAAGGAGATAAAAACCTCTGAGTGCTTTTACTTGAGCACAGTCACTTCCCACTGAGTCTCAGGAGAAGAGCAGAAGCCCTTCTCCAATAATTATGTGGACATTTAAGGCAGGGCCAAGCTGGGTGCCAGACCTGTCAGCAAGAGCAGACACCCGGCCAGGCTCTCCACAGCACCAAAAATGGCACTACTCACCAGCATCAGAGTTCCCTTTGTCTCACTTCCAGATTTTCTACAATTAGATACGTTCTTTAAGGTAATTGAGAAGTCACTCAGCAAGACTAACAACCAGAACTGCACATCAAAACAGTGGGGGGG
>VZDJ01007749.1:694167-792590 GCA_008694505.1 Cyanoderma ruficeps | reverse complement strand
GGGGGGGGGGGGAAGATATGGAAGTGAAAAATTTCCAGGTGTTGAGTTTTCCTGCTGACATTGGTACAAGCTGTTCCACAGGCAGAGGTTTTAAGCATGAATTGTGGCTAAAATAGCTGCCTTTTTAAAATAAATGTCAGTAAATAAAGTTTTATGCTTCACCATGACAATCAGATTCTGTTTCTTTACATATACAAGTACATAAGGACAATATCCTGGATTAAATCCTTCATATAGGCTTTTTTTCAGGCTGCCATTTTGATTCAGCAAACAGAAATCAGAAACTGAGCCAAAGCACAATGTTCAAAATACCTTCTTGACACTTCCTACCATTATACACATTATATAAATAATTGTATTTTTAGTTCACATGTGCTATTGAACATCTGTTTTTCTGTTATCCATTTCTATTTTGCGGAGATAAATCCCACTAGTGTGCAAGCCGAGCCAGTCTAAAGGAGGAAGAGAAATTTGAACACAGGCTGTCGTACCAACACCACATTTGCTGAAAATAAGCATGACAGCCCACAGGAAAAAGATCTGATAAATGAATGAAAGCATTTTTCATTAATTATGTACTGATTTTTTAAAGTTATTCAGAGCAGGTTGGACAAGCCTGGATTTAATTCAAAGGCCATCCTGTGTGTATGTACTAAATAGCCCACATTTATTAAAATCCAGCTTTTGGCTATGCAGAGTCCACATTGTCACTCCAATAATTTTCCATAAATTGAAGGCCTTGCAAGTGTAGTTTAATTGAGGCCATGCAACAGCAGCTAGAGTAAAGAAATTAAATATTCCCTTTCATAGTTTCTTCTCTTGAATTTTCCAATTTCACAGTGGTGGGCAAGTACCAAAAATTAGGCAGCAAGGGAATAAAAGCTAAAACAGCATTCCTTAAATCAAATGGTAGAATTGGTAAAAGGTTGCATATGAACTTTGCTTTCTACCATGGCGTCACTTTGAAACAACTAAATAAACAAATATTTGAGTGTCATGATTGGGCATTCTGTGAAAATAGTAAAGAATAATTTGGTTTGTCAACCCTATCTGTTGCTGAACCACAGATGATTTGGGAATAACTCTGTTTAAGACAAACTGTTTGTTGTGCAAAAAAAAAGAAAAAAAAATGCAAAACCAAACAAAACCATTACACAATGAAAATCCAAAATCTCACAAAAATCCAACAACAAAAAAATAAATCCAGCAAGGCTCATGTGGTATTTAATTTCCTAAACAGATTTTGATGCTTTACATATACATGCAGGGTTTTATGGATGAATTTTTACTTACCTGGTTCACCATGGTTCCAAAATGTGCAAGCAGCTACTGGAGAGATTTTGTGATTTGACAGAAGCCAAATACCCAGGAGTGAAAGTGGGATTCTGCCTCCAAAAATTGGGAATGTCAGAGGATTGGTCCCACACCACAGGTGCCAACACTAATGGCTCTGGATGGCCTTGGACTCCTGGGTGCTGCCTATGAACTGCCTCCAAGACATTGGGTTGCAGGGTGTTCCTTCTGCCTTGGGTTAAAAGACAAATGTCTGCCAAGGGAGGTGGGAACCTTGGTGGAATAGAAAGAAGATCTCTCCCTCCACTCCCTCCAGATTTTTACTAACTACGAAATTACAGGACTTTCAGGCAAAAATGTTGAAAAGGAATAACAGGTCTTCACTAGAAAAAATATATACAGACACACACACATATATATACACACATGTGTGTATGTATTTATGTGTATATATAACAGAAAAGCCAACACAATCTGGCAAATTTTCAGAAGCTTTCAGCCAGCCTGGCTCTTTTTCCCTCTTGGAGTTGCCGTGGCCACAGGCAGCAGAGGTCCCTGGCACACTGCAGGGGGCAGAGGCAGCAGCCCGGCATTCGCTGCCAGCAGGACATGCTCGATGTCGGCTCGGAACATCCCCGGGTGGGTTGAGAAAAGGAGCTCCTTCCCCTTTCAAGAGGCTTCTGCAAACTCATGCAGGCACCAGCAATTCAGGCTATTACCCACTCCTTAGTGTGGCTTAATCCCTGCTATCCATCTTGGGGAGTCCTGCTCCAACAAGCAGGAATAAAAACACCCCCCACACGAGACAGCGCCTCACACTCCCACCATCTAAGCAATGATAAAGGGAAATTCCCTGAGAAGCCTAAACCCATACCACCTTCCTATGGAAAAGGGCTGATTTTTGCAGTCAGAGATCAAGGACCAAAAGTGGGATTCCTAAAATTCTGAATGTTGGAGGATCCCTCCCAGACCAAAGCTGCCAGGACCCGTGGCTGTGGCCTGCCTTGAACTCCCAGGGCCTGCCTCCTAACTACCCTCAAGGCGTTGGGAGGTCGGGCTTTCCATTGAAGAGGGCCAATATTCGCAGTCAGGTGCAGGTTCCCAGAAGTAAGATTCCACCTCCTAAAATCACAAATATCAGAGGATTGCTCCAACACCAAATGTGCCAGGATCGATGGCTCTGGCCGGACTTGGACTCCCAGGGGCCACTTCTAAACTGTTGCCAAGAAATTGTGTTTCCAGCTTTTCCTGCCTACAGAAAAGGGCTGATATTGGCAATCAGGCACATGTAGCCCTAAGTGGGATTCCGCTTCCAAAAATTTCAAATGTTGCACGATTTCTCCCAGACTGAAGCTGCCAGGACTGACAGCTCTGGATGGCCGGCCTTGGACTCCTGGAGACCTCCTAGAAACTCCTCCCAAGGCACTGAGTTGCAGGATTTAAAGCCTCTCTTCCTCCATGGACAGCCAGAGCTGTCAGTTCTGGCTAGATCAGGCTGCTCAGGGCCCCATCCAACCTGGCCTTGAACACTTCCAGGGATGGGGCATCCCTGACTTCTTTAGGCAACAACAGGAAGAAGATACCTGAGTGACTGGCAAAGCAAGCTCAGGAAGGCTGCAAACACAAGCTGTGATAACATTCATTCATTCTTTCATTCATTAGCTTTGTAATGGTTTGAAAACAAATAAAGTGAGAGGCTCCAAGTCAGAAAATATAATTTAATAAGAAGAAAGAAAAAAAAAAGGTAGAATAAAAATAAATCCAGTAATACAAAAGACCCCTGACAGAGTCAGAATACAACCTGATCCGGGTGATGAAAGCAGTCCAGATGAGGTGGTCTTCCTGAAGCAGTGATCCTGTAGAAAGGTCTGGTAGCTCTGGTCCTCTGGGAATCCAGTGGGTAAGGGCTGCCCAAATCCCTGATTATTTCCAGGTGAGAATGGCTGGCTCCTTCCCCCTGGGTGCAGCATCTCACAATGGGATGGTGAGTGATGCAGAAGAGTCTTGATGGCCCATTAGCAAGTGATTGCTCCCGGGGGCAGTTATCTATGAGTCATGCAGTAAGGCATCTGATGGGCCATTAACAGAAGATAGTCCAGGGGGAGGGGTCTGGGAAACATTGCTTCAACAATTGGATTCAACAGTATGTGAAGATGGTGATAGAATACTTTTGCATGTTCTATTCTACAACCCAGGACAAGATTCTTAATCGTAAACCTTTATGTTTCATCATTGGCCCATAATTGTACCCCCCTGCCTGGCTTCTATACATTGCCCTTCCTCCTCTCAGCTCAGGCTGTATCTGATGTGGGGCACTTCCATGGACTTTGAGCTGCGCAGGGAATGGAGCATCTTTCCTAAACATCAAACTCCTCAGGATGCCTATGGTCAGTGAACTCACTGCTATATAGTGCCTCATTTCAGATAATGCATGTAATAAATATCTATTTAATTATGAAAAAATACATGTCTTTTTGTAAATATATAGTTTCATAAAATATAAAATAACATTGAAACTTAAACCAAACCACATCAAAACAGTCAGACAGTGAATGTAGAAAAGGAAAAATGCCTGCACACATTTAGACAGAATATTCTTGTATTGCTGTCAGATTTTAGGAATATCATTTCAGTGGATTTTTCTTTCCCCTGCTGTTTTCATCTGCCAGGATCTCCTACTGAGGGCAACCAGCTAACCAGTGGTTTTGGCAGAGGAAAGCTACTTCTTTCTCAGCTGCTCAGCTGCTACAAAATCTGATGGGTGAAAACACTCTTTCCACATCCATACACTTCCTGACAATTTCAGACATTTCTTCTAACCTTCTTGAGCAGTAAAATACTGCAGTCTCATTCCAGCTCTGCATTCCAGCTCAGGCAAGAAAGAAACAAATAAACCCTCTTACCTTATGGTACTCCTTAATACTACCTTTGGGGGGTATATCAGTTAAAACACTTTCCTTGCTGGCTGTATAGAAGCCATGATTGTAAGATTTAATGAGTCCTGTATTTGTTTTCCAGAAAATGGCAGATTTTCCTTGCTATTCCCTAGCTCACTAAAAGGGGTAAAAGCAGGAATATGTGACCTTCCTCCAGCTCCTGAACAACGGCTGATCTGCTTTTATTGGTTATTTATCTTACTATGCAGTGACAAAATCTGTCAGTTACCATCTTTTTAGCATCTAAATTCAACAGAAGTTGTACTCAAGTTCTCATGGCTAAATGATCTGAAGTTGCACCCACACTGCCTTTATGGTGGAGAGCTTGGGGTTTTCTCCCACCCAGGTCTTTAGTTTTTTGCCTCACTGAAGCCAGAACAATCATGTAGACAATGCAGGTCATTAAAAAAACTTAAAAATAAAGAAAGCAGGACTGACTAAAGGCTCTGACTCCTATTTACCCCTGCTGTACAGGCAGCATTGCACTGCCAGATGTTTTATGGCTGAGCCTGGCTAGAAGAGAGGCACTGTGAGTCCTCACCAAGGGTCACGCTATGAACTAAGTCATTACCAAGTACTACAGGATCTGCACAGCAGGGAAAGGACAGAAACATCCTAACAGGATGTTAGGAAAAACTCCCTTTTTAATAAATCCTATCCTGTCAAAGCAGTGGAGACAAATTCATAAAACATCAGGCTTCGTTTGCTCCAGTGCTCAGAGGATTATTCATTTAACACAGTTTCCCGAGGTGACTTTAATTTTCACGTTACTCAATAATTTGGCCAATGTATTCTTGGACTGATTATTTTATGAGACACATTAAAATGATAAGCAGCAAGCCTCAGTTAACCATTGTTAGATAGATAGTTGCCCAGAAGGACTGAGTGTTGCTATTTGTTGTTCATCCTTGTTCTCCACCCCCAGGAACTTTTTTGTTAATATGAACTTCCTCTGTGCTTTGGAAGTCTAGACCTGACAGCAGCAACACGAGTTGAGCAGTGCAGGCTCCCAGACACCACAAGAGCCCTCTGCTCTGGCTGTCCTCTGCTCTCTTTGAACAGTGACAATTAATCAGGTCAAATTGTGCCAATGCCAAAGCACTTTAGTGATGGCAATAAATACTCTGAGGGGACTTGCTTCAGATGGAGACAAGATTCATTTCAACTGGTGGCCTCAGCAGGCTCCAGGCTCAGAGGTAAAAGGCTGTGGGACTAATTTACTGCACATCCTCCATTTCTGCAGGTCTGGGAATATGAGGTCATGATTTAAGAATGAGAATTAATATATTTTGCTAATTTTAACAGATGCTAGCCTCATCCTGTCATCTTTATAAGTAGGAACGATTCATTGGCTTTCATTAAAGTACATATGCACTGTGATTTTGTGACAGCATATCCGCTATATAAAATAGGAGCAAACTTTCACCTTCCTTTTTTTTGTAATGCTATAGTACGTGCCAGTATCTAATTAAATAAAATTTCTTTCTTATACTGAACTGTAGGAGCTGGTCAACACTTCTGATTAATTCCCTAGACAAGATATTTTGGATTTTTTTTCCTTCTTCTTCTTCGTCTTCACAGCAGATCATTTTAATTCCAGCCGAGACTGAGTGAAGCAATGCTGATTTCCCCAGATGGCTCTGCTTTCTTAGGCAGAACCCCAACAGAATGATAATTACAGGTGAGGAGATAGGAAGAGCTGTGAAACAGATGACAGAGAAAACAATAACTACATTTCACCAGCATGTACCAGCTAGCTGAAATGATCATATGGTTCCTTATTGGCCTCATGCATGATGCTGTCATGCATTTCATTCTTCATTAGATTTCTCTAGTCTCTTCCACACCTTTTTTCTATGATTCCACAATGATTGGTAAATTCCTAAAATAAGAAAAATGTTCTCTTTTCATATGTCTCCCACATGAGAAATGAGGTGCATCAGCAGAGGAAGAGCCATTTATTGGATTATAAGAAATTTTACTTCTTGCTACAGGAACATGTGAAATTCCTTCAGGAACATGTGAAAATCTTTTTAATTTGGAAGTAGTTCTGCTCTGCTGCCAGTGGGAGTCCTATGCCTGATTCCAGCCAAACCAAAACAAAATTCATAGTGAGCTGACAGATGGGTGGGGTCTGACTGTCTCACTACACTGGCAGCATAGAATAAAGATATGTGATATTTGTCTGATCCAAGAAATGGTGCAAGGCCCCACAACACCTTATGCAGACTCAGGAACAGAGGAGAATGTTACACACAGTCCCGTCAGTGGACATGAAGTAATACAGACTGTTTTGGTGGCAGAGACATGGGGGAATGGCTTCGTCCTGATTCTCAAGTACTTCCATTTTCTGTGAAGCTGCTGCCTCAATACATAATTGGTAGCAGCTCTTTACACTTGCAGATATCCTTAGATATTGATGAGCCCAGCCAGTAATTGCCCTCAGAGGTGTCCATGAGAGCTTCTCTGACTATACCAATTTCTTTCCAATAAAAAATTTTCCATGAGGAGTCCATTAGCATCAGAGAGCCATGTGCTTGCTTTCTTCCCACACTTTGATTACAGAGCACAAATCCAGCTTATCAGGGAGTGCCCTTGGCAGGTGAGGCCCTTGTTAAACAGGTGAGTCAGTGGAGCCACAGCTTTGTAAGCATCTATATGTGAAGCACTTGCATAGAGTGGTGCTGTCTCATATCCTCCACTGACTTTAAACTCCTAACTAGAATGTACTACAATTTATCCTGTCCTCCAGCTGAGATTATGGAGGGGCACACTGCTCCTGGGATCATTATTATTCATGATTATTTTATAGTGCCCCCTGGCATGATTTTAACAGCTGCTTGCATGAAGGAGCACATGAAAGTTGGGCCACCTTTTTGCCACCAGCACTGGGGACATGCCTCAGGACAGGAGAGCAAGGACAGGATGGTGCTGGATCTCTGTAGCAGCACCAGCATTATTTCCCTGCAGGCTGTGATTGGAAGTATTACCCTTTAAAAAGTGAACTGAGCTAACCTACAGTCGAGCTTTGGTTTGGAGGCTGCAGACTATGGCCTGGTAAAAGCTTGCTAAAGGCAAAAGTACACAATAATGCATAAAGTAAGATAATAGATTATTGAAATGCGCTGGGGGAGATCTTCACTGGCTAGCTCGCTCCCTGGCTTCCATATGAGAGAGGTTTGGTGGGTCTGAACCTCCAACTGAAGCGTGGTCAACGGCGTGGAAGAAAGAGTGGACTCTGCTTGGGTTTCAGCTGGTTTTATTCCTCTCAGTTACCTCCCATGTGCAGATGGACAGTGCAGGGAGGGAGAGCCCCAGAGCGGGAGGGCCAGAACCCCAGAGTGAGAGTGACCAGCAGCCCCCCTGTCCTCACCTTAAGTACAGGGGGCGTACACCGAGCAGGGGAGAACTTCACACAAATCCCAGGGGAGGGGGGGGTGGGTGTGTGACCAGAATTGGGAAACTTAACAGAACAATGAAAGAAGGTGGTACTGAGGTACCTTATCAAATCCTAAGGCTTTTTCCCCAGAATCTTCTAGATCTTACAAGGTGATTGACAAGGGAAACACAAGGGAAACACCATCGGGGGGTTGGGATAGGGGGGTAGGAACAAACCATTACAAATATATAACAAAATATACAGAACATTAGAAAACCCAATTTACGCACTGCAACAATACATTAAAACATTGTTAGAACACATTTAAAGTCATTTCAGAAACAAAATTAAAACCAGCTGATTGGTGTAATGAAAAATACTGGGGGAAATCAGTAGATAAGGATACAGGCAATAGGTTGAGAAAGACAGTTGGAACTTCTTCTATGAATGCATATGCAATTGTACCAGGAATCGTTTCTACAATCTTTTTATAAAAAAAAGCAAGAAAGTCTTTTCCTCTTCATCTTGTGTGTTCACATTCTTAGCTCTTCTCTGAATCCCAACAGACTCTTCCGAATAACAACCTGTCACATCTATTTTTATTTCATGGACAATTCATGAGTCTGCTCTTGTTCAATCTGTTTTAGAAATAGCCAGAGACCCATTGATCCTGAAATTCTAAAACATGAAAAGGTTGTGGAAAGTATTTTGTATAATCTCTTGGGGTGAAAAACACAACTAGTGAAATGCACCATGACTATATTCCTCTCTCAGAGAAAAGTGGCTCTCTCTCACTTATTCCTGTAAAACTGCACAGGGGTTCAGTACAAGGGAGGCCTTGCTGAGTGACAGGCAAGGCTTGCCAGCCCTTCTCTGCATGTCCCTGAAGAGAGGAGCTGCCCATTTGCAAAAGTGGATGTACGGAGTAGAAGGAAAGAGTATCCAAAGCATATGAAGAGCAGCAGGGCACAAGGGCAAATGGGCAAGCATCAGATTTTGGTTCCGCTGCGCTGTCTGTCATTATGGGTCATTACTAGCATTACCTTAGAGGAAAAAAGCTGATTTGCAACTCAGTTGATCTATGTGCAAGACAGTAAATAGTGGAGAATTCCTCAGACAACAGAGCATATGGATCATGAGAACCAGTACAGATTTGGCTGCATTAATCCAGAGCCACTACAAAGTAAACTGGATTCCCACAAAGATCAGTCATTACTCCCTCTGCCCTCCCCAAGGCACTCTTCTTTCCAACAGCCTTGCCTGTGACTGTTTTAAAATCCCACCTGGTGTCAGCTGGCTTGTCTTCTGAAAGTCATTTCTTCCTCTCTCCAAGGAATGACATCAGAAGAAGGGAATGTGACATCTGAATCTGTGATTGCAAGAGCAGAGAAGGGGCTTATAATGGGCAATAGAAAGGAAAAGAAACTGCAGAAAGTCATCTTAAGGCCTCAAACAATTCCATACAAAGATAAAATGTGAGGGGCTTCACACATGTTAAGTGCAGGACAAGTAGTACTTAAATTTCTGTCATGCCAAAGGTCATCAGAACTCTTTGGGTATCAGCAACACTACCTGAGTATGTGAAAAAATATTTAAACCTCACTGGATTTACAGTGGCAGTTTTAACAATAATCTACCAGATCCAACAGGACAGATGGGCTCACAGTGCAGGGTAGTAGGAATAGCGAAGAAAAAAGGGAATTCTTGGCAGTATCTACTATTCTAAAGAAAATCATTATATCCTAGCACTTCAGTAAGCAGTCGTCTGCAGAACAACAAATATGTTCTAGTAAATTACATTAAAAATTAATAAAAAATTGGCATAAGTGCTCCAAAGTATTAAATTTTTCATTGGCATGAATAGATATTCTGAATATATTCTGAATTGGCATGAATATCTATTCATGAATAGATATTATTTACAGTAAAAAGAACTGAATTTCATAACACCCTGAATAATTACCAGTCCCTTGCTAAAAAGTAGGAGATTATTTACAACAAATAGGCCAACAGAAGAACATGACAAAAATATCCACTCACAGACAACATAAGATAATCAGAGTGTTAGTCAGAAGGCAGGATTTACTCAGGTCAGGGTGAACCTTTTCATGGAATAAGACATTGCTATAGGTATCAGCAAGTTTTTTAACCTGTATCCCAAAACCAATAGAGGACTTGTGTGGTATTCACTGAAATTACACTTCTAACTTGTAAATTATACACCACAAGAACAAAACTGATGTTAGATACTGCCACGTGGATATTATGTTATGACCTGAAATAGGTAATTAATTTAGTGATGAGATGATTCAGTGGTAAGACTATCAAGCAATCATACTCCAAAGCCAGGTAGCTATAGAATGCCAGCCTTTTCTCTTTCCTTTCATTATTTCCTTTCATCTGATTAAAAACATAGCTCCTTTTCATACTGTTTTGCAGTATTTTCATCCAATTCCAGAATATACACAATCACAAAGTTGACATGACACATTAAGCACATAGTGGGGTTGTTAGAGCACTTGTTACTCTAATCACCAGAAGGTCATTTCATGTTCCTTTTTACACTGAATAGAGTGAAAAGATGAAGCATCAAACAGTTTATTTGATATATTGATGGGTTTAGCATAATTACAACCATTGCAATTACTACAGGGTCTATGGAGCTCTCTCTTTCATCACTGTGAAATGATAAATTACTGGGCATACAAAATTCTACTCTCTGCAAACAGACATAGTAGACAGGCACAGAGGGTATTAGCAACTCACAGATACTCCAGAGTTAGGGTTGCATCCAAATCATCTGAAAATGAAGTATACAATCCTATTTTTCTCCAAAAGACTAGAGCTCTAGGAATTAAATTTCCTACCAGCTTAGCAAACTAGTCTCTCAAAATTTCTCACACATCTCTGTTTGCTTTTGCTTCATAAATACTTAATGAATGGTCTTTAAATTGAACTCTGATTAATTTTGGGGTGGTTTGGTTGGGGAAATTTTTATGCTTTGGCAGTTCTACTTCCCTTACTGTTGAGATTCAAGACTGAAAATTTTCTGAGGATGGAGAATAAGAATCTGAAACTTCTCATTCAAATAATGATACAAATGCAAACAATTATATTTGATTTATCAGTGACCCATCTTACAAACTGCAATATTATACTAAGGTACCAGAATCGTCTGTCAGCCAATTAGCATTTTGGAAACCAGGTAGAAAAGATGCTTCCCACTGCTTCTGGCCCCCAAGCTAACTTGGGCAGGCTTAATTAGTGTCTGTGCTGGTTTTAGGTGTAATCTAGGACCTAACAAATTTCATTCAAACTGGACTAGCAGGTGGAGGTGGTCTGGTCTATCAGTGCACTTTGACATCATCCAGCTTCAAGAATTTGAAATTATCCAGTTTGCAATATCACTTCCTAAAGCTGTGAACTCTTAAACATTTAACTTTGTGACTAAAACCAAGAAGGGAAGAACATTCCCCCCCCTACTCAATGATTTTAAAAAGGTAAAAGTCTCTTCATAGCTAAGAGGTTTGTTTCTCCAGGAGAAGCTCTGGAAAAGATGGAGAACATTGATATTCTAAATAAATATCCCTGTGCTCAGTCACTAGAGCTCTAAAATATCAATCTGCGAAGCTTCCACCAAGATAAACCTATTTATTCTTTCTGCCCTGGTAGTCACATGATTTAAAAGCTCTTAAAAATACAAAAGACGAAGCAACTGGCTAAGACATAACTCTTCTCCAGTTTCAAGGCACATGTGGCTGTGGGTGTTTGCCTAAATTTTAAAATTTTTTTATGACCTTGGTTGTTTCTAGTGATACTCAAATATACCTTTTCTACACCAGCTGTTTGTGATCTAAGTAAAAATGTGGGAATAAAGGCTAAAGAGAGAAATTAAACATAAAAGGAAAGGAGCAAAATTTACCCAAAGGGTTCAGATTTATACCTTGGATAAATGTGTGGCTTATTATCATTATTGCCCAGTGTTTGTTTAGTTTGAAATGCATTTTATCAGAGTGAAGTTTCTTTAATTCCAACTCTTTTTTTTATATATCTCAAAAGCCATTGTATGTTTAGGGAATGCTGCATTATCCCTATTTTTCATTGGTCACTGCTAAAAATGCCTTCCTCCATCTCTTCATGCTCTTTCCTCTAACCAGCTGGGCCATAATGAAAAAGTACCTTGCGCTGATGGTGTGCTATCAATAACAGTTTCAAACCCCTATTAAATCTTTTTTGTAGTGCTGTCACTATTACTTTCTCTCTGTTCTCACTTTTTCAAACACTACTTTAGCTGCAGTGTGTACATTTTTTTCCTTTATGTTGCCTCATTCCAAGGCTGGATCCTCAGGCAGTGTCAACTGGCCTATCCACATTTCCTTTTGGCCATCCAGCACAGAACCTGGCTAAATGTATTTTTCTAATTTCACCAGATAATGTGTCAAGTTTTCTTTTTTCATAGCAGCAATAAATATTTCCCTGTTAAAACAAGTACAGTGATTTTCTATTACTTGACTGACTTTTCTTTCACACAGGGTTCTGATCAGCAGAAATGGACCAAGGGCGTCACCACTGATTAGACTGGACACTTTAATATCTTTCAAGTTTTTGTCTTCAGTCTCATTACTGCTATGTCTCATGGTTCTAAAAGTGGGCTCAAGTTTCAAGACCTTAAACTTAAATTTCCATCCAAACTAAAGCTTTTCATTCAGAAAGTTTAATTTACTTAAAATGTGGAACCATAAACATCCAAAGTGCATCCTGCCATCTTTCAAGGATCACCACATAATTTGGATCAACAAACAGGACAACATGAATCAACAGAAAAATAAATTAAGTTTTTAAGTTACTAAAAATCTCTCAATTTCAGCATATGCTTGCATAAATCTGAATCATTAAATAAAAATGGTTCTGTGCAATTTGGCAGTTTTGGTACTTTCAACCTTCTGCCAAGAATTCTAGGTATGGCAGACTTGGATGATAGAGACATAATCTTTGGCTTGATATAGAAAACAGAGGAGGAAGTTTCTCTCATGACTATGAAAAGAGATGGTAAAATGGAATATAATCTTGTAACAGAAAAGTTCGCTGAAATAGTTGCAGAATTTACTAGAGTAAAGACACAGTAGAACTAGGAAATCAGAAAGATATGGAAAATGAGCAGCAGAACACTGATCAGGGATAAAAGGAGGGAGCCCAATTGCATTAAAATTGAGAGAGATAAAAGAGCAGAATAATTGCTAGGGAAGTTCTGTATTTCTAGGTCTTGTTTAAATTGTTTTCATTCCATATTGTATTCAACAGGAAATAGAGAGCAAGTAAAAATCTGGGGTAGTAGCAAAAAGCAAGTCAGCTACAAGAAATTGAACAGAAAACAAAGACAGAAGGTCCAATGATTATATTCAGCATACTGGAGAAATTGCTCAGGGTGTACGCAGAGAAACAGCAGCACAAAGACTGTGAAGAAAGCACTCTTGATTAACCACACCTATTCCACAAATAGCTAGACAAGGAGCAAGTTTCACTCATTTAAGCAAATCTAAAAAGATTTAGGAGGATTTAAAACAGGAGAGAGAAGCAGATCCTCAGCTACCTGAACAGACCCAGCACCTTGCAATGTAAGTTCCCAAATTGCTGTTACTGCCTGCTCCGCTACAATTTGTGGCATACACTCACTGAAAAGACAAAAACCCTGTACAGGGATTTTTACATATGTTTGCAGAAGTACGGCTCCCATCAATCTCCCAAGGCTTTAAAAAACACATTTTATTTTAAGGAACAGTGCAATGAATTTCCTGAAGAGTGTCCTCTCTCCTGACACACCACACTGCTTTCATGGCCTGTAGATGGAGGTGGAGATTAATGAAAAGATACTGGAATCTGTGTTTCAGGGAAGAATTTTCATGTTGGTTTTTTCCTTTTCCTATTTCAGAGGTAATCATTAATACTTCCCTACAATGTCACTTCTAGACTACATATAAGGTTCAACTGTGATTTTTCCAAAATGGCTCATTTCCCTCCTCTCTTTCCAGTCTCGGGTGTGAGTTGGGCTCCCAGCTTTCTGTGGGATTTGTGGCACAGCCCTGCATGTTACTCACTGACTCAAAGACAAACAGGCCCCTCAAAAACAGCAATAAACAAATTACCTATACTATGCAGGAGGTCCTCTGGGACCAATGGATTACCATCACAAATTGCTTCAGTGCTAAATATTATATTGAGCAATTTCCTAATTATTCTAATCATGTCTTTGATATCCTTAATTAAATGTGTTTCCAGAGTACAGTCTGAAGCTCCTTTTCCCTGGCACATCCCCTAGCTCATCAATAGACTTGTGTGAAGTAGCTTTACTACTCATAAGTAGACAAAAGTAATATTTCTGTCATTACCTCAGAGGAAAATGAAAGAACAGAAAATAAACACATGCGCATCATTTGTATTTAATGACAACAGGGCATTAGCTGAAAACAGAATTGAACTCAAAGCACTCCAGATAAGGCTCCACCAAGCCCTGTAATGGGGCTGGCTCCTTTACCTTTTTTCAGACTGCTCTCTTCAAGGCTTTTTAATCCATAGTTTGAAAGCCAAAGGCCTCTGCACTTAAAAACCTTGTGCATGAATGTTATCCATGTCCCTTTATTAATACATCCCTTGATTGGCAAGAAATATATGGAGCTTGATTCTAATGTGATCTCCTTTTAGATTTTTCCTTTTAATACCTTCTGAACTTCTGCTGACTCACTGTGTTTCTTTATGGGAGATAGCAAGCAGAGCTTCTTCATCATTAGTGTCCTTTGATCCTACTTTCTGTCTTGCCTGCCTCTCCCTCATTCATTCAGTACATCCTGTATGTGCCCTTTGATCTCTTGCCACTCATCTCCCTCCTTCATTCTTGCACTAGGATAGAAACTGTCTATTCCAAATTTTTATTCCCAAATTTACAGGTGGACCTCTCCTCTTAAAATAACCTCTGCATCTACTATAACTTCTAAGAGTTTGAGAAGTTATTTGTTTTGTCTCTACAAGCTTCAGTTTATTTTCTTTTACCTGTAGCATTATTTCCTCTGTGAGGGCAGGTTTTTCCAGCCTATGACTTGCTTTGTTCTTACATATGCTATCCTGAGATCTACATGTATGTATGTATGTATGAGATATCTGGAAAGGTTGCTAGCATTTCTTTTACCTCTATACATTAATCCTCATTTATTGGAAGGCAGCTGGGGAGTTTGGTTTGGAACTCGGCACCTCTCAGCTGGACCAGGCGCTGCACACGCACTTTTCACCCAGATACCAGCTGCAGGAAGGTGAAGAAATTGCAGACATCTGAAGTAACCAAATGTTCCTACTTTGAGTGGAGAACATGCACCATCCTCTTGAAATGCTACTACTGAAGTAGCATTTACTGTTATTTACCAAATAATTCTCATTTCACTGCCTGGAGGCTCCCAGTGTTATCAAAGTTCCTGATTTTGTTTTGTTTTACTTACAGAGAGAGCAGAGCAGATGCAGCAGCGGCAACTCTGTAGAAAGCCCTGAAGGGTAAGTGTGCCTCCTGCATGCCTGCCTGACACCTTTACTCTTAACCCACAGAGCCTCGCAAATCCAAGTTGGTGATCCCATAAAAACCAATCACAGATAGCTCTAACAGCAGGAGCAACATGACGAAGGAGTGAGAATTTTCTGTGATTTTCACACATGAAAACAAAGAGCTGCACTGTCTAGAGCCTGCTGCAGCCTCGAAGACAGATTTCAGTGCAATCTCTTGCTTCCAGAGCTCTTGAAGTCCTTCCCAAGCAGCTTCTTGGATAAAGTACCTTTTCTTTCCTATGCTTCCTACAGAATTTCATGTGCCATAACTCAACTCTGGAATACCACCCAACCAGGCTTCCTAAAACCTTGATAAATCAGTGCAAACAAACTGGCTGTGAACATCCTGGCACTTGAGAGCTCAGCTCTCCCTGCCAGTGATAAACCATGTTCCAGTAAGTTCCTCCAGTTTCTGAAGATTGGGACAGACAGCCCTACAAAGGAGGCCACTGAGCTTCCACCGATAATGCTCAGACCATTTTAGAAATGGTAGCACAAGAAACATAGAAATAAATGTCCCATGGACCAAAACCAGAAAAGACATTCAGAGTACAGAAAGCCCCACAGCTGTCCCTGGCAAAACATGGAGCCACACTCTTTCTCCCACTGATTTTTAAGATGTTGCCCTTTGCTTTTGGGCATTTAATACAGACTGTTCACATGCTACTTCCAAATCTCAAGTCTCTCTATATATTTGCCTATTTTTTCTGACTAAATTTTCACTTGTTTTCCCTTCAGGATGTGTAGGTGCTCAGCACAGGTTGGTAGCAAATAACCAACTCACTTGCTTTCAAAAATTCTAATTTTTCAATGCCAGTAAGCATGACACCTCCAATCAAGTCATTCAAAAGTCATTTTTAAACAGGAATCTGAGGAGATGCTTTCAAATTTTTTGTCTGCCACATACTTACTGTGATGTCTAGTAGAGAAAAATATGTGTTGGCAACACTGTTTAGTCCACACTGAAAAAGGAAAATTGAAATGATACTTCTAAGAAGATTAGTTAGTGATCAATAGTGACAGGTAGCTATAAACAGAGTAATGGAGACCCTCTCATATTCTGTCTCATCTGGTGCAGCCCTCCCAGAATTGCATTTCAGGAAAATTAATTTGTTCCAACTCCCACTCTGGGCAAGTTACCACAAAACCAAGAAGAGACAGAAAAACAAAGCCGAAGAACTGTCCCATAAAGAGAAATATGAACAGCTACAATGCTAAACAAAACCACACTAACCCAGCTGTAAAGAAAAGGAGATGATTTTCAGAAAGGAGATTTTGAAGTCCATGGAGTAAAGTAAGAAGGTGCTCCAAATGGAATCTTCTCTGTTGGAAAGGAGTAACTGTAGAGTAAGAGGTCTCAAGAGACAGGAAGACCAGAGGGAGGAGACAGGAAAAAGTTCATATACAGGCTAGAAAACAGTTCTGGCAAATGCCTACAGCTTTGGCCATTAAGAGTCAAGATTCTACTTCTTTTTTTTTTTTTTTCTGACATATTTATTATTTAGTAATGCTGTGTTCTCAAAAGTATTTTCAATAAAAGCAAATCACAATTTCCAACTGAAAATTTCACATTTCTTGACTTCTTAAAAAAACCTTTCCTATATAAGAGGTCAAATTTTCTGCATGCTTTGTTGTGTACAAAGACACCATTCCTTCAAAAAACACTACTTGAAGGTATGGATTTTAAATTCAGGTATATTAAGCACTTCACACACAGATAATGGCAGAATCAGGACCACTGCATAACTATCAAGTCTATCTTTGAGGGGAAATTCAAGACTGCTACTCTGAGCACTCTTAGGCATAACTTAAAATACTTAAAATGTGAAATCTTAAAAAGAGCCTATCAGAAAGTAAATTGTCATTTGTAATTGAAGTTGTTTTTCAGTAAAAGAGCACAACTATAAATTTGTTAGAAATCAATTAAACATAAGCAAATAAGAAGTCTAAATATCTTAAATAAGCTACAGGAATTAAATAAAACTGTAGTAGTTAAAGAGAAACTTCATTAGCCAATTATTTTATTGGTCAGAATATAAGGGCAGTAGTATAACAATGAAGGAAAAAATACAGCTTATATATAGGAGTAAAAAATAAAATTTTGTTTGAGTCATGGCAGAACTGACAATGCAGCACCATCAGCTCAAAATAAATAAGTTTCAGCACTCAGTTTGGAACAGATAAGACCCCAATCTGTATTTGCTAGGACCTAAAAATTTTAATGTAAAACAAGATATGCATGGGCTGACAAAACCAACGTCAGTCTCTTTAAAAAAAGTAACACAATACTCAATGCCTTCTTGAATTCTTAGACATAAAAGAGCCACAATATTTCTTCTCTGTGTCTCTGCACCCTGAATAGGCTCTGTTCCTTACATCCCAGAACTCCAGCAAAAAATTGAAAGTTTGCCAGACTCCCTTTAGCATTCAAAACTTTAATTCTGTGTAGGAAATACTGTACCCATGTGGAAAGTGTATCACTCAAAACTTCCTCTGCTTTTTCTACAGAAAAATACAGAATAAATGGCATATGCAATAGCATTTCTACCTAATAAGTGAGGTAAGCAAATATGGGTTTTTCTGGGAGTGATTTTTCTTCTGGATTTGTCTTACTTTTCACCTTTACAATCTGATAGCTCCAGAAGAGAGGTGCCACACTGCTCCAACATTTCACTAAGAGCCAAAGTTCTGGCTTTGGTCTTGACAAAAGCACTTCCGTTACTCAGAGTTCCTAATCCACTTTTAAGGAAATGTTACCACACGAATTCTTTGCCATGGTGAGACAGTCCAGAGCTGCACCACCTTCACTTTGCAGCTTCCGTTCCAGCCTGCACTGTGAGTTTCCATGGAGATTTGTGAAAGAAGAACTATCCATGCTATCTCAAATCTGGAGATCACGTCTCGAGTTTGGTTTCTCACCCAAGATTCAGGTTGTTAAAAGTCCTTGGCCCTCTAAAAGCCCTGAGCCGTGTTGCAAGAAAAAAAGCGGAGTCTTCAAGGCCTTGTTTTCAGGTTTCTCGTGTTGTTTATTATTTGGTATCTCAGAGTTTTCTCCGCACCCAGCCGAGGTCTGGACAGTGGCTGGGACACGAGGCCACTGACTGCCAATGGGGCATTGCTTTACTCTTATATAGATAGTTACATGTCCGCTATTTACAATTTTGTGCCAATGTGTAGTAACTATACTAGAAGGGTCATTTCTACCTTGACCCAATCCCCTCAAACTACTTTGTGTCATCACCATATCAGAAGATGGAGAATGAGGAAGAAGGAGAGGAACTTAGGGCAACACCCTAAATCCTCCATCTTGTCCCCCATATACCTCTATTCTAAAAACCCCTAAACTACAAAATTTTTCACCCTGTGCTGTGCTGAACTACTATTTTCACACCTTTGAGGTTTGTAATTCCTCTCTCAGTGTTGGAAGCTTCTCCCATGGACTAAAATCAAACCCAGCGTCTTCCTGGGCTCTGTGCCAAGGTCTCCAACCCCCCTGGACTGGCTCCACACCCCCCTGTCCAGGGTTCAAACTCCCTTCCTTGGGTCCCAGGTTATCTAAAGGGATGCCCTGGACTCCGACAATCACGAATATTTCCCTTTCAGGAAAGGGAATGAAATTTTGAAATCAGAGAAAAGTCTAACAAATGCTCTGGAAAGGAGATATGATCAAATAAAATGCAATTGAAGAAAATATACAAAATTTGGAAATTGAGTGATTACAACCAAATGGACTGAGATGAAATGAGGGGCAGTGGAAAGGACCAGAATTTGCCAAAATTACTACAATTTTGTAGTAATTTTTACTACAAATATTTTAATATTTTAGTAATTTTTAATTTAGTAATTTAAATTTTAATATTTCAGTAATTTTAGTAATTTTTAAATTTTTAATAATTACTACAATTTTACTACAAGAGAGGAGAAGAAACTACAGAAATGAAATTTTAAAGATGAAAAAGGGAAATCCTTCCTTTCAGGAAAGGGAATGAAATCTTGAGATTTCAAAGAGGATTAATTGGGCAAGCTTCGGTCCATTTCCCTGCACTTCTTGTCATCCCATTCACTTTTATTGTTTTCTCTTGGTTCTGGATTTTTTCCTTTCTTTCTTTTTATATTTCATGTCTTCAAATTCTTCTCCTATCTCTTTATTTACATTTCTTCCCTGATTTTAGGATTTGAATTGGAGTAATTTTGGCAAGTTTTGGTCCTTTCCACTGCCCCTCATTTCATCTCAGTCCATTTGGTTATAATCACTCAATTTCCAAATTTTGTGTATTTTTTTCTATTGCATTTTATTTGATCATATCTCCTTTCCAGAGCATTTGTTAGACTTTGTTCTCTGATTTCAAAATTTCATTCCCTTTCCTGAAACATTTTCCTTCTAATATTTAAGGAAACAAATCCAGAAGGAACATCTTGCCCTTAAGGTCCATTCTTTGATTCATAGTTCCGGCCTTCTGTCTGGTCTTGGGAAAAGTTAACATCTTTGAGCTCCAGTTTCCCTTAAATTACTTATGACTGTTCTTCCCTTCTGCCACGCTTTGTCTGTCTTGTATATTTTGAAGTAAGATCTCCAGAACAAAGAGGCTCTGGCTAAATTTTTGCACCTCACTTGGAGAAGAGGAGGAAAAGAATGGAAACATTGTTGGTTTGAGAGTTCTCTAAAGGAACCACAGACTGGGTTTCACACTATTTAATGCCAGAGTGATAGTTTCTTACAAGCATGGTAAAAACTGCTGATCTGAGTCAAATTCAAAGCAGAACCAGCTTAATTATGGTTCTTATATGCCTGCATGTTTAATCAGGTAATGCTAAATAAATGATTAAATCAATTAACTGCATCTCGTAAGGCACTGAATACACACAAAGCAACACTAAGTTGCTTGCAAACGCTACATGTGGTTTGATTTCTTATATTTTAGGGAAAGCTGTATACACTGGCAATAAACCGATCTAAGATTCTTGTCTAATACCACACAGAAACTTCAAATAGCAGGGACTGAGGCAAAGGGAAGTATCTAAAGAAACATTAAATGCCAACCATTCAGTTCCAAGGGAATGTAACTCTTCCTGCACCAAATTCTTTATAGATTTTTGTCAACATCTTACATTTGGCACCCATAAGAAAGCAGTTATCTCTTTCCTTAAGTGTGAAATATAATTTCTCTAAGGTTTTCTATCAGCACATTTTATCCTTTGGTTTCTTTTAACATAACTTCATCAAAGTAGGGCTCAGTAAATTGAGCCTAAAGAGCAGTGCAAGATGAAATGCTGTAGAAAATGAATATTCTCCTTTCCCCCTAAAATTGCAATATATATTAAAGATGAATTGGAAGAAAAAAGTAATTTTATTTACCATGCTTAGCCTTGTTCCTACGCTTAGCTTAATGGAGACTGGGGTGGAAAGGCAGTTAAAAAAGTAGGTTTCACAATTTTATAACGTTCTAATTTACCAGCATTTCATGGTATATATGTCAAAGTTTGAAATTTACCAGTAAAAAACTACAAATCTATCTATTCCCCTTCCTCTTTAAAACAAAGGATCTTTAGAAATAAGGATCATTTCCTTATTTTCCTGTTATCACCTCACCTGTATCTTTCTTCCCTTTCAAACCCATTAGTGTACTTTCATACTGTTACCTTCTCCAGTGTGTAGGGCTGGCAGTAAAAATCCAGCACAAGAAACATCAGAAGATTTTTGGAAGACACAAAGTGATGGGAATCCTTTGAAAACTATTTTTCACAAAAGTTCACTAATGAACTGATCATTGCAGGGTCATGCAAGTTCCAAAAGGAAAGGGACATGAGAATGGTAAAGAAGTTCGGTGTGTATTTTAAACTGCAGCACAGTACATTTATTTTGGCACTTAAATTTCTCATTTCCCCAAGGACAAAATGCGCACATCTCAAGTAATGATGGCCAGATGCTACTAGGATATGGCTTAGCAGTCAAGCTTCTTGCTGGTATAAACTGGCAGTTTCCCTGAACTTCTAGATGTGCTGTTGAAAACTCCTGAGCTATTTCATCCACACCAACTTCAACAGGTCCAGCAGTCTGCATAAGCTACTTTTGTAGCTGTAATATTTACCATTTTGATTTTGAAATTTGCTTCCTGGAAGTTTGCAGTATTTATCCAAAATACATTGCTTTGCAGCCATACATGCCGTCAAAAGCCTGCTAGTGAAAGAAAATCTCCAAATAGTGTGAACACTGCCAAAGCAAATGTGATACCAAGTCAAGGAAATATTTGCAGAATTCTTTTCAGCACCCACCAAGCTGTAGTGTCAACATGTTTGAAATCACTGCAATTAGCAGCAAGTGAGGCTTCAAGACTGTGATGTAGGAAAACATCCTAAAAGAAAGGAGGGAGCTTTCTTGACTTGCTAAAATGATTAGGGAAGAGACTGGAAGTGAACAAGCAGCACATGGCATTTCCAGAGTTACACAAGTTTAGGAGAAAGAGCTGCTCCATTAGTTCACTTAATAGTACATTCTGTCACTCCCCACCTTCCCCTGAGGCTTTGCAGAAGAAAAGAGGAATTATTTTCCTTTAAATAGAATGAAAGTCAAAAGAAAGAAGAATATGTAAAGTAACGTAATTATTATGAAACTCAGTTTGTTGCCAGAATTGCTAGGACTCTGCCTATATTTTAGGCACAGTTGCATTATCAGTTTAAGTCCATAATCACTACATATGTTCAAACCTAGAGCAGCTTATATAGAAAATGCACACTTCTTGATTTCCAAAGAAAAGAGATTTAGTATTTTTTAAATCACCACTGAAAGTCTACAGTAGATGAAATTCATCTGTTTATTTTGGTCACTGTAGAATTCAAATATGAATGTACCTTCTCTTTTCTAAGATTATCTAAGCCCATGTCAGACAAAATATATCCAACTCTCTCAATGACATAATAAAAAGGAAGGTGAGGTCAGTGGGGAGAAAGGGGAAAGAGAGGAAGAGGAAGATAAGAATAAATGCAGAAAATATTATTTGCAATAACATTAAAAAGGAAAACTTCTCCCTGAATTAAGAAGCAACACTTAACCAAGTAATAATTCCACATACTCACAAGAAAAACATAATTATTCACACAAGGAAAAGTTCTGAAATCATGGAATTTGATGTAACTGGATTTAAAGCTAAACAGCTCATGAGTTTTCATAAAATAAAGGCCCTTTTTTGTCTCATTTGCAAACAGAATATTGAGCACCTACAAGACAGTGACTGGGCAGAGCACATCAGGGCAGGATTATCTTCCTTCTTATTTTCTTATTATCAATTTACTCAAAGCAAAATTACAGTGTAAAGGTCATCTCACTAGGGAAAGCAGCTCAGGGTTCTCAAGACCCACAAAACACACCAGCTTGCCATTTACTGTGAAAATTTAACAGTAATCCTTCTGAAAGAGCGAGTTTTAATCTTGCTGTCATTGCAGCTTCTGATTTTCTACCTTTTCCTTGTTCTTTGATTTCCATTCAAATTATTTAATGAAAGGATGATAAATTCTTGACCTTCCTCTCACGAGCACTGCTCTTTGACATTTGGTAATACTCCCTGATAGGACACTGTGCCTAGGGGGGATTAATATTGTATATTAACCTTCTAAACTGAACCCATTAGAAGAATGTAAATTAGGCAAGCCCTCTTGCTGTACTTTTACCTTTTGATAATTCACCATTGATAAAATTTCTGAGGCTAATCAAGAGCCAGAAGCTTTCTTTTTTATGTGTAGAGCATTTTGAACGTTTTCTGATATGCTACAGCTTATTCTGCTTTTTGGGACAATCACAAAGGTGTGTTTCAACCCAACTCTGTGTTGTACAAAGCAATACAACTGTAGGATGTTTTGGTTGAGCTTTTTCTTTTTCAGTTTTGGTTGGTTGGTTAGTTGGTTGGTTTGGTTTTTTTGAAGTTGCTACCATGGATCATGGTGCCAGGACAGACTGCTGTGTCTGGGACAAGCTTCATGCATAAGGGAAGCCATGGAACTCTGTTAAAATGTTTCTGCTTGTGTAAGTGTAAATGTTTCTGCTTGTGCAAGTGTATCTTGTGCACTTTCAGGAGCAATTTTTCCTTTTTTAAAATCCCAGAGGGTGCTCAGACAACCACCATGCTTGTCAAGTTAAGTTAATTATATTCCTTGATCATATGTTTTATTTCACCTCTGAGTTTGCCACCTTCAGCTCTCAGCCTTCTGACTTAAGTATTCTTCACCCTGCCTGACTAAACATCCCCTGAGCATCAACTCTTTGTTCATGTATCATTTGGTGTATTCTGCCTCTATAACTCCCAGAGGAGGATGTGTGGTGGCACAGCCAAATCCAGTAAGTCTTCCCTGAAAGTCAAATCCTGAAAGTCTAAGCTGCTCCCAGGACTGGACTTGGCTGGGTCACAATTAATTTGCCCTCCAGTTCATTAGAGTACAGGTAACAAATGTAAGGATGAGGTACTTTCTGTACCCCAAAGGTGTCATAATTCCTTAGGTATCAGCCAAAGTCTTACGATCACAACATCATCTTCATTTCTCACCTTGGTTATAAACAACAAGAGTTTCAAGATTCCTCCAATGTCACTTGCCAGAAAAAAATCCTCCATCCTTACTGTCATTGCCTCCACAAAAATATTCCCTGCTAAAAGACAGGTTTTTTCTCTTTTCAGTATGGCAAACAAAACCAGGTTATTCCACATCAGCCATCTTCTCTTCTGCAGCAATTGTCATATTCCTGATACATGCACTGCTTTAAACTTCACCCATGTTACACACACTTTGCTAAACTAATTCTAGAAAGAAAAGAAATATTTCAGTCATGAGTCATGTCTTCCTATTTCCAGGTCGGGTTTGGGGTACACCACTTAGCTGGTTTTCATCCCTAGATTGTATGACAATTTGATTTTGTGTTATTTTTATTCCTAATGAGAAAACAGCGCAGAATTACTGCAATCCTTATCAAAGCTTAATTACATTGCCATTAAATTATCAATGCTTTCAAATCAGTAGTAACAGACTCTTTTGTCCAGGGCAGATGCCAGACTGGTCAAGAACTACCATAACAGTCTCTATAATGCATTTAAATGTTGCAGGTTTGTTTTCTTTTATTTTGGGGAAGTTTGTCATAATTTTGAAAACTTATCAATGACCCTGGAAGGATTTTTGCAAATTATTTAGATCTGTAGAATACAGAATATTAACAGCTGCTGCTGAGGAACCCTTTGACCTGTGCCTCTCCTGTAAGGGACAGGGCTCCAGAGTCTATTTGAAGACAGACTCAATAAAGCACAGGGCTCCATGCACATAATGCTGTGTGAGTCCATGAGAAATTGGACCGAAGAGCTGTAGCACAAGTTTTTATTTACATCCCTTTAGGCCCCTGCTGCTCCCTAAGGAGTGCCAAGGGATGAGCAGGGTACTTAGGGAGAGAGTTATGCTTCTGAACTGAACTTCTTATATTATGTAAACAAGCAGAGAACCAAAGAGAAGTACAGACTAGTTTCTGTAGATGTTTACTGAATATTTCTAACCAGTTCAGAGTTATCATTCTTATATTTTTGTCTAAATGCAGATAATGTGGCCAATAATAGTTTCAGCTTTGAGAAACTGGCAACTCTGAATATGATTCATCTCTGAGCTATCAGTCTTTTGGCAACAGGCTATGTCATTTTTAGAGCAATTTGACACTTCTCAAACTTTTCTCACTTGCTGCTTCCTGATTATCCTCTTTACTACACTAATAAAAACTTCCCCCTCAGGTATCATTTATAGTAACTCTATAGAATTAATGCCTGTGAGTAAGAAAACATTCTCTGTTAGCCATGAAGCAGATGAATTTTCATTACAGCACGTGAAAGAATTTAGTTCAACTTCTTTGACAAGTTCTGTAAATCCATGAGGCTGCTCTGAATTTGCAGTCCTTTGGCTCTACCATCCACTTTCCATCCACTCACTAGGAAACCTGAAGGAGAGTGGAACAAGGTTTTCAGAGTGGAATAACATGACTTTCATTCAGCACATCCTATTAAGCGATTTGGTTTCAATACAGCCACTGGGACCTGGGGATTCAACTAGTAGTCACCATTCCACCAGTGATGCTGGGCTTACAGTCAGTCAAGTGGTCAACACCACCATGGATAAAGATTTCCAAGTGATAGAGCATTCAGTATCTTAGCAAAAAACCCTTGATTTCATTGTGATGGATTATGACACAATACTGATCAATAACATAAGCAATCATGAAAAAGGCATTAAAAAAAAACCCAAAAAAACTACCCTACTTTACTGAAAATTTCACATGTGGTAATGCCAACATGGATGATAAGACAGCTGTCTCCAGTTTCCTGAATAGTAAGGGTGAGTTGCTCTCTGACTGACAGTTAGAATTATTTATAAGAATCCTTCCAATCATGACTTCAGATTAATTGCTTGAAAGTCAAACTAGTGGATTGTCACACTCAGGCAGACATGTCAGTGAGATCCTGGACCACCCAGGGAATTAACAATTGACTTTCATCCTTGTATCTCACTCACTGCTTAAATTTGATGGCTTATTTGGTTTGTAGACTGTATGCAAAGCTGTAATTTAATAAAACTTAATCTAGCACTGAATTGTAAAGCAACTATGTGGATTATTTAAATGCCCCTTTATTTTTCAGCTTATGATCTTCTATAAAGTCATGCTGGATATGATGCTAATGCCTGGTTACAGACCTAGAATGTCAAGTACGTGTGCTTGTGGGATACAGGGGTATTTTTAACAGCATTTCATGGAGGTTTGGCCTATTTTTAATTCTGTAGACCTCAATCTTTCTCCTAGCTGTCTCACAGCAGAGAAGAAAGAGAGTTAATTAATTAGGTTCATTGTGAAGTGAACCAGAGCATGTTTTGTTGAGGAGGCCTCAATGTTTCATGTGTGCACACCTGAAACACTGCCTAAAGTTAGTAGATGCACAGAAAGGAAAATCACAATGTAAAAACAAAATGCACAATGGCATTTTTTACTGCTCACTGGGTTTAGGAATCTAGTCTGTGTTTTCTGACATGATAGGAGGATTATTGAAGAGACAAAAGTGTTACAGATCTGAACTACATAAATATCTGCCTCTTAAGGCTGTCCTTGAAAATAGACACCCAGTAGGTATAGAATACTTACCCTCCCATTACTTCTTGAGATTTTCCCCTTTCCTTCTCCTATAGAATCTTCTCTATCTTGTCCAATGGTTTTTCTCACTTTCAATCTCCCTATTCTCTCCCACCACTTGCTGGGATGGGATGGGATGGGATGGGATGGGAAAGTGAGTGAAGAGAGTAAGCAACCCTGTGGGTGCCAGTGTCAACATATCACAAAATATGATATTGTATCTTCATCCCTTTTTCACCTTAAATAGTTGATATTTAAATCAAGTATTAAATTAAAGTTCTTTAAATATTGCTGAAATCAGCAACATCTCTAAAGTCAGAATGAATTTGGAAGCCAGCTGGCAATATTCAGGTTATCAGCATGTAAGTTGTAATGACAAACAGCATTAGCTACTATTCTATTCTAAGTCTGGTCAGAATTTAGCTCAGGGCAAGACTTGGTTCATATGTGAATATCTACAAAGTTCATTCACTCACAAATTTTCACCCAGCTCTCAGTCTGATTTAGAAAACATCAAGTATCAAAAGACAATAAGGTCTAGACTTAATAAAAGGGCTGCAGAAATGAAGGTGGCAAGCAAACAGTGACTCAAAATTTACATCAGTCTCAGAGATCTTCATACATCTGAATTTAATGAAACTGTTGAGATTGACTTCTGAGGTTAATACAATTAAATCTTAATAAGAAGACAATAAAAAAATCAATGAATGCAAACTGAGTGATTACATATTTCCATAGACTAGGTAAACTGGAACATACTAACTTTACCAGGAAGTAAATTTTCTAAATATGCCCACCTACAGGAAAAAAAGGAGTAGCAGATTAATAAGATTGGAAGCACACAGTCAGCTGTGCCAGGTATGGAAAATAACTGTTTTCTAAAGCTCTCACATACATGCAGTGGTATGGATTCTGTCCTCTTCTAATTCTGGAAGATAAAGGAATATCCTGTTGTTTTTTAATTCTTTTACTTCATCAGCAAAACAATCTCTAGAGATGCAGACTGAGGCCTGTAAGAGCAGAGAGACTAAAAGAGGAGAAATGTAACAAAGATGTACCATGGACAGAAATTATTAAAGGCTAAATTGGGGAGATTCTTTTTTGCTTTGCTCCAGGCATTTCATAACAAGAAACATTCTCAGCAAGACACATGGGACTCAAAATCTGAGTTCAGGGATGGCAGAAATATGTTTCAGGAGGCTGTAAGGGACAATACAAAATAAAGACATTTGCCATCCGTTCACTGAAATTCAAAAAATTGAAAAGTCCCCTATCATGTGTAGATTGCAACTTTGCTGTTGCTAGGAATCTGTTAATAGATTCTACATGATTGTGAAACTTAAATTATCACCTACTTTCTGGATGACTGTAGCCTTCCACTGAGAACAAACTAACATTTATTTCATGATCCTCTCTCCCTTGTGGCAATGTTTTCTGAGCAAGGGGCACACAGATCATTGCCTTAGTTCTGCTTCTGTTCCTAGGTATCCAACATTTTCTGACAAACTTCATCTCCAGAGAGAGGAGGTAGATGTAAAAGCCAGGCCTACCTAACACCTATGAGCATCACTTTGAATCTATACGGAAGCCTCTCAGGAAATCTTGATGTTTCATGAGGTAGACAATAAATGAAGGTCATTGATGACATTCTCCCCTACCTACAAGCAAGACCCATTCTGTTTCTTGGTGGTCTGCTAATCAGAGATGTTGTCAGGAGCAAAAGCTTTAATGGCTCTGAGGTGCATGCACTTAAAATTCTCTGATGAAGCAATACCCTAAGCAGCTCAAAATGCACAGGGATCGCATTTACAGAGCAAAAAGTGTAAAGTGACATTTAAGGTAAACACATTTTAAACATATATTGCTGATTGCAGCAGTTTTCAAGAAGCATTTAGTTCTTCCACTTTGCATATCTCTATCAGTATGTATCTCTATCTCAGACTGCTGCGTGCAGGTTCAGCAATTTAAAGAAACAGAAAAGTCAGGTCTGATTTGATGTGACATCCAATACACTCACCCATGCTCCAGTCAAAGTGGCAAAAATCTGAGCTGAACTGGAGAGTGGAAGCAGGCTGAGTCAGCACTTCACCTGACACAACCCAGCTTTCCCTGGTGTTTCTCTGTACTGCACCAGAATCATAAAAGTTTCCCAAGTGTGAAGATATTCCACATAATTCTAAGATATTTTCTGCGCATTTTATAAATTGCATAAAATACGCAGAAAAATTATCTCTTCACTTTGTTTATTTGGCCAACTGATTATTCATAACAATGTAGACTGAAGACTGCTCTAAAAGCATTTTAAAATGTTGACTGTTTTGGTTTTGTTTAGAAGCAAAATTACATCCCATTAAATTTCTCTTTGATGTTCTGGCTGGGTCAGCACATGCTGTCCCTTTTTTTCAAAACAAGGACATTGTTCTGCAGGCACATAAATCAATAATGAGCATTAAAGATGAAATACTGCAGAAACAATCATGTAAATTATTGTAATATCAAAGTAAGGCTCAGCATGACATCTAGTTTTTGGTATCTGGTTTTAAATGACTGCTGAAGATCATTTTATTCAGCAGGAAACTTAAGGGAAGTCTGGAGGGAAATGCTGAGCAAAGCCACTGTGAAGTCTGAGCCACTAAGGAGTGATATTTAAGAACATTCTCCAAAGACCACAAGCTTGGGAGTTCTCTTTCAAATTTTTGAGCACTTTCCTTTAAGGCAAAAAAAAAAAAAAAAAAAAAAAAAAAAAAACCAAAACCAAAANAAAAAAAACCACCAAAAAAACCAAACCCCAACTCTGTGTCTGTCTTTCATTTTGCTTACTTATTGTAAAGTCATGCCACTCTTTATTCCATTACCCATTTTCTAATGTGTCTTAATTACTCCTTCCTTCGGACTTTGTTCTAAGCCATGCATGCATCTGAGGTGAGATTAATGGCCTGTCCTTTCCCACATCACTTCCTCTCTCTTCCTAAATAAAGGTATTGCATTTGCTATTCCATAGCCATATCCATTCTCCCCAAAGAAATATTTAAGATTTATTTAAGATATTTAAGATTTATCAAAGCTACTCAACCACGGTTCTGCAGTATCATGTGCCAGCTCTTTCAGCATTGTGTGATGGAAATTAGCTGGTCTCCTGACTTGATGGGATTAAGTTCTTTGTGTTCTTATCTAGAAAGTGGTAATTTCTATTTCCATAACCTCACAGCTGCTTGCCTTTGCTCAGTGATCACCATCCTAGGACTGCTCAATCCCAAGCACAAACCATTCAGTTCAACTCTTATCTGTGATTGGTTTATGTTCCCCTCTCCTTCATCATACAGCAAACTATTCAGTCATTGCTCTTTTTGGTTTCTCAGGCAGAAGAATATTTTGCCATTTCCTGTTAATATTGCTTTCAAGGTCTCTCTCAGTCTGGTTTGTGGCAATTGTAATTATATTCCTGTATTCCTTGACTTCTTGTCAAATCTGGTTTATGGAGAGAATTTTCTCCCTTTTGCTGTGTAAGAATTGTCCTTAAATCTTCATTTTCATACTTTGGAGTTTAAATCTTGACTGGTTTTGTTTTGGGCATTATAACCAAGCACTATGAAAAAGTGAAGTAATAGAGGAACAAATAATGAAACCTATACATTTGTGGCATGACACTGGAACACACAGAAAGGTTACCTGGACTGGCTCTTGCCAGGTGAAAAGAAGAAACCATGAAGATTGACAGCTATGACAACACAAAAGAAATCCCAAGGATCCCAGGCATAACATGATTTATGTATGTAAGACCTCCCTCTTTCAGCCATTCATATCCTGAAAAGCTCCACAGAAGCCAAAGGAATCCCTTTCCATTGACTATGGAGTAATGCAGAGGGGATTTCAGTCCACTGACAACCCCCTTTAAATGGCTCACCTGCAAGCAAGAACTAGAATTGTAGAAATAGATAATCCTCCTCTGTTCAGCTGCAGTAGCCCAATATATTTAATGCCAGTCAAGGAACATTGAGAGATGTATGGTTTATTACTCTGTTAAAGTCATGCACCACAGGCTCTGGGAGAAAAAAACACTGGGTAAATCTCAAGAGTGTATTACACAAATTCATTTAAGCCTTTTCTGTAGCTCCTTGGCAATTTTCAGATCCCTCATTAATTCTACTCACAACTCAAAGTGAATCCATTGTAAATACAAGTGCAGAACCCATTCAAATGTGGTCCTGGTGTCAGACCAGAAATTACCAAAACAGTCCCTTTGAATTCAAGAGAGAGGGTAAGCAACAGGTACCATCTGGCTCAAGAGGAGCTGGTTTTTATTGACAGGAATGACATGAGGTATTACAGAATACCTGAGTATAAGAGAAGAGCTGAGAGAAGATTTCTCTCTGGGTGTGCTGCTCTGACAGCTCTCTGCAAGTGGCACTAAATGCCAAAGTCAACTGAAGTATATTCATCCTCACTAGGAATAACTGCAGAAAAGTTGTGCATGATAGACCTTCCCATTAAAAAAGAATTATTCCATCTCCAAGTGTTTGTGTCACTCTCGGGAAGCAACAAATCCAGCTGACCTCATCTTGACAGTAGGAAAAACTGTAGCTATGAAGGAGTATTAAAACACACCTCTCTGACTGCGCTCTGAGCTGGATGGCAGTGGATAAATCTGGCTTGTTGAACCTGCTGCTGGAAACAGGCTGCTGTAATCTGAATCCCACTTTCCTGAAGAACCATCCTTGTTCTCTTGATGATGTATGCTGTCCCACCACAGCTTTTCCGGTGGCTCTTCCTTAGGTTCATCAAGCCTCCCAAACTGCATGGCCTGCTCTTTGTTACCTGCCAGCTTTTTCCCTGGGTTATTGCCACTGAAGGCCTCTGTAAGCACATGTTGACCTGAGTCACAGCATCCACCTTGATCCAGCTCTCTGTTCAAAAACTTTGTTTGCAAAATCGTTTTCATTACTGCTAAAATGATGAAAAATAAGGATGGTGTGAAAGAGGACCACAAGAAGCAAACATGGCTGCAGATTTTTGAGGTCTATAATACAATACAGGCACTTAGCAGCAGACAACCAACAGTTCACGAAAGTTGCAGCTTTACCCAATAGTATTCTTCTTACCTGAATATCAACAAGGTTCTCTCAGGTTCTGTTCTGGTTTAGGGCAAATTTGGGAGAAAACCTCGGAATGGGGTTCCTCTGAAGAAGCAAGCCCAAATCACCCCTCCCCCAACTAGTCCAGGAAAAAAATCTCCTTAGAGAAAAGTGGGGAAAATTATTTTTTTAACAAAGTGCCCACAAGCACAAAAAATGAATAATATGAAACAACAAAACCTCTCGTTCTGAAGCGAGATAACAAACTGAGAAAGTTCTTGCCGTGGGTGTAGCTCAGCTCTCTCTCAGTCTCTTATCAGTCCCTCCAGCGCTGCTGGAAAATGCCGACGTCCAGGCCGCGGTGAGCCGCAGGTGTGAGCTACCAGTGGTCCTCTGGGTTTTCGGTCCAGAGCAGCTTTAAACAGCCCCAAGAAAAAGGAAAGGGAAAAAAACCACCAGTCCAGAGAGCTTCCCTGCCTCAGCTAGCTAAACAAACTAAAAGCACAGGAGATCTCTGTCCCGCTGTCTGTGCTTCAGCCGACACAATCCAGGAGCAGGAATGTGTAGGAGTGAAGGCTGTTTTCTCAAAACAAACTCAGGGTTGCTTCTTTCCCTCCTTCGTTCTGCGAACCACTCTTAAAGGTACAGAACACAATAGCCAACACAAACAAAACAGACAATTGGGGATACAAGCATCAAAAAGTCACCCCAGCACAGGCTCTCTCACTGTGAGTAGCACTACCAACTCCTCCATCGTGATGACTATTTCTTCCTTAGTCTCACCTACTGCTGTTTGCCTAATGATCACTTCGCTTCCTAATCTGGCAACTCCTGCTGATCCTCAGAATCCCCTTTTTGCCTCCTCAAAATTTCTGAAGGAAAAACAAGATCAGGTGTCTGCGACAGGTTTATCCTCTCAGCATTTGTTTCATTAAGAAAACCTCCCCTTTCCCTTGAATTAAATCCCATGTTGCCATGGGTGTGGACTGCTTTGCTGCTGCTGCTGTATGTATGTAAGTATTTATGTTTAATCAGAGCACAAATGGATCAGGTGGACCTTCTGGGATCCAGATTGCTCAAAGCCCCATCCAGCCTGGCTTTGAACATATCCAGGAATGGAGAATCCACAACTTCTCTGGGCAATCTGTTCCAGTGCCTTACTACCCTCACAGGATGGGTTTAAAACCATTCCCCCTTGTTCTATCACTGTCTGTATAAGATTCGCTCTCCCACTTTCATGTGTTTTATCACTGTATCAGCTTTTCTGGTTCCTGTGATTTTATTTTCTCATTCTCTTTACTCAGATTATCTCTGAGCAAATCTGTCTAACTCCTTTTGTTTTTGCAAGGGGTTTCCAGGACATCCAGGGTAACATGAGATTAGAAATGCAGGTATCTTCACCTTGCTATCACCCCAAGGACCTGTGTATACCTCAGATTTGTCTCCTCTTTCTCTTTGGGAAATTCATATCTTAACCAACACCTCAGTGATTCTTTGCTATGAAAGGAAGCTAAAAGGAATTCTAAAGGGAATTCTAAAAAGTATTCCAAATTCCTCTTTTTCACAGGCCCTTTCTCTTTTTCTGCTTATAACTCATCATTTTGCTGGTTGTTTAGGATGATAAAACCCTGCCTCATCTTCAATTCTGAGTACACATCCAGGTTCTGTAGATCTAGCTTGTGAATAATTTTTTAGTGAAAACAGTCCTGTCTGGCTGCCGTCATGCTACTAAAATTCACTTTTAGACTCCCACTTCCATCTTGCTCACTGTGATATCATTTAATTTGGCTTTTAAAAATAAAAATAACAGTTGATAGTCTTTTCAAACATGGAAGGAGGCATTCTATTTCTACCCAATCCCTTCAACTACACTAGCTTTTTTGTATTCCTCTATGGGCTCCTTCCTCTTCCACAAAAGTCATAAACTCATTTTCCTCCTTCACTTTTAAGGTATTTCATTACGTCTTCCCCAAAATTATCCATTACCTATTGAAAGACTATTTTCAGTCCTAATTTGGCTTATGACCTTTCCCACCATCATTTATTTGCTGCAGTTTTTGGAATTAGCACCTTTCCATCTGTTATCCTTCTATTCCTTATCACACTTTCGCTTGAAACTATATATTCTCTTCAGCAGCAATATAACCAAATAAAGTCAGACACTGAGATAACAAAGCACCAATTTCCTGTTTCCTTACAGTCTCTAAGGTGGCTGCATGTGCTCACCTGCGGCCTGAAGCAGCAGCAACATTGTTACAACAAGGAGTCATTGCAGTCTATTCTTTGCTTGTTGCTTTTGCCAATAACTGGGTGGAAAAAACACTAAAAAAAGCAGAGATGAAAATAAAGACCAGTAGGAAAGTGCAGGCACAATCATTTGTGCTGAAAGGAACATTTAGACTACAAATGCATTGCATGCTTAGAAATATCTGACAATTCACTAAATTCAGAGGAATCAAAGTGAAATGATTCCTCTTCCTTACCTTGACCTCCTCTCTTTACAAGTCAGCAATTCCTGTATTAGTCTAACATGATCTAAATAATGTGTCATTCTTACTTGGCTTATGTCAACACACTCTGCACGTGGACCAGAGCCCCAAAGCTACAGTGATATTCCCACACAGAACCAGATGGAAAACACGTTCACAGCTCCATCTGGATGTATCCTGAGCAGAACCACAAACCATGTTTTCAAAAACAACTCTCAAAAATAGTCTGTCAGAAAAAAAAAAGGAGAGGAGAAACTTGTGTCCTAAACGAAGATCATTTTGCATGCCATCTGCAAAATGCTAATTAAACACGTTGTTTTTTGGCAGGGTATTTCAGAATGATATTTGTAAACCACCTCTTACCCACATTATTTTCACTTTTTTTTTCCCTTAGGTAAGAATCTGCGATATGCAAAATAGTTAAATTTTCTAAAACTGGCTTCTTAGAGTATAACTGAAGTCAAGTGAACTCCAAATGAATTATTTTGATTTGTTTAAAAATGTCACATTTTAACCCATGATTTTGATATTGCACACAGGTATTAGGCAAGAATTTCAACTGATGCTTTCGGCTGTTTTCTAGATTTTTTATGTGATTTTCAAGAAGAAACAGAAAGGACTTCCTGTGATAACAATTAAGCACCATTAACAATTACATTATGAAAATATCTTATTTTATGTTCCTCTAATCCCAATCTTTCTATTTTGTACTTGCTCAATATGGTAAAGTATTGTTGGTTTGGGGGTTTTGTGGTTTTGAGGGTTTTATTCTCCCTATGAATCACTATTATCTTTATAAATATGAAGAGTACTGCCACAGTATTTTGCTGTTCTAACCAGAAATTAGCAGGCTGCAAGCTACTGTAGAGATGCAAACCAAAAAAAGGAATTTCTCACACAAAGAGGGTAAAATTGTGTTTAGAAATTTAAACACATCCAGACACAGAGAAGACTTTTTTGAGGGATAATAAAGATGAAAGGCAATTATCTACTAAAGGTTCTTGGTATGTAGCTTCTCCAAAATCATCCATGTAAATACTGGCCTCATGCATAACACCTGTCAGGATATTTGAACAAACATATATAGAAACAGAAATGACAAGAAAACTTTCATGAAACCAGATTCAACTTCGGGGTGGTGGGGGGAAGAAAAGGAAACAAATATATACCCCAAGCCACCTTCAAGACACACAATCCAATGGGATACTTTCTACTCCCTCCTTAGGAACATGAGCTTTTACCTTTACCACCTTCACTCCACCCGATAGAGTCCTTCTACTGTCAAAGATTATACTTGCATTGCCAAAAGAAAAGGTTGGCTATTTGACAGCACAACAACAAAACTGATTTAGCTAGGACATGCAGTAAGAGAAACTGCTATACAGACATCATCTTAAATAGCTGGCTGAAGTCAACCGCAGTTGAGGAAAAAATACATTAATTTCATCTATGTCAAGGTAAGGATCACCTGATTCTAGCTGGGATTTTGACATAAAATAGCCATCTGGAATGCTTACCCCTTTATGAAAATACATCATTGTGGAGAAATATATATATATTATCATTGGACACACAGAGAGTTCATACAGGCCTTTGAAGAGAAAAACAATATCCAAGACAGGGAGAAAATATTCCTAGAAGATGGAGGAATTGTGGATAGTGGATAGCTTGGGGTACACTCATGCATCTCATCAAAAGGGCAAGAAACTACATGGGAGAGGAGAGGACCACTCGTATTCTGGAGTGGAAATGCTGGAGAGCAACACGTGGCTCTGTGGGGGAGAAGAAATGGGAGAAAAGGGGTTTAAATAAAGAGAATTTCCTGTATTGGCCCAGCCAGCCACAAGTGGAGTCAAGCAGAAATTACCATGTATTTATGAAATAACATGCATGTTACTTAATCAAGGCTTAATGAGATGAAAAAACATCAGCAGAGCTCATCAGCTGGATACCCCTTCTTTCTACTAATGCACAGAGTGTTTTAGGACTGACATCTCATTAGAAATTACACTGCCCACTTCCCAGTCCATTATGACACAGAGTCTAAATCACACAAGGAACACAAATATTCAGAGCTGGAATATCACATTGTGTGGTTTCTCTTTCAGAATGTATTTTTTTAAGGCATCCCACAAGCATCTCAGTTTGAATTTCCACTAATTCGTGTTCTATCCCCATCTCAGGTTGCCTCTCAATGCCAGGTCTATTGAGTCTAACACAACAGAGCTGAGTCAGAGACAGCCTGTTGAATCCATGATATCCAAAAATAAGAATATTTAGAAGTATGGACACCAAATTAAGAGACCAAAAAAAAAAATCATCCAGGTGCTCAAGGCTGTTCTCACACAGAATAAGGCAGTCCTTTCACACGTAGAACACGACCCTATGGTGATTGTGCAAATGTGGTCATGCAGATTCAGTACTCCCCAAGAATTTCTCTATTCCACTAGGTACACAATACCCTCAGCTACTTTTTCCCCCTCTTTGCTTATTTTGTTTTAAAATAAATACTCCTGTGCTTTGTATAAAAGGTCTTTCTTGCCAGTTACAATGTGGTTTTCGCATGTGACACAAGCACTGCCTCAGTGAGCTCCTTGGTATTGTTATCTTGTTATTGCAAGCATATATTTCACCATGCAGTCTCTAGCTGTCATTAAATTTAAAGAGAGAAACAAGCCCACTTTAACTGTCTGTACCTTGAAAGCAGAAACTTGAGAAGATAATGAATGAAGAAACCTTTAAAGCTTTGAAAAGTCATGTACCACCATAAATCTTTTACTGCCTCTCCTCTTGTGTATGTGCCTTATTTCTTCATTTGCAAAGATCACCTCTCCTAGAAGCTGAGACATCAAAACAAAGGTAATGACTGGAAGAGAAGAGGTTGTAAATCCCACTTTGATTTTGGTTCTTCTCCACACTACAGAGTTGAAAGCTTTAAAGCAAGTGTTCATCTGTGACCACTGAAGCTCACCCTCCCAAATATGCCTCTGGATTCCTGGAATTTGGACTGTGAACTAAGCCACCTGATGGAAACTTTTCTACTTCTCTCTCTCTCTCTCTTTTCACCTCATGTTTACTATTAAATAAGATCTGTACTACTGTCTTTGGCCAAATGGTCTTGTTTGCACCTTATTTCAGGAAGAGGCATCTCCAATAATCAGATTTTAATACTGCTATGCCTTTTACATTTATAACCTGACAGTTCTCATGCTCTCTCATGCTATTTATTATACAAGTAATATAGAAAAGCAGTATATAATATATAAACAATATAGGAAATCAGTGTATAATTGTTCTAAATTAATTAATGTTTATCCAGCTGCTATTGTTCTTGCTGACACAAAAGCATTCCTTTTCTCCTCCATGGTAACTCAGAGCTCTTCCCCAACACAAGCAGGGAAAGCAAAAGGTAAAAAAAACCCCCTTTGTGTATACATCCACCATCTTTCATGCATGCAAATAACCAGCAGATGAGTATTTATATTTAGGATTAGAGCTTTGAATAGACAAACAGCAGTTAAATGTGTGCCCTCTGTATCTAGGTTACATCCTTTAGGAATTTAGCCTAATATTCTCATTTCATAGGGAAAAAAAAAAAGATTTGAAGAAACAGTGAGATGAGAAATGAGCTTACTTTGAAATATGACAATAATGATACACAAATGCTTGCCAGAAGCACATTAGTTACATTCTTGAAAAGGTTAAAAGTTCAAAAAATGCAATATAAGGTACAAGATATAATGAGATGTAACAAGTGAGAACCAGGAATAGCTGTGTTGTAAGTCAGAGGACCATGCATGCTTATTTACAAGTCAAAGAAAAAATAATCACCCTCATATTCCTGTAAAAGCCCTTTCCAAAGCTCCCATTCACTATGTTGATGCTTGCTGCTGCCAGGTTTAAATGACTTGGCCTTCATTTCACAGAACTGATTCACCTCCACTTGCGACCCATTTCCCAGGTGGGCTGCTGAAGAGGGCCCAGAGGCTTCCCTCTCTAAGTAAACAAGAACTGGCCATCTTTTTAAGAATTTACCAGCTCCACAGCTGACATTATGGGGAACACCAAAGTCTTAGAGATTTGGGGTTTTGTTTGGTTTTTTGGCTGGGTTTTGTAGTTTAGGTTTGGGAGTTTTCTTGTTGTTTTTAGTTTTGTCTGTGTTTTTTTCTCCGTGGTAAGTCTGGCAAATTTTGCCATTAGATCATTTTATATCAGCAACTTCAAAATTGGAAGGCAGCAAAAAACACAGCTGACAAGGTGTAAAAGCAAAGCTCAAGGCCAAGAGCAGAATTTCAACCTGTGTCCTTAAGTGCTCTATGTGCCTTGAAGCCTTCGATCACTACAGCTGCCTTGTTGAAGGGCCTTCAAAGCACCCTGTATATTCTGCTACACAAAACAAAAGTTTTCAGTACAACTCTCATTTTGAGTAAGAGGAATATCATATATACACACCTTATACTGGCAAGCAAACAGAGGTGAGAAATGGCTGCAGCATGGATGTGCTGGAGAGCAAAAGCATCTGAACAAATGAAAGAGAAATCAAGGTAGCAGTAAATCAGGTGGGCAAAAAGGAATCTGCCCATTTCCTTGTTATTCTGCAGGGCAGATCGGTTTGTTCAGCTCTATCAGCCTTCTTGTTCCCTGTTCACTACAGAAGCACAATATTCCCCATTTTTCTTTCTTTTTTAACAGAGTTCACATGAATAGGTACTTTCAAAATAGTCCCAAAATTATCAGGCCTGCCAACAAAGAAACTCACTACATAGAAAGCAACAAAAGGAGTGTCATATTGGTCAGCTGGGCTGCTCAGCAAACCAGAAAAAGACTTGTATAAAGATTTTAATTAAGAAAACTTTTTTTATTTGCAATTCATTTGTGATTTGCCTGCTTTAAATTTTTGAGTAGCCCAATCAGGGTGATTAACCAATATCTTGAGAGCCCTGGGCCTACCAATTTCAGGAGCAAGATTCTCATTGTAGTTTCACCAAATATTTGTTTTCACTTCCCTGTGAAAGGGAAGACCTCAAAGAAGATCGCATATTTTGTAAACCTCAGTGTTTGACAGAGTGTAAAAACAAATACTCTCACAGATTTCAAATCGTTTATTATTATCCGCATTAAATGAAATAAATAATTCCATTTCCATCAGTCCCAGTACAAACCACTTCATGAACTCTGGAGAAGATACACAAACAGCAAGATGCCTGGAAACAGTTAAATACATAAAACCTGGGATGGGGTGAACTGGCTTTCCCTCCAACATTGACCACTGCACCACTGAATGTGAGAAGTATTTTATTGGCATCCACCCTTCTCCTGCCATGCTCTGTGTGAGCCTCAGCTGATGCACGTGGCTGAGGTCATGTCTAGAACAGTGACACAGAGTGAAGAGACGCCGTCTCACACTCCCTGACTCCAGTGGCTATGCTGGTTCCCACAGCCAGAACCTGACAGCTTGCCATTTCCCAACAGCCTGATGGATGAAAAGCACAAATCCTGCTCTTCTCCCTGATACCCTGCAGGAAAGATGGGGAGCTTATGAGATAAAGCTGGCAAGTTCAAGGGATGCAGATCAGAGTTCAAATGGTGTTTTCTGTAGCTCTAATGTTCTTTATTTTTTACTAAGTTCTTTCACAGCCCAGGAATGGTACAGCATTTCTTCCTCTAGTTAATAGTTTTCTTCTTTTCCTTATTCCCAGCCTCTAGCATGGCAGGGATCTCAGTGGTTTCATTGGAAAGGGAGACCATAGCCTTCTATTTGCAGGTGTATCTCAGCTGCTGCCTAGAGCATGCAGACACCAGTTAGCTGCAGGCTCAGTCATGGAGAACACACTGCCCATATCACACTGGGGGGGGATCAAACCCAGTGGAATTTTTGTGGGTCACAGATAAAGGATGAGGCTCAACAGAACTGGTTCTCCTAGTCCAGGCAATCAACTTTAACGCTACTGCTATTTACAGACGTGATCATTTGAATGTACATAATCTGTTACCTTATTCTCTAGTCTGAATACAACAAGGAAAATGCTGAAAAAAGGATATCCACCATTATTTCTTTGGCTATTTTAAGTCATTTTTCAGCCTCTCTTGAGTCCTTTTGTTTGGTTCTCTGAAAAAGTTTGAGTGACCTTGTTTTCTTGACCGAGGGCTTTGGAAAAACTTTAAAAATCCAAGAAAGTGTTCTTGGCAACCAAGCTTCAGCTTCACCGACACAATTGTTTGAGCCAGAGAGCTTACATGTTTGTCTAATCAAGGAGCAGGAAAAGCATTATAAAATGCTTCTGATCAATAGTCTGTAGGCACAGAGCTCATAGGCACAGAGCTCAAACACTGAATATTCACCAACCATCAAGAGAGAAAACATGTAAAAGCATTTACTGAAAAAAAATCAAAAGCCTGAGTAAACCAAAGTCTGCTGACAGATTTACTGCTAAGGCTAAAAAAGAAAATTTTTCTAAGTGCTATTCTTTGCAAAGTATTAATTCCTTTCCAACTATGAATTTAAGTTGCTTAAATATTGCCGTAAATAACGGAAATGTTCTGGATTTAATATTTCTCTTCAGGTTATGAAAGAAAATCCTAGTTAGAAAACCATCATGAATATATAGATCTTAAAAGAGGAGACATTTAGGAGAACTTTGGCATTTGACATCACTATTTTAAACCAACCACAAATGGCAAGAACCGGCATGTCTGTGCTATTTATACAAGTGCAGCAGTGGACATGAAAATGAATGATACGCAATTGTATTTGTACATTTTCCTATTCAAGCAAGATGTCCTCTCAGAATTTTAACCCAGGAGGTTTACTTTGCAAACAATATGTTAAGCACCATTTATTTTTACTCTATTTCTCTAAAAAAAAGTCAGAAGCCTCATGTGGATAATGTAGCATTACATTTCACTTGCAACACTTAAATTGTGAGTATGAAGACTGTCAAAGAGACAGCTTGCAGGTAAACAAATTATTCATTTTGTTCCATGTGTTTCAAAGGAGAGAATCCACATTTACACTTCAGCGCTCCCATCCCTCAGGACATAAATGTGATTGAGTAATACCTGGATATTGTTCAGCTCTGTCCATACCTCAATGCTGCTCTGGTTTGCTGAGCCATCCTGGGTGCACTGTTCACACTCTACACTGCTATGACTCCATCCAGATGACAGTCTCAAAGCATTTTTGAAACACGAATGAATTAATTCTCACCCACTGAAGCAAGGAGAGATTCAGTGGCTTCCTTAGGGAAACAAAACCCAGCCTTGATTCAAACCTCAGGCTGCAGTCTGGCACTTCAGTAGTCATGACAAAGTCCAAAAGTTCACTCTAAGTTATCAACAACATTCTGCTTTACAGCACATCTTACTCAGGTGATGCAAATAAATGAAAGAGTTGTAGCTACAGAAATGAACCTGTTCATAAATCATACAACTGCACCAGAAGTCAGATCGATCTCTTCCTCCTAGACACCACACCATATTTTCTGATGTCTGCAATTAGTTGGGACAGCAGAAGGACCTGTCATCCCAAGCTAAATAACACAGCTAAAAATAAACAGCAAGCATCACCCCAGTGTCACATTATTGCCCAGCTAATACCAGAAAGGCTGGAATTGAATTGCAGAGAAAGAACAGCTTTGGAAAAACAGCCTTGCCTGATGAGATATAGCATACAAATCTAAGCCATCATTTCTTCTTCTAAGCTAAATGGACAGCCAGAACACCTAAGGGTTAAAACCACTAACGCAGATCAAAACTCAAAAGGCATGCTACATTTCCAAGAAATTATAGGCTTTCATCCCCTTCTCTCCAAAAAAACTTTTAAAAGCATTTAAAATAAAAAAAAAGAGGTAGAAAGAAAACAAGGCAGAACTTTTGTTTCTCCACATACTTTAAAAAGTCCCACTTTGAGATGCTCCTGTAGGCAGAAGGAAAGAGCATCACTATGCAATGAAATACAGTATTGGCTGTCCAGACAATAACTAATGGAGCTATTGCAGGACTAGAGGAACTATGAGTTCTCAGAGTGATTTCATTTATCTGTTTGCTTTCAGCCATTTGTGGCAAAGGCATGCTATTCAAACAATAAAATATGGAAAATACAGTGAAGGACATGCAGCTAAAGGGTAAGAGTTACTGAAGGAGGCAATATTAACTTAACTGTCTTCATGTATTCACTGCTTCAGTGCACAGCTTATTCTTCACAGCTGCACTGCAGCAAAAATACAGTCATTTGCTTCTTTGAGTTCCGTATTCACCCTATTTTTATTTTTCTTTAAAGAAAATATTAATTTCTTATCAAGGAATGGCAATTTCTCTTAACTTGCAGGGTGTATAGGGAGTGTATCTTCTCTACCTAGATGATAGACCAGAATATTAAAGTTTCTGGTTCACCTCTTAGCTGAAGTTGTTTTCAGCATTATGTTTAAAACCTTTAAGCTTAAGGTTGATAAAGCATTAACAAATTGCTACAGCAGGAGCTCTGGTGCTTGAGAACAGACACTGGAGTGAATAATGTTGTGGTAGAGATCATTCTGGAGATTTTAATAGAAACTGAGCACATCCACCTCATTACCTATGGAAACCATCTCTTCTCACTAAGTTGCTTTTATCTGTTTCCATATGTACAATAAGTTTATGAGACAATGTGGGATGTGCTCCCAGGTCAGAAAACAAATACAACTATTAATTATAATATATACAAGCTGAGGATATGCCCTCTATTTTCAGTGAAGTGACCCAGTGTCTCCAAATGAAAGAACACAGGGTCTGAAAGGACACTTTACTTAGCAGCAGGAAGACAGAACAGTTACAAAATATCAGATTATCCAACTGTTTCTGATCTCATTAAACCACTTTTTGCCCACTTTTTCTTTCTTAAAAGACATGTCTTGTTAAGATGTACAGCTCTTTCATTACATCTCCAGTCACTTCCAGTTTCACCTGGGGGTTGCAAAAGGTGACACCCAACACTGCAGTGTGTAGCAGCATGTATTGAAGCCTGTAAGCATGGAAAGAGATGGCCTGAAGAGCATCACCAAAAGCAGGAAGGGCTGAGGCCACGCAGACCCATCTCACTGCCCAGCCATGTCAACAATATAGTTCTTTTAAGCTGCTGCACACTGCACAACTTTATAATGAGATTCTGATTTCATTCTATTAATCTTTGTGTGAAACATCTTCATTGTGACCAAAGAAGTTAATTCATATTTACCAAGGTCAGTCTCCATCGTTATTTGTGGTATGGTCATACCAATTCCCTGTCATGACTGACCCCCATGACACCAAAGAGCAAGAACAGCAAAAATATTTGCTAGAACAGTCAAGAAATGTGCTTTGAGCTGTAAAGCAAGATTTGGCCTTTCTTTTTTCTTAATATATATGATCAGGTTTTTGCTGGTTTTTCTGCCAAGGTTATTCCGAACCCCAATTACAGCACCTTAGTGCTGTGTTCCTCCAACTACATGAAAGATTCAGTACTAAAGACACAAATATTTATGTAAGACAAAAGGTGACAAAGGGAGAAATAGAAGCACAACACTCACTTTTGAAGAGCCAGCCTGTGCCAAACAGATTGTGCCAGATGCAGAGATCAATTATTCTACAATATTGCCAACTGTCTACAGCATTTGTTCAGGATATTCAGCGACAGAATGAAGAGGCCAAGGGAAAAGAAAAGCAGCTCATGTACTAACTGGGCTATTTGGTGTTTTTCAGGATGGCAATCACCTCTCACTCTAACAAGCAGAACAAATGCTAATGGGCCCCAGTTCATTGCAGCCAAGGGAAGAGGTCAGGTGGAAGAGAGAGCTACAGAACTCCCTGTAAACCAACCATCTATTTAATCAGCACAATGAGGCCAAAGGCATTATCCACAGGCAATTATATTGTTTCTCACATACACTCTGACATGTTAAAACAATAGTCCAACACCATGAGCAGCTCTTTGTGCTACTGTGGGATACTTGGAAGCTGTGACTGTCAATTTTGTGGATTTGTGTCAAACGTTCAACGCAATAAAAGATGTGAGTGATACCTCCTTCAAGTCTTCCCTATAAATGAACCTCTGTGACAAAGTACTTCAACAAAGTCATGCTGAAATATTTGGGCAACAATGTCACACAATTCTGCTGGAGATCTCATGTAAATGACAGGACTGAAAAAGGCACCAAGCAAAGCAGAACAAAAGGGCTGCTCCAGCAGGTCTTCACTATTATTTCACAGGAAAAAAATAGAATGCATCAGCTCAAAGAACAACTAAGTGAAGAAAAATCTTAAATACGTTCTCCATAATTTTTATATCATTTTCCTTTTCTGAGCTTAGGGGCAGCAAATATCTACAAATACATTTATCTTATGCATAAGTATGGGGTCATTTCATTGGTAGCAGAGACCAGCATTCACAAATATTTCAACAATGAGATGTGAAAAATATATCTAGTCTAATATACTGACCTAATAAATACAATAAGAACATGTCAATATAATTCTTAAAAACTGCTGATTTTTCTTAAAAATTATGAATATGCCAGTGTACTCCTAACTCAAAAGGCAGACATTCATTCTTAACCTGGGCATTATAACCACAGTCACAGGAGTGGATCAAAAAGCAAATGTTGCTCAATGTGTGCTACTGCCATAGAAGTGTGAAAACAGGGCAGAATCTGCCACTGATTGAGCCAAGGAAATTATACTAGGAAAATCAGATAGCATTGCATATTTCCGATTATGGTTTCCTCCACTACACCCTTTTTTTTCCCTACAGCCAGCTGCATTCATTATTTGAGACCTCAAAGTGTTCTTTCTCCTTGCCTCTGAACACTGCCCCAGTTTGTGCTCAGTTTCCAATTAGAATTTAGTGGAAGACAACAGATCAGCTGAAGACAGTCAGGAGAGATGCAGGTGGCATGCTGGGAACACTGGGCCCTGCAGATGACCTGTCAGAGCTTCAGCATCAGGTTTCCATGCCAACTCGGAGCACATGGAGAGGTACTGAAGGAACTGTCATTGGGAAGAAAAAGTATCAGGAATTTTACTTCATCTGCCTTCTGGAAGGATCATTGCAAGGACAATGAAAATTTACAAGCAAATATGGTGTGAAGCATTTAGGCACATGTCTTAGTGGTCACGGCTGGGTTAATGGTTGGATTCAATTATCTTAGAAGACTTTTCCAACCTAAGTGATTCTATGATTCAAAAAGCAAAATGAAGTTTTCATCTTCCAGACAGCCCCGCTTTCTAGAGCTCTAGATCTAGGTATTCTAGGCACATCTGCTTCCACACGAGTCTGTTGCCATGCCCAGGTCAGAAACTAGCCTGTCCCACATTTGAGCTGTTCAAGTTGACCTCTGGATTTCAAACCTCTCCTGCCCAGGGATGTAAGGGTGCCCTGTACCTTAGAGAGTGCTGGCCTCAACCCAATCCCTTTCTACTCTCTTCATTCTGTGGTTACCACAAGCCACTGTTGTGAGTCTCCTTTGCTTCCTTTCCAGGTGTGTTTGGCTCTGATCACATTAAAGGATAGTGCAGGCAACAGAAGCAGAGCTGAAATAGCAGCCTACAATGTGATGATAGGTATACTACATGGGCAACTGGACATCTACCTCACATTTTCAAAACTGATTCTCTTCAGCAGCCAGCACAGGATGAACCACATCCTCCTTGGTTCACCAGCTGAAATTTACTAAACAGTCTGGTCCCTGAAGCAGCTTTTTCTAAAGTCTCACAGCTGCTCTGGCCCCATGAGTCTTCCTGCTCCAGGGCTGGCTCCTAGCCCTGCCTAAAGATCCTTATTACCTTATTATTTACATCAGCCTTGACTATCTCACATCTCTGGAGCCTGCCTGGTGAGTTTCATCATGGTCTGAGTTTGATGTGTATTTATATGACTGGGCAACACAAACAAGCCAAAATGCATTCTGAGATAGAAATTAAAGTCTTGCAATGTGTCTTTGTGGGAATTTGGAGTTACATTTTGTCTTCGTTTAAGACAATTTACAGGGCGGACACTCCAAAATGAGTTACCTCCCCTTGTATTTTTAGCCCCTTCCCTTTCACCCGTAAGGAGAGATGAATGTAAGAAGACATAAGTGAAAATAAAACATAAAACAGCAACAACCAAGATACCAGTAATAAGCATCTGACCCAAAGGTGCTGAATGCCATGGACTTCCTGGGAACCAAGGAAACTACATGGCAGAGAAAGCACCTCTCAGCTCAACCTTCCCTCTGGAAGAGAAAAACAGGAAGATGACAGTGTACAGAGAACTTCTGGCAGCAAATGCAGGAAACTGATTCCATCCAGAGCAGTTCCAAACCTGCAGGGCCAGTTTCTGTGAAAAAAGTGAGAAAAAGAGGCTGGTGGCTCTGTCACCTGTGGTGGTGGCTCAAAAGATATGAATGGTGGTAATTTGTTCCCAAAGTTTGTACCTTCTATCTCCTGGCTTCACTAATGATTTCTGTCTCTTTAAGCCTCTGTTAATTATATCATTCCCTGTTCATATCATATTGGTCATTAATGCCTGTACAGTTTAATGCAGCACCACAAATGAACACAGAGAATTTCACAGAGGAGCAACTACAGTAATGCTTCATTTGGTATTCCTATCAAGTGGAAATAAAACCAGCAGGCAGAAGTGTACTAGAAATGCAGACAGGCATAGGGAGAATATTTGGTGTTTACAAGTTGCACGCTGCTTCGTGTGTTCCACGTTTCTGTAGACATCTGAGTTTTGATAGCAGTTTAGGTCACAAGTGAATTAACTCCACAGAAAAAAACTTCAGATTTTTCTTATTGCTTACTTTCAAGACAACTCCTTTTACCCATCCAGGCTGAGAAGATGAAGGGGCTGAAAGCAGACCTACTGAGATGGACTTAACGGGACTGGTGAATGAAAAGCTAGACGCGATCCATCAGTGTGCATCCACAGCCCAGAAAAACAAGTGTATCCTGGACTGCACAAAAGGAAGCATGGCTGGCAGGGTGAAGGAGGTAGTTCTGCCTCTCTTCTTTGGTCTGGTGAAACCCTACTGTGTTCAGTTCTGGGGTCCTCAGCACAGGAAAGACAGGACCTGCTTGAGCAGGACCAGAGGAAGCACACAGAAATGATCAGGGGGATGGAACACCTCTCCTAGAAAGAAAGGCTGAGAGAGCTCGGGCTGTTCAGCCTGGAGACGAGAAGGCTTTATGGACACCTTATTGAGACCTTTCAGTACTTACAGAGGTCTTACAAGACAGTGACAGACATTTTAATAGGGCCTACAGTTACAGGACAAGGGTTTTTAAACAAAAGGGGGTAGATTCACAATAGATATAAAGAAGAAATATTTCATGAACCGGGTGGTCCAACACTGGAACAGATTGCCCAGAGAGGCTGTAGAAGCCCCCTGTTTCCATTTGAGGTGAGGTTGGGTGGGACTCTGAGCAACGTGATCTAATTGAAGGTACCCCTGCTCATTGCAGGAGATTTGGAATAGATGGTCTTTAATGATCCCATTCAAACCAAACCATTCCATGATTTTTGGTTTTCCCTTCCCCTTCTGCATTGAATCCACAAGTCCATTAATGCTCTCACTTTCATCTTTCCAGTGCTGCTAAAATCTCTCCTCTCCCTCTGCTAACAACTTCAGGAATACACTGGAACATTCCTTGCCTTCAATCCCACAGTATCCCATTATCCATAACTCTCTCTCATATACCCCTCTGCTATTTTTCCAAAATACTACTCCAGAATCAGCTTCCCAAAGAATCAACCCTCACATACGTTCTTCCCTAAGAAAAATGAATCTCCAAATAAAGAAGATATAAATCCCATGAAGATGGTTTTGTTTTTCACTGTCTAAGAATAATCTTCATTATGGCATGAGCAACTTGTTAGACAACTACATGACAGAATCATTGAAAGATTACATTTAAAAATTAGCTGAAGGTGTTATGAAGCTGAATAAAACATCATTTGGACACAATTTCAGAATTATAGAAGATTTGTTTTGGCTGTGCTTAATATAACCACCTTGCAACTTGATACTGGAAGAATGCAAGTTCTAATACAGAACTAATTTTTTTTAAAGATATTAGTTAAGAAATTACAGTATCATGCATGATACTGTATCATCTGTATTCAGATGACATCATTATATAATCTTTGAAGCACTGTAGGACAGTCTAGCACAAAACGAGTCACAAACAGACCTTTCAAATAAATTAGCATTGAGCTTTAGAGACATTCATATTGCAAATAATGTATCAGCCAAGGATCCACCCCACTTTTTTTGTCTTAAGGGCTCAGTGAAAACACACAGAGAAAATAAAAGCAGACACTGCAATAAAATAACAGCTAAACAACCCTTTCCAGATATAAAACCCCATGAAAATGTGTGGGACTACTGGAAACATTTGACATTTGTCCTGTTATGCCTAAGTAACAAACACTAAGCATGAAGATAAATGTCACAAGCAGGTTAGTTTCCGACACAAAAATATTTTTGAGGCGTTTTTATATGATTCTTATTTAACAATGAATTATAGCCAGTGTGTATGGCTCATGGTCTTCTCTTAGCATTGTTTCAATACATCTAAGAATGGAGATCCCATAGCCTCTCCAAACAGGTTATTCCACCCTCACATGTCAGGGGGTGTTTGACATTCATGGTTAAAAAAATAAGGGGGAAAAAAAATCACCACAAAAGAATTTCCAAATTAGGTATTTTTAGATGGTAATAAGATTTGCCATTTGTCTCCTCCAGTCTAGGCAAAGCAGCACTTACAGTTGGCCTTCAGTGCAACACCAACAAAGTAAAAGATGCAGAATAACATGCTCCCAAACCTCATCTCCAAGAAACAGGTTTGAAACCCTTCCACAAGTACTGGCTGTTAATAAGAGCAGCATCCAATATAAATACTTTATCATTTCATAAATATTATGTTCATGATGTCAATAGCTTCATGTGTCTGAAAGTTTCACAGTTAAATCAAAAGTTGTACTGGAAAATATTTTACAGTTCCACATTTCCCTTTTCAATATAATCATGTTTACTTCAATCTGCTAATTTCAATTCGATTCTTCGAAAGAAGTTAAACATATGTAAAAAAAAGAATTACGTATAAAACTATTTCAAGGCAGTCCCTCTAATTTTCTGTATTGTCCTTTCCTTGGATATGGATCTTAATTCCCCTAGCCTCAGGCATTCCTTTTCCTAGTGAAATGCAAAAAGGAACCACCAGTTACTACTGCATGGCCACTTTGCTGTATTTTTTGCATTGTTCATAAAGCAATCCACTAGGGATACATCCTTGTACTCCTGCAGGTGCTCTTTACTGTCTGATATTAATTTCCCTTCCTTCCTGTAGTTTAATAACGATTAGCCAGTGCAGTTGCTGCAGAAATAAGCCAAACAAAAATATTTCAAAAAGTGTACTTTTGTTTAGTAGCAAACTGTTTCGACAACATGCATGCTCAGCTCTGGAGCTGATGAGTCTTCCAACAGCTGCTGAACCCATGAACTTTGATTTTCTCTCCCTAGAGGTTGTTATAGATTGTTATAGGTTTGTGCACTGAGGAAATTAAGATTGTATTTTCCATCAATTCCAGCCCTGCAGAAGTCAATAATCCTAAAAAAGGGCATTTAAAAAGATCCTGTGTGGGCTTTGTTATAGCTGTTCACCTATTTTTATCCATTAATTATAAAATACTGTGCAATTCAGGGGGAAAAAAAGTCAGTTTAAAGGTACTGTTGGAAGGGAAACTAAGCCTTCTGCAGTCAAAGAGCTGGAAAATATTGAAGTCCGCCAGGACAGCTCATGATGCCCATCTGAGAGCCTCTGCACTACTACACTGCAGGAAAACCTACCTCAGTGCCCATAGTCCCCATATCTCCCAGAGTTGTAGCAGGTCCTCCCTCTTGAAATAACATCCCGACTTCCTATATTTCTCTTTAATCCAGCAGAAGCTTCTCTAAGAAGGAAGTAGTCAACATTTCAGTCAGATTAGAGCACAGGATGTGAGGCTTTCAGTGAGAGAACAAAACACTCAATGGATGCTTCTTGAACAACATTCATTTCTCTGTTGTGAAAGCATCATACCAAAATAGACAGTCCAGAAAATTCATAAAAAATTATTTCTTTGTTGCTCTTTACTGTATCTCATTCTACTTTCCCATTAAGACCTGCCTGTCAGTATCATGTATCCCCACCATTCAGGTGCACTTGGAATTATTTTGCTTTACTATGATTGAAGGAAAGGTTTCAAAAAAATATTTTCTTTACTTTTCTCCTGGCAGGAAAATACCCACTCTGGTTAGCTCTAATTCCAAATATAGCATGGACATTTATGAAGTGTAAAATAACCTGCAAGGGGAATTTAACCCCATTTAATCTAATTTGATAGTTTAACCAGAAGTTTGACTTCTACCATTGTACTTCTTAAGTAGTTCAGACTTATTCAAAGAATCAGGACTCATGTCAGACATAGGAATAAAAGTTAAACTGGTGTCTTGAGCTCTGGGGCTCATTTTAAATTGAGATTTTTGAATTATCTCCCACTATTTGTCAAACACACAAAACCACAATGCACTTACCCAGCTACTTCACAACCATTCCCTGCCAATGCTCAACCTCCTTGCCCCAAATAGGATCTTTTTCTCTGTACCAAGAAAAATTATCAGACTATTGCCAGGGGAAGTATAAGAAATTACTCAAAATTCAGTGGAAAGTTAGTATGCAGGAAGCATTCACACAAGCACACTACAGACAACAAATAACAATGAGGTTGTGGTTAAAGGAATAATAGGAATACTTTGCTTCAAAAGACATGGGAGAGGATCAGGCTAGAGGTTGCCACAAGAGCAGAGACTAAAGAAAGTCAATATGGCCTTTTGTTTGCAGATTACTGAAAAAAGATCAATAAATTTACAAAATCAGGCCAGGGTTCTTCAGACACTATTTTAACCTACTCTCATGTTAAAGTATTACTTGTGGTGATTCAGCTATCAGAAATTACTTGAGTAATTTGGCCCACTTGCAATATTACCCTTATTTTAGTAGAGTTGAATGTATAAAAATTGAGAATGTGCATGCAATGCTTAGGAGATTCTTTTCTTCCAAATCACACACAAATACCCAGTGATGCTTCCAGATTTTGTTTCTACTGGTATAAAAAAATTAGCTTTTATATTTATGACACAGATAGTATTACTGAATATACTTACTTATATATTATCTTCATTTCAAAATAGAAGTTGCTAATGATATTCTACAAATTCCTATTGTATCTGGAGGTGTTTTCATGCTTTTCTTCAGTTTCTGGCAAGTTCCCCAAGAGCTTCATGCTGCAAAAGCCTCATTGTAAACACATTTACCCAAATAATGTGGTTTTCCCAGACTTGATTAAGTCGGGGGGGGTTGGTTTTAAAAAAAAAACAAACCTACCTTACAATTCACTAATTGTATTTACCACTTATAATTCAGTACTTTTTACTATGGAAGATTCTTGTGTTCCACAGAGATGTTTAAATCCAGCTTTATTCTATCTGGAGACTCTACAGTTTCAGGACACGCCTTTGGATGGTTTCAATCCATTACTTTCAAAGTAATTGAGTAGACCATACATGTACCAACATCTCAAAGATGCATGGAAAATTCAGATGTTCAAACAAGTTCCAAAACAGATCAGTGCAGCTGAGGTGCTTCATTTTGTCAAGTGTAAGAGAGGGTTAAAAGAAGAATTAAAATATTTTTGAAATTAAGATAAAAATATTAAAAAATAATCGAGATAGTTAATATTAAAATTAAAATATTAAAATATTGAAACAGAATGGAGACATGGACTGTGGGAACAACAACTGGGGGTCAACAGGGCAAAAATGTGGGTGGTGCAGGTGGGACAGAAAGCCACCATTAGTATGAGGGATTCAATGTGGGGGAAAAAAAAACAGTTTCATTCAGACTTCAAGAAAAAGCTCATTGACAAGAGCTAAGCAGTCTTCCACAGCAAGCCCTCACTGACAGAAACACTGAAAATCTCAAGGCCATTTAGGGTTTTCTATCCATCAAATCGAGCTTATCTTTCTCCCCCACTAGTGTTTTTTTTAATGCATTCTAAATAAATCTGTTGTCAACCCAAGAGTTTTTAACTATAGATTCAATTTAACTCGTTCCCTATCACACAATTAAAACAAAGTAACAGCAGTAGCACGGACAGGAGCCCAGAATAAAAGACCTTTTTGTTCACTGTCTGCATGGAAGGAAAGCATGAAATGTTGATGTTCTGCTGCCAGGTCTTGTAAACCAAGTAACCAGATATATGAGGCAATTGTCATGGTCAAGGGAAACATTGGAGGGAGGGAACTTCATAAATAACAAACTTCCTTTTCTTTCTTTTGTTAGGCAATATCCCCTCTGTTCAGTACAGAAAATATAGTAAAGACTTTGCTCCAGTAATTGCACTCAAGAATTAAGGTCAGTAGATTCATGTTGTAAATCTAACTACAGTTGATCTGGTGGATTCCAGATGAAGTCTCCAGCTCCACCCCCATGGAGACAACAGGTACTTGTGGAGAGACACTGACTGTTCCTAGTGTGCTCAGTTCCCACAGGTTCCAGCCCCTTACCATTTAGCTCTGAGCTCAGCTCTATCTTGATCTCTCCCCAGATAGCATTTTAAGTAGTAAAATTCCAAGAGACAAGGAGGGGAGAAATTGCTCATCTCTACCCTCTTTTATTCCCCATTCACACTAATGAAAACAGATTAAAAGGGGAATTTTTTTCTGCAAAAATCTTTCATTGAAATGAAGCACAAAGTGTGGAGCTATTCTTCTATTCTTCTATAGAAGGATTCACAAATGTTTTGAGGGATAGTATGCAAAACATGCATTGATTTTCCCTTCAAATTTCAAATACAACACATTTCTTTCAGCAGAAACTGAGATAAACAGTGGAATTATTCAGAGAACAAATTCTCCAGACCTTTCCATAGCTATTTTGCAGCAACTCCAGTTACATCTATCACACAACATAAAATGTTATTAAGAAAGTGTTAGAAAAATCTCAGCAGTGGTACAAAAAATGTGTGTAAACTTGTAACTCCTACACTAAAAATATTTGTATTTTTACAAGTAAGAAACTGGAAAAAAGAAAAACAGAATGGTATCAAACTCTCAGCACAGCCAATAAAATAACATTTTACAATGCCACTTATGCTAAGTGGCTTTCCAAAACTGGGCTATTTGTCGTATATATGCAAACCAATAAAACTATTCTGCATGCTTCTCCCCTCAGATTCATTGAATATTTTTATCAAGATACAAACATGACAGGCACATCCTCTCTTCACTGAGGATACTACTGAGGGCTGACTCATTTCATATTCTGCATTTATCCCTGAATACTTCGTTTTCCTCTGCAGTATAAGGAATAGACTTAAACCTTACAAAGAAAACACTACATCCATCTTATCCAAGTCTTTCTCCCTCGCTTAATGAAAAGAAAGCAAACTCTAAAATCAAATGAGAGAGAAACTGCACCAAGGTATCCTTTAAGCAACTGTGTTGGTTTAGCACAAATAGTAAAGTGCAATTGGTGATTTCTTTTGAACTAACAACCAAAATAGCCAATTGCATGCAGAGATACACCTCTGGGACACACACACAGAGCCTTAAAAAAAGTGGAAAAGAAGCCTAGAACCACTCCCTTCCGCCTTCGAAAGAAGTAAAGCAATCCTAGCTCTCTCCTTTGGAGGGGGCTGGTTGAGGGGATGATGTGCCCCCATCCTGGCCCGGATCAGTTTTTAGCAGCTGGAAACACCCTGCCGCTGCCCCTATGGGGTGGGGGGGAACCTGGCCCGAGGCCTGGCCGTGGGCCTGGGCCCTCTCCCCAGCAGAGGGAGGGGAGCCTGCAACCTGCAGCTGCTCCAAGCTGGGCCCATCCTAAATAAAACCAAGGGATGGGGGCAAAGAACCTTTCATCAGCCGGCTGCTTCGAAATCTGCATAAGTTTTTCCCCCATTCCCGCGGCTTTTCAAAAATCTTAGTTACTGCCCGGCAGAGAGCAGGTGACCACAGCAAGTCTAAACAAGTTTTAACTCTTTCCTGCCTGGAGATGAGACTTCCAAAGCTCTTCCCAGAGTAAAAATAAACAAAGGAATTGAGCATAGAGAAGACTTAACATAACAGTCAAATAAAGAGAGTAAGAAAAGAATTAATTAGAAAAAAAAGAAAGAGTTGCCTATCAACTGGACTTTCTTATTTAAGCTATAAAAATAAACTCTATTAGTAAATGGTCCTTTGAATAATAAAAAAATATGCATTTGGAAAGATAATTTGTACATTTTTAAGCAAAAATGTTTGTAACAGACTGTACAGTCCCATAAAATACCTGAACAAAAAAAAAAAAAGAAGCTCCTGCTCCAGTAAAAAAAGTGAGAAGACATCTCTGTTCCTCGAGATGAGAAATCCTTTGCCTTGAAGCTGCTTATCTTTAAAAATAACACCTCAAATGCCTAAGTTCCACAACCCATAAGCAGGTTTAAAAACTGCTAATAAGAAGAAAAGACATAGAACTGTTTCTGTAAGAGTTCCAACCCACAAAAAAATTCTCTAAATTATCAGTAAAAAAATTCCATTAAAAACCAAAAGACTCCTCTCCTAAAAAATAAATTAAAAACTATATTTAAATAATAAAACTGACTGAATGTCACAAGTTTTGTCTCTATGTTGTTTGTGAAAAAAGAAACACTTGTAGAAAGAAGAAAAAGATTTTAAAGTTTCATTTTTTTTCTTTTTCCTTACTGTGTGTTAATAAACTACCTATTTACTTTTAAATTAAACCTATTTCGTGTTTTTCTCCCAAAATCCTATCTCCCAAATAACAAATAAAATTTGACAAACATAAAACCACCACAGCAACTAAAGCAGAGCCTTACAAACCTGCAAGGCTGGTTCTGTAACATGGATTCCATGGTAATTTATCCTAAGCAAGTACCTGAATGTGAATTTTTTAGGCTTTATAGACTGGGTTATTGATTCTTATCAGTGAACCATCAGTATAATTCCATTAGTGCTACTTGTCTTGACACCTATAACGAGGACTTATTAACATAATTTGTCTAGAAATAGCTATTCATTGATGCTATTCAATGGGAATACTAGAAAGTCTCAACAGACAAGTTATATACAAAAGGAAGAGGGGAAAGTATATCTCTTTCTATATAACTATATAACTATATCACTATATATATATGTGTGTGTATATATATATAAATGTATCACTACTACTACCACCATCCTCAACAGAAGCTGGGCTCATCCTTTTGACCAATATCAGCTATTCAACAGCATCAATGTAAATGTACAAATAGTCTGCTTATTAAATTTAGCCATATAGAAAGTGAACACTGTGAAGTTTCTGTGTAAAATATGCCTTTTTTCACCTATGAATTTACAAATATTTGGCTGCAATATTTATGTGTCATCAAAAAGTTCTTAATGACAGTGAAAAAGGACCAGAAAGACAAGGACTAGCAAGAAGGAAGCTCTTTCTACCTTGTGTTTCTCAGGAACATAAGGCAAGCAGGATAAAGAACCCCTATCTAATTTTATATTCATTCAGGGTGTAATGAAAAAAAAATGGAAGTCAGTGAAATAACCCTCAAATATTTTTTTTAATTAGGCCCTTTTTTAGTAAGAATAAAATAGTGATGAACACTCAGAATGTCCTCACAGGATTCACATTTACTTCTCATCTTCCAGACAGAGCCATTCCAAATGTATGCACAATGCCCCTTGAAAGATGCAAAAATTAAAATATTTGTTTTCTAGAAATGTCTCATTTGAAACTCTTCCCTCCCAGACATGCTGGATTAACATGAACATACTGAAACTTGCAAAGGAAAATATTTAAGAGGTTTCTTCCTGTCACTCGTGTCTTTACTGTGGCATGGATCTGTCCTAAACCTAAAACATAAAGTAGCAGTTAAGGCAAGACAGAGTTGAATAAGAATTATCTATTATGCAAATATTCTGAGAGTGCTGTGCTGGGGTTGACACCGGTCTGGAAATTGGAAAAAGAAAAGCAAAAATATTCTGATTTTTAAAGATGCCAGGGAAAGTCCTGGCTTCTGAGCAGAGTTAGAAAACCTACGCAACATTGCACAGCAGTGCACTGATAAATCACTTCAGCTGGCACCAGCATGGCAAATAGGAACTTCTCCTCCTTCTCCTCTTGAAAGGAAGCTTGAGCTTTAAATAATTCCATCACATAAAAAGCAGGCATATGTGAACAACTAATTTTGGCAATTAAGAAAACCCAGGTGGCTCATGTTTGTTGGTTTAAAAAAGCACCTTCTCATTTAGTGATATAAATCAAGAGTAATTGCATTAAAAATTAAGAAATCAAACCAGTACAGCAAGTGAGACAGACCCACTTATAGTTATGTAGAAAACAGAATTTCAATCCCAGGGGAATCTCTGATACTTCAACACTGAATACAATGTCAAAAAAGGAGGCAAGTCAATATATGATGCCTTGTGGAAAGCTTGCTTTATTTTGCAATGCTGATTAAAAGAAACTATCTCCATTTGAAATGGGATTTTTAAAGCTGAAGAGTTTGTGGCAGAGTTCGGGGTTGGAATTAAATGATCCACTCTATGTTTCCATGAGGTGCCTCTTTTGAACTTTCCTATTGAAAAATAGACGTCCATTCACAAATCATCATTTACTGAGAAAAACATGCAACTATCAAGAGCTCATATCTTCCTCAAGGGGCTCCTTGCATAAGCTTTCAGACCATGGGGCACAGATATAAATCTGCCCTTTTGCTGCACCATGGGTAAAAACGTACTTGGTAGAATAAAAATCAGCTTAATATTTCATTATGTATTTTTTAATATTTTTTATCACAAGTTCTGTAACTTCTCACAGAAAGCCTAAACCAGGCAATAATACAAAATCTGTCATCTTGAACCATCCAAGAGTCTTGAGCATCACTCCCCTTGTCTTGTGATTTGTGTCTGCAAGGTTCTTGGCCACTTTCTGCTGATGGAGAAAGTGTTTGTAAGGTCAGAAAAGCTTAAGAAAACTCAAATACTTGGAGACTGACTTCAAGGCTGCTCTGCTATGATGTTGTGCAACCTGGGATTAGACTGCCAGGACACGTCCTGTTAGAAGCCATTCCCTGCATGCAGAGTTGTCACCCTTGCTCCCATCTTGATTTCTTTTGCAGAAGAGCTTCATCCTTTTCTCCCTGACTATTGGTCTTTGACTTTTCAAGAATGTTGGTAGCTTCTTATTCCATGTCTTATCCTCTCTAATTAACTTGGGACACCTGAAAATGACATAACACACTCTACATCCAAGACAGGTTATCTCTGACAGAGTAGGTATTTTGGGAGGGAGATTTTTTGAGATGCTTAACTACACATGAAGAGGAAAAATGTAACTGTGAACAGAATTAAACCAAGGAAAAAGGACCCATGCTTGAGCAGTTAATGAAGAACTGCAGCTTGTGGAAAGTACTCACACTGGAGAAATTTATGGAGGAATGTCTCCTGTGGTAAGGACACACACTGGAGCAAGGAAATGACCCCTCTCCTTGAGGAGAAAGCAGCAGCAGAAAAAATGTGCCATAAACTGATTAACTCCCATTCCCTATCTCTCTGTAACAGAGAGGGTGAAGAGGCAGAGCCCAGGAAGGAGGGAGGGATGGGGGGAAAGGTGTTTTTAGGATTTGTTTCAATTCTTATCATCCTGCTCTGATTGAGATTGGTAATAAACTCCTAATTTCCCCAAGTCACATCTGTTTTGCGATTGACCAGCTGGAAAGGGATTTTTTCTTGCCCTATCTCAACTCATGAGCCCTTCATTATATTTTCTCTACCCTGCCCAGATGATGAGGGGAGGGATAGGACAGTTATGGTGGCAACGTGCCCCAGATGTACAATACATGGGTGTGAGGAAGAGTTTGCCTGGCTGACTCCTACCCACCAGCATTATACACATCTTCCAAGCTGCTGATTATTTTCTAGGTCTGGTGGAAATCCCAGATAGGAAAATCAAGAAAAAGCAATCTCCTAATTACACAGGTTAATCTCTTCCTCCTATTTACATAAAGAAAAAAAGATGGCAATCAAGATACAGTCCTACTGCTGAAGGAGGTAAATGTCAGGGTTTCTAGTCCTCTGAGTAAAATCTGGGGTTGACAGTTCTTGTGAAAAACAGATTTACTTTTGGTTTTTAACAAAATGTGTATATATACAGCATGTGAGCCTGAAGACAAGCTTTTTTCCTGAATAGTAATTTTCCTTGCAACATCTGCTGGGTTTTCATCTACTATTTGTGCATGCAGCCTTCTCACTCACATTATGGTCTGTAAATAATGCATATATTTCTATTTATTTTCACTTAGCCTGCTGAAATGGGTTTTCTTGAATAAGCAGCATCCGTTTATGAAATGCTGCAATAAAATTTAACACATCTTCCTGATAGCATTCTGCATCTAAAGAAAGTTGTGTAGAATGGAGCTTCATTCCAGGTAAATCAAGAATCAGTTAGGTTTGAAACTACATCTGAGATCATTGAGTCCAGCTCTGAACCTAGAACTGCCAAGTCCACCATTAAATCATGTCCCTGAGTGCCTCATCTATGTGTGTTTTAAATATCACCAGGGATGGTGACTCAACTACTTACCTGGGCACATGTTACATTGCTTGATAACACTTTCAGTGAAGAAATATTTCCTGATATCCAATCAAAACTTCCCCCAGCATAACCTGATGCCATTTTGCTTGTTCCTTGGGAGAAGAGACCAGCACCTGCCTTGCTACAGATTCCTTTCGGGTAGTTGCAAAGAGTAGTAAGGTCCCCCAGAGCCTTTCAGGTCACTGTAGAGAGTGATAAAGTCCCCTCTGAGCCTCTTTTTTTCTAGGTTAAAGAACCCCAGTACCCTGAACTGCTTCTCATAAGACTTGTACTTTGAGAAAATTAAAATAAAAATAAAATTGATAAAACAAGTGAGCCAGGGGCGAAGCCTTTAAATTTAAAAGATCTTAGGCCATAACTGCCTAAATGGTCAGGGAAAGTGATCAAAGATTTCACCTTTCCCCTCCACCCCTTAATAGCCAGCTCTTCTACCTGCATTTAAATATGTAAAAGCCTCAGCATTCCAACACTGGGTGCAAACAGCTGACAGTCTAATAGACCAAAACACAGGAAGACTGCCTTATCATATCTCTTAGAGGTCTTTCTCGGGGCTAGTGAAATACACTGCAACAAAATACATCTCTCATACACTAACTAAATGCACTTCTCATACATTTACAGAAGAGAAAAAATGCTTTCAAGGAAAATGATCAAAATACATTTTTATACAGATTTCTAAAGTCTGTGGAAAAATGGCTGGGGGTAAAATTAGAGGACACTGAGAAGTTATATTCACATTCTAGCAGAAGCTGTAACAGTACAGGAATTATAGGGTAAAATGCAGCTGCTGCTCCCTGGATGGAATGCTGCTGACACGCTCAAAGCCTGCTCCAGGATGGTTTCCCACAGACACAACCTGCAGCCACTGCCCTGCTGAGAGGGATGGAATGGAGGGTGGAAAGTGGAAACACCGTGGCCAAGTTCCACTGAAGTCCTGGCAAGGAGGGGATCTCGATGGTGTTTTGCAGCTGATAAACTGCACAGGGGCTGTCAGAGGTAGGAGGTGCCTTGTGGCTGAGCCAGGAACTGTGGTGAAATCACCCTCCTCAGACGAACTTGGTTCATTATAACACCATTGTATTAACACACATCCCCTTCCCAAAGTCACCCGCCGCAGAATGGCACCACCCCTCTCAGGGCACAAGCTCTGTGCTTTATTGACTACAGCTCTGAGCAAAGTAAGAGAATTTTACACCAATCAGTAACAAAGGCACATATGACTAAGAGTCCCTCAAGCTCCACCTAAACATATAGTATAAAAGCTGAGAGTAGGAATAAGTTAGGGAAGACTCCATCACAACTACTGGGATCAGTCAACAGGCTGAACCCATCTTCTTCCCCTGTGGGTAAGAAACGTACTGTGCACACTGGATACTTTTACTGGGAATTAGAGCTTGTCTGAATTGCTTTGAATATGTTTTTGCAGTCAGACACTTTCACTGGCAGCTCTTGAACCTTAACCTGTCACAAAGGAATGTTATTCCATGAACTGTCAGTGTGAGTCCTTCCCAGCACTGGCAATCACCAGCAGCAGGAAACACAACTGAATAAAGTGGGTGACCTGCTGACAGGTCAGAAAGTAGGAAGACACATTGAGGGGTCTCCCTTATGCTGCTGGTGTGTGTTCCTGAACAAGTCAGTTGAACCACCTCTGATCCAGCAGTACAGTTCAGTGAAGGATCCCTGTAATGGGACACTGACAGAATGGTTGGGCAGGAGTGTCCTGGTTTTTCTGTGGTGCTGACAGACAAATCAAACACTAAAGGTCAAGGAAATCTCCCCTTTTCACATGAACCAGAGCTTTGAGCTCCTCCCCATAAGCACGTCAGTGTCTCAGAAGTAAGACAGAGCTAGAATGAATTAAACTCTGCTTATAAGTGTATTTCTGAGCAGCTTTACTCTAGAATATATTTCACTACAAAGCACTTCGGCAGGTGTTTGAATTCAACCCGTAAAATAATCAAGAGTGGCATTCATATGCTAAAAGAGAACCCCACAGTCAAGTGCCTTGCTGAATGAGAATCTTGGTTAAATTGGTAATTTCAAATTTGTTTAAAGCACTTGAAATTTATTCTACACAGTGCTGACAATCTCACATACTCTTATTATAATTACAGTGTATAAAAACAGTAAAACAGTCCCTGACCAAAGGTCTGGCAGCCTAATTAAACAAAAGCAGCAGAAAAAACTGAAAGAAAACAGATATAGAGTGGGAAGTTAAAGCGGACTAAAAACCAAGATTTGAGATCTTTAGGCTATCAATAAAACCATATTGCCTCCTCAGGCAAACTTTACTGGTTATTCTGACAGTTTCTGGGTAGGTACAACATACAGATAATGCTAATTTAGATTTCTCACAATGTCCTAAAGAATTCCTTGAAATCACGTGACTCCCAATGGTTCTCTGAGAAATGTAAGCCTTTGAAATAATTCTGTTTCATCTCTACTTAAACAAAGAATCAATATAGCTCTACTTTATACTCTAGGCAAGAGTTTTGCAATTTTTTTGGAAAGAATTTTCAGCTAAAGCAGGAAGATGAACCAAAAAGAAACCACATTAACCTGTAAGTTAAATACTCATGTTAAATGCAGGATTCAGAATCTTGATTAAATATTTGAAAATCATGATTTCACACTGAAAATAAAAAATACAATATAGTAATAATAATAGGACATATATAGAAGTTGCGGAAAAGTTTTGATAAATACACTTTATCATCAAATAGAAAAATCCTATCATGAATACAAAGTATGACCATTTGGAATACCCTGAAAAGAAAAATGATAACCTGAAAAATCCCTTTTTGACAGTTATCAGAAACATATTGCAGTATCCAACATGTTTTTGGCAACAAAGAAGGAGGTTGCCCACTTATAAAGTCAAGAAGAATGCTCTTTGTGGGCTTCTTGATCCTCTAACCACATCTTTTGCAGAGGAAAACAAATTTGCCAGAGAGAAGCCTACTCATCAAAAGAAATGCTTTATCCAGTGAGTACTTCCTAGTTCCTGACAATGTCAGTCATTTAACTGTTCCCAGGGAAAGTGAATCCTGCCAAGTCATTACAAGATCAACAGCATTCATTTCTACCTGGCAGTAAAAGATGATTCTTCATTACTCACAAGGTTTAATAAGCAGTGCAATATTAGCTCCCATTTCCTGGCCAAATTCCAGTTCAGGTAATTGCCTCCTGCCTCCCCAAATTCCCTTCACAATTCCCCTAGGTCAGACACTCTCCAGCCTGCTCTAAGATGCCCATGCACTATTAAACACCAGAAGGGGCCACTTTTAATGGATGAATTAGAGTAAGCTAAAATCTCCCATTTTCTCAGGCAAGAATTAAAAAATGCATCACTGGCAACCATTAATCATTTTTTTAAACATTACTGGGTCACTCAGTATGTTTTAATCAATGCCAAATTATTTTAAAGAATTCTTTATCGTGTGCTCAGGTGTTTTGTTGGCTTGAAGACTGAGGACAGCTGGGATCATGGCTAAAATGAAATGAGTTACACTTAAGTGTATTTCACTGAGATATCAGTGAGATGTCTCATGACCCCCAAAGCATTCACTTACTTCAAGCCTTCAGAAAAAAAAAAAAAAAACAACCATGACCAAATTGTGCAATTTTTTTTTTTTTGTTCAGGAGTGAGGTCAGGAGTAGGATGTGCCAAAATGTTCAGTTGTAAAGCATCAAATTCTTGCCATTTCTGGCTGGATAGTTTCATTTTACTATGTGTTTCCACGGCCTCAAAGTTTTGGATGCACAGCACTCAAGGTTAGTGTAAAAATTCCATTGGAACTCCCTTGAAATTAAAGAGTTCCACAAAACATTCAACTCCATGTCACCTACTCTGCCTATTGGGTAAATTCCAATACTTGCTCCCACATACAAGGATGTAAGGGAGATTCATACCTGATAAAGCAGATCCTGGCCTTTACACTACATTACCCTTACACTGCGATCACAAATTATCTTTCCTTTTTGCATTGTTTATTGTCATTGCATTGTTTTTTATTAATCTGAGCATTTTGATAACAAAATATTAATAACAACTTTAAGATAATTTCAAGTGCTGTGCAGACACAAGAATAAGTTTCTGCTACCAGCAAAACAGATGGAGAAAAAAATTCTACTTCTGTTGGTAGCAGATTATTCTAAATTCCAATTTCACTTTTGGTTTAGTCACAAAGACATGCACTTAATCCACAATGCACCATCATTAATTTCTGATTATTTCACTTCAGGGTTATCAATATGCAAGTCCTTTTCCTTTTAGGGTAAATATTTCTATTGTCACACTTTTATTAGTTTCTCAGTCCCTTTACAAGCCCAGTGTTCAAGTTCTGTGCATACACCATCTCTGAGGGTGACAAACAGGTTTCTGGAGAGTTGTGGAGGGGAATCCCAAAGAACATATGGCCATGGGAAAATACCATTTCCTTTTGATAATGAACACGCATCTGTGACAGTCCCTCACTGAGTGGGAGTGGCAAGCAGCTTGATTTCCCACAGAACTGATGGAGAATCAAAGCCAAAGCATGTCCACGTGGACAAGATAATCCAATCATCTCATCATTACATCAACTGTGTGATACATTCCAAAGGCAGCTCCAGAAGCCATTACAGCAATTACCTAATTTGCCCAGAGTTTCTGTGAAGAAATAAAATCCTGCCACTGGTAAATATCTTTCACTGTCTGGTATCTGGGTGCTTTGATTTCTATTCAAATACAAAGGAGCAGAACAGGTGAAATAATTTCTGAACAAAATTGTTTAAATATGTCAAATGTAGCGTACAGAAAACCAGATATAGGCCCCCAGAAAAGTGAGGAATAAAAGTAAGCACATCTCTCTAAACCTCAAATGCATTTGTCAGGCCAAGAGCTCAGTTCTTCAGCAAACTGCTTGGAGAATGCATTCCTTTTATACTGTCATTCTGTTATGACACAAATCACATTTATTTCCATCAGTAACAAAGATTTCTTTAGTTCAAGACAAGATCTGAACCTGCTCTGGAAGTGCCAGAACTCCTCAAGTTCAGGACTCCTCCTAAAAACAGGAAGATGCTCACCAGGTATTTTTCAAATAGCCGGAGGGAACTATAAAACTCTTTTCAAAATGCACCCACCTGAAATCATACTATAAGTAATTTTGAAACAAAAATAAACAACAATGAAACCAACAACAGCAATAAAACCTTTCCATTAGAGAGGAAGATGGGCTCTGTATCCAAGGCAGAGACATTCACCTGGAGGTATCTGGACACAGTTCCCAGCTCCAACTATTTCCCAGCACCATTAAAGTGACATTTGGGAAAATCACAGCCACCCTCTCTAATCACAAACAAGGATATCCAAAATCTTTTTCGCTGTCATGATACTTTAGAATATAAACTCTTCATGACCAGAAACACATGCACACCTATTTTTTGAATAGTGAGATGAAGAATCATTCTATAAATGTGTTGGGATAAAAAAACTCTGCACGTATTTGAGAAGATTTCAAGGCTTTTTTGTACCACAGGTAACAAGCCTCTAAATCATTAATATTTTTATCTATTAAAGGTACACATAAATAGGGAAAACCTACCACAAATATTGAATTATAAACCCAGACAAACTTTAAAAAGTATTGATTTGCTCCAGCTGCACTGCTGTTATGGGGTTGTCTCTCATGGATTGCAGCAGGGATAAAATGCAAAAATTATTGCTAAAACAGTCTCCACTGTAAAAATAAGATTTTCTTTAAACAGACCTGCAGCTGAGCACTTAGGATTTACAGTGGTAAAGAAATAGAAGTATATTTTAAAAGGTGTAGCTCTAGAATAGAAAAACAGAATAAGGTGGAAGAAGTATTTGAAAGTTCAGAAGCCACCCAGGCACCGCTGCCTACATCTTCCCCACCTATTTATTTCTTCTTCTTCCTTCCTCTTTTTCTGAGTTTCATTATAAAAAATGAACTATTCTGTTAAAGGGTCAATCAACTCTGTGAAATCTTCTTCAAAACATGTGTCCTGGTACAAAATTTGGTACTGCTGCCCATGTCACTAAAAAAAGTATGTTTTTTTAAAAAAAAGTTAAAAAATTAAGTTAAATATTATTTTGTTAAACTATGCTCAATAATTATGCCCTTACCAACACAGTAAGCCTCAGTCTTTACCTTATCGTGTAAGTTAAAATGTCCTTTCTATTATTAATTAATTGTGTTCCAGAGTACAAAACCATGTGATACAAAAAAAAAAAAAAAATTAAAAAAAATTCACTTCTCAGGGATAAATGTCCATGATCATTTTTATTGATGTTATTTGAAATGACTAGTGCCCAAGATCTCTGGGAAAAAGAAAAGCCCTACCAACCTCACACACCTGTCACTGAAATCAGCTGCAAATTAATGATGTGTGACCTAAAGCTTCAAGTTCCAGTGGAGTTTTTATACTGACATGTCCTTGAAAGGCAAGAAGAGATCAACTCCTAAAATATTAAAACATCCAACTCATTCTTTAAAACTGGAGGTTGTATACAGACCACAATTTTAAGACTTTTTGATTTCTGTCTTGCATAACCAAGAAGGACACCTGATTTATCTTAGCTATTCCCTGGACACCTTGTTATTCTTTGCTCTGCAGTCCCTCTACCTGACCTCCTTTCTCAATATGATCTCTTCACTTTCTGTTCATGTAGTTTCCATAATCCAGACAGTGTGTTCTCCTTTTAGTGAACCGTTTTGACTCACAATGTATTACTCTGGCATAAAGAGGGATGAACACCACATTCAAAGTTTGTTCTACATTAAACTGTGTTGTTATAATTCTCCACAGTGAAGAAAACAGGATAATCTCCAAGCAGTTTGCTCCTAGTGCTTGAAACCATGCCAAGCATAATGGTTTTTATAGATTTCCCTTTCATCTCAAAGGTAATGATAGTATAGGGTTAAAAGGATTTTGAGGCAGTAAGGCCTAAAGAACAGGATGTCAGCTTCACTGTAACCAAGATGTTTAGTTTCATGCTATTGTTTTAACTAAATCAAGTAGAACTTTGCCTAGGCAGTGGAAGGCTGGAGCGGGGGATGAACGTGATTCTTAGTTGAACATGTAGGCTCGAAAAATAAAGCTAGATATTAGGTCAGGTAGGCCTGTACCTGGATAATCATCCATATGATAAATTGCATTATTGTCAATTGTAACGTTTATTTGGTAACCAGTTATGATCATCATCTTCAATAAGAATCAATTGTTACGGGTTTATGCTTGGGTAGAATCAATGGAAGAATAGGGATTTAATGATTAACATGTGCAGTTATGTAACGGGAGGGTATAAAACCTTGTCTATTTTGTGATCATGTGGGAGTCAGATTTGGGTTTGTATCCCCAACTCCCAGAGCTCTCCAATAAAGCACCTGCATATAATCATCCTGTGATTATGTGTTTCTACGCTAACAGTCAGGCCAGGAACATAAAAAGTTTGAACATAAAAAGTTCTCTATATAGAAGGCAAGAGCCAAGCCAGAGACTAGTCTTGGAGCAGAGCTGGTTTTGCTCCTTAGAAAAAGGTGGGATACTTGGGGCAGAAACCAATACATGGAAACTGCTAAATGGGTGGTTTCACTCCCTCCAAGAACCTGAGGGTTTAGTTTATAAAAATAGTTAAAACTTACAGTACTCACACAAAGAACTGAATCAGCAAGATGCAGGATACCCACAGCCACTTGAAGGAAATAAAAAACTACTTTGAGATAATATATCCTATAAGTACTATTCTTATTAATTATGGCAGGACACAGTGAGAGCTTTATGAAGTGGGATTGAATTTGCCTTACACTATATTATATTGTGTAAAAGCTGCTGCACTGCTCTATTTCCTATGGCATGCAAACTCTTTTACATTCCCCAGGGGTAATAAACATGATGAGGTTGAATGCTTTGTATCTCTCCCTCTTTGCACACTCACACTCTTGTCTGCCAGCCAACTAACTTGTTGTCCTTGGGAGAGAAGTTTGCACTTCACTCTGCAAAAATGGACATATAAAGGCTCTAGTCTCCAATATACTGCAATGTGAAAAATATTTTAAGGCTACTGTTAGCTTTCTTTATTAACTGTTTTTATGACTTTTATGCTGTTTCCCATCTGACCATATTGCTACAGCAACTGCACATTATGAAGTGCTCCTGTCAGCAAGGGTTGATGTGTACTCCAGGGGCTAGGCTTTATTTACATTCAGTGCACTGAGACATTATATTAAAGGCACTTTCCTGAAGAGGTGCTCCTCAGAGTTACACAAGCTGATCAGTGAGCACATGGGAAAAGACAGAGTATGTGTACCTTGGCCCACGTGCCTGACGTCCTAGAACACTCAGCTCTGAATTAGGAAATGAAGATAAACACAAAATTCAAACACACAGCAAGTGCAGGATGCACAAACCTTTATGATAACCAGATATGTGGGCCAGGTTTGCTTGTTTAATTACATTTGCTTCATATGCAGACTGAGATCATTAAGAAAGAGAAAACAACACTTCCTCAAGAATTATCAGAAATCATATTATGCGTAAGACGTTAGATAACCTGGGAATAGATTTATAAGCAATTTATTGTTTATCTAAAACTGCCTTGTTCTAGAGGTCATAAAACACCACCAAAAAAAGGAGAAATGGTAGTAAACATGCAAAAATATCCTCATTCTGTTCTAAAAACTTACATTCTGACCAAAGAGGCTACTTGGAAATTTGCCACAAAGGCCTGTTACAGTTTTTAGTGGAGTGGATTAGGCTGATTGCAATGCATTGTTTGGATATTTGGGGAGCTTGCAGAGGCTATAGTGACTCCCTTCCTCTGAGACACCGAAGTGAGAAATGCAGAGGTAACAGCAAGAGGGAAGGACTGTGCTGCCCTTTGTGAGAGGGGTGGTTGGGCAAACAAAGGCAATTTACCACTCATACCCTGAGCACACACCTGGGACCTGAGCCATCCTTCACCTCTCATTGGCTCCCGCTGTCTCCCATTCCTCACATGGCTGCTGGACACTTCCCAGGAAGCTCCACACCCACACCAACTCCTTTCTGAGTTCTTCATCTCATATCTCACCGTGTCTCTTCTGCTGCTAAATATCTTCCGTTTCCCCTCTCTGCTGTTTCTTAGGTCATTAACCCCACTGACTCCTGCCTACACTTCATCCCTCTCCATTATCAGCTCCTTCCCATGCTCCACAGCCCTTCATTAGGGTATATTGCCTCAAAAGCAAACAAACACCTAACTATCATTTTTGCTTCTACCTAAGGTTTATTTTTTTTTCTTTTGGTATCTCATTTTCATAAGAGATTCATCTTTTTCTCCATGTCTGTGCTGACTCGCTCTCATTTTTTTCCTCTTTCAATTTTAAATGTTATCAGTACATTCAAAAAGCTAAGTGGTATTTTCTGTAGCCTCCTTCACACCAAACCAGATATTTTAAACAGAGGGGAGCTGCAAAGTATCTCCTGACCAGTAGCCACGGATGCTAAAGTAATAATTATATTCTCTGCCTTTCAAAATGGCCTCTTATGAGCCCATTTTATCCCAAATACTCAAATAGTTTTGGAGCCAACGTTAATCTAGAAATATATGCCACTGAAATTAATGCATTTCCAGATAATAAAAAGCTCCAATGTACCTCAAATTTAAAGAAAAGGTACCCTAGAGCAATAAAACTCAAGGAACCACCCACAGCTAATTTATTTCAGATGTATGTATAAGGTTCAAATTTTATTACATCCCAGCAGAACAAGGCAACCTTAACCTCCACTGGATTATTATAATTTTTGAATTATTTGTGCATCCTGCTTTAAATCTTAGGGAGGTTTGTATCAAATGCATTGTTAGAACAGCCAAACCTCTGGAGTGGGATATGCTTTGGTGGAAATGATTAAAAACGAGGAGGGCATTACAGCCACAGTAATGTATGTTTAAATGATACACCTGACAGCTGCAATCTCAACTAAGGAACTGATTGAAACATTTGAGCAGATGCCTAAACTGTTCCTTTCATGGTTTCTCCTCCCTCCATGTGAAGGTGCACTGTTGTGGGTGCCTTCAACAGTATAAGAATATATTATTCTATAAAGCATACGATGCTACTGACTTTATGGTATTTATATTTTATATTGTGCATACTCAAGTACTGTCTGAATCTAATTGTGTCCTGTCTTCTCCATCCATTAGTAAAAAAACCTTTGTATGACATTTTTCTCCACATTTACGAGTGCACACTACTAGTCTTGAGAGTCTGCTTCTCTCTTTGTATCCTCTGTATCTCCAGTATCCTCTGCTGACACCCAGGGTGAATCCTACATGCATGACATTATCAGCAGCAGTATTCTAGTGCAAATATCTGAATTTCTATTGCTCTCATAACCATTGAGGAAACACATGCACCTACATTTCTTAGCACCTCTGTAAATATATACACACAAACACTTTTTCATAAGTCTCCAAGGCTTGCAGGATTCAGGAAATTTTATACATTCATGCATCTGCTTTTCTGTTAAAGACTTGTGAAAGGGTGGCTGTTTTGGAAGACTGGGAATTGATTTTAATTAAACAAACCAATTTCATGGCTTCTTATTCATATGAGCAGATGCAAAAATGTGTTATTACATAAGGGTTCCCAACCCACTGGGCAATATCCTGGTGCCCCATCTGTTCTCATCAGGACAAGGCACAATGCTGAAACCTTTGAAACACGGCTCTGGAATGGTATTTAAATCTCCCTGGGGACAAAGTCAAACCTCAGCTTCACAGGGAATTCTGTGTTTGCCCTCAGAAAAAGCAGCCAAACGTACCTGGGCAAGGAGGCAGAGCCTGCAGATCCTACTGTGAATGTGAAGGGAACTTCAGCAGGCACATATTCACCAGCTGAGAGCCTACTCCCCTGTTAGTAGTTCAGATCTATTAAAGGCCATCTACACTGTAATTTGCCTCCATTATATTTTTAAACTCCATAAGCTAAATTGCTGCAAATAAGTATGTGGAACCTCTTATTTCCATTAAAGCCTGATTTTCAGTATAGCTCAATTCAATTAGGAGCAGGCTTTCTTAACTAAGCCTGTCCACAGCAATTTGAATTTCTTTCCTTTAACCACTATAGTGAACAAATTTGAATTTCCATGCAGACAATTCCCACCTTAACTTTCTCATTATCACTGTTCAGAAAACAACAACATATTCCTAAATGGGTACTTCATGTAGCCTTTTCTCAATTGTACTTTTCCAATTATTGCCTTTTCCACATTAAGAACCTGGATTTTATTATATATCTTTACTGAAATTTGAAAGATGCCTGTTCAGTAATTCTTACACACTCTGAAGGCAGGCAAATAAGCTTTCCACATGGCCTAAACTGAAAAGACCAGCTAATAAAAAACTCTTTACCTTCACTTCTCCTGGTCACTTACGCCAGTCACCAACATTGAGCAACATTTTATGTAAGTATAATGTGGATTTACATATAAAATTTATGTATACATATATATAATGGACAGTAATGTACAATCATGATGAGATGGTTTGGTTAGCATAAGGTGCCAAGAGATACAGAGGAAGGTTGAAAGGTTCTGCTTTCACCAGTATTTTATCTACTGTCCAAAAACTGTGAAAAGAATCTAAATAAAAAGAAATCAATACACTCCTCTCATGAAACATGAGATCACATGCTCCTTTTCCTTTCTTAAGAAGCTCAGAAAAGAACAAAGGCATTACCAAATGCAGCGCTGAAGCCATTAGCCTCATCAGATAGTGGTGCTATCTTCCTGCAGCTACAGATTGCTGCCTGCTTTATTTAACAAATTCCATTCTCCCAGGTGCATATTTATGTGCAGATACTCTTGTGATTATATCCTTCCATGAATATAAATCCCCACTTAGGAGTTATCAACCTTCATTCATATATATACACACAGACTCATTCTGAACATAATTGTGACAGTGACACAAAGAGAGTCTTATCAATTTTGTACAAGAAAAAGCCGATTTTAAAGCCCTCTAAAATGTACCTCAATGTTCACACATTATCTGACCAGAAGAGAGAGGTCAAAGGTAATAATCCTAAATTGCTAAAATGTTTGCAGCATTTTGTGTTAAAGCTATAAATATTATCAATAGGAGGCATTGGTTTTCACAAAACACTTGGTCAAATAAGCTGGCAACCAAGGAACTGTAAACAAACTGAACTTGCAGCAAATTTAAGTGATATTTTGGTTGAACTTAATTTAGTGTGGACAACTACATGGGGGAAGTTTGAAGAACAGAAAGAGGAGGGAAAGCAGAGCATCAGGTTTCTATACAAGGCATGACACAGATAAAAAATTTACATCTACATGGCATCAAACAGCTTATAAAAGACCATGATGTGGTAAAAATACAGAAAAAAGTCAAGGCTGGAAACATGATCCACCTGAGAAACAACACAACCAGGATTTCCCTAAAATAACATGTAAAACCTAATTCAATCTCCATCCTGTAGACACAGAGGTAAATTGACATATCACAGGAATTTTGATAGCAGAGTCACACCCTCAGGAGACAGAGTGGGTCACTGATTGCTTTGTAATGCCCTGGTAATCAAAAATAGCTTTGCAGCCACACTGCAAGTGTTACGTTGCCCATTACTTTCACAAACCAAGGGAGAGAGAAACATTTGCCTTCACACAGCGGGTCTGACTGATAAGAGATGTGGGGCCTCAGCTGGTGTGCAAAAACACCTTTGTTCTCATTACTCTGAACTAGGTATTTTTTTAGAGAAACAGCCACTGTTGATGATAATTTCTGGCACTGGAGAACACATCGAGGATGAGTTGCTTGTGCGTTTTGCTACTGCAGGACAAGCACCATGACTTTCTGCACTTCAGTCTTGCATTCTTCTGCTCTTAAATCTAACTGTTATATCAGCCTTCAAAGTTCTTTTCAAGTTTCATTGTATTTTTCCACAAGGTAGAGATGCTTTAAGTGCATTCAGTGTTCCTTGCCACAAGCCTGGTTTGACATGTGGCCACACTGAATGTTGTCTCCTTGTGCCTGCCTCACCAAGGAGTTCAGCATTATTCAGAGCTTTCAGTTTGCTCCCTCTGCAAGCGACACACTGCTCCCAAACTGGAGTTGTCTGCATAACTAAATTTGAGATGATTTTGCATTTTTGCTTGTGGAGTAAAACAAAAATGTAAAATACCTTAGGGTTAAAAAGCAGTCCCTTTAGGGACTGCATGAGAAACACGGACATGTAAAAATTATTGTCTGCTTACAAATATATTCTGAGACATATTCACCTGTTTCATTCCATTTAGCAGGACCCATGGAAATACTATTTTTTAACAAAAATGCCACCATCTATTTAATTCAAACCTCTACACCTATTTGTCACTGACTAAACTCCTGAGGGTGGAATGGGATCTTTGAATGAATCCCTCAAAATGAACAACACTCAATGATGGACAGGGGTGAATTTCCCAGGAAGCTCAGAGCACAACACAAAGCAGTTGACTCTGTGGAAACACAGCAGTGATCACACCTGAATGGCAAAAGCAATGATGTGGCTCACTCAAAACTAACAAAATGCTTTCAAACAGAGCAACAGGTTTCAGCTGGCTTCAACCCAATTATTCCTTCCTGGCAAATGAGGATGCCAAGCATCTTGAGTGTAAGAATGTTAAGACAGGTAAAGCAAATCACATTGGTATTGTGTTTGATTCATTTATTTGATTTAAATGGGCAGATTTATTGCAATTGTTACAATTTTCTAAGCGTAATTTGCATTGTGTTTCCATTTTGTACCATTCTGCTAAACCAAAAACTGTGTGGAACATTAAATATCATTAAATAAGTAGGCTTGACAATAAACATTACACTCTTCATGCATGGAATATTTAAAACAATCTGTTCTGAGGATATTGGACTCTGACAACTATTATGGCAGACGTTAAATCAATGCCTTTATCAATGAAATATAGAGTCTCAAAACAGGGATGTCTAAATTCTTAAGGTCTATTTCCCACAAATCCATGTCCATTAGCATTCATTATACCCCACTCTTTAAACTCTGTATCATTCAAGTCTCACAATAACCCTTCCCTTGGATTAGAGATTTACTGACAGGAAATCCATTTATCCTGTGACAAAACTTTAAAATTAACGTTGTCTCTGGAATTCCCAAAATGTTATAAGGTTATTTTTAAAAAAGGTAGGAATGTCAGAGAGACAGTTTAATATAAAATTTTCCAAAGTTGAACTGACTCATTTTTAGAGTTAAGCAATTTTAATGAATCATTTCCTTAAGCTACAGAGACGTTTGTGCTGGTAAAATGTATTCCACAAAACACCTACAGTGGCAAAAGAGGACAGCTTCCCATATGTCAGGGATACATCTAAGATAGATGCTTTCCTTAAAAACTATCTGGTGATTTGCTGCCAGCACTATGTACTATTATACTACATTTCTCTTGCTGGGATTCAATTCTACTTCTTGGGATTCAATGATTTTCAAGATCATTTACTTACTGACTTATGCATGACACAAAGCAACAGTTTGACTGGCTTCCCTCCTGGTGCTTCCTATGCCATGGATTTCAACACTGCAGTTGTACCTCTCTTCAGGCTCCCATTATAACATGACTATGGATATAAAATTCCTTTAGTCATCATTGTAAGCAAAATGCATCACTCAATGTTGTAAGAACATTGCAGAGCAATTTTCTGGTTTGTTTTGAACTAGAGATTGTCCCACTTCCTTTAATAAAGCCTGCCTGAAATACAAAGGTTTTTTTCACATAATAGAAAAAAGCTCTAAAGCTACTTTCTCCTCTCATTATGATGCACAAAGCAAAATACTTCAGCATTTTTGCACACCAGTTGAGGGCCCCCCAAAAAGAATCATGTACTATTGAAGAACAATGCAAAAATCCACCTTTCCAGGTGAATATCTGCTGTCTTCCATGGAAAGAGTGAACACCCAGGGGAATTGGGTAGAAAGAGCAACTGTGTTCACCAGCCCATTTTGCTTATAACCAACTAGTGTGAATCAATAGCCCAAAGTCAAGAAATTAAATTTTCCTTAACACATTCATGAGCTACTCAAAGCACGTGTTGGATGTTTCATGTCATCTAAAACAGCTCATACCAGCACCTTGCAAGCATTCATTCGTATTTTTAAGATGCATAATTTCAATAGCAATAACGGTGGGAAAGAAAAAAAAAAAAAAGAGCTAGAATCCAAGAGTGAGCCTGCATTGTTATCCATGCTTATATTCATGCTCCATTGGTTCCCATGGCACTTATGCATCTAGATGCAAATTTCATGATTGGGGCCTGATTTATAAAGGTGCTTAAAGCTAGGAATAGAACTCATAATCATTTTGAAAATCCCAGCAGGTCCTTAATCTTGATAATTAGTCACTTAACTGCCTCATCACTGTTGGCCCAATTCTCAGCTGAAACAAGGGCTATGCTGAGGCACACCATGTTCTTAAAAGTTCTTCAGTTCAATCTCAGCTGGTTCAGCCACATTGCAGCGCTTTATCCCTGGTCTCAGTCACCACAGAGGTGGACAGAGTAGAAAAAATGTACAGCAATAACATCTTATGAAACAAGGGTAGACAGGGCATAGAAAAACAGCAAAGCGTCTCCCAAAGCCTGCCCTGGAATCTACAAGTTGTAAGGTGGCTATTTTCTGTCAGAATTGTTCAACGGGCTGTGCTCTAGGTCTCCTCCTAAACTGTTAGACCAACTGGCTGATAAGTCTGTCTAGATCTTGGCAATCTGGTGGGAAACAACCCAAGAAGTCCCCCCAGAAGTGAATAAACTTCACTGCTATTTGCCAGGTTTAGAGAAATGCAGGTAAGTGAAAATTTATAGCAGTCTTTAATCCTCCAGACCCTGTACCCTCTGATGTGCTTCTAACTTCTTTATAAATCACCTTCAGTCACCTCATACCTGTGCTCAGGTAAGCACTGGACCTGCAGTAGTGTAATCCTATTTTCCACTCATTCCCTTAATGAGTCCATTTATTAGTCAATGAGTGGGACAATCTATTACAGGTCAAACCTCTCCTTTTGCAGTTTCAATACATGAGAGAAGCTGGAGCCTCTTGCATGAGTCTGCTCATTATCATAAAAAAAAAATCCAAACAAAAAGCCACCCATCTCACCTCAAAAAACCTCCGTACACTCTAAATAAACATATAGGACTACCCATCCATAAACCTTTGAGAACTCCACTGACTGCTGATCATGGGCCTTAGATGAAATTCCACTGCTTTAAGAATAGTAATATCATTCCAGATATTAAAATATGTTCATCCAATACTCACATTCTTGTCACAAACTGCATTTCTTCTAATGTGATTCTGGGCAACCTGAGCAAACATTAGGAAAAAGCAGGACTTCTGCAATTACAAGACAGAAAAGTAATCAAGACCTGTCACCTTCCTACAACTTGCTTTCATAAATCTTCAAACCTTGAATTTGTTATTTAGGAACTTCCAACATATTCTGACCAAATCAGATAAATTGGCAATGAAAACAATTTGTCTGCACCAGCTCCACATCCACTCACAGCTTATTGTGGATTCAGTAGTCAAAGCTACTCATATTTTGGTGGAAGAAAATGCTATTGAGGAGGAGGATGTCCAACCCATCCCAGAAACAGGCCTGGCAAAAGCCCAACTTCAACAGAAAGTGAGCAAAGGACCACTGCTTGCACCAAGAAGCTGTCAGCAACTGTGGCACAAATTTCTGTAATAAATACTCCTTTTACTCCATGCACAGTTTAATTAAATCCCCAGTTTAATTACTACAGAAAAAAGAATGCACTGATCAGGGCCACAACTCCACATGAAATAGCAAAAATGCTGTTTCCCTTTTTAAATTAAGTGCCTGAAAAAATACTCAAAAGAAAATTAAACCTACTATAACAAGATCGTGAAACTTATCGTAGATACATTTAAAACATGCAAAGCTTCAACTGGGTAAGAAAATAGGATAAAATTTTAAAGTTCCTTGGGAATGTTTGAAATATAGCTTGGTTATATTTACTGACAAGTAGGAAGTTATTTGAAATGCAAAAGTAGTTAAAAGTAATTACTGGGGTTTAAGGTTTGACTTAGAGCTTTTCATAGAAGTTCCTACTAAAGAAGCCTTCATTCACATAAATAATGTGAAAGATGACATAAATAATCTGTTACTACAGGGTTTTAAAGTAGACTCAATCCTCGCATCATTGCAATTAAGAGCAAAAATTAAAAAAAAAAACACCAACTTTTATGGGGAGCTGATAGCAATCAGAGTTCGTTGGTTTTACTGTTGCTGGCTGACAAATTGATGTGAAAACATTTATAGTAAACCATAAATAGAGCTTAGAGGCAGTCAAAATATACAAGGCAGAATGAGACTCCTTAATAAGGGCACATCTCTAGATATGAGCATCACTGACACTCTGACAGGCCTGGTAAAATCTTAGCCAAATTCATGGAGATTTGGTTCTCCAGAGTTTTGGGCAGCACTTGGCCACGGGAATTTCAATTAAAGTCAGCGGTGTGTTTCTGTTCTGGAACTTTGTACTCCCTGGGGTCTCAGATCCCTATGATCAGGTATTTTTCAGACAAATTTACTCTTCCTTTATGCAGTAAAATTCAGAGGGTGTAAATGAACCCTCCTGTGGAGGAGGACAGGAGCCCTATTAAGGAGTCACTGTTACCCTGTGTCACCCTTTACTAAAATGAGACCCTTACAAGTCAATTACTTAATGACAATTTATATCCCAGTTGCACACCTGATATGCAGGTCCTGAAGATGCTTATTGTGTTCCTAATAATTTGAACTTTGTCCTGGTTTGTCTGATATTTATTCATGGAATTTATTTTTGTCAAGTCAACTTGCACCAGCAAAAGGTCTTCTCTCAGGCATTAGACCCTTTCTCAGGAAGTGAAAGTTTTAGACTGTCATTATTTCTTTCATTTGAAAGAATATAATACACTTTAATTAGTGGTTTTAAAAAGTTATTTCATACTGTGTTACAAATTGTAGCTTCAGTTACTAAGAAAAATACAAGCAAATCTCACAACCAAATACTGACAGATAGAAAAATGTTAAATGTGTCAAATTGTAGTCTTTAATAAGACTTTAACAAAAATAGCTGTTATCCAAAAAGTTAAGTGCATTTCACTTATTTCAACTTCTTTAATGTTTACAGCTACCTCTTCAATGACTTTGGGTTTGTTTACATCAAAGAAACAATTTCTCTTTGTAGAGGTCAAGCATAAAACATTACCTTTAATTGGGGACAAAGAGAGAAATCTCCCAGCTGACTTAATACCCTACAAATGGACTTGAAGGGCAGTTCATAAATGTCAATAGACCTGTTGTTCCCTAAAGTAAGGATGCAAACCTAATAATACACCATTTCTCTTAAGAACTTACTGGACCATAGTAGATTCTGTAAGAATCAAAGTTCTCACTATTGTACAGAGCAGAATTCTTTTTACCTGAAACATGAAACAAGATGTGATTACTGCTCCTGATATCACATTTCCCTTCCAAGTCTAACATGATGTTCGACTTCCACAGTGGTCTAACTCCAAAGAACAAGATATACTGACATATAAAAAATATATATAAATAGTCACAGTGACATGCCAAGCTTAATAGTGCTGATGATTTAGTACCTAAATGGAAATGAAATCATTTTACAAAGTTATTAACTGAAGATATTTGCTTAATTTGCTTTTCTAATTTTCATATCTACAGAAAATATTGCACATGTTTGTAACACCTGAAGATCCATTGTGGAGTCGGAAATGATATAATTTTCCTAACTAATTAGTATGAAAAGTGAAAAATCAATAACTGATAGAAGATAGAATACTAATTAGTGAAGTGAATTACATATCTTAGAACCAATGAGCATTAATTTCATTGTTTGCTAAAAATATATAAATAAGTGAAAAAGTTTTATATCAGCATCTGTGTGGAGGCCATAATTTTGTGGGCCACACACACCTCCTGGACAAGAATAAAACAATGCCTTACTTACCAACATTAAAACACAGTGTTAGGGGGTCTTATTTATCCCCACAACTTCATAGAATTTTGGTAACAAGGGAATTGTTTAACTGATTAGTGCATAATAAACAATTTCATAAGCACTCTCCAGAATCCATTACTATATATGCTGTACAAGCATTGCAATCAGGTACCATTCAAATTATAAGGAAGTAAAGATAATCTAGTCATTTTCTGATAAGCAGCAGAAAATATGCCCAAAATTAAAAAGCTCTCCACAACAGCAGCTGTTGGTTTCCACTCCCTGTGCACAGTTATTCCTTCCGTGCAGACTGCCTGAGGAGAGCTGCTGGGCTGGCTCCAGACCCCACACTCCCATGCCTCAGCCACCCTAGCACCATTTTGCCCCAAAGTTGGGAATTTGTTTACTAGACAAACAGCAGATTCAAAACCTGTTCCATGCTCTCAAAGTCAGCCAGAGATGTTCAGAAATTGAAGAGTTTCAGCTCCTTTTGCAACTTAACACCTCTCCATGATGTGTGTGTGAAATCAACTCAGTTTTTCTTTCCTGCTCCTTACTCCAAGAAGTAATACTTCTTGGTTTCTTTTTATCCCCATACCGAGCGTGTTCTCCCAATCTGGAGCCTTGGTTTGTTGCCTCTTTACCACTACAGAAAGGTGAGGACGGACCTGGTTTGGACATTTGTGCTGATGTCAGGTGTGTGACGAATATTGGGACCACCAGAAGTCGGTAGGATTGTATGAGGAAATAGTTTCAGGCTGCCTCTAGACTAAAAGGTGCTTAATTCGAGAGCAAACCAAAGAAAGTCTTTTTACATGCTCAGATCTGCTCTAATTCCTTTACTCCAGATGAGGTCCATCTGCCACTGCCATCTCTTACTAATTATGTTCTTATTTCTGTGTGAATTGTTAGATGGAAAAGTAGTAATGTCGGTGGCACTGAACACTGGAACTGGCTAATGGTTTCCCACTTTGCCTGGATGCTTATTTTCTATAATTTCCCACCTATAAATTAGCATTTATCTTGCTGATAGGGACTATTATCAAGTTGAAATCCATATTCTACTGAAATGAATCACTTAATTAAGACCACAGTGCGATTCTTACTCTTGTAGAAAAGTATTTTCCCAGTCATTTTCAGTATACAGAGTACTGCTATAGCTACAGGAGCAATGCAGTGTAATAATATACTCTGGAATAATAATTTGCACTTGTACAGGGTAAAGGTGGTTAATATTTTTTGAAGAACACCACAGGATACACCATCACACTTGAACTTGTTTCATTCAAATTCTGCTCATATGATTTGACACATAAATGTGTTTTCAAATAATATTCCCACTAATTGCATCAGCTCTTTTCTGACTAAAATTTCATGGAATCTTTAAAGAAAATGTTCACACCCAGAACTCTAAAACTATTCAAACAAATTACTGTTTTTTGCTACCCTTAAAAATGCACTTTTTAATAAGTGGGTTGCAGGCTTTCAAAATTAGCAGTTTTACCTGTTATTGAACTTCCAGTAGCAGCTGATCTTCTCTCTGGGACACCAACATAGCAGATTCCCACTGATATTGAACAAAACATGAACGGTCTCTTGGAGACAATGGAACTTTTTTCCTTACAGATTGTCCTGAACCTACAGCTGCTAAGTGCAAATATTACTGTAACATTGCAATTTCATAAAAGCTACAGGAATCACTGAGGTGATATGGGATTTCCAATGGGGGAAATATTGATCTTTATGACAAAAGGAAGAGGAGTGATGGAGAATAATACACTTCCAGTAGTAAAATAAACTATTTACACAGTAAATATCAGAGACATGCTCTGACACTTGGGAAAAAAATGTAATTAAAAACCTCTGTTAGATCAGGTTTGCACACAGCCTTGCACACAGCATCACCCTCATAAACTTGTCATAAACAAGTGCAATTCCTTCTTTCATTGGTATTCCCAAGAATTCTTTTTTAGCATCTTTAGTCAATAGCGAGTAAAAGAATCCACATATAGGAGTACCGACACTATCAATACATAAAATATATGCGTTGTATTTTTTAATATATTTTCTAAAACCTCAGGTTCATCCTTTTAGCTGTAAAAAGTGGGAGAGTTCAGATCTAAAATACAGCCTGATTCTCCAGTGGAACTATTAATTAAAAACCTTTCAGATATTCAAAAGAAGCAGTCAGTAGCTTTTGACCACACCTACTACTATTAAAGGTTGAGTCTTGGATGATGGAAGAGCAGTACAATGCAGAACCTGAAAGAGCTGATGCTTCAACTTCTTTTAAATTAAAAGCAAATCTCTTTATGAAGAGTCTTTGTGTGATTAAAATCTACCATTACTAAGGAATTCATTTTCATATCTATATTTAAACAACAAGACTTATCAAGTACCAAGGCGATCACAAAATTCAGTGAGAGCTTTTATTGATTTAATGGTAATAAGCAGAACTTTTATTTACCTAAACTGTTAAAGTAAATTGATTTATTTATATAAACTATCAAAGAAAAAAGCAGTAGCAAAAAATAGCAGTAGCATTGTTCAACTACAAGACTATTATACCTACTCCTACAATAAAACTGGTGAAAACCTTTTCAACAAACTTGCAAAAAGAAAATTTACTAAATTACTACTTAAACTTTTTTCAGAACAGTTCATGTGTTTTCAGCAATAAGATGTGTCTTGAGAGAACACCCAAAAAGTCAAAGGCACTTCTAGCCTGAAGTAAAAAGCCAACAAATTCTGCCTTTCTGGGTTACTATCATAACAAAAAGTCTTGACTGCTGAGGAAATAAAGAATCGTCTTGCCTCATGCGTGGCTGAAGTGCTAAAATTGTGGTGCTATTTAACAAGCACAACAGGACACTGGATTTCCAGCCTGTCTTGCACATTCTGCCATGTGAAATCTTCAATGCATCCCTTCTGCACCAGAGTTCTACCTCATGCTAATAATGTCACCCAAGCTAATCCAAGGTCAGATTACTGAGGTCACTGCACCACGTTTGAAACCACCAGTTCACTCTGTGGAAAGCCAAGGCTACCCTGAAGGAGGAGAGAATCACAGGACAAAGTGACATGGAGAGTAGGTCCTTCCTTGAGGTCCCTACAAACTGGCACATGATTAATGCAGAATGTAAAAACTGCAGGTGGCTGAGTAGTAAAAAATGATTTTTCCAATGTTTCACCCACCCTGTTAACCTGCTTTTATAAAAGGATACCTCATGCTCAGATCCACCAGAGGAGGTGCCATGGTGAGCTCTTGCTTATCCATGTATGTCAAAGTTAACTTTGTTGGTAAAGTAAAAAATTTTGTTTCCTCATTTTCCCAGCGGTGCTGCCCACTGGTAATAATAGTGACCCTCAGAAGAGTAGTGGTTATATTTATGAGAGAGGAACTGAAGGAAGTTATAAATCTATGGTTTCCCTTTCTTCCACCAGTTTCCTTCCATCCATTCCTGTCCCTTGGGTCCAGCAGAAGGTATCATGAAAGTACTGCTCCCTGTGTTCTTATCTTCAGTATCTAAATTTGGTTAGGGTGTAACAGGGATTGTACTTGTTGCCACTTTTCGAGGAGATGAGTAAGGACCAGTGCTTGCCATGAGTTTACAGATACCAGATCTTAATAATATTTCCCAAACTCTGTGTTGCACAGCCATAGACACTTCCTGCAGAGTCCAATTGAGAATTGCTGGTTACTTCCTTGTCCTGTGTGAGCACTGTGCAGCAATGTCTGAGTTGCAAGCCTTGCTAAAAATCCTTTACATCCAAACAATACTTTTTCACTGAAATGAAATAGCCTAAGTCAAGAATCTGATATTTACTGTGCTGTTGGCCAAACAAGAGAATCCAAACTTCTTAGTCTGAAGTTGGACACAACTGCAGAGCTCTGTAAGCTACATCTGGAAGGGGTTTACAGCTAATTCAGAATGAGTTAACCAATGTCACCTACAATTAGTTAGGACAATCTCAGACTGTATTAAGCAGATGGGAAAAAAAAAAAAGATTTAGAAAGTAGTAGTATTCCTCTACTTCTTACCAGAGGCAAAATTCTGAGACACTGTGAAGTCTTTATATTCTAATTCAATGGGTCAACCCTCCAGACAGAAGAATTACTCATTTTTAATGACTCGTGTGGCAATTTTTGCCACTTCTGCTACTGCAAACTGAACAGATTTCCATTTGTCTGTGAGTTTTTATTCTACAAACAATTTAAGCAAACATTCACATGAAGGCATGGTATATATGCTTTTGTTTTTTCTCTAACCTTTGAAAAAATGAATACTCATATTGGAGTTAAAAAGTTTAAAAGCTTTACATTTAATTGCACCCAGTATCTGACTTCAATGGGATCTTAGGCCACTCCATGTACCAAGAGGTATTTAAAATCCAGCATTTATAGCATTTTTTAATAGAAAAAAAACACACTATTGTTTAAACCTGCTAAATAAAGATATTCATGTATTTTGTGACCTAGTAACCAGTATATGTACTTTTTTTAAAGCTTATGAGCTATCAAAAATATATTTTTTTCAAAACTTAAGGCAAAATCTTGTTCACCTAAAATAAATTAATATCACAAGTTTTTTATAATATTGTAAGTCTCCCTAGTCTTGCACCTGAGCTTACAGGCTTTCCAAACATCCTGGGCTGGCAGGCTTAAAAAACCACTCATGTTGTTTTACAACACAGAAGAATTGGTTTTGATGATTTTAGGCATAGTTTTGCTAAATACATTCATTGAGAAATGATCCCACTGAAGTTGACAATCTGATTACCTAGTTTCAAAACAACGTACATTGAAATGATTGCACTAACACACAAAGACTCTATTACAGATATTTATAAAGGAAAAGCTAAGTGAACTTTAATATACAGCAGCATTTCCCATGCCACCATGTTACTGACAGGTCTATTGCCTCTTGCTCTAAGCTAGGATTACTGTTTTACTCGAGGGCTTTCTGTTTCAGAACCTCTGGAATAAGCCTGCTATGACAAAGTGCCTAGACTTGCACTGTCTAAATCAGCATAAGCTAGTGTTTTTAACAAGGAAAATCTGGCACCCTACAGAAGCTCTGATCTCTTCTAGAGCAAACCAAGTCCAGCAATAGCAAAAGGATACAAGATACTGGGAATAGGAGCCATAAAACAGCTGGATGAGATTGGTAGCATTGAAAAAACATCAAAGCAACGTCAGCTGAGAAATCAAGCACCCAAATCTCAGGAAATTCAAGTGTTATGGTTACTTCTTTATCATTAGCTCAGACACCTTGAACATAGCCTACTTCCAAAGGCATAAATTAGACAAATAAGATAAAGGTCTGGCCTAAGTAATACCCTGAGTGCCATTTCTAGCTGCTGCCAAACACCCTTTCTCCATTAGAGCCACGGCAGCTTTGCTGATTCAGGCCAGCTGAGGATCTGGGGTAATAGTCAATACATTACTGTAGACCTTAAGGGGCTGAGGTAGAAGGTGCAGAACAGGACACAGGTTTCAAAAGCCTGATTTTGTCTTTCACTCATCTCAGAGGTAGCTGCAGGAGGAGGCAAATCAAATTTGTGGATGTTGCAAAAGGCAAAAGAAAACTTTAGGAGCATCTATTGCCTAATACTGCTAAGGATGAAACAATCTTTCTGTTCCTTTGGTGTTACTGATAATCACCATAAAGAGTCATTGAAGGCTATGATTTTCAAGGTGAAGCTGACACAAATTAGTCACTTGGAATGCCTAAAGTGAAGTTAAACCATTATAAACTTCTATGCACAAGGAACTGACAACTCACACTGTGCTTTCATGGATTTCTTCAGACTCAGCTACAGCCCTTGTGAGACCACAGCTTGATGGGGCTGCATGACAGGGGAACAAAGGAAAGCAAATCAGGAAATCATTTCACCTTCCTGACTCAATTCCACCTGCAGTCTGTGCACACATAAATTCTGCTGACAGCTTTAACTCCAGCCATCCCCTGGAGGTCATGAAGGATTTTCATACCTTGAAGACAGTCATATATGCAAACACAACCCTTACCTGTCTCTGCACATCCCTCTACCAGGAAGTCTCTCCCAAAGAGAAATTTTCCCAGCAGAGATGCTCGTCCTTCGGGCACATGCTGCAGAAATATTATACAGATCTCTTCCTCAATACAAACCTAGCAAAAGCTACAAAAAGAAAGGTCTGTATACAGAAACTGAGGTAATGCTGAAACTATTTGTGAATAATGTGCAAGCACACATTCTATGTCCAGCTGAACTATTATAAATCCCAATGATATTTTTTTGTGATGTGTTAACAATCAGATGCAAGCAGTGCATAGCCAGCCCTGAGTAACATTCATTATGTGATTTCCTCTGTCATTGACTTGTAAGAGTGTTTATTTAATTGTTGCCTGTCCTTCCAGTGATCCAAACCTCCAGAAGGTAAAAATACATGCTGGCCTGAGAAACTAAAGATACTCTCATTAGCTGCCCAGACATTTTTACCTCATAACCCAGGGGCACATCTGCAATAAAGGGTGTATTAAAGTAACACAGTATTAAAGTAACACAACTTTACTTCACCCTGGGTCTCATTTTTCGAGTTGTTGTAACAAGCTTGTCTGGGCCAACTTAATTTTTTATAAAGTTATCACATTTGCACCAAAGTTCTTCACTTTAAACCTTCAAACTCATTCCTTTGAACACGTGCCATTTCCTTGGAATTCATATGAGTAGTGAAGCTTCCTTCAAAAGCATCACTTTGAGGTCCAACAAATGAAAAAAATTCTTAGCTGAAAACTCCATCAAAGGCCACAGCTTTTCCTTGGACCAGTGCTCTCTCACTTCTGTATTAACACCAGGATAGAGTGGGTAAAAATCAGTCTATTATAGAAATTTATAAAGGAAAATTGGAGGGCTCTGACTGAATATTGACTCAAGCCAATAATCACATTCTGAAACTCCCAAGGAGTTATGTGTAGGTTCAGAAGCACAGGGAGAATATATAATTGAATAATTCTTCTGCTTTTTCTTATCTATCCAAGTCCAAGCAGAGGATTTCCCTTTCTAATGATGCTTGTGGCCTGATTTTGCAATCTGAAATCAATATAATTAAAAGAAAACAATGCTGTGGAAAAGTAGCATACTCATGACCATATAAGCGGTACATCTGTAGATATGATAAATCACCAGAACTAAGCCATCAAAGTAAGAAAGAGAACTTTCCAGTTTTTCTCCTAATCTCTTTTCACCATAAACAGATGTTGTTGCAATGTATCTGTATAACAGGCCATTCTGATGCACCAGCCAAACTGGTTGTGAGTAATATTATCAAACCACCGGCAGTTTTGTTGTTAGAACTCTCAGGAATTCATCAAGGTTACTGAGAAAACGACATGATCAAAAATAAGAAGAGAGCCTGAGAAACTCTCTGCAAAAAATGTAAACCCTAGATAGGGAAAGCACGTGATGATGGACGCTTGACCAACTGGGTGACCTGAAGGACGTGTGTCTGCCTCATGAGAAAGCAGAGATGTGTGCCCACATGGACAGTAGACCTATAATCTATATCTGGCACATAATGTAAACAATAAACGGCTTCTGTTGGAATCATATTGGTTCTGTTATTCAGTGGCCCACTTCCCCCCTGCAAGATGTCTTGCATGGACCATGCCAACCTTCCTCATATACTAAAAGGACACCCCTCCTCAATAGCAGATCTGTTCTGAACACAGCACTGATGTGTTCTGGATGGGTGGAGTTTGGGGCAAGATGGGACAAGAAGTAATAAAGCTGCTGCCAGCCTACAGAAGTCTCTCCCTGGTGCCTTTGCAAAAGCGCAAAGGCCATAAAGAATAGCACTGTAGAGAAATCAGCTGAGAGGTTTAGAAAGGTCTGAATTTAAAAAGCCTTGCTGTCTAGGCCTGAATTTTAAAAAAGTACTGGTCAAAGCCACACTTAGCAATTCCAGTATCAGGATATTTTGGCATCCCTTGTCCTCTTACATCATCAGAGCTTCTTGACATCTATTTCCTGCTTCTTCTTCTTCCTTCTCCATCTCCACAGCCTGTTACTTCTGTTACAGCCTGTAACTTCTCTGTTGCTATCCTTGTCTGCTCTTTTGTTTTGCCTCACATTATGAATTCTTATCTTACTTAGGGAAACTCAAAGCCTACAAAACACTGCCAGGTTTATTCTGCTTCCAGCATTCGTATGCAATGTACCAGGAAAATCCTCAGCATAAGCCAATCAAATAAAATATTCATTTCAGGACGGCCCAAACACAATATTTAGAAAACTCTTAAGATTTGTGGTGGGGTTTTTTTGTTTGTTTTGTTTTTTTAATTTGTTTCTTTAGGTTTTGTTTGGTTGGGGGTTTTACGTTCTCTACCTGTGGAGCCCAAGCTTTGCTGCTACACAGAGTAAAGCTGTTGTTTCTCTGCTGTAGCATCCTTGTCACTCAGGGCCAGCTCATAACCCTGCTCATTATACCCGTGCGTCTCTCACATCACACAGGGATGCCCATCATCCACTGCTGATCCCAACTGCACTGCCTCCAGGCCTGGTGGATTAGGCGGGGCTGGAAGCTGAGCTGGCAGGGCTGTGCCCGCGTGGTGCTCAGTAACCAGCCGGGAAGAGCAGAGCCGAGACGGCTGCAACTCGCTCCCATCGTGACAGGGCCTTTCGAGAGAGGGAGTGTGGCGCCAGGGCACACAGCAGCTCACGCCGGGACGGCTGTGACTGGAGGGCCCACAGTGACATCTGCTGGAACGATTCGTTCCGAAGGGACATGGGAAGGCATCGCTCAAACCCACACCGACTCCGTTTCAAAGGCAAGGAAATTGATAACATGTAATCATCGATAACCTCGAAAGCGGAGCGCCTGCGTGGAAGGCAGGCTGCAGAGTACTGACCGTGGCTCACACAGCACAAGGAATCCCAAACCTCTGGCATTCCCCTCTCCCACCCCATTGTTTTCTTCACACAGAAGCCTGAAAACAGAGCCCACTCTTGCAGTGTAGTCAGAGATAATGCGTACACTAGCGGGCATCCTCTTTTGATCATTTCATTGAGAGCACGGCTCCTGATCAGAGTGGGAGAGGCGCCAGGTTTCTAACAGAGTGTTAAATCCTTCCCAGTTTTCCCAGCCATGGATTTTTTCCCCTTCTTCTTCCAAGCAGAGTGGTAAAATCCTCCAAATCTTAATTGACTAACTTGAGAATCCTCCTAGAGAATCAAACACATTTGACAACTTGGAACTGCTTTTCAGTTACAAGATTTTAATGATGCTAATTCCACTTAGCAGTTCTACCTCCATGGCCTTTTCCCTATTTTTTTAAATTTATTTGTTGCTGCTGCTGTTGCTGTTAACTGAAATATCTTTCTGTAAAGCTGAAGTTCATCACAGGATTGACAAGCAACTACTCTGGAATTGTGGGTCAAGCCTTTCCAGGTGACCTTTCTGTATGCTGAGGGTAAGAGCACACACAAGGGAGATGCATTGATTGTCTTGAGGATGAGGGCACACAGTTCATTTTAGCATTTGTGTGAGTGTTCTGCCCCAGTGTGGAGACTCTAAGAGGAGGACTGCTAAGCCAGGATTTTTATTTAACAGCAGCATATAAGAGGAAAGAGAAACTGGCAGCAAACAACAAAATTTAGATGGAGAACAGAGAATTCCACAGCTCATTTTGAGGAACTCATAGGATGGGCATCCTGAAGCCTCCAGGAATGGCAGCAGGACAGAGAGAAGGAAAAAAGCTGCAGGATAAATAGGCATCACAGAAACTGGAAAGAAAGAAAGTTTCTTTACAATTCCTTGTAAGAAAAGCCATAACAAATGTTACATACTTTTCTGTATCCAAAACTTGCAGAACCACAACAACTTCCCTCCCTTAAAATTGAATAGGAAATAGGAAAGTCAGGAGGAGCTGACTCATGAATTATTGAAATCCAAGTTACTTACTTACCTTTTAAATTTCAGTTACCCAGTTAGAAAGTCTGGACCCTTCTATTGCCACAATCATATTTATAATGTGCTTTGTCCTATGGTGGAAGCCTGGAGACTTGAACTAAATCACGAACTAACCAGAAAAAGCCTTCACCAAGGAAGTTGCCACCAGTGCATAGAATATAGTATGCGGGAAGAGGGACTATTTAGTATGGGAATTACCAAAGGTGACCTCAGAATTTTTTGCCTCCCAAAGAGCCAAAACGTGAGTTAAATTGCTTAAATTGTAGATTCAAAGAAGGCTTGAAAATGCAACAACTTGGTTATCACATTCTTGAGTAGCCTCAAAATGGAACAGACACATGGCACAGCTATTCAGTCAAATGACAAGCAGGGAAGAAAACAAAACAAAACAAACCCAGATAGGGCAGCTGTCTAGATATTTACATAAACAGAACAGGTTTTCTGCTTTCATTTCAACAAAGCCACGTCTCACTCATGAAGGATCTGGCCAAAGTTTTCAGACTGCGTGAAATACTAACAAACTCCTATTCATGTGAATATGGAAAGTAAGAGGGTTTTATTAAATTGTAAATCTGCTGCTAATTCATCAGTCTAGTCTGCAAGTGCCAATTATAAAACCCCACATGTTTTGAGGATAAAAATTAAATGTTTTGAGTTTGATGAGACTATTCATGTGTCTGAACATGTGTTTATGGCCTTTTCTAGCTGGAGGCCTAACAACATATCCTTTATTCTTTAGTGCTACTGGAATAGGAAACAAGCAATAAGAACAGTTTTCACTTCTCTCTAAGAAATTTTAATATTTGGTTTTTAGCAGGTACTTCCTAATATTTCTTAGGAAGCATTATAATTTAGTGAACCCACAAACCTGTTTGGGGTTTTTGGTTTTTTTTACTGTACTTAAACTCTGATCCATGGTAATACAGATAAAAACCATGGGATTTCTGTTTGGCAGAATTGGTCAGAGTGGATGGTTTTGTTTACTGTAGATCTGGGGAGAAGATATTTTGCATATCTGGGGGGAAGAAAAGAATCTGAAATATATCTGTCATAGTATATGCACTGCCACTACACCGGAAGATTTAGTTTAATGTTGGAGTGATCCGGCACAAACCCTTCTGAATTAATGAAGCAAACTGAGCTATTTCTATCCAGGTGATCTAACACAAAGTTAAATATTTGATTTGCCATTCGTCATAGAAAATGTTTGTGGGTTGGTTGGTTTGGTTTGGAGGGTTTTTTCCAAAATTAAGAAAAAAATCTAAAATTATAAAAATAAATTCATCACAGTTATTTGTTGAAAATTCAGTTACGCAGGAAATTTGCGAACCACCTCTGACCAGCCATCATCAACATATTTATATGGGTTTCACTGCTATAATGAACCTCAGCTGCTGGAACTCCTACCAGATGAAAACGTTTTAAAGAGTGGATAATATTTCTTTTAATTTTATCCCTGTGTAAGTTGATGTTTATGTAGATGTTACTGAAGAGCATTCTCGTTTTGTTCAAATCTTGGATCCTTGGTTCAAGCCTTGAATCCTTAGTTCAAAGTTCTTTATTATGTCAAAATTTTAAATTCCTAATAATTACTCTGACAGCCAGAATGTGTCCTATTTTTTAAATCTTATAATTTTTTTTCTTGAAAGTTATAGGTATTGAGATTATTTTCCAGAACATACATGATCTGATTGCAAACATCCCCTTGAATTATTTAAAAAATATTCCACATGAATAGGAATGAATATTGTTCACTAAAAATGAGGTGTGCCTTATTGTCTTCTAATTTCTGAAAACTGGAGATTATGGACCCCTTTTTGAGTCATTGTTTGATCAATATTTTCAACATATTGAAAATAATGGCCTGACTTTCAATAACATTTTTTAATTCTCTGTATAGCCAGAATTTATTTTAAAAACTGTAAACAATGGTTGAAATGTGAGGGCTTTTGTTTTCAAGCCAGAACAACCAGGATACAAATACTTCCATAAAACAATGCAGTGATCTCACTGACAACTTCTACTAACACTCTAAAAAGGATCATTTTTAAATGGCAAATCCTCAACATTTAACTCATTATATATATCACCAAAACAAAACAAAAAATGAAAGGAAACTCTGAAATAGCACAGAATATGAGCAAACTATTACAGAAACCCAAATTGCTTGTCATTAAGAAGAGGGAGAAAGTCATCTTTATGATAAAGCACTACTCTGTAAAAGTATTAACCAGTCATTTAGTCAAGCTGACAGCTCTAATGCTTCAAGAGCTTCAAAGACTTCTCAACTATAAATGTAGTGGTGCCAAAAATACATCAAATGGGCCTTTAAGAAGTCATTCTATGCCTTCTATTATGCTAACACTGCAACTTCTGATCACTGGCTTTAGCTCCAAGAGTTTATGAAATGAGTGAATTCTTTTTCATCTTTTTCATAATCCCTACAGCATAAATTCATCCTATTGTCCACTCAGTAAGGCAGACAAGATATAAGGGACATTGTCTGGTTAGACTGCAACATTATTAACTCATCTGGAAACCACAGAGAAGAAGGTAATTATTCCTCTTTTTTAATAATCTCCAGCTGTTGGAGTGCTGTTGTCATTTCTTCATGCTTCAGACCAGGTCAAGCATTCTCCTAGGAGCCCCCTGGCCCTGTCCTCTTGTGAGAAATAAAGCAATTAACACAAAGCGATATCTCCTCACAACCTAATACATTCACAGGCTCCAATGCCCACTCTAATTTGGAGCTATCTGGTAATCAGACCTCTCTATAGAATCAGTGCCTCAAGATCTAGCAGCAATTAGTATGATTCCAGAGTGGTGGTGATTCTCTTCCTGATGCCATACAACAAAGCACCTTCTTCCAAATCAACATATGTATGCTATCAAACTTTGGACATTCAGTGCTGACTGGACAGTAATTATCTTTCTTCCCTACTCATGCCCACCTCCAACCAGATGCTGGTTTTCCTGGTCAGGGCATATGGAGCAATGGAGAACACTCTCTCAGGTACACAGAGCTATCCTTGGGGTTGTCCTGTGCAGGGCCAGAAGCTGGACTTTGACAATCCTTGTGGGTTCCCTCCAACCTGGGATATTTTATGATTTTACTCAGCTAGCATGCAGAAAAGTGGAGCTTGGCTGTAATAAATATTCATGCTCTCACAAAAATTTCACACTTTTCTCACATGAATATATGATTATGGTTTGCTGCCAGAAAGTCAAAGCAGGGCATCAACACCAACAAATGACTTCTGCTTTTACTACTGATGTAATGTCTGATATATCCCTCTACCTCCAAACACCCAAATAAGAGAATAAAGGGCATCTCCCAGGAACTTTGCTGTAACAGTGTTGCTTTCAAAACTCATAATTAAACAGCCCCTACAAAAACTTAGGTAAAGTTGTTCTGCTTCAAAAGCTGGTGAATGACAAAGACATAAAAGCAGGTGATAATAATCAATTGCCAAACACACTCGACCTGCAAAAATGTAAATCAAAATCAAACCCAGCATTATCTAGGAACACCTCTTTTTTTTTGGCTAAATCACAACTTGGGATGTTATAGCTTTGTAGGGCTAAGCCTCACTGTTTAATGTGACCATGACCAAATATGAACATGCCCATCAGCTTGTTTAATTAGCAGTAGAACAGGCAAAACAAGTTAAATGCCAGAAAGTAACCACCCCAAACAACTCAAGACCTAGTTGTTCACTTTGTGTCACTTTGATACTCTTAATCCAGAAATTCCTTCTTTCTTTTATAAACTACTCTATTAATTACTTTGGCAAAGTGCAGAGGAATCAACAAATCATGGTGAGCGGAGCAGCAGGCAATCCTGCTCCTGAAGCTGGATATTTCATCATCCCTATTCCTTCCTAAATGCTTCTGATTTTAATCTGTATTTTACAGGGTAACAGGCTGTTCTTCCTTCTCTGCCAGGGGAGTAGAGAGGCAGGTATGAAGTAGATTTATGAAGAAACAATAATCCTCAAATCATTTGCAATTCCATCACCCTTCAGCCAGCAAATTCTCATTCTATTTACCATGTGTTGGAAGGGCCCTTGAGGGATGCAAGTGGTTCAGGCACAGACAACTGCTGCCACATGCACAGAGTGGTAACTTCAGCTTGTAAATTATGACACAGAAAGTACCTGTAACAGCACAAGGGATCTCTGAATCATGCAGAGAGCTGTTCTGAAGCCTCCCTCTGCTTAGTTATTTCTCTTCCCTTCCTCTGAGAAGGCACTCATTCTCTGTAGACTCTATACAATTTTTTTCCTCACAGATTTATGTCCTCTTACTGTATACAGACAATGTTGAAGAGTGCAGAAGGAACTAAACACACTCCAGCAATGCTATTCCAGAAGACATTGAATTTCAACTACTTATAAAGCAGTTTATAAAAATCGAGCTAAGCTCAACAATAAATATTACCATCAACAGCCTTCCATTTTTTTTCCCTCAGACACATCAACTCTGTCTCTTGAAGTAGTCTCTCATTCAAATAGGATCTCCAGATCATGCTAACATACAACATTCCAAACACATTTAAAGCTTCACAATGATCAAAGATGACAATGTCAACACTTGCAAAAGATATACCTTAAAGCACTGTTTCTGCCACTAAAATTCTTTGCACCAACAATCTTTATTTCCAGCACAAACTGAACTATTTAATGAGTGTCATATTTGTAGTACGGCTTATATTTCCTTCTCTGTTGTATTTCACTTCCTCTAAGTTCTTCTCTACTGCATTATTTTGCTTTGCTCTCACAACTCAGCCTTGCAGAGAAAACTTCAATATGGAGAATATTCTCCAAAACTGCAGCCTATTAATGCTGCTTTTCTGTTTTTTGAAGGAAAAAACCAAGCCTCTCCAGCATTCTTCGAAACTAAACATACCAGAAAAATTTACAAGGTTTCCTAGGAAATCATTTGTGAAGATCAAAAATTTTAAACCTCAGGCATGCCATAAAGAACATTTCCCATCAAAACAGCACATTTATATAATATTTACATGTATATCATGACCAATTAATATGACAGTGCTAGTTACATTGAGACTGACTGTCGCTGTTCACGACACACAAAGAATGAGGCAGGCAGCAGAAGGTCAAGCAGGAAAGCTCTATTTTAATTTTTCTGATTCCATCTTATATACATTTGTACAAAAGGCAAGAGACTGGCCACACAGGTTGCTACCTCTTTGACCTGGATGGTGAACGTCACCATCAATCACATTTCTCCTCCCAGTGGAGAAATATGTAAACAATAGATAAATTCTAAAAATATACATAGTTTACTTGAAGCTGCGTGAGAATAAAATGGAAACACTGAAAAGCAGGCAAACTTAGGGCAACATCTGACAGGAACATCCATGGCTTAATGAGAACAAGCTTTTCCTTCTAGATTTCAGAGGTAGGAGGGCCCAATTAAAATGGTCTGGTTGAGCTGCTGAGTATCTACAGCCACAGAAAGTCATCCAGTAGTTTCCATGCTGAGTCAAAATAATTCACAGATGCATCAGCACATATATCTGTCAAAAAGTATCCAGTTCCATTTAAAGATTTTACACAGGGAGCAATAAAGAATTCTTTGCTTTCTGTTTCTCCTACCTAGCTGATAATTTTATCTTGTTTCATAAAGGCATTTTCAAATTCAGATATCTTTCCTTGCAATGGAGATTTTAGGCATAAGTATCTACTTTTTAACTTTCTCTCCAGCATATAAATATTTATATACCATATTTATAAATTAAAGAAGAAAATTCTCAAAAATATGCTTCTTAGTCATGGGCGAAGAATAGCATGACTCACAAAGACTGAGATGGTAATAAGTTAATACAAATCATGCACTGTACCAAATGTTCCCTTAGACAGGATCTAACAATCCCCAAAATCTTGCTTTCTATGAGGAATGAAAGGTCCCATTATGTCTCTTCAGAAGATTGTTTTAGTCACGGTGGTTTGGTTAGTTACTAGGATTGTATACACAGTGCAGATTGATGAACAAAGACACATTTTCATCCATTTTCCAAGTAATTTCTGGTGTAATTTCACAGTGCAGGCTCCTCACAGCTCAGTGGTGATGTACAGAGGCTCCCACACAGCTATCATCATGCCAGGAAAAGGTTTGGTTTCACTCATCATACATTTTGAATACATGGTTTTCTGCATTTTCAAACCTTCCAAAACACTGAACTCCAATGCTACCATCATAAAACCATCCTTTTGGCAAACATTACTTATCCCTGCACAGCTCATTAATTCTTCTCCCTGGTGGTTTATTTTAGACAGAAAACAGGTCCAATTCTTCTTGCTACTCAAGTGACACTTTATTGGGACCTTGGAACCCCCTCTAGCATCTGAGAACTGTGAAAGGAAAACTCTTGTGATGCTTGCAGGGTCCTCATACTCAAAGGGAAAAGTAGGGGGGAAAAGTGTTTGGATGGCGGTGAAGAAAAAGGGTCTGATTGAGGGAGGGTTTGACTGGTTGGGTTTTGAGTGAGAGGGAACAGGAGTCACTATAGAAGCACGCTAGGGAGCTGCTAAATGGCTAGCTCGCTCCCTGGTCGATGGCGTGGAAGAAAGAGTGGACTCTGCTTGGGTTTCAGCTGGTTTTATTCCTCTCAGTTACCTCCCATGTGCAGATGAACATTGCAGGGAGGGAGAGCCCCAGAGCGAGAGGGCCAGAACCCCAGAGCGAGAGTGCCCAGCAGCCCCCCTGTCCTCACCTTAAGTACAGGGGGCGTACATCGAGCAGGGGAGAACTTCACACAAATCCCAGGGGAGGGGGGGTGTGATTGGGGAACTTAACAGAACAATAAAAGAAGGTGGTACCAGGGTACCTCATCAAATCCTAAGGCTTTTCCCCCAGAATCTTCTAGATCTTACAAGGTGATTGACAAGGGAAACACAAGGGAAACACCATCAGGGGTTTGGCATAGGGGGGTAGGAACAAACCATTACAAACTTATAACCAAATATACAGAACATTAGAAAACCCAATTTATGCACTGCAACAGGTCACATTGCACTTCAGAATCTGACCTAGTTTCTCCCAGTTTAAAAAATAAAATAGAAGATTAATTACATATCCAAATATGACCTGCTACAAACTTTTCATCTAAAGCCTGACAAGACAAATACGATGAATTTTGGCCATCACTTTAAAATAGCCACACATAGGGAATTATTGCAAGATAATTCTTGCAGTCTCCCTCCCCTGTCACTTTATTTCTTGTTGCCATCTTCAGCATTGTGTTAAAAATTAAAAAAAAAAAAAAGTAACAAACCAGAACAAACAGATTACCCTAAATGTGTAATTTAGGCACCCAGCTGCCAGTGATTTCTATTTTACACCACTAATTCAGTGCTTTGTATTAATTTTAAGAAGACTCCAGACAGAAAGCTTTTTCTTCCCTCTGCCACAGCTTTTAAATTCCATCTGCTCTCCCTGTTCCTGTTGGTTGCAGAACCTTTGCACATTTCCATCTATGTTGTATTTTTCCTGAAGTCCACAGCTACAGCTCAAGTTCCATAGTTTATTGTATGTCCTCATAATTCAAGTCAGCAATATCAGTACTGTACAAAACTTAATCTCAGTGGTTATCTACAATGAATGCCAAGTGAAATGAAAATGTCACATCTGTAACTCCTTCCCAGAAGCCTCCATTCAGTCTTTCATGCCTGTTTTTAACCATGTCATTTGGTGAGGAGAGCTAACACTTCTTAACTCCAAACAAATACTGAAGTAGCTCAGCAGAGATGAAACATCATTCTAATCTTACATAGTTAGCAAAAAGAAGCGAAACAGACTGAAAAGGCTGATGTCATAATTACTTTCCACATAGATTAACACAGAAAGATTAGAAGGCAATGCAATTTTCTAAAATCAGCAATTCAAAAGAGAGGATTGTGATGAAAATCTTCATATCCAGCATTTGGATGAGAAGGAAAATCAGTAGCAGACAATTAAATGAATGGCTCTGGTGTGCTTGGAAAAAGGGGACACTTCAAAATTGCTGCCCAGCTGCAATCTTTGTACTATTCTTTTCTCCTTTTATGTAAAGCTCAAGGAGGAGGAGGCAAAAATCTGAAATTACAAAAATGACAAACAAAAAACCTTATAGAGATGGAAGACTCTCAAAACAGACACACAAAAAAAGACATTAAGAATAGGAATAGGAGACTATTGATTGACATAAAACAGATTTATGCTCATAAACACCAATCATATACTGAATGGCAAACTGATAGTCATATATATGATTTCAAATGGCTTTGTACTTCAATTATTTTATAAGGAGTTGAGAGGAGAAATTTCCCAGGAAATTTCAGTGCTGAAAATACTGCTGAATCCTGGGACATCTGTGTTGGAAGATACATTTGGGAGATACATGGGACATTCAAGATGCAAGGTTTCAAGCCAACATGAACATCAACTGAATTCAACTACCACCAAGGAGAGAAATCCACTGATGACCTGTGTCCTGAACTTTGCTATCAGCTATACATTTGCCATGTGCAGAAAAGAAGCAAAGGTTCTTGACCAACAAAAGCTCCTCAGGAGTGGTTTCATGTTAGGCTCTTATTAGTGTTGTCCACAAAATTTGGATTTGTTAGCCAGCATGCACCAAGCCAACAATTACACAAGAGACACAGATTATTTATTTCAGAGTTGCACAAGCCTGGGTGCTCAGTGGTATGCCACAGAGCTATCAAGCACACCAGCTATCAAAACTTTTTATTATTTATGCATCTTATCAAACAAAGGATTTAGAGTTCATTGGCTACAAGAGACATAGTTCTGTTATTTTCCTAGGCAACCAAAAAAAATTTGTATTCAACACATATCTATCCATTTTTTATAACTCAACATTTTATCAAAAATTTTAGCATGTTAAGGTTTTGAAGAGGGAGAAGATGAAAGAGATAGGTGAAGAATGGAAATATGATATGTATTTGTACTTAAAGCCTGGCCCTGCTGAACGGGGAAATTTTGTTATTAAGCCCAGCCAGGGCAGGATTTCACGTGAATTTTATGGGAAATAGTCTTATTCAAATCTCACCTGCAACTATTTAGAGGTGTAACTGAAAAACTGTTTCTGTTCTGTGTGGACATTGGATGAAAATCTGAATAGCATCCTATTTTAAAGATGCTGAAGCATCTCTTTTTTAAAAAAACTAAAAGAAACAGACACACTCACACCCTCCCCAAAAAAAAAATCACCAGAGACCAGTGGAAGTAGTAGAGCAGAAATCCTACCAGGCCTCCCTGTCTGCAGAGTATCCACCAGGAAACACATCATCCCATCATCAGAAGTGGAACATTATACACATACCTATGCCTGAATCTTTTGGTTTTAAAGATTAAATCTGCATTCTGCATGGAAATGAGGAATTAAAAATGGAAATGGGGAAAAAATGTTGCTCCTTAGATCTGCAGCACTGTCCTTGGGAAACCAAGGTCAGAGCATTTCCAAAGAGATATAAATCACTATCATTCTTTAAAAAAAAATTACCATGCTATACTTCACAAGCACTAAATGAAAATATAAACTTCACTGCAAAATATTTATAAAATAAATTATAATTAATTGCTTAAGCCATTTTTTTTATCCATTGATCATTATCCAATATTTTTTTTTATGCAAGGTGGCAGAGGTAAATAGTTGTAACTAAACATCTGCTCACCTGATCCAGGAACAGCCTGATTTGACCAGGCAGATTCAGGCGTTAAAGGAACATCAAAGAGCACACATAGATTGACCCTGTGTTTATGAACTTCAGATTTCCTGAATACTTGAATATGACCCATAATTTTAATTCCCTTCACATCAACCAATCTTCCCTAATGACTCTTTCTTTAAAAAGAAAGAAAATTATCAGCCCAATTTTTTGAATTGCAAAGAAGTCTAAGAAAAAAAACTATTTGCAACTCCTGCTCGAAGGGGAAAAAAAAAAACACGAGCAGCAAATGTAATCCATATAATAAATTATTTCTCAAAAGCCATGTAATCCTCTGAATTATATTCATATATTTTCTGGGTTTTATTTTACATGGACTCTGACCAGGAAATCTATTTCTAGAGAAACATTTTCACCCTGCTTGCAATTTTCATGCCACCAGTTTTGCTGCTAATTTTGAAATGTGAAGTACAGCAAGACTGACGTCTATGGTGTGCAGACATGGTGTGTTAGGCAGTGCACAAAAGACTTGCTTATCAAAATCTCTGAAGCTATGAAAATATGGTAATTCTTTTCCTGGAAATGTGCATACTGAAAATACCAACAGTGCTGGTCCCACCTCAGGGGGAAACAAAGTTTTTGAAGTTAGATCATGATATAAAATCCTCCTCTCCTAGCAGTATAAGCAAACCTATGAATTTTTTAAATCATTTATAATATTGTGGGAGGCAGTATTGCTTTACTGTCATTTATAAAAGATAAAGAAACCTCAGTAAAATAGGAAAAGGAAAACAAAAGAGAAGGAAAAAATCGTGTCTCTATTCCAAACTTCTCAGAGCTAAGCCTGCTGTGTTTTATACCTGAGCCGTAGGAATGAGGATGGCCATTTTTTTAAACATTTTTTTAAATTAAGATAAGATCACTTCATACTGGGACAGGACTTGTGCCAGCTTTGCTGCCAATTGATTGATTCATTTCCCATTGACACAAATGGGCTGAGCAAGCTAAGGGTGCTTTTCATTTCCTGCTGACAAGGAGGTTTAGAACCCAAAATTTTATTCAGTCCTGGCCCTGCAGCCAGGACTCCCATCTTATTTTGTTCTGGAACAATTCTCAAAGTGAACCTGATAGAATGTACTATGCATCCTAAAACTAAGACCAAA
>VZDJ01007749.1:631452-694127 GCA_008694505.1 Cyanoderma ruficeps | reverse complement strand
AAAAAAACAAAACCAAAAACCAACCACTGCAAAAGAATCAGCCTATTTCTGAATGCTAAAACATGTGCAACAGGGAGTTGAGATGATTATTTGTGCCTTACATGTGAGGAAAGAATAGGCTGGAGAAGACACGACCAAAACCTGCTGAAATGATACTGCCTAAATATAATATATAGCAATTCCCTGCCTGGACAGGAAAATAATGAGAAAAGGGGAAGAAAAGATAAATTGAAAAATTGGCAGTAAGGAACATTCTCAAGCCCTTCCTCAATGCTAGTGAGGAACAGAACTGTAAATGGGATACCCAAGCACTCTAATTTGCACACCAATCCCCAGCACTGCCATCTTTGCAAATTTGCAGGAAGGTTCTAACTCATCAACATTGCTGGTTACTGAATACATTTTTAACCCAGAGCAAGGCATGTGGCTGCATGTTATTCCTACATTTAGAAAGCCACTCTACCAAGAGATAAACAGGACCCTTGGATAAACTATCTCCAGTGAATTTTGCAGCACATTATATATCCTGTGTTGGAAAAGCAGTCCACCAGTGAGCATAACACATAAACCACAAAAGCCATGGCACTTTCATGTGAAATAAAGGGAAAGGGGATACCTCAAATAAAGCACTCAGGACAGACATAATGTTAGACACATACAGGTCATTACAGGGCAGGTGCCCTTCCTCCAGAAACTGAGAAACAAGGGAGTAAAAAAGACTCCAGTCATGAAAGGTTACTAAGCAGATAATAAATTACTAGGTGGGCATTGTAGCTGTTGCACCACTGAGTTCAAAGCAAGCTTGTTCTGGCCTTGATCTCTCATGTGATTTCATTTAGTAACAACACTTTAGTTTTAAGCTCTACTGAGCACTGTGTACATTTTGGGTACTGAATGCTTATAATTAAGTGTATTTATATGCTACTGCATTTAAAGAGATGTGGCACAAATATCAGAGAACTGAAATAATTTGATTCACACAATTTAGCCTGGATTTTGTATCTCAGGTCAAAAATACTCAAAACAGTACTGGTGTTTCACAGCCAACTCAGACAGAAAATGTGTTTGGGTAAAATATATTTTAATGGATTTACCCAAATTGTACTATAACTGACAAAACATTCGTAAATGTGATTAGAAATGAGCTTTTTATATCAGAACAGACACTGAAAGCCAGTTAATAAATATAGCTAATCATTACATTTAGTCGAGCAAGTAATTCAGGTGAATTATCTTCTAATCTTAGTATTGTCCATCTATCTGCCACTATAAATTTTCAGATATTTTGTCATTATATTTGCTAACAAAACGGCTTTCACTGGGCACCTTGTCAAAGACAATCCCAGTGTTTAACATAAGGGCTCATGATTTTTTATAATCTAATTACAGCGACCTGAACTTGAGTACAAATTTTCAAATTCACTTTGTGATTAAGAGTCCATAGCCACATTTTCAAATTTAATTACTAATTTAGTGACTAATATATACACTATAATAAACACAAATCACAGTTAGAAGGCTATAGATAATTCTGATCTCTTTTTAAATTTTCTTGAAATCAAAGAAAGGAAACTAAAATATTTTCATCTTTCCTTCTTTTCAACAAGAACCAATTTCAGCATTGATAGTGGAGAGAAAGTTGCTTCTGAAACTCTTCAAGGAAATTCTTTTTGTGGAATTTATAAAGTCACAATATATGATCCAACAGCATGGTTCTCTATTTTTATTTTTGTGTCCTGATTTCATTTCCAGTCAGAATGCACACTTTTTGTCCAATAAGCTACATAAATAATAATCATCCTTTCTCTTAAGCCAGAATATAAAAACTGCAAGTCTTGAGAAGTTCTTTTTATAAAGTACCCATTATTTCACATTAAAAACCTCCAAAATAAAGCTTAAATGAATTTTATAGAATAAGCTGTGAAAATCTACCCAATGTGTAATAGACTCTTATAATCCATGATTTTTCCATAATTCTGATTTATATTCTCAACAAGTCATAAAAATCAACACGAATTTTTACTCAAACACAAGCCTAATGTATGACTCCACACTTCCAAGAAAACATAAATAGTTTCATAGGGAGAACTCAGCCAAAATCTACCAGTTTACCTCACCCAAATAACACATGCAAGAACTGGAATATCACACACACTATTTATTTTTGCTGAGGCCGCACAAAAACATTTTTAAAGCTATTTGACAGCACAATGCTCTTCAAGTAGGTGCCATCTAAATATCTACAACATGATTACTTAGATAAAGTTTCCATCGTTTCTGTAAGCAATTTCTGGAGGAATCAAACTTGGGAAAACATGGTTATTACTAAAGCACTACATGGCCACACTTGCAGAAATAGCAAATTTAATGTGCAGCATGAATAATTTCTAGCCCTACTCAGAGCTTGAAATAGAAGGAAGTTATGCAGGAATTTTAATCAAAAGAAATTTTTGTGGACACAGGCCATTCCACAAACCAATAAATAAACAGTCTGAATGGACAATGCATACCTACCTCAGGGGATGCTGCAAGAAAGCATGTAAAGAACCAGAACATGAATTCAACAATTCAACCAGTCAGCTTTACAGGGGATGATTCAGACTTGATTTATACCAGTTTAAATCAGAATTTCATTATATCTACATAATAATCCATCTCCCTAACGAGAGAGACTGTGTGCTTTTTGCAGGCTCAGGCTGCTCAGCAGTCACTGTAAACTACAAAGAAATGTTCACTGAGCTCTGCTGACTCATTGCAGCTTTTGATCTATTCCAGCTGGCAATAAGAGGAGACAGTGTGGCTAGGAGGGGAGGAATTGGGCTGGGTGGCTGTCAGGTGAGGCCTGCCTCGAGTATGTGGTCACCTCATTATTAACGAAAACTGACAATATTCTCCCCCTCCTCAGAGCCTTTGCATGGATGCTCAGGCCTCAGAACTGTATTCCAGCCTCAAAGTAGTAGTGCATGGAGATTTGGACAAGCAAATTAATTCTGCTCACACCTTCCAGACTAAGGCACTGTTTACATTCACAGGTTAATTATTGCTTATATTTGCCTCTAATCTGTATATGTGTCTTGAACAATCCATCCAAAGTGTGCTCTTACAATTAAGAGTAATCTGCAATTACTTCCAGCCAGGGTGTAGACTTGCCTGCCAATTAATTACAGAGTTTGTGGGAAGTGTTTACAAACTAGGCAACGGAAAGGCTAAATACAGCAGAGTAGTCATTCTGATGAAGCAGGAAATAAAAATGCCCTCAGGTATTTCATGAATTTTCTTGTGTCCACAACCAATGACTGAAGAGAACAGACTAAAACTCCACTGGCAATTTTCCAGGGTACTGAAATGATGTTTCCTACATTTAGCTTGCAGGATTTATAGTGCATTCCAAAATATGAGACTCTTAATGGCAACAGCAGATCAGTCCTTCTTTTATAAGTTACAAATTCTTTTTAAGAGCTTTTTCCTAACAGTCCCTTGACTTTATAACTGCTGTAATTAATGTTGACAGGAGCTGTGCTCCCTAATTTCTCATGGTTTGTGCGGAGAAAGATGCACCATCACCGATTTAAAAGTTAGAGGGGGGAAAAAGCACTTATTGTAGGAAAATACCTGGGTGATTAAGTTCAATCATCTGCAAATTTACTTTATAATTGCTCTGATAAACTTCTCATGTTCCTTTTTCAGGCTGCCCCTAAACATCTAACTGGAACTACTGGGACTCTTCTTCTAATTTCTAACCTTAAATATATTCATACTGCTCTATAAGCACTTGCTTTTGTGCCAATGTTTTATCCTGATTTTTTTTACAGGAAAGACAGATTTATATTGTGAGATTCAGTGCCACAAAATGTTGGAATTATAAAGGATAAATGAGAAAATGTGGAAATGAAAATATATTATCTCAAAACCCAATCAGGAAGTCCATCAAGGGCTATTAAAATTCATATATAACTTTCTGCGCTTCAGATTGAGAATGTAAAGTAGAAAAACATATAGCTGTGCATTATTGTGATAAGCATCCAATATTGGCTAGTAGCACAGAAAGTGCACTGGAACAGAGATACTTCCTGGGTTGTCCATAAACAATATTTTCCATGTAAACATAAATCAAGCTAAAACTCTTACACTAGTCACAGATTCTTTTCCACTTATTTTTTTTCACTTTATCTAAATTACCAAAAGAAACCCTTTCACTCTAAATATTGAAAGAGGCTGAAGATCTCCAGTGCAGTACCTGCTATGTTCTGTGAAGGAGTAATATTTTATTTTATAAAACAGAAAGGATAGAAGTGATTAAACACTTTTTGTTTTGTTTTCTTTCAAGATATTAAATAAGAGCATTCAAAAACCATGTCCATGATGAAACTGTTCAAAAGTGAGGCCATAAATAATGATCTTTTCATTAGCCTTGTCCATATAAAAGAAGTTTCGCTTTGGGCTAATTAAGTTTTTCAATAACTATACAGAAGACAGAATGTGGCTTGACAGCACTTGACGTGACAGTAACAATAAGACCAATTTTGCTTCTGCACCATGCACTGTAAAGGCATTACCATGGGAACATTTATCCTTTTACTACTTCTGCGCCGAGATTCATTGCTTTGAACATACCCAGACCCACAAGGCTGTTGCCCTGAATATTTTAATTGTTGATGAGGGAGGGGGGGACTGAGGGGCCATAGGAGGAGAGAAAAGATGATTGTGTAGCCTGGAGCAATACATTTATGAAAATCCCCTCATGGTGAACTGTGTCTCCTCCTTACTGAATCAGGCTTTCAGTGTTGCCCCTAAACTATGACCAACCATGGATTTTTAACACAAAACACATTTCCATAGGGAATTAGCGGGCAGGACATCTCTTGGCAGATACACTACAGCAACATCATCTTTCTAATTCAATGGGAATTTATTTAGGCAACAGGTGCAACGGCAACCTCTGAAAAGCTGATGCCAGCTCACATCTCCAAAAATCAGGACATGCTTCTCCAGAGACCAAGGCAAGCGAATTATTAGGCTATGGCAAGATTAAGGGCTAAAGGCTGTTTTGTCCTCTCAATGAATATGTTTTACTACCTTTAAATAATAGGATTTGGGTTGCTGGGTTTTCACAGAAAGCCAAATACTAATCACAGAGCCATGGTGTGGGTTGGAAGGGAACTTATAGATCCTCAAATACAACCTGCCCTGCAGGGACCCAATATTAGCCTTTGTATTAAAGACATCATACTTGATTACTACAATAATGTGGAAATACACATAGACAGAGAGTAAAACAGACTTAATTAGCATGGCTGGTTTGATAACCAAGATGCCATGGCAGGAACAAACACAACTCTGAAGATTACAGGAAATGGAATTAAAACTGCTTACAGGAAGAGGAGAGATTCAATCAACCTCCAATCCTCTCCATCATTTACAATCAGTCCTGGCTCACTGGTGAGGTTCCGGATGATTGGAAACTGGCCAATATGACACCCATTCACAAAAAGGGTCAGAAGGAGGATCCCAGTAATTATAGACCAGTCAGTCTGACTTCGGTAGATGGCAAGATAATGGAACAATTTATACTGAGCGACATCACACAGCACCTACAGGATGGCCAGGGTCTCAGGCCCAGCCAGCATGGGTTTAGGAGGGGTAGGTCATGTTTGACCAACCTGATCTCCTTTTTATGACCAAGTGACCCGCTTGGTAGATGCAGGAAGGACTGTGGATGTTGTCTATTTGGACTTCAGCAAGGCTTTTGACACTGTCTCCCACAGCACACTCCTGGATAAGCTGGCAGCCCGGGGCTTGGGCAGGAGCACTCTTTGCTGGGTTAGGAACTGGCTGGATGGCCAGGCCCAGAGAGTGGTGGTGAATGGTGCTGTATTCAGCTGGCAGCCAGTCACCAGTGGTGTCCCTCAGGGGTCTGTGCTGGGACCAGCTCTATTCAATATTTTCATTGACGACATGGATGAGGGTATTGAATCTTTCATTAGTAAATTTGCAGATGACACTAAGCTGGGAGCGTGTGTCGACCACTTGGAAGATAGGATGGCTCTGCAGAGAGACCTGGAATAGTTGGATCAATGGGCAGAGTCTAACAAAATGAGGTTTAATGAGTCCAAGTGTCGGGTCCTGCACTTTGGCCACAATAACCCCCTGCAGCGTTATAGGCTGGGGACAGTGTGGCTGGACAGTGCCCAGGAGGAAAGGGACCTGGGGGTTCTGGTCAGCAGCCGGCTGAACATGAGCCAGCAGTGTGCCCAGGTGGCCAAGAGGGCCAATGGCATCCTGGCCTGGATCAGGAATGGTGTGGCCAGCAGGAGCAGGGAGGTCATTCTTCCCCTGTACTCAGCACTGGTGAGGCCACACCTTGAGTATTGTGTCCAGTTCTGGGCCCCTCAGTTCAGGAAGGACGTTGAGATGCTTGAATATGTCCAGAGGAGGGCAACAAAGCTGGTGAAGGGCTTGGAAAACAAGCCAGATGAAGAACGTCTGAGGGAGCTGGGGTTGTTTAGCCTGGAGAAAAGGAGACTCAGAGGTGACCTTATCACTCTCTATAACTTCCTGAAGGGTAGTTGTACACAGCTGCGAGTTGGTCTCTTTCTCCAGGCAGCAACTGACAGAACAAGAAGACACAGTCTTAAGCTGTGTCAGGGGAAATGCAGGTTGGATATTAGGAAGAAGTTTTTCACTGAAAGAGTGATTAAATATTGGAATAGTCTGCCCAGGGAGGTGGTGGATTCACCATCCCTGGATGTGTTTAAAAAGAGGCTGGATGTGGCACTTGACACCATGATCTAGTTGAGGTGTTAGGGCTGGGTTGGACTCGATGATCTTGAAGGTCTCTTCCAAACTATACATTCTGTGATTCTGTGAACCTCTGCAAGCAAAAGATGTTGTAAAATGTATGAGTTGTCTGTATGATCTCTGATTCTTGTAGTGGAAAATTATTAACCTTCCTGAAATGGTATATAAGATTTTGGAAAACCTGAGTAAAATCAAATTCTGATCACTGAATCAGTCTTCCCGTCTCTCTATCAATCGTCAATACAATAGAAATTACTTATTTACTTATAAAATATTGCTGTTCAGATTTAGATTTTTTTAAAGGGGAAAAAAAAAATCTTTGTTTGCATTAAGTGACTATTTCTGGACTTTAATCCCTCTGTAGTATTTTTGCCTTGCAAAGGTTTTTGTAGTATTTATTATCTTGAAAACCTGAGCTCATTGGCTCAGTTCAGAGAGAGGTACAACTGCTCCTAAATCACTACAAAAATCCTTGTGTCAGCAAAGTGCTGAATGGAGTAACATTTCTGAGAAAACTCCAGAGGAAAGAAGATAGTGCAGAAACATAATTAAAATTCCTCACTCTTGTTGATTATTCTTGAAAGCTGTTCTATCTCAATAATATGAATGAAGTATTCTTAGAGAGAGAGGTTTTCAAAAGTGTAAGCAGGTTATTGTTAGAAAGTGTAAAATAAAATTTAAAGATGCAGAACTCTGGAGAATTTTGTCAAATTCCACTTCTAAGAAGAAGGAAAATTAGGTGAAAATTTTCCAAAAATGGAGCAGGTGTTACTCTATGAAGCAACAGTAGAGCAAGTGAAATTACAACCTTGAGGAGGAGCTTTGCTCGAAGCCATAATTTTAAGCATTCAACACCTACAATTAGGGTCAGATTTTAAATGAGCTACCTGATGTGTAAAAGCCTAATGCATCCCACTGGATGTTTTCCCAGATAAAAACCCGGCTTTCAAAATAGACAAAAGAAACATATGCTTCTCGTTTGGGATGCTGAGCAGCCATTTATCAGAACCTTTTCAAAAGAATTTATTTTTTAAATATCACGACATGGAGATAAATGAACACTCAGTATCCTAACAAAAATTATTATAGAAGTTTCACTGTCATTAAAAACAGACAGAAAGAAGACCTCATTTCCTGTCTAGGTTTTTTTAAAAAGTATGTTTTCAATCAAATTCAGAAAGAAATAACATTTACTTCATAGCTCCCATTCTTCACACAGCTCAGGATGGAGCACTTTTGCTGGGATTTCTGTCTATAGAAAGAGAATGTCACCAAAAATGTACATGTACACCCGAAGCTGAGGGTTACTAAATATTTTACTGCCAAATGGAATTGCCCTATGATCCTGAAAGTGTTACTGCAATTAAGTGGAAAACATATGTTTTTTTTCAAGGGCCAATTCTTTCCTAGTATTGCAGAATCTATGCCAGCAATTATGGTGATATGTCATCAGTTGCAAGTTACTTTAATATCCTGTTTGTTAACTATGACTCCTACATACAAAAGGGCTTTAGTTCCTTAATTTGCAAAATACTTTAGCACATAAGCATCAAAGCTCTTTTAAGAGCTACAAAGTGTCATCCACTATAGGAGGTAACAGCAAATTAAATTGGGAGTGGGAAAAAGAAGGGAAAAATTATAATGGGCGTACAGAATATCAGAGCATTAAGTCAGGAAGGTATATTTAGACTGATGAAATGTTCCTTTCAACTAAGTGAATGAACCAGGATGAGCTCACTGTTAGATTTTGTCTTGTGACCTGGTTTTGTTTATGGGAATTGCAGTTTGGGTTGCTCTCAGGTCAGGGAAAGCCAGTGCCTGTCACTGCAAGACCATAAGTTCTCCCCACTCAAACCCATCAGACATCAGTAGGTGAGCATATTTTTGAAGCAGCGAGTCTAAAAATATCATCATGAAAGGAAATATGTCCCATCAGAGAGACTCAGCACAAAAAAACTCCCCCCCCTGAGGTTTTGGGGAAGTGCAATAGCAGGGAGGTACAGCAGACTCCTGGTGAGTGAGATCAGACAAAATACAGAGCATGCTGCATTTCAGTAGTGGATATTATCACCTCTGGAAGGAATAAAAGAGCTGGATAACCCTCAATCTTTATATTTCTGAGAGCTTCAAATCAGTGACAGGCAGAACAAGGTGAACTGCTTGAATAAAAGACACTGTTCCCCCAGAAAAGCACAAAGACAAAACTCCAAACTGGCAACAGAGCACAAAAGAACGAATTGATGCTCCCACACTAATCTCAATCCCAAGGATTTTTTTTCCTACATACTAATTTTTTATATAAAGAGATTTTTTTTTCCCATTCTCCCGTATGTAAGTGATATTCTCCTTAGGGAATTATCAAAAGTGAGAATGATCAGTGCTGGAATTTAATAAATTTGAATTCTAATTAGTTTTAGTAGTTCCTACTTTTTTTTTAAATCTTTCTTTGTTGGGAGAACTAGATGAAAATCAGATTGCAGAGCAATAACTTGGGAGGAAAGTGACCATGTCCAGTGAGAGAACATGACATACAGTGGAAAGCAATCATAGCCAGTAGCTTTGATAGAAGAATTAGATTTCAAAGGGGAATTTCACATTTCCCAAGATGTAACAGGACATAATTCTGCACTGATTCACACAGATGTGCAAAAGCATACAACAGCCTTAGAGATGGGGAAAAAAATCATCTAAGTTAGAGGAGGCAATGTCAATAGGGTGTTTATTTTAAAATGTTTCTTTTTAGTTAACTATTTTCCATATGTATCTGACCTTAAAATCAGCACACACCTATTAATAACCTTAATTTATCACATAGAGTGCTTTGATGATTTCTCTCTTAAAATGGGCTAAATCAAAAATGAAGGAAGGCACTCCAGGGAAATCCTGGACACTTGTTTTTTTTCAACCAACTTCAACCCTTCTTAAGCGATCATGTTGCCCAGGAATCTACTGAAGGTGAGAGACTGTTTCATTGTTAGAACTGAACATCATGCAAATATTAACAGGCTTTGGAAGAGCTGGACTAGAATAGAAATCATTTTGTAGCATCAGCTATCGGTTTCTATTCAGAGATTAAAGAGAAGGGAGTTTAAACATTCATTGCACTCTCCAGAGAACAGGTTTGCCAAACCAAAAAACATAGAACTCCATGCTTAGAAGAAAAACCTGCTTTGTACCCTTCTGACTCTTAACCATCAACAGTAAAATAAGTCTGCCTCTGCCCAGGGGAGCAGAGGAAAGAAAACTTGTGATGCAGCAGAGTAATGAACTCCATGAGCTTCCCTTTGTCATTAGACCTTTCTTGAAGAGTGTCATTTCCAAAGAAAAAGACGTATTAGAAATACTGAATGGCTTACTGTACTCCATTACGGCTTTGCGATGTGATCAGACAGGTTTTAAACATGAGCAGGGACAGTAATTTTGCTTGCAGTGCTCACAGAAATGTCTTTTCAGGAAAAAAAAAAAGAAAGACAGTCACATTTGACACTGAAGACAGAGAGCGTGTGCCTAATGGGCTGCAGAAAAAGCCTAAAACCATTCATCTCTCTAAGCTCTCTGAGTGACCCCTGCAATGCAGCTGTGGATACCAAGTCATATTGCTGCAAAATGGGCAAGGGACAAATGTGTGAAGGACAGTTAAAACTTGCACACTTCGCCAGTTTTTCAAAATATTTTGAGGCAATACATCAGATTGCCTCATAATTCATGTGAACAGCCTAATGCAGCCCCCCTCAGTACTGTTAAAGTAATAAACTACATTCTGCCAGCCAGAATAAACATATTAAACATAGCAGTGAACGGAGCTCTAAATGAGACATTATTTTCTGTCTGTGTTCAGATGCTGTGTGCAAAACCCAGACAAGTGTAAACCTATAGTTACTGCCAAGGTATTCCCAAACTTTCTGAGAGGGCTGTATTTCCTACAACACTGAACACCATCACACCCCCAATCTCTCACAGCACACCAGCATTAACCTCTTACAGAGTCATATTCAGACAGGGGACAGTCACATAAGTCACTGGCAGCTTCATCACTATAACATCCTCAGGACAGAGGCAATGTCAAAAATTTCCTCTATGCCTGCACAACTGCTCTGAAAATAGTGCTGCCTCTCCAAAACAGAAGAGATGACCAACTTTGTCAATTTGACTGATTATTTTGTTTCACCCAAATTTCAGCAGTTGGCTTTCCAGGTTGGTGCCCCACAATGTGGAGCACACAAAATCTAAGTACAAATTGAGCTTAGTAGAGTAGCAACAAATGTTGAAACACTCACTCCAGAACCTTCCTATCGAAAAACCTGGCACAAAGCGAGAGAGACAATGCTCCCATGAATGTTATTGCTTTGCATTCAATCTGCATACACAGAATACTCAAGTTTTGTGTAGGCATATTCTAGGGTAGGCACGTCCCTTTTCAGTAAGAGACAATGCCAAAAGCACAGGAAGATGAGGTTGGCCAGTGCCTGCCCCCGGGTATGCTGAATACACCAACCTCCCAGGAAGTTGGAGACAGCATCACTGGAAAGTCTGGAAACAAATAGCTTTATTTTACTTTCTGAAGAGTAGGGCAAATTGCAATTAAGTTGGTGAAACAACCTAATGAAACTTGGTGTGAAATCTAGAGAGGAAGAGACAGTGAGGTGGAAGATTTTCTTTGTATTGTTTACAAACCCCAGCATTGGTAAACTGAGCAGAGGCAATCAGTGACATTCTTCCACCCCACAGTTCAGGACTGAAGGCTTACGAATAACCCAGCAAAATATGAATAAAGATATTGCATCTACATCCATCTCCCCACAGCAAGCAGTAAGAAAGGTCATCAGTGATCTTTATATTGCAGTTCAGAATGCACATGAAAATGTTTAAATTGCTGTTGAACCCACACACACAGAGCCCTTTGAAAAGCAGGGACATCTCTCTGTCAAGGTCAGCTCTGCCAGGAGTCCCAGGGCTGGAGGAAATCCCAGCAGACCTCCAATAAATATGAAACCCATAAATATGAAACACACAATGACACAGAAGAGAGGGTCAGTGTTTTAGGTCTCTTGTTGAGATTTTCCTGTGTTCAGTGCACTCAGCAATATAGGGCAACCTTAAAATTGCAAGTCAGAGCTATCTGCCAACTCTTCTTGGCTTCACCATAGAAAGAAAACCCTGAACTACATTCCTCCGTGGGCTCTCTACCTGAGGACACCTAATCTGCGTAGGAACTTTGGCTGAAAAAACCTTAAGAGATGTAATTTAGCAGCTGCAGACTACTGTAGTGATATTGTATGAAAAGCAACTCATCCTTTTTTCTTCATTGCCCTTCTAAGCAGTGGTTTAACTGCTGCTAACCTTTTTGGTGGGGGACAGATGATGGATATTTCCCTGGCATTGATAAATGCAAACTCTGCCACAGATTTCAATACCTAGGATTAGTTTTAGCATCAGGATTAAATATTTACCCTCCATAGCCTAAGAGAGGAGAAATCTTTGAAAATTCCTGTCAATCAGATCTCTGGGCTTTTTCTCCATTCTAAGCCTGAGTTTGTCCCAGAAGACTTGAAGAGTTATGAAGTATCAAAATACCTGTTGCAATACATGTTTATACCTGGAAAATTGACCTGAGGTCAATTCTAGTTCAATCTATTTTAATTCTGATTTTAAAATAATAAGAACCCTTCTTATTAAACAGCCAATTCACTCCTGAAATGCACTTAATATTTAGATTCAAAGTACAATTTTTTAGATTCAAGGTAAAAAAAAGTTATCATTTTACCCAAAGCCAAACAGAGTAAATAGGTAACATTTCCTCTTTTTTTTCTCTCTTTGTTATACAAGAGTAGGACAGCAGAACTTCAAAACATCTAAGGCAGAGAAAGCACCAAAGCCTTTACCATCACTTGTTTTGAAATAGAGATTAATTCTCCACCCTCTGAGCCTTCAAATCCTCACCATTGAAATCAATCTGAAAACACTTTTCCTGCTGCAATGAGTGCAGGAGCTGAGAAACAAGAGAAATATACAGGTAAATCCACATACTGTGACATATTCACTTTTCTTGAATCAATGGTCATGAAATAGCAGTACTGAGCTCTTGCCTGCCTGCGACAAATAGCAGAGATGAGGTGGACACAACTCGCATCCACAGGGGTGCTATACATCACCCACTTACAGCTGGGGAGTGGCAAGAGAAAAAATTAAAGAGCTTTATGTTATACTGTGATAATTCTAGATACTCTGCCTTTTACCCTTCCTTTATGCAGTAAGCAATATCAGCATCACTAACTATTAATGGGCACTTTAGGAATGCTAATGAAGGTAGAGGAGGAGCCTGCTTGATGTGCACAGTTGATTTTACTGCACCAGCTTTTCTGCAAGGCACATGGAAACCCAGGGAAGGCAGACACCTTCCCTGGAAGCAGGGCAGAGCAATGGATGGAGCCCCCAGAGCTGCTGGGGGAAGGGCACTGCCAGCACCGGCTTTGTCACCAACCTGCTGTCTGCCTTTTGCCCTCTGCAACTATAACATGAAGATAAAGGTGTTTTCTTCAATTTAAAACAATTTTGGGATGCAAAGCCTGCATAAAATCTGCCTTGGACTTTTGCATCCCTAGCAGCAAGTCTACTGTCCCCAGTTTTCTGGGAAAGAAGGAAAAACTAAACACCAGAGCAATGGTTCTCTAGCCTAGTGCCTCATCTCTGGGTCCTCGACAGCCTACTCACCTCTGCCCACCATCTACTGACTACCAAATTCTATTTAATATTTCCTTACTGTCTTGGATGATGGACTGGAGCATATAATTGTAAAATCAGCATAAGGAGATGGGGGGTGCAAGCAGCCTGAGGGATAGAATCAGAACCCGATATGAACCTGATAAATTGGAAAGAAAACTTTAAATTAACAAGATGCATTTCAATAAAGACAAGCTCAAATCACTACACTGAGTAAGGAGAAATTGAAACAGAAATTCAAACCATGAAGCAGCTGCTGATGCAACAGAAGAAATTATGAGACCTAGATTTGTAGCACAAAGAGGATATGCACACACTGACCATTGACAGTGTAGACCAAACAGCAGCCTTGAACTCCAAATATATCAATGCCATGTCACACACCTCCTAAGAGTTAGTTCTTTGTCATTCACAAATGCCCGAGTATTAAAGTACAAAAAAGGCATGTTTTTATCATGTACTGAAAATGTACTATATATGATGGGAGCTGTGTCATAAAATGTTTTTTCTTTGATTTTATTTTCAAATCATGTTAACTTCTGAGTAATACCATTTATCTAGAGCAAGAAAAGCAACAAAAATGGGACCGAACATATTACAGCAAGCATAGGTCAAATCTTTACACAATAGTCAGACAGAGATCAAAGGAATGTAACAACAAAATAAACAGACAAGGAGAAGCTACATAAACTTGTGACTTCTGAATCCATGCCAGCACAGCCTGCTAAGCAGTACCTGGCAGATTACACTGGCAGGAACCAGAGGACCCTCACCCATTTGGTGTTTGTTCATTCTTCCCCTCACTCTTGCCTTCAGCGTGGAAAGCATTCAGCCCTTGAATTTCAAGTGCCAGTGTTTGCCAGCCCCTTTTCTTATTTCTTCTTCTTTGTTTAAATTACAAGCTCTCAGCAGCAAGCACCTTGTTTCATATTATGCTACAAAACACCCACCACTGTGCTGATGTTCTAACAAAGACAGACAAGACAATGGTCTTTAAAAAGGCTGATTAAGAAAAGTTATTATTCATCTCCAGGGCCTCATACAATTCCCTTCAGGAAGATAAATAGTGCTACAAATATAGGCATTTGTGAAAAAGGCACTGAGATGATAAGAACTCAATTTCCATGGGAGGAAAGATATACATTTGAGTTATAGCTGCTTTTATTCTTGTGTATGGGTTTCCAGCCAGATTTTAGCTATGGCATCACTAAGGGGAAAAAAAAAATAAAATTAAGTAACACTAAAACATATGGCATCTATACATCACTGAAGATACTTTTGGCGGCAACCATCATGTGATAAGAGAGTCTATAGTTAATTAAGAAGTCCAGTAAGTTTGTTGAGAGATGTGAAACTGTCTGGCCTAACAAACCTTGAATCTTACACAAGTCTTCCAAGTATCTTCAATAAGTCGGCTAAAAAAAAAGGCTACCACTGGAAAGAAACTAAACAAAACACACAGTTCATGAGTTTTCTAAAGGCTCTTGGAGGTACGTTTCTCCTTAGTGATTTGCTGGTATTACTGCAAGGTAAGCACATGCATCCAGAGGAGAAAAGGATTTTGGGTTTATAATCTGCAAAAGGAATGAATGCCCAAAAGGACAAATAGATGAACACTATTTGTGCCAAAGGAAGAAATGGAAAGTGAAAATTTATGCTGTTGAAATATTCTGCCTTCTGGTTTTAGGAATAAGGCCCATCTGGATTTTTTAACTTTTCACAGCAGTGTCAGAAAATTACATACTGTAAATAAATGTTCCACTTTAAATGGCTCCATTATGCCACTTTTACCTTTGTGGCACTAAAATTCCACTGGGAAGGGAAATTTGCATGGAAAGTACACTTTCTATAAGCAGATTTTTTTTTTGTCTTCCTACAGCTTAAAGATGTGGCAATATATAAGAATCCTTATAGGCACCACATACACCAGTGCAATTGAAGAGACAGCTGTCACATCCTGCATGGTGTTTGACCTGACATCTCCCCAAAACTATTGGACCGTATCATTCATCACACATCCAAAAAAAATCAGTCCAAACAGTCCTAGCTACCTTTTTCATTCCAACCTGGGAAGCTGGGCAATGGACTCGATTCCCAACTGCACCAAAGGGATTAGTCTGAAAACCTCTCTAAAAGAACAAGAGCAAACATTGGATGTGAAGGAATTCATGATGGAAGTTGGGCTGAATTCCTGCTTTCTAATGTAAGAAAAGCAGTGATTCTTATCTCTTCTCTGAGATTCAAAAGATTATCCTAGAAAATCTCATTTTTTATGACACAACTCTCTAGTGGTGGATTTCTTTACTTAAAAAATACAGCAAACGCCTCCAGAGCCTAATGCACCTGATTTTGCCAGCACCTTCAGAAACAGATATCACAGGTAACAATCAAAGTTGTTTCCATATTTAGATCTATTTAAAAAATCCTCAGGGAGGGAGGCCTTTCCTAAATAATTAAAATTTAATTAGCAATTTCCCCTGCATTTTAAAAAAACTTATCCAAAGAGTTACAGATGGCTATCACCTACTTGGGTACTCAATGAGAATGTCAAAATAAACCTCTGCAGATTTCAATTCCTCTTATTTAGAACTAGTTGAACAAGCGAGAACCTGCCCTGGATCCGTTTGGGGGGCTTGGTAATTTTCAATATACTGTCATAAGCAGCAGAGTCTCAGCTTTGTCATAAGCAGCAGAGTCTCAGCTTTCAAACATTTCCAAATCACTTGAGCTGTAATGTTTCTTCTGAGGTTGCTAAACTCTACTGAGCTATGTCCTGCCTACGGCAGGCCCCTGCAGGCTTTTTGTGGTAGAAGGGCTTTAACGCTCAATGATTAGAAGCCAAAAGCCAAATGGAAATTAACTTCAGTTCAGTCAACCTTTATCATTCTGTAGTTATATTTAGAAAGCTGTGAGATGCTGATTAACCAGACCTGTTCAGAACTGTTTTGATGAGGGAGTCAGAACTAAATAAACAGATTATTTTGTGAAGTAAAAAGGTGGATAAAAATTAATAAAAGCCATTAACATGATGGGTTTGGACTTAGATCACAGAATCTTCTGAATTTGAGGGACTCACAAGGATCATTGAATCCAACTCCTGGCCCTGCACAAGACCATCCTCAAGAGTCACAACATGTGCCTGTGAGCATTGTCCAAATAAGATAAAATAAGAATAACAAGATAAAATCAGAAAACATTTAACATTTTAAACAGGACCATACATGGGTCTGCAATGACAGACTTATAATTCATCTCTGATGAACCTGCATAATCTCTTCAATCAGTAAAAGCCAACTAGATAAATTAAGCAATTTAGACAGCTGCACAGAACCAACTCATCCACCATCATTAGTATTACTGGTTTTGTTTCTGAGAGCTAAGAAATTGGAATATTATAATCAAAACCCACATAAAGTCACAAAGAAATGACAGTTATCTTAATGACTATTTTATGTCAAACCAAGAGAGCGTAAATGTGTGGGCAGTTATCACTACAAAATTAGCTGAGCAGAGTATCAGAGGTGGGGTTTCTGACAAAATGTGATGTAAAGGATAAAATTTTTAATTCTTGTCCCACAATGCCACAAGAATACCTTTCATATTTCCTTCATGTGCTGTTGGAAAAAACTCTGAAGGCTTCAGCAAAGCTAAGAGATGGAAATGATAAATATCTTTCTGATAACTGAACACAAGTAACAAAACTGATAAAGTAGAGCTGTGAGGGAAGAGTGAACAGATATATAGTTAGTTCAAGCAACTTTAGAACTGCTAAGTACCAACAGCAGAAAATTTGGGGTATTTTTCCTCACAGATTTAGAATATGAGCCATTTTCGAAAAAAATTAATGACAAAATGACATTAAATCCAATGGAACAGAATCAATTCTTATAATTCTGTCGAAATTTAATGGAAGTTGTATCTACAAAACAGGTGTCTAAAGGGACTTAAAGCAAAACAGCAAAATGCTGAGAGATTATTTAGTGCAAATGAAAATGACAAGGAAGTTTTAAAGCACTAGAATAGAAACTGCTTAAACTGGGGAAATTAAGATAGAAGGGGAGAAAAAAACCCAGCATAACTGTTGTTGTTGGCCGAACTGATCGAGGCCAGAAGGCAGAAGAGCTTCACAAATAGATTTCCAGCACAGAGAGAAGTCAACAAAAAGAGATCTGTAGGTTGAAGTTGACAACATTAATTAAGGATTAAAATAATCCTACCTTCCTCTCCATGCCTCAGCCCACATATAGACATTACAAGACAACAATTCGCTGTTACTCACTCATTCTGGTGTTTGTTATCCCAAAGATGGCAACCCCAAAATAAAGCTTATCTGGCTTAAAAATTTCTTCCCCAGAAAGAATCCACATCTTGTAACATTGAAGGTAAAACCTCCTGTTGGCCCAGGGAGAGCAGGATCCTCTTGGCCTGTAAAGAAACTTGTACCACTCTGCAGCTGCCACGGTTTCAGCTGCCCTCTTTCTGTTTCAGAGGTCCAACAGATCCAGAGTTTTTTCCAACAGGCAGATTACCTTATATCAGTTCTTCCTTGTCTTTGTACCTTTGAAAACTAGTTCTTCAAATGTCTGTCTTGCTTATCTTATCTGCCAAAGCCCCTTCCATTTAATTAGATTTGTTTAAATTTCGAGGGTGCTTCTAAAGAATATATTTTCATTTCAATAAAATATTGCATGTTATCTCTTGAACACATTATTGGGGCTGCAACTTTCCTCCAATTCTTTTCCTTTTACATTACAGGGTGTGCACACCGTCCCATCTGTGATGCTAATAAGTTGCTCTTTATGTGCCTCCAGGTTGAGTCCAGAGATTTAATTTCCTAATTTTTTCCTTTCAGGTGATATCTAATTTCTTTTAAATAGAAAGATTTTCCTTTCTGCAAGCCAATATTGCTTTTTTTCCCCCCTGGTGAACCTCTGAACCACATTAGGATTGCTGACCTCACCCCATTTTCACTCATCTCCTCCTTAGGACTACAGGGGGACGTTCCTGTCATTTTTATCTCTGTCACTGTGGTTCACTGATTTAGCAATTCTGCAAAGAATTTATTTCTACAAAGGTGGGAAATTCATTTTGTGGCTCAAGTGGAGATACACAGACAGGCAAGGCCAATACCCCTGGCAAAGTCCTGACGAGCTGTGGAGGTCTCCAGTGCAGAGACAACTCCGCTCAGCTGAGGGAAGTAGAGTGGCGCTGCTGAGTCTGCAGCTGCAATTAAAATCAGTATAAAAATTCTTATCTTTCATTTTAAAAAACTGTGTGAAAATACTTGATTCTATTTCTGAATTTAATTCTCCATGATTGTTGTAGTTGCAGAAGGAGAGGACATTTCTATGAGGAAGAGGCCAAGAAGCCGTTCAATGAGGGAGAACGTGATCTATACTGGAACGTCTGTGAAAACATCATGAAACAGTGTGAAGGCATCTGGTTTATGACAGCTAAATAATACCCAAGCCTACTCATTTTGGTAAGTGTCAGAGCTGCCTTGCGATCTGACAGCCATCTGCTTTCCTTTCCAACTCTATTACATTAGGAAAGGGGCTGGAGAAAACTTTGAAAGCACACAATAAGCAGTAAAATAAGTAAAAATAAATAAAAGAAAGCAAACTAGATTTATTAAATCAAGCATCCTTTGCAAGATATTTAAGGCAGTTACTTAAAGTATTTGCATTTTTAAAAGGTTAAGTTAAATTGGCCATTAATTTTTGCTCAAGTTGCCTATAATTGTCTCAGAAATTTAATCTAAATGGGCTGATATAAAGCATTAATTTGCTCAAACTCCCTCAATCACTCTCTTATGGGACATAAATCAAATGAAGGAGGAGGCTCATTTTTGGATTATTTGTGTATCTGGTAGAAGGGCTATTTGCAGTTAGGACTATTACTATTATTTTTTAGGCATAACCAAAAATAAATGGGCTGGAAACAAACTGTGCTTTCTTATTGTTTCTTCGGGTGAAGTTACAGAAAGCAAAAGAAAACAGTTTTATTTCTGCTTGGCAGAAGAGTGTTCATAAAATTTTTAAATGGCTCAGCTGAAATGCCTTCAAACTCCACTGCTGCCCATATGAAATGAGAAAATTTTGATTCACTTATACATCCATGAGCCCAGTATATTACTTATATTGGAGAAAGATGAGGTAAGAGAGAAAAAACTGCTGTACTCAGGAGACCAGATTAAACTGTCTTGACAATAAAAAAAATTTAAAGAGCCCTGAGTAGATTCAGTGTTTTTATTTACCTATATTGCTATTTTAATTTTGGCTAGCAGAGTAAAAATTTATTTGAATTTGTTACTCCAGAACAAATCTGGAACTCCTTCTCTGTCTCTTAGCCACAAATATAATTTAATCAATGTTTTCTGTGGTATTTTGTCTGAGATAATTGGACATTTTTTAACACCTTAGCTGGTCCCAGAAGAAAGGGAATTACAGCAGCTACTGGACAATTACAGAATATCCAACGTTTCCAGAAATATTCCAACAGTGAAGTGCAGGCCAACAAGAACAAGAACAAATACCCTATATACCCATTTTTTTCCTTGAGGATGCAGCAGTCAGAGTCTTTTGTTTCTAAAAGCCACTAATTTTCATGAAACCTGTAGAAATTTATCTTTCATATCTTCAACCTTTTGCCTAAAACTTTTTTGCTTAAAACTTGACATTACTTTCTAGAGATTTTGCTGTGTCAGAGGAACTGCTCTGGCAGGCAGCAAACTTAATTTTTCCTTCAGAAAATAAGCTAAAATAGTACCTGGAATGTGTTTGTCCTAATAAGCCTATCCTTGGCCAACTGATGATTTGGTTTCTGAGATGGGAACAGCACCGGTCACAAGAATGAAGTCATTGAGTGCAGCATATTCCATTCTTGTAGTTGTCTTCACCAGGCTTGTCTTACTCTTCAAATGTCTCAGAATAATCTATGCAAGTGGAGAAGGAAAGAATATTTTAAGGTCAGTAACACCTGAAATCAGGGTTTGGAAGAAAAAGCAAATAGGAACGTGGCAGAAATACCCAACTCTGCATTAATCAGCAGAAAATCTGGCTGTCAGGCTTTGACAATTGATTTAATTTAGATTTAAATTTAGCCTGATAAGGTTGTTTTTAGTTGCTGCAATTAGTGCATGTGATAAAACCCAGAGAATTAAAATTATAATTAAATGCAGATCTTGGAATCAGTCAGAACAAACACAAAAGAGTTATTCCTATGGGTGTTACAGCTGTTTGTGGGCTTCAACCTGTATTCCTGAGTGAATCACTGGGAGCCTGATGGCTGATAAACCCAGGCAATAATTAATTAATATTATGTTTTTCTGATACACCCTTCCCACCTACAATAAAATGTGGGGAGTCTTATTCATACTGATCTAACACTATGTAAATAAGCAACTCTCAACATTAATTCAATGTTCCACCTAATCTCCAGTGACATAAATATTAAATGCAAGCTTTGTCTTTTGGGCAGAACAAAACTGAACATACTCCAATTTATGCCTTGATTTTGCAAGTGTGAATTTGTCTGTATGCAAGAGAAAACATAGATCTTCACGATGCAAACTTGTAAATTAGTGCAGAAGTTCTATCATATCTGTAAATGCTTGCATACAAAATGGATATACTGGAATACAGACAGGCCTAATTTCCTTAAACAAAAGAAAATAGGAATTTAAAACTGCAGTTTATAACAATTTATCATTACTCGAAGTTCAGTGATTTAGCACTAGGTTCTGAGTGCAACCTGGATCTAATTCTGTGTCAATAACCACCATGCATAAAACTGGTCCACATTTGTTTATTTATTTATTTATTTGAGTTTTCTTTTTCAACTAAAAAATTACCCTGACCAAATAATGAACATTCTCAAGTGAGCTTGCTACTGGGGTAAGAAAAGCAAAGTGTAAAAACAAGTATAAGTTCAACAATTTGAAGAGTTTCTGAGACAAGAACCTAAACAATAATTGTACTTCATTTGTAATGTGCAAGGCATTGAGTTAGATGATGTTGTATTACAGCTGATAATAAAGAGGCTTTTCCAAAGCAAAGACATCATTCAGCATTAATTCTAGATTTTTCCACTTGAAAAGTCTCTGGAGATTATGCACACACTTTATATATATGTGTACATATACCTCCTTATTCATAAGTATGTACTCAACATCACATTTTGCCAAATCCCATGCACTCCCAAGACATCATAAAGGGAATTAAAAAGATCATAGAATCATCCCCCAGCCCACCAGCTTGCAGCCTGTGTTGATACCAGGGATGCCCCAACCCAGGTGCAGCTTGACCTTATTAAACTCCTGAGATTCCCATTGGCCCACTGCTCGAGCCTGTCCAGGTCCCCCTGGATGGCATCCAGATAACATTGTCAGAATTAAATGTGTCATGTAATATTTCAAAAGCAATCTACTCAAGGCTAAAAATATCAAGGAGACTAAATTAATTTGAGCTGTAAACTTAGAATGATTTCATGCCTTTTGTTTGTGTATTCTTTGCTGTTTGGTATGGCAAAAACAAGATTAAAGCTTTTGAAAAAGAAAGTGCTAATTTGTTCATACTACATATTGCAAATAATCCAAGTCAGGGGAAGGAAAAAAAAAGCTGTCTGGCAAGAAGGTCCAAATCAAGAAATTTAAAATTAGGCTTTAATTAGGCATTATTGTATGTTTGTGAACATTTCATGTTTTACCCTGTCTTCAGGAAGGAGCTCATGGTAATGGCAGGAATACAGGCAGTGGGAGGTGCATCCACTAATATCCTGAGCCAGAAATCCAGCCACAAGAAGTTGTTTCTTCTAACATAATTTTCCTCTGTGCTTGTGGACACAGAATATTTTTCACTAAATAAAAAACTGAGTGATTTCAAGGTTTTGAAAAAATATTTACCACCTGTCTGTCCAATTTGAAAGGTCTTACCTCATTTATAATGGAGAAAAGAATTGGCTTACTTTCTACCTTGAAAGAGACTTAAATGTTTGCAGTGCAGACAGGTCAGAAACTTGCTAGGTTCCATCTACTCATGTCAAGAAAGAAAAAGTCATAAGGAAAGTGTGACAGACAGTGAGCTACCATGAGAAAAACTGTGTATTCCTGTTATGTCTTGAGGCAGACTTTCTGAGCAAAACCAAACTCCCAAAAAAAGCTGAGAACCAGTTTTTCTAGGCACACACACCAGTAAGTACAGCTGTCACTATTGATATGGAAATGACAAGTGCCTGTGTATTTTGTGAATGGGACAGGGGAAGACAGGAGAAACAAGCTGGGGAAGCGGGATGGGGTACAGACTACTTGGCTGGGGCCTTGTCTGGAAGAGAGACATCCTGACATGACCTTGCAGCACTTCCCTCCAGCAGCCCAGAATCAACACATTTCACGTTTTCAGAATCACGATCAAAGACAAACAGTCAGTCTAGACCAATTCACTCTAGAGAGGGCAGAACGGGCCTGACAACCTGACCTTCTCCACTACTGTGGAGTTTAAAGCAGCACAACAAAACTGCATATTGCCCAGGGAGCTGAAGATCTCCCTCACTGCCCAGGTGGCTTGAACATGGCGGGGAAATGAGGCAGAGAAGACTGATCTGGAATGCCTCAGATTTCAACTGCAGGCCCAGCACAAGCACTGACCTGCTGGGTGAACTTGCACTGATCCCTATTACCTCCCCACCTTTGTTTGCTTTTTCATCCTTTCTTAACTCTGAGGGAGAAGGGCTTTGAGGTTTGATCTGTAAGCTCCAAGGGTAACCTGCAGTACTCCAGAAATTTAAAACAAAAAGGTTTTTTTACATCAAAAGTACAAAGTTATGGATTTCTTTGTTGGTTGACCCCTTGGATGCCCCTAGTACCCAACAAACAGCCCAAAACTCCACAGGGTAAAAATGCAGGCAAAATGTCCCTGTGGTCTTTCTGGGTGGGCAAGATTGTGAAGCTCACTAACCCATCTCCACAGTGACACATGTCAACTGTGATCAGCCATGAGCAGTTTGAGACTGAAAATGAAATGGGAAAAGACAGTGACAATTTAATAACAGCAGTAGCATCTGAGGCTAGAAGGCTCTAGGTAACAAAGAGTTGCTGAAGTGAGAGCAGTGCCAAATCCCTCTTCTATCCTTATCCGTTGGTTTCACCTCCATCTCTCAGCTATTCTTTTGCCTTGAAACACTAAAGCCATCACCAACATGTGAAGGGCATGAGGCCTTCTTACCTAGTCAGCAAGGTTTTTGTGTAAAAGCACAAAGAAAAGCTCATGTGAACAGTTGTAACAATGAAGGATAGTCAGGAATCACTCAGGAATTCTCACATACAGAGACAATGTTTAACAGCAATATAAACAGATTTCAGAAATGTCTGTGAAGATTAATCCACTCCTACAAAAGAGCTTATAAACTAAATCAACAGAAGAGTAAAGGAGAAGAAAGGGCAATGAAGAAGAACGATGTAATTATGGTGTTGCTAGAGAATCTAATACATATCAATGGAAGATAACACAGTAGAATTTTTGGAGGTTTTGTTGGGGTTCTTTTAATGCAACTATATTATAACTTTTAGTCTATAAGTAGTCAAGGTCTTAAGTCCTTAACCAGAGAATGTCATTCTGCCACAAAGCCTCCTTCTGTGAGAAGACCACAAAACCACAAGCTGAAGACAGCTGAAATGCTAAGAAATCAGTGTGGAAAAGTCTGATAAGTTCCAGACCAATATTCCTGCCAAATCAGCAAGAAATGAGAAAGTTAGGACAAGAATCTGCCAAAGTCCACTTGCACACACCAGCATCAACACAGTGGAATATTCACCCACTCCCATGAGGTGGTGTCTTGCTCTACACAGATAAAGACCACAAGCCTGTACTTATATCTGGTGTAACACAGGAGCCTCTCAAAGACCTTCTGAACACCTTTGTACCCACCTACCAGTCCTACCTTGCACATTAATATAATCCTGCTTCCTTCCCCCACACCCAGGGAACAGCTGTCCTTAACCTAGTTAATTCTATCATCTCTCTTTAGGTGACATATTGTCCATTCCCTACACAGCTTCAACCCATGGATTTATGAGGCTGTCATAGGTGAAGGTGTGCATGTGCTGCACTCTGTCATCAAGATGAGGGGGAAAAAAATGAGGGAAGTTGGTGAAGAGGCATTGTGGCATTTGACATCGTAATTTGGAGAACAACAGCTGAGATTGTGGGCAGCTACTTCGTTTCTGTCAGCCTGAGGCTTTTAGTGAACACTGAACTGTGCTTGCTTCGATCTCTATAAAACAAAAAACCAAAAGGAGAAACCACAAAAGGAAAGGTGTTTACTGAATTATATAAATAAAAAACATGCAAAATTGAATGCATTATAATGAGCAGATTATTTATTCAGCAGCTCAGTTAATGACAGTGCAGTGCCAGTGACCCTCTAATCCTTATGATAGACATGAACTCTCTCAGTGTTTCCTGTGAGCTCGGATCTGTTTCCTGGGGCTCTCAGCAGACTAAATGACATGCCAGCAAGAGGCACTGCTGAATGCCTCACACTCAAGGCCAAGTAATGGAAGCTCCTCTGTTTAAGGGACAGTCCAATGTGCACCTAAAACATTGTTTTTCTTTCTAACCTCTGGTTTTCCATGTTTTCCATCCTGCTATTATTCAAATTACAGCAACGTCCAGAGTTTACACTACTTCCACCATGTGGACAAGTCACAAACAACAGTTGTGTTTCCAGTGGAATGGACGGGAAGAAGTGTAAACTTTTAGCGTATGCTGAGAACAGCGATGCGGATATTTTAAGTGTCTTGTCCACAGTCAGAAGTGGACTCTGACAGCAAAATTAACCTATGCACTTTCTTTAGGATTAAATCAGTTCAGGAAGGGAATTCATATTTTTCCCCAAGGTCTGTGTGTAAGAGAACTGCTTTTGTGGAAGATCAGATTGGAGTAACATACCAAGCTTTTCTTCTACAATAAATAGCACCAATATTCTCCTCTAGAACTCTCAATTTAAGGTCATGGACTTCAGCCAGCTTAAAATAATTAAGAGCTGGCTGGAAAGAGGTTCAGTTAAGCCTGCAAACTGGTGCACAGCCATCCCTTGATTTCAGAGCATCTGTACTTTCTGCAACAATCCCTGTTCGCAGATATTAAAGGGAGTTGCATGCAGATGCATCAATAAAAATCACATTTGTGTGTCAGGAAGGTATAATTTGCTACATTCAGGAATCAAAAGAGTTCTTCCAGATTTTCATCTGCATAATAAAATGAAAATTGCAGTTCAGTTTCATTCCTTGATGTCTTGCTGACTTTTCCCTCCAACTGAATAGCTAAATTATTTTCCACATATATATAAAGTTCACTTCCTTGAACTTTAATTTTTTAATATGTATTTTTAATGTATTTTTTATCCCTTTCTTCAGCTGCTAAGTGCTTGTGTAAAATTAAACTTGTCCACCCTCACGAGCACTAAGCACTTTCCTGAATTTAGGTGCCTCTGGAAACTTCTACTTTATTTCTCTTCCAGATCAAACCCAAAGATATTTAGTCTTAGCTGAAAGTTGATCAACCTGATATCTTTCTTTTGTATCTGTTGAGAGAAATTCCAGTTTACAGGCCACATGACAATGCCCTCCATAAGTTATTCTGAAATAATTTTTAACTAAGCATTCAGAGAAGCACTTCTGAGCTCTCTCTCTGAAGCCAAAGGACTTTCCTCACCTGACTCTCACCTCTGCCAGCATGGGTTACACAGCCTGAATTAAACCTCAAACTGAGCAAAGACCTACACAACTGCAACAAAATAAGTGACTCATAAGTGGTTTTGTGCACTCAAATAGCCCTTCACAACTTCCTAACCTTTTTCCTCTCTGGATTTGCTTGTGATTTCCTCAGTGCAAACTCTTAGCCCTGTAAGAGAATTTTCATTGAATACATTGGTAGAGAACTCACATTTTACCCCCAGTACACTCTGGAATCCCTACTATCTCGCTTAATAACACTTCCTGCTTCTGTTCTTTAGAGCACATCAAAATTTAAACATTTTTACCTCTTTAAAAAGTGCAAGAATTTTTCCCTAAGAGTTCTGTCACTGTAGTTTCTGCTTTCACATCCAATATTTTATTTATGCTGATATACAATCTCAAAATTACTAGTACCATGCTTTTAAATTATAAACATCCTCTAAATAAGTTATTTGCTGCCAAAGCACTCAAATTTATCAACTCCCCCCCTGGATGAAGGATTCAATGCTAATTTTGGAGGAAAATGTTATGAAGGTACATACAGCTATTGCAGCATATATTAATTAAAATCATAAACCCATGTAGAACCACAGGAATCTGTGAAGCTTGAAAAAAAAAAGGTAAAAAACCATAGCCAAAACCTATGACCCTTGAAGGATTTTAACTGGAACACAGGTAGTACACTGCATGATAATTTTTATATATATAAATAATATTCCTGATTTGTTTCCACAAGGATCAGCAATATTTACCTTCTCAAATACAATTGATATATGTACTGCCTCCAGAATTTTATCTAAGGAATCCACAAAAGACAGACAAAGCCACAGAAACAGCCTCCCAAGGATTTGGCACAAAATAGCCTTCATAAATCAGGCTACAATCATTACATATAAGCACAGAGTTTAAGGCAGATTGATAAACTGCTACACCATCAAGCCCATGAATTACATCCCTGGGGAGGAAATCATGATGAACCCCATGAGAGGCTTCAGATGATATGAAAACCAATAATAATTTGCACAGCACAGGAAAGAACACATTCCCATTTCAGCCTCTTTGGGACCCAAGTATTCCACTTAAAAATCAGGTTGCAACTTTTACTGTAAAGCCCAACAAGTTTCTTTGTCTTCCTTGGTTTTTTTTCAGACAATTTAAGATGTTAAACATTATTAAATATCTTTCTGGTGTATTGTACTAAAGTAAGAACTGCATTTCATGAAATTAGAGTCAACCTCAAGACCTGTAAAGGAATTCCAGAAGAACTGGAATAACACGGTTAGAAATCAAGTATAATTGTATATGGAACAAGAAGTATTTCCTCCTTTCTAAAAAATATATTTTTAGTAAAATTTCTCAGTTTTGTTCTAAAATTATTCCTTCAATTTCCTCCAAAGAGGAACATCAAATCTGTCACCTTGTTTTAGCTCTTTGAGCATTCAAAGCAGCTAACAGGTATGAATATGCAAGTTTTGAATTATGTACTCTTTTTAAAAGACCAGTCAAAAACATCTCAACCACTTTTCTCACTGCCTTTAATCAAGTTCCTTATTCAGTATTTTAATACTGTTAACACAACTATCAACAGCATAAAACCAAGAAAGCAGGAGAAAAGGATAAGAGCTACAGCACAGGAAATTAACAGATTTATGACAGCTTGGTACCTATATGAATTTATAGGTACCAAGTGAGTGATAAGCCCTTAAAGCAATCTGTCTTACATATCCCAACAGCTAAATTGATGAAGGAGAGAGAGACTTACTGAGTATTTCCTTACATTTGATAGAAAATAATATTTATTGTAAGAACAATACATGATGTACTGTGTTTTAACTATTTATTTCCTTGTTTAAACTTGGACATTATGAATGTTGTGCCTGCAATTTAGCAAGCTGTGCTCATTATTTAAAACAGCATTTCTTACAAACCCCTCATTTCCAGAAGTATGGACAGAAAGGAAAAATTTGAAGCGGGAGAGCTAAAGAGACTGACCCAACAGGGAAAGACAGATCTGCCTAAATAGAATCACTTTCTCTGAGAAAGAATATCAGCATGAAACACCTGGATAGACACAATTAGCTTTTCAAAGGGGTGTCTGATGAGACAGTACAATGGTCTGATTGTTCAGGCCCCAAACTAGGACTTGAGGCAGCTGGTTTCAGCTACATCTGCTGTGATGGGTAAATATGAATATTAGAGAAATAACCCATCAGGATAGGGTTGCCTCAGAAGTAGACTTCTAAGAGAAGCTGCAGAAGTCGAACCAACTATCAACAATTTTCAGACAAGTGCCAGTGCTATTACAGCCAATTCAGGGAAAAAACTAAACACAAAAACACTTGCGAAAGCCCAGTCTGCTCCCCATTTCATCCAGGATTTTTTTTTACTTTTAAAAGCAGAAAAAAAAAAACACCAAAAAAAAACCTGCGAGAAAACCTTGAAAACACAGAATGCAAGTAAAACAGTGACATCTATCTGATTTTGTGAAGGACCTACACGTGCTCTCATCGAGACATCCCATGCATTTCCATGTGCGTGATCTCAGGAGTCATGAGGATACTTTAGTGGCCACAATGATGTCTGTGTCAGTGCTCATCAACAAAGGTAAGACTGGAAAGAGAAGATCACACTCAGGAGTTCTTTCTAGTCATGCTCTAAACATATACCATCCAGAAAGAAATAAAACATACAAAATACAGTGCACTATCCTTAAACAAACTCTGCCTTCCAGATCTAAGGAAGAAAGAAGCAGTGTGTTGTCTTGCTTACATAAGGCAAAAGCAAAATGGAGACAGAGATTCAGCACTGGATGGCAGAGGTCTCCTGAAAGAAAATTCTTTTCAGCATTATTTGCATCATGATTTGACATTATGCCACCAGAATACCTTATTTAGTTACTGGATTTCACACCCTGGATTTCTTGCCCTGCTCTCCTTGTTTGCTTTTATTTTTGCAGGTAACTGTCTGTGTTTAACATCATTTAAAACCATTTACAGTGCCATGTATCAATTCTGCAACATTATACAGGAGCAGAAACAGCCTGAAAGCAAACCTAGCAGCAGCCACCACAAGCACTGCTGTGGAATGAAAGTAGGAATGGTATCTCAGAACAGTGCTGGTCTCTGCAGGATAGGCCACCTCTTATCCCCTGCTAGACAACAGGTATTTATTTAATATTCTATTAAAAGCATCTTTTAATAGAAGCAGGAGCTGTGAAATCCTTAGGAGAACATAGCATAAGGCCTGAGATTCAAGAAGAGAGAGTGATCTAGGAGGGAAAATATATTAGACTTTTAAAAATTTTATGTGTCTTTTAGGAGTGCTTACTGTATACATTAGACTGACCTAATGCTGTTAAATAATTTGAGTGCTTAAAAGTTTTCTTTGTTAATTAATTTCCTGCAGCAACAAGACTTTTGCCCTGTAATCCTTCTGCTATTTGTGACAAATTGTGGTTACAGGGGTACTTTCTGAAATGCAGTCCCAGGAGAAATTGAGCGTTTTGAGGCTCTAACCTAGGTAGGGACCTTATTTGTCAGGGGTCTGGGAAAGTGTGAACCAATTCAGGCAGACAAGAGTTAACAGAAGGATGCTGGGTGATTTATGGGCGATCTGAATCAACTTGCAATTTGTCAAGTAATAACAGTGCCTGTGAAGCCAGATGAGACAGAAACCGTAATGCCTTGAGTTTGGGTGGTTGAGACCACAGGGACACAACAGTGCTGAGGAGAGGTAGGTCTTCAGTTCTTCGCTTTTTTATTATATATAAATCTTGTCATTCCTTTTTCTCCTCAAACAGTGTATCCATAATTCAGGTTTCTAAAGCCCAAACTTAAAACCTACAAAATGTACATTTAACTAGTATAAATAAATTATTTATAGGCTAAGGGTGTGAGGGTGTAAGTCCACAAGGAACCCTAGAATAGTGTTGTCTTAGCATAAATATTCAAACCTGTCATCACTGCTCACTTAATTTTCATTTAACTGAGTACAAGGGTATTTAAACTTGATCATCCTCTTACTAGCCATAAAATGTCCCATTGCTTTTGCAGTCTTCTCTCTTCATCTTGATTTTATCTCACCTCACATTAATTTCTATTCCCTTTAAATATACAGAACCATAAAAATGAAGAAATTAGGGCAATCAGTAGTCCCTGGAGTACAACTTGGCTGCCAAGGAAAAGGGGTAGAAAATGTGTCTAAAGGGTTGGAAGAAAGTTAACCCTCTTTCATGTGAGGGCAATATCCAGGAAGCAAGAGACTGCAGCTACTGAGAAGAAAGAAAAATATAAATCAATGATTTATTCAACCTTACACTTGCAACTGTCCTTCTTGTGTACTTCCGACCAAGCAGAAAGAATAGTTCATAGCCATGTAAGGCATATAAGTGTCAGAGCAATCTCAAAATTGGGGTCCATAACAAAACCCCTTTCCTATAATATTCCTAGTCTCCTGGTAAAAAAAGTTGCACAGTTTAGCCTTTCACTGACCCACAGGAAAAAGAGATTAAAGGCCACATAAATAGGTCAAGGCCATCACGCTAGGAGGAAAAATCTGTCTAAGCAGTGAAATGAATTATCCCAGGAACAGGTCTGTTCTACTGTGGACAGATTTTTACAGGTATCCATCCTAGCTAGGTTTACATCCACTGCTCAGGGGGTGTAGGGGCACCCTCTTTCACAGATGCTATATTCACCAACTCTTAGAGTTTATAAATCTCAGTCCTATCCCTTCCCACCTTTAAAACAGGTGTGTTAAGCCAGCCTTCTCAGTGCCTCCTTGTGCAGCAGCAGTTGTATCTCTAACCCCAGTTTCAGTGCCTTTTCTCACACCTCCACAGCTTTGTCCTGCCTGAAGTGTGGACGCCAGAATGGCACCAAAGTCTCATTCCCATCACAGATCTGCACAGGAGTGCAAGCATTCCCTCCATCCTCTCCCACCACCTCTCCTTCCTTGCTGAGCAAGCACTGCATAAAGTCCTGCAAATCACCCCTTTAAACCATGCATCCAAACAACTTTATGTGATTATTCCACGTCCTTCCCTCTGCTTCCTAATTCTCTTTGCTGCCCAAAGCACATGTGAAATGGCAGTTTTTACAGCAGATCATACTTTTAAGCTAAGGACAATGTATGAAGAAAACACATGAATCTTTTTTATTGGATTAGAACCATTTCCATGTTTACCATTGGATCTTTCCCAACAAATGATGGTTTAACTACCAGCTCTTTATGATCCAGCTCCAATGTTCTCATGATAGAGCTGTACGAACAGGCCATCCTGCAATTTCCCATTCAGGGTGTTAAAGTAGAACAGATCATTAATTTTCATAAAAGCAAGCCAAGACTCAAACACCCAGAAGGGAAATGCTAAAGTGCATTCTCACTTAGGCACATTATTTAAGTACTAGTGAGAATAAAGGCTTAAATGAGCTACACCGGTCACAGTGTCATTACCAATACCTGTGCCCATTAATTACATCTTCATCTCACCCTAAACCTTTCCATCAAGACTACTTTCTGGTTTTCCCAATTGTAAAGAGATGATGAAATGGCATACATATGTAATAAAATTCCAAAGTAGAACATAGTGTCTTTCAAAAGCCATCATGTCAAATTATTAGCAGTGGTTAATGATTTTTGGATAGCCAGCGCACCTGGCTTTCCAAGTTTTATTTGCAGTGTTTTACATATGCACATACAATTATAAGTTTATGCTTTATTAAGGGAGGAAAATGAAAAAGTTAACTGCCCTGTGTTAACACATGACAGTCATCAACAATCATCAATGAACTGTGACCCATCAACAATAAATAGAAAACACAAAATTCTAGAAGACACCACTAAAGTAAATTTGTCAACTAGAAAACTTGAAGTTAGGAAGATAAGCAGCAACAGCATCTAATAAAACAGGAAAAGAATGCATTGCCATAATGTGAGTTGTGAGATAATACCACTAACTTTTTTGTTTCACCATAGGTTCTTAATATTAAAAGCATTGTTTATGCAGCTACTAAATCAAGCAATCTCATGATTCTACAGGTTGGAAGAATGAATAAATCTTTGAACAGGCAGAGACTAGCAAGGTCGTCAGGTTTTAATAATCTATTTTGTCACTGTGTAAAAAACCCTTACCTAAAGGCTGACAGCATCATGTGGGAGTAGTTCATCTGGCTCTTCACATCCAATCAAAGTTCAGAGTGATTTTTTCCGTTCATTATCAATAGTTCTCAGAACATCTCTACATAAAACAGGTCCCAAACAACCCTTCCACTCTAAGATTTCTTCACCTGAAACTGTTTTCCCCTTTTATTTCCACATTTCCTATTTTATTAAGTGCCTCCATTTGTCAGGCAAAAATAATTTTTCTTTAGTCTTCCACCACTGACTTTAGTGCCACACTCCTACCAGTGTTCTCTGTATGCTGAGAACATAATTTCATCATTTCTTGTGTCTTTTCAGACTGGAGGTCCAGCAGGGTGTCTTTCTCTTTCTGTGAATAAAACAATATTGGCAGAATTGTTTTCCAGACCTACTAGTCTGGGCAGCCACATGTCTGACATGAATGCTAAATTTGACCACAGTTAAATGTTTCTTGCAAGCAGAGATGCACTTTTGAAACTCTGTGACTAACAGATTGTTTTACTTTGGTACTTGGTAGATTTACATTAACCAAAAATATATTCTAGTAGCAATTAATCATGGATCCTCTCCCATTTTTCCTGAAACATCTATTCAGGAAAACTGTCTTTTCACACAGTTTCACAAGGTTTTGATCAATAAAACAGAAGATTTTACATTTCTGTGTGGACACTCAGTAATAATATTTAGCTGACAAGAACCCCATTAGTCTTCCAACACTTCTCTTTGCAACATTTTTTTCTTTACTTTTAAGTTTTTGTTAATACTTCTCTATCCATCTCAGACAATTTAAACAAAAACCCTAAATAATGTTTCAGACCTCTAAGATTTTTTTGACAGCTATGTTACCACACACTTATCAACGTGTATTTCTCAGCTAATTAAAGAACTGCATATAACACAACTATTACTGCAATTTTTACACCTTAATGAAGAGTGACAAGAAAAAAAATATTTTGAACCTGCAACCTCAACAAATACCCTGCACGCTCCCTTAAGGCCAGTGTTTCCATAGCAATTAAGACAACTACTAAAATTTCTCCTTATCAGCCAGTGTTATATGTTTGATTAGCTTACACCCCAAAATGTTAGCCTTTCTTCTTTGTGACTAAGAAAATGGTAATAATTTGATTATTTCTTTTTGATTAACAACTTCATTTGTCAAAGGTGGTAATAAATCTTATTTTTAATAATTTAAATTTAGAGATGTTAATAAGTAAGCTTTTTTTTCACACTTAGTTCCTCTTTCTCAAAATAATCTGGTTTTTTAGGATTCTGGCTCATAACAGCATGCCTAATTCTCTTACTCATCTGAGACATCTGCCATTTAAAAAAGAAAAAAAGAACTTTTCCTAATCAAACCTAAAAAGAAACATATCTGCATATGCAAGATGAAATTAATTTAGACATATGAAGAAAGGTACAGTTTCCCTCCTTAAGCAGTAATGATTTGTACAGAAAAAAAATTCCTCAGAACTACTAGCATATAATTTTTTCCCAAAATAATTATGGAGCTGATTCACTCTTGTATTACTTCAGTCCCAAAATACATTGAAATCAACTGACTTCAAAACTATCATTATGCAGCAATGAATCAGTTTTTATACATATATATTTAAACCAAACTATTTCCAGATATGTGACCTTTTAATATTAAACACCCTCCTTTTTAATGTGTGTAATTCTGTTTCTGGATATAAAAACTACCCGTGTGTGCTCTGGCAAAAACTTAGAGATTCTTTTCATCTGTACAAGCGAAAAATTGTGAAATACTGAAAAATGATACCAAACAATGAAGAGCTTAATTTTCTCATGTTCCCTCATAAGGGCCTGCAAGTTTTTCTCTGTTCTTGGCTTCACAAAGAGGAATATCCCCCTTTCCGTAAAGATCCCTTCCTTGGGCAAAGATTGTGAGGCTTTCAAATTCCATATTCTCTTCAGTATCTCTTCCATCTCATGAATATAGATTGTTTGACTGAAGAGTGAGAGTGTCTATTTTGAAAAAGGATGCAATTAAGGCATACGTGTGCTAACACAGAAAGACAGCACACGGGAGATGACCATAAGAATACTTGAAACCTTTTGAGCTTTTATGAAAGATATTCACACAAAAGTAAGCTGGAATTTCTGCTGAACTGATTTTTTTGAGTAGGCTTGCCACGAGTAACAGTTGCAGTTTGACTTAGAAATCAAGAATTATATGAGAAAAAGAAATTTTAAAAAATCCCCACAGTTGAAAATGTAGCTACTTATAGATCACTCACTCAAGATGTGCTTCATTGCACAGATAAATTCACTGTTATATTACAAATTTAGTATCAAAATTGAAATTAAAGTTGCACTTTATTCATCCATACATACATAAGAACCTATAAAGAAAGATCCATTTTTTTAGCTGTGTGTGTGCCTGTTTAAGGATGACTCCAGATTCAGCCGGAAAGTCTTTCTATTTACTCAGTTTTCATATGAAATGTATCGACATGGTCTTCAGAAAAAAATAAGCAGATCAAAACTTTAGGCAAATTACATAACCACTACTTAATGAAGATTTTTGCCAATGGGCATCTTAAATTGACATGTATATTGGATTAAGTGCTAGAGAAGACAGGTCAAATGTGGTTTTACAAACACAAAGAGCACAATTGAGACTGAGAGGCTTCCATTCCAGTATCTGCACCATGCTGGAAGCTCTCAGTGTGGCCATCCTGTGTTTTCTAGTGTGATTCATGTTAATGCACCACACTAAGAAGATACTACCTAGAGCACAGATCATCTGATTTATTCACATGAACATTCTAGGACCTCTACTTTAAATTTCAGACAATCAGAATAAGGTTACAGTTCAAGAAGGATATGTGATGTATATTAAAAATATACAGGCAAACATCAAAAGGTATAAAATCCCAGAACAGTCAACTTTTTAAGTAGTAGATATAGCTTTTGTTTGTTATGTAACATGACAGTGTGAAATGTCAAATGAAACAGTACCCCAAGGAACATCAAATCTGAGACTTTAAAAGGAAAGGTTTCACTTGCTGAGCAGACCTTTATGATTTATAAGGAAACTGAATTTTTAAAAAAATCTTAATAATTTAGTGGAATTGGGGGGGGGGGGAAGAGCTTCAGCTGCTAAGACAAATCAACAGGATTTAATGGCATTCAGCAAGAGATCTGCTTTCCGTTTTCTGAAGGACTGTTGTGCAGTCCTAGTGCCTGATAAAGAACTTGACAAAGTCAGGGTGTATAATCTAAACAGCCCAGCCCAATTCAAACCTACTGAATTAGACAAAAGCCTGTACCTAACTTAACAAAACTGAAACTGTACTTAAGCTTTTCCATTTTGAGAAACAATCCAGAAGTGGTAGAGGTTGCCCAGAGCTGTTGTGCACTCTCTATTCTTGGATGCTTTCAAGACTCAAATGCATAAAAACCTAAGGAACTTATTCCAGTCTTACAGCTGATCTTTCTTTCAGTGGTGGTTGGATTAGAAACTTACTGAGGTCTCTTTCTGACCTCTGACTCCCATGTGCATATATATATTGCCAATAAATTGCCCTTATTTTAACCACTGCAATGTGACAGCAGCCAAAAGGATTAGCAGGAGAAACCCTAAAAATATTTTCGTGGAGTTTATTTAAAATACTTTATTGTCAAAAAGCTGTAGGACAGAGCTCCCACTAAATTTGTTGAAGAGTTTATGAGCTTTTACAGGCCAGACATGCAGCAGTCTCTGGGTTGTTAACTCAGAATACAGTTTTAGGCTTACTGAATCTACACCACAATAAAACTTTGGTCTTTAAAAGAAGTCAAACTCAATATATTTTGAAATAACTCCAAATTCTGACAATCTTGAATTATTTATAAGACTACTGTACCCAGTTTGTATTAAAATAACTTGCCTAATTAGGGAAAGAAAAACATTCTCTTTTCTGAACTAAGATCTTCAATCTGATCATACATTTAACAACATGAAAAGTCAGCCTTTTAATCAGTGATCTGAAACATGTCCATCCTTGACTGTGCTGATGGCTCACATGCAATCTGCCAGAATGTACGTTGAATCAGCATCCAATTTTTACAGAGTAAAAAATAGTGGGAGCCTCTCCAAAAGCAAAGTATTATTCAAAATATGTTCCATATATAGGATCAGAATACAATACCTTGACTTGGAGTGTTATTTCTATGCCCTTATGGGCATAGGACCATGGAGAACAAGTGCTCTGGGTGTTCACCAATTCTGACAACCAAGATGTTACTACCCCTGTGGGTGACTAGAGACGGACGTGACAAATAATTTTAATCAGTTAGCATTCATTCAGCTGTTGCATTTGCATTGTTGTTGTTTGATCAGGAGAAAAGACTTGAAAATGCTGAATGCCCTTTTTTACTGTGTTTTGTCAACAGCTTTCTGGGGGGTCTGGAGTTTTGTTTTGCATTATATATCTCATTTTACACTCTACCAGTTCAGTGGGAATAAAAAAGTTATTGGTCCAGGACAGAGTTCTGACAGCTCAGCAATTTCACAGACTTCCAAATCAGGATGCCAACACAGTGACAGGACTGGTCTGTCTTTCCTCCAATTTCTCACCTCCATGCTTTTGTTTTTACATTTATTTTTTAAATTTGTGTAAAGAAGACTGCATTTTCCAACTATTTTCAGGAAATCATTTCCTCTTTGCTGCTCTGGTCTATGCTATCTCTTCACCCATGGCAAATATTCACATCTCGATTTCCTCATTAATTTGAGTACCAATTACTCAAAAGCTATGCTATCCCATAATATTTTTTCTATTATTTAATTAAATTCCCAGCCAAAAATCTTCCTTATGCCTTTTATCTTGAGAGAATACTGGGGACCCTGGAGGCACTTTGCACATATCCAGCAAGCCTAAATAGTCTACTCAGAGCACCACACTCACTCCAGAGCTGTCAGAAGCTCAACACTGCCATGGAATGATACTGTAGTACAAAATCCCAGAAAGTAACAGTAAAAAAATAATAATTACGAGAGAGAGAGAGAGAGGAAATTACCTCTGAATACATGTGGGAAAAGTACAAAGCCAACTGAAGATTTGTGCTGGATTCAGAAGCCTTATGGATCCAAACCTCTGAAGAGAAACAATTTTCATCTTTGTACTGCACCCATTTTGTAGAATGCAAAAAAAACCCCAACAGGCATGTTTTTAGTGAAAAATGAAACAAGGGTTATAACCACCAGCAGCTTAAAAACACGAGAAAAAAATGGCAGCCATAACATGAACTTAGTCTCTCCAGTATAATAGCACTACCAGAAATCCCATGGAGATGTAATGATTCCAATCAATTTTAAAAAAATACTTCTAAAGTATGATATTACACTTTTTCAGATGACCGCAAAGCTGGATACAAAAAGTCACAAGTATTATTTAACCAGGATTTCCAAGAGGGAGGGAATGAATGCTTCTTTTTTCAAGAGTGGCAAAGTTGAAGCACCAACAGCCAAGGAAGTGCGAGAGCCTTCATAACCCCAAACAGAAACCAAGTAAAAAGACCAAGTGCACTAATTATTGCCTACAAGGAAAAAGAAAAGGAAAAAAAGGCATTTTTTGGTTTTCATTTTAGCCTGAACAATAAATGGCCTTAAGGAGGCTGTCATTTAAACTGGGGTTTTGCCAATGGCACAGCATGATGCTGCCTTTGTTCTGGAAGCCAGAAAAATATTTTACTCTGAATTCCCTTGACATCCAGGAACCATTAAATGACACATTGAAACAGGAGTTACTCTGGTTTTATTACTGCTTTGCATACTGGCATGGATATACACCAGAGCAAATTAAACTAAACTTGCCTAAGGCACTTCGAATTTGAAGATCTAGAAATGACCAACTTCTGAGTCTTTATCAGCCTTACTAATACATTAAAACTACCCTGTTCCCAGAATACTCACATCATTCACCAACATTGCATTTACAGCTGCCTCCCTCCCCTTTTTCTTTCTTTATGTCTGTGGTTGCCTTTCTGTTTCTCCACAGCCTGTGATACCCCTCCAAGGAGCAAAACTTAACAGTTGCGTATTGCTCAGGAAAATGAATCCAGCTCTGAACTCTCAGCTGTGATATAAGAGCAACCTCACACCAAGCGAGATATTTCACCTGCAAATGCATCCAAGCAAAGAGAGGAAAAATAAGAGTCAGCAATACAACATAAAAATACCCATATTAAAGTGAAAATTGGAAGCATCTGATGTAGACAGCTCAAACAACACCAAAAGTAGTACAGTAGAAGGAAAATTAGTGTGAAGAACAAAAAGACTGTGGAATATTCATATTTCCTGACTGGGTTATATTCTCAAATGTAACACCAATGCTGATTTTATTTTCCTCAGAAGGGCGCCTTCACTATCTTGTTTTTACACCACCAAGGTTTTTGTACTACAGATTTTGTACTATTTTTTTTCCAACTTATTCTTTTTCTTCATGGCACTGTAAGATCCCTCCAATCCCACACACTTTACTCAGGCTGCTTTCCAGGATCCATACATCCTTCTGGGCACTGAGACTTTGTTGCCGAAGTGCTGTTTATTGCATATACAAGATCTTGTTTTACTCTCCTACTTTCTCAGCACCTACTGAAGGTTAAATATTCTCATAAATGTTTTAAGAAAAGCAAAACTTGCTTCCAATAAGTAGAGGATGCTGAATAAAGGCTTAAACCTAAAGCACTTCTTATTAGATATTACTATCATATTACCTTTGGTTCTGTCAAGGAGGAAAAGAAGTCAAGACACCACATAGGTTAAAACAATTAGTCTCATGATAGAAAAAAAATTAGTTTTGCCACCTGTTAATAATGAGCAGATAGTTGAAAAACAAAGATAATCATGAAATCCACAGGTTTTTAAACTTTTTTTGTGTATGACATTTAATGAAATACAATGTTTAGAGATTTTATCATAGACTTTTTTGGTTCTAGCTATCGAAGAGAGCAGAGGCGGGGCAGGGAATGAAAGAAGCACTTATAAAGGTATAAGGCACTAGCTCCAATATTTGAATTAAAGTTTTTCTTGACATAAACCTGAAAGCCCTACAGTTAGATTCCACCTAGAACAGCTGCTAAATAAAATACATCTCACAAGAAGATTTTCTATATGCAAAATATAATTAGAGAGGAGGTTTGTTTTAAGAAAATCTATGAACTGGTGCACCTGTATTGCCCAGAGGGTTCCCACCTTTCTGCCCAATAAACCTAAGTTCCTGTTGAGCCTTGGACAGTCCTGTCTTTACTTCCTCCAACCATCACAATGCGACAGGCGGGTTGGCAGCCAAGGACCCACACACAAAGATCCTGTGGGTGGCGTGTCGGGGCTAGCCGAGCGTTGGAGGACACACACCTCCACAGTCTGGGACCTCCTGAGTGCTGAGTATTCATAGAAAGTGCCTGCAATGATGCAATTGAATAGATGACATCTAGGAATTATATCTATTTAAGATAAATTATGTTTTAAGCCTATGTCAATACAAAGACACTGTGTATATGCAAAATATAAAGAGTTCTCCAGGAACAAGTTAAAGACCATGTAAGTAATCAGATAAAAGAATTCCCGGGCATTAATAAGACTTGTAGCCAAGAGGAAGGAATAACTTTAAACAAATATTTTCATGGCATGTCAGGTGTTTTTACTATCCTATTCTAGAAAGCAAAGGTGCAAGAAAACAAATTAGACTCTCTCAGGAGGTTCTCACCCCTTCTCTGAGAAGTGGCAACTGGTGATGTGTGCAATATTAATTATCTGCAAATATGAAGCTAAAAAGCTTAATTTCAATTCATTATGATTCTAATACTTTAAATACCACATTATTTCCCTATTTGCCAATGGATATTCTTTTATTTTAAATACTACATACTTCTTCCCCATCTGCCAATGGGCCTTGCAGGTGCTCCAGCAGAGAACAAAGCCAGCGGACTATAAAGAACAAAAATTCTCAATTGATTCCACTGGCACCATCAGGATTAGGTCATCTCAATAATTAATGTAATTAATTGCAAGAGTATATGCCTGCAATGCACCTCTGTGGAAGAGGCTGCTGTTGTATTCACAGGGTTTTGGGGTTTTTTTGTTGGCATTTCAAGAATAACCATAACCTCAGATCAGAAAAGAGACACTGTAGCTACAATTTATTAATTACCTGCCTCTAATGAAATGGGAGAATTTACAACTCCAAAATGTGAGGTGAAGTATTAAGGAGTTGCTGCTGTTTGCTATTGCTTAGTGTGAGGGAACATGCAGTGCATGACATGAGTGATAACCAGAGCCAGGTGAAAGTTTGTGTGCTGGTGGGCAAAGATTTCTGTCTTGATTTCAAGAAACCATGCAAAATGAAACCTGAAAGCATTAGCTGTCAAATCTAACAATTCAATTCTTTCCCAATGCTGACCTAAGTCACTAGAGCACAAACATCCAATATCCTTTGTATTCTAATTGCTGTGAATAACCTCCGTGTATTAATTTATGCCTGAAAATAAAATTATATAAAAGCCGGGAAAACAGTTCAACGAAGAATTCCAGGACGAGGGGGGGCAGGTCAGAATAAGATTTGGAGGATCAGCACATGAATGGATGTGGCTCCTCTGGAAATGGGCCAGCAAGTATGCCTAACCATCGAAACATCTGCCCGAGAAACTGAATGAGGTCTGTGATGGTCACTCAGACATCTCTTCTGTTCCCCCCTGAAAACCCACTCAGAAAAATCAGAATCCCAAAAGAAGACCAATGAATATCAATACCTGGACTACTGGACAAAGGAAACCCTGCCTCGGGAGAACTAAAATGTATAAAACGGGACCCTTGGTGGTGGGATTTTGTGAACGAAGGGGAGGCAGGTGCGATAGAGGCCTGTCTCGCGTTCACCCTGTTTGATTCCCAGGATCAAACTGGTCTTTATCGTGGCTGTGATTTTTTTGTGATTCATTTCCGTACTCGCTGTCACGCGAAAATAAATTTTGTTTTTTAATTACAATTTGGCTCACCTCATTTATAACATAATGAAAGAGAAGCTGTCTTATATTGCTGTGAGGACACATTCTGCCTCCTCCCAGGAAGCTTGACAGTCTCTATTTTGAGAGATCATCAAACTCAAACAGGACAAGTGTGTTTCTGCATCTTTACTCCTCTTTTGCCTGGTAATTAAAACTGGCAGACAGATATAATGCTCAGGTTGACTTCCTTTTATTCAGTTCAGTTAATGAAACTGTGATATGTTTTAAGTACCTGTCACTTTCAGATCAGAGGAAGAAATTTTGCAAAGTATCTTCATTACTCAAGGCTTTGAGAAAAAATGATTAAAAATCTTGCATATTTAGGACCCTGAGTCGTGCTAACAATGAACATGTCTTCTAAGCTTCTAAGTCATCTGGCTAATTTTGAAAAAGTTAGCCTGAGTCCGAAGTCACAACAATTGGCCATGAAAGGATAGGAAAGCTCATAAGATCTTCTAAGAGCAAGTGCAGGTCTCCCCCATGGCAGAGACATCCACGTCCCATGCCAGCTGGGAGGATAGAGGTTCAGCATCCAAGCAAATCCTGCTTGGCCCCCATTCAGACTCTCCCTCTTCCATCAGACCTTGAGCAGTTCTCCACGACAACAGGCAGTGCTGCAGCAAGACTGAATAAAGACCAGGCACAAAGCTCATTTATAAACTGTGAGTGAATTTACAGCCCAAATACTTCAGAAAAGCATTTTTCCTCTCTTAACAGAACTGTGCTGTGTTTACTGAAAATATTCAGAGCAGGCGTCTTCCCCAGTAGACACCAAGGCACAGCTCCATGGGAGTTAATGGAGCTGCACTGATTGACACCAGTGGAGAAGCCAGCTCAGGATTTGATTGGTTTAATACTAAATAGATTTCATTCAGACTCTAATTTCAGCACTCTGCACCCTCCCTCAGGCACTCATTTGATATCCTGCATGGCTAATTTGTACTCAACATAAAATATGCATGTTTGCTGTTGTCTCCAGAACTAAAATATTCAGCTTACCCATGCATGCGAAAGTCAGTTTCCCCTATACACTTCAGAGTCATAAGAATGTGCTGTAACAGGCATACCTGTGCATTTGGGAATGCGCCTGTTAGAAAAACATTTTCAACTGCTTACTGGGTCTCTAATTGTAGGCCCTGATGTGCTTACTTCCCGTGCAATTGCACAGCAATTAAAAGAACCATTTGCACACCAACAAATTCTAAATTTTAGCACATTCTAATTGCAAGAACTCAAATCCCACAGGAACAGGGCAAGAAAACTTCTTGCCTTAAGTATTTTTTTTTTCTGAAATGGGGAAATGCGATTCAAGAAGTGCAAATTCAAGAACAGGAGTCCTGTGCCTGAAAGGAAAGTGGAAAAAGTGGAAAGGTGGAAAAGCATGTGGAAAAAATCTCTGGCAGCTCCCCCTCAGGAACAGCACTGGACATGGAGAAACACTACAGCTTCAAACCGCATCATGTTTAACCTGACAGGGTCAGAGGTCCAGATACTAATAGGACATGTGGCTCACAATTAAATGAAGAGCAGCAATCTCATCAGCACAAAGGAGCACAAGAAAATACTTTCTACCTTATAAATGAAGCTATCACCTGGCTGGCAGTTGATTCAACTCTTTTATTCTTTGTGAAACACTTTGTGCAATCTTACCTACTGATGTGAGGTTTTTTGTGAACAAGACAAGAAAAATATTAGTGTATAATGAGATATACACTCTCAGATTTTAAGCTGTATAACACAAATATATGTCCTGATATCTTTTACGATAACCAGCCTAGGGAAATTATATCAAACCACTGTTACGGGCTTAAAGAGACTTTGCACTGTAAGGTACCAGAATACATCAGCAAGTCAACAATATTAATATTAATATATTCCACTCAATATTCAAGCCATAGCCTACATAATTTTCACTGTTAAACAGGCTGGCAGAAAGAGCTGCCCAGTCTCCTCAGTATGATCTATATTTTTTAAAACAAATATTCTATGACCAATTTCTCTCTCCTGAGATAGCATGATGATGAAACCTGTGCTTTAATTCCTCTGCAGTTATAACTCTGGCTACAGCCTAGAGTTTAAAGTATTTTTTGCTAACCATTACAGGCTCTACTGAGCATAGATCTTTCCACCAGCAAAGATTTCATGTGAAGCTTTTTTTTTTTGGAAGTACTAGAAGTAGATTCGCTTGGCAAATGGAAGTCTTACTACACATCGAACAACTGTTCACACACAGCCTGGAACATAAAAATTCAGCTGATGTAACCAATATCTTGACAGAGAAAGAAAGAGTATGAGCACACTACCACAATGAAATTTCTTCCAAAGGGATTCAGAGACAGCAAGAAAAGAAAAGGTACCACCCACAAGCTAAAACCAAAATAAATAGGTACACTTTAGATTTGTTTCAATAACAGTGCAGGTTAACAAGGCATCACCTTGTGCAAGCGGAGGTTACTCTGGGTCTGGTCCAGGGTATGGCAGAACAAAAACCATTTCAATCATTCATTTAAAAAATAATAATAAAAAAAAGGCACCACAACCCTGGACTTTTTAGTTTTGTCTTTAGATAACATTTCCTACAATACTTATGGGATTTTTTCTAATGCGGTACAATTTTTGCTTCTCAAAAGCAAAATTTTGCAACACATTTGGTAGACTTTGGTGAAGTAAAGAGCTACACTAACAAAAAATCTACCAAAATCTTTCAGCTTTTGTGAGCCTATATAATTTCTGATGTAAGCCCCAAACTTTTTGGTTCAGTTGAAATAATTAACAGTGACAAAGTTTTATTTGCACAAGAAAAATGTGGATGATGAGGCTGATCCACTTTACTCAGCCTCACAGATAAAAACACTAGGTTGCACATTAGATCTGATTTCTACATAACCATGGAACCATGAAGCCACAGAAATTAAACCCTGCTAAAAGGAAGAAGGTAGACCCAGGTTTACAAACCAGAATTTGAGGGCTGCCATAGTCAATTTTAACAGCACTGACATGGAGTGAATTTAGAAGGGTAAAATATCTTCTTTTACAGAGGTACATACTACAGCACAAAAAAAGAAAAATCATTCCAAACATAATGATTTCCAGAAAAATCAGACATGCCAAAACAACGCAGATCTTGTGCCTGAGTGAGGAGTATACTGCAAAACCCTTAATATGAAAGTAACACACATATTTTTCAATCATGCTACAAAGTCTCAGGCATGCTGCCATGGAATGAGGTGCTCCAAGGACATAAACAGGTTTACCTCTTCATTTCTAGAACTCCTCAATTGTCTGGTCTTACTTATATTTTACTTTCTCTGTGACAAATGCGCGTTCATATGTTTCTTAAACTCTCACTTTGATGTCTAAGGAAACAACATAAACAACTCCAAGTAACATCCCTGAAAACACCAGCCACTGAAGTTCTGTCCAGTAAAAATAAGGCAGATATTTTGAGGCATGATCGTACATAGCCCTTTAGGCAAGATTGATTTTCTCTGTGGCTTTCCTTTAAAATAAATAAATAAATGTCCAGCACCATTGCCAGAAGATGAAAAATTCAGGCTGTTTGAGCTGATGTGGGATGGGAATAACACACTGCATGGAAAAGAAGCCTTCTGCAAGAACTTTCTCAGAGCAACAATGGCTGGTTTATAGTAACATAAGGTATTTGTTTGCCTGTGGACATTATGTGAGCCAGTGATTTTTGCTGCTTTTTAAGTAAGTTCTGGAGAAGATCTCATTCTTGTTTCAAAATTTTATACTCTCTGCCCACAGCTGAAATTACATACATTTCATTAAAATTAAAAAAAAAAAAAAGACCAAAACATAATGTACATGAAAGCATTCAGATGAGGTAACAAACAGCTTTCCTTGAAATACCATGGGAAGAACAGGAGTACTTGTCATTCTGCTCTACAAACAAACACTTGCTTTACAAACAGCTTTGCATCAGCAAAACAATCAAACACGTTTTCTACTATCCCAGACAAAACTGAGAGTAGATGGAGAATGATGCCAAATCAACAGGAATTCAAAAGTGGCCAAGAGTCCTCAGAGCTGAACCAAGATGCATTGTGGAGTATGACCTGAAGCATCAAAAACCTGCCAGGGTTTTGGATTTTTACACAGGCAGACAGAGAAGACCACCATGCATAAGAGATATCTCTATCTGGCTTCTAAGACTGAGCTCATGCTTTTCATGGATGAAAAATAACTACGTTTCAGCACTGGCTTGTGTTGGTGACCTCCATGAGACTTTTAATCAAATCTTGCATATAGCTGGGGCTTCAGAGATTATTTGCTTTCTTCTCAAGAAAGCAAGACACCTCTTGTTTCAATTAAAATTTTGATCTCACAGAACACTGCATAATCAAAAAATGAAAGAGGTCCCCACAATTCCAAAAATTTAACTCAGTAATTAAAATAAAAATTAAATTATATAGTGGAATCCTTATGTGGCCATAGCCGTATAAGTACACATCAAGATACCATAACAACCCTTGCTCCTTTATTAGTAAATAAAGTATCTTGCAGGCTCATAAAATGCCAGTCAATGCAGACATACTTTTGGCTTCACTCCATCCCTCTGTTCTTCCTCTTCTTTTGAGCTTGTCTTACTGAGACACTAGAGGTCAGCCTCCCAAAGAAAACTAACCACTGCTCAGCTTTAAATCCATGAGGAATTGTGGCACTTGGAATTTAATGTGTTCGAAAGAGTCACTGGAGATAAAGCAATCACAGAATCGTGGAATATTGCAAGTTAGAAAAAACCCACAAAGATCACGGTCCTGCACAAGACCAGTCCCAAGAATCACATGTGCCTGAGAGAACTGTCCAAACATTCATTGGACTCTGGCAGGCTTGGTGCTGTGACCACTTCCCTTTCCTCCACAAAGAACAGAACAATGCTTTGGTTTCTTTGCTTGTTAAATTTATCACTGTTGCGTTTACCAAGAAAGCATAACTCATGAACAACCGGATGGCCTTCCTGGTGAAAATGGATGAATTTGGGCACAAGGGGAGAGCAATCCATGTCATGTACCTGAACTTCAACTCTTTACACTGTCCCCCAAAACAGACACATATCCAAGCCTCTACTTTACATTGGATGCATAGGCAACTACACAGATTGAAAACCGCTGCAAGGCACCACTGGAACAAGTTCGGTGTGGGGGTCACTGTGTGGTTGGTATCTGCAGCATTCACTCTGTGAGGACAGACTGAGGTTCCTGGGCTTGTTCAGCTTGAAGAGCTGGGTTTGGAGGAAGAACCACCTCTGAGAATGTTACAAAAAGCACAGCCAAGCCCTTCACAGCACTGTGGGGGGATGAGGAACAACAGGCATAAATGGAAACAGGAAGAGATACAGCTGGACACAAGGAAAAATTTTATTGCCTTGGGGCAGTCAAACAGGGACAGACGCTGCCCAGGGAAATGCAGCCTCCACTAGTACACATTTTTAAGGTCCAATTTGATAATTCTCTGAGTAGCCTGACTTCTCTGATCAGCTGACCTGGCTTTTAGCTGGAGTTTGGATTAAAGAACTCCTGACATCCCTTTTTACCTGAATGGCTTTGAGTCTTTTCATTTTAGGATATGCTGTTTGAAAAGTCTGTGAAGGATGTTCCCTTTTTAGTCTTTAAGCTTAGCCATGAAATTACATAGACTTTCCCAAATAAGGGGCACAAAAACTAGATCTGTTTCAGTCCCTACTTTATCATTACTCTGTAACACAACCACTCCTATTTCAGGTTGAAAGGCTTTGCACAAAGGCAAAACCTTCTGAGATACCACTGACCTGCCCTTCTCATCCCAGGGTACAGCCACAAGCACTTTAAGGCGGCAAAAGTTGCTTCAGCTCAACATGCAACAGGAGTTCAAGAGTACACAGCAGCACTACACCAGATATCAGGCCAGGAGGTGAGACAAAGCAATAAAGCCACTAGAAAAATCAATCAACACAATATCATGGAACTACCAGAAGAGAACTGCCGAGGCTCAAAGTGGGAAATCTATGTTGTGACCAAGTCAGTCATTAAGGTGTCACACAGCTAAATGCAGGGGAAGGACAGCCATGCTAAAGCCTGGGATCCTCACTGCCTCCTACCACCTACTAACCAGAGTCATTTTTATTTTGCTCAGGCTAGTGGAACCACACCCTGGGGCATTTCCTTTGTTTACTTATTTCCTTATTTTGCTGAACAGCCTTTTCATCTCCAAACATTCCCTTCTCCCTCTTTCTCCAACTGTTCATCTTTTCCATGGCTGTCTTCATGCTCAATTAGCTCTCCTTTCTCCATCATTTCTCTCTAGGCAGGCACTACTGCTCTCCTTTAGCCACAACCACTCCCAAATCTGTCGCCTCCAGCTCTTGCAGAGCTAATGACCAGCAGGAACCCACGGGAAGCTGCAGGTGACATCCCACATCTCTGGTGAGCTGCAGAGATGAGCAGCAGGTCTGCTGGCAGCAGTGTGACAGAGCATGCATATCCTCCAGCTGCCAGAGAGCCATCAGAGCAGCTCCACGTTAGTGACTGCTTCCTAGCATAAGGTCTGCATTTTTACTTTTGTGACTCGATGAAAATAAAGGTGGAAGCAAATGGAACTATTTTCAGGAGCTGCATGCATCTACATTAGGACATGAGAAAAAGGATGGTGAATGGGTGAATGATATTTTGTCCTCAAATAGCTATAGAGAACATCACTGCAACTTTTAGCAAAAAGTAATGAAATGCATAATGTGTTTCTATCCTCTACACGTCAGTGGAGGAGGAAAAATCAACACAAATCTGTTGCAGGCACAAGAACGTATATCACATAAAGAATTACCAGTTGTTTTATAAGGAAACTGTCTTTTTAGAAAGGCAGAAAATCTTTGGGCTTGTTGAGTTTTGGGGTTTTTTCTCCTTTATAGGACTTTCTTCCCTCATTTTACAAAAGCTTATTATTTAAACTAGGCATTTGGGATCTGTATTGGGGATCAGAGACATGAAAGCACAGCTCCAGTGAGGCTGAAGTTCCTGAAATCCTCTGCCAAGCTGGATCTTACTGAACCTGTCTGTCACAAGGGACAAAACCAGCATAACTCTGTCTCAGTAAGAAATTGCCTCCATAATCAGTTCCAGCACACACAGTAGGATCATCTAAGAAGGAAGGCTAAGAAGCAGCTGTGGAAGTAGAGGGAAAGGAAGAGAGGAAAGATCTACAAAGGACGCTTCCTCCCTCCCTGCATAATTTAAGCCATATATTTATGAAACACAGTGAAGGTCTAATTATGTTAGCTTGCAATGAACACTTAAGTGCAATTAGCCACAGTTTCAAGCTGGAGGGAACAATTATTTTTATTGCTGTTAATTAACTTACAGGATGCCGTGTAAGGTTTTTTTCCCCCTAATTTTAACAAGGCATCCTCAGCCACTTTATTATTTTCCTCTTTTAATATGGCAGGTTTCAGCCCTGCCTTCTCTGCTGCTCATCAGTCTCATTCCACTTATTTTTTGGCTCTCATTAATTCTTTGGAATTTTCCAGCTGTGGAATTTCTGTCCATGTCACAAATACAGCAAAGCAATAAAGTATTTAAGCATTTTCTTAAGGTGTGTAGTCCCACTAACTTCAATGGGTCCCTCAGAGCTGGATTACAAAGAATTTCAGCAGATATTTTCTTGAAATTTTTATTTTTAATTTTTTTTCATTTTCACCCTCAGGCATGTAAAAGTATAATCACTTAAAAAGCTATCTTTTTTTTCTCCTTCTTCAAATTATTGGTGATCTGCCATCCTCCAGCTCTTCTTTCTGCTGCCTTCTGACAATCAAGAACAGGGACTAGGGAGTCAGGTCCAGCTTCACAGCTTTGACTTCTTGGTAACATTCCAAAACAATCTGCTATATGATCATCCTGTTGGATGCTATATCCTCTTTGTCTTTGGGGTTGAATAGGACTGTTTCTAATTCTTGGGAAAATTGATAAGAATTTGGCTGCCACATAATTCCCTACAGCTGTATTATTATAACAGAAAATTATAGCCTTTTATCAAACCCAGCACATTCTGAGCACTCAGAATGCAGGCAGCTCTACTCAGCACATTTCAGCTTGGCAATCTTTTCAAACAGACAAAATTTGCATTTAAAATTGGCCTTTCCTGATTTGTGGCACAATGATAGGCCACAATGGGGGAAAGCTTGCACTCCTCTTGTATTTCATCAAGATTGGACAAAAAGAAAGATTACATTGTCCAGAGAGTATTTGTGAGAAATACTAAAATCCCCTGAAGCAGTCATAACTCAGATGTAGACTAGGTATTCTTGCAAGGCAAAAGGAGCCCTGCATTTTTAAAGATCTCATTTAAGAATCTCTTTTAAGTCTCATATGTTACTCTGCTGTTCAATTCAATTAATGAAACAACACAACACCACAAAACAGGAAAGATGTAAACCTCAGTGTCTCAATAATTAGATTCTAATAATTACAGGGCAGAGGGCATTATCTCTCCTTACATTTTCATCTGAAGTTCCTGATACAAGCCATTACTGTTGGATATGGACACCAGAGCAAATGGACCACAAGGTCAATCCACTGCAATGATTCCCAGTGTCTCCTCCTAGTCACTGCCATGTCCTGATCTGCTGCAGCTCCCAGGAGACATCAGGGTCAGACAAAATGTTCCTCACAGATGGTTCAGTTCACTCAAGAACAACCTACAAGTCTACCTAAGGAGTGCATTTATTTTCAGAGAGTAGGACCTACCACTTTACTGCTATCCATATTTCAGGACAGACAAAAAGCCCTCCTGTAAAAAACAGCTCTATGATTCTCCCCAAAGATTAAATGTCACTTTATGTGATTAACCCACAATAAGATACCATGATGTAGTTTAATGTAAAACACAAACTTTATATTTTGAGTTTCTTTCCTGCTCAATCTCCTACCTTGGCTTTCATTTGTTTGGAGTGGTTTTTTCACACAAGTTTCCCCACACTACTGATAGTAATGAATAAAAAAGCTGCAAAGATCCTGAGAGGCAGTATTTGACATCCTCCATGGCAATATGCAGGTACACTGAAATAGCTCACAGAACTCGGGCTATTACCAGGTGAGATGTTTTAACATGACAGACATACAGCAGCTCATCATCTCCTAAAGCAGGGAAGGGAGAGAAGAAACACCATGTTCTGTGAGCACTTTGTGACATCCCTGATTTATGTAAGACACAAGTTAATGAGAAAAAGAATATGCAGATTCCCCCCATGGAGTCCCAGGCAGCTGCTGTGATATGTCCCTCTTCTTATAGCGCTTTAAAGAAAAACAAAACAAAAAAACACTAGTAACTGAAGATGCCATTGGATCTCCCTGAAGCCTCTGAATAATTTTGTGACTTTCTCCTTGACAAAAGGTAAAGAAATAATGCATACTGTGAGGGCCAAGCCTTTTCTGAGAATTCTTTTTTCCGTGGAAAAAAGAAACCATAATCTGTGTATTACGGTCACCAAATAAATTGACCAAATGAAAGAAAATTAAATTACAAGCCATGCTGCTGCTAGTCTTGAAGTGCAGTGCAGCACTCTTTGCCCTCAAAATACTAACACCAAGATGCACAAAACAACACAAGCAGAAAAACTCTTTATACTCTGGCTGTCTGCCTGAGTGTTACTGTGCTGAAATAAAACTCACAAAACCACGTATTTACCACTCTCATCCTGAAGGGAGGAAGATTTTTCCCGCGTTTTGCCACTTCATGCTGCTGGGAGAAGCCACCAGCAATTCCTAGGATAAAGTACTTCTGCACAGGTACTGTGATACTTCTACATAGGTACCTGTGTTAGTTTAACACAGATGGTGAGGTGCAATTGGTGATTTTTTTTGAACTGACAACGAAAATAGCGAATTGCATGCAGAGATACACCTCTGGGACACACACAGTTTTAAAAAATTAGAAAGAACCTTGAGATTGCTTTTTTTTCTTTTTGCTTTTAAAGGAGGTAAGGCAGTTTTAGTTCTTTTTTTTTTTTTCTTTTGGAGGGGCCTGGAACGGCCCGGCCTGCCCAGGCCTCGGGCCTTCGCGGGAGGCCTGCTTGGCTCAGTGACTTTTAGGCCGGAAGAAGAGAGGATGTGTCTCTATTCCGGCCTGGATTGGTTTTTAGCAGCTAAAAAACACTCTTTGCTCCCCCTATTGGGGGGGCAAGCTGGCCTGAGGCCTGGGCCTTTTTTCTTAGAAGGGGGAGTGGCTAAGAAAGCCTGCTTTGAGACTTGCTTGAGGTTTTTTTTTTGTTTGTTTCGGTGGCTTCTTTCCACTGCTGCTTGGCAAAGATCACGTGACCACAGCAAATCTAAATAAGTTTTAACTCTTTTTTGCCAGGAGATGGGACTTCCAAAACACTAGCTCTTCCCAAAATAAAAGCAGACAAATTAATAGAGCATAGAGAAGATTTAGCATAACAGTCAAATAAAGAGAGTGAGAAAAAGATTAATTAGAAGAAAGATGAAAAAGTTGCCTGCTGGATAGACTTTCTTATTTAAGCTATAAAAATAAACTCTATTGGTAAAATGTCTTTTAAATCATAGAAAATATGCATTTAGAAAGATAATTTATAGATTTTTGAGCAAAGGTGTTTGTAATAAACTGTATAATCCCATTGTTGTAAATAGACCCTGTATATTGATCCGGGCATGAGAAATTAAAGAATTGCAGGTTACAGGAATAGGCCAAAGACACAGGAAGACTCAATGGACTGAGGAATGTTGCCTCAATCTGCATTTGAAGAGGGGATTTCAGCTGTGCCTCCCCAACCAAATCACCCAGACATCAGCTCCTGGACAGCTTCAGCTTCCAATACCCATCCCTCGGCTTCCAATAACTATACCCGTCTGGAGAAGAGACTTCACCCTCAATATCAATAAAATTTCCAGTTAATCCTCAGACACCATTCTGATTCCACTCAGGAAGAAGTTTGAATCCAAAAGGGAAAAACTATGAATCCCACAATCCTGCCCCAAACAAAGGAAAACCCTACCTGGAGGGAAATAAAAAGTATAAAAACTGGACCCTAAAAGCAGGACATTGGAGCGAATGACAGAGAGACATGGTGCGGCCGGTCTAGTGTTCGCTACCCAAAAATTAGATCGAATTTATTCTTTGTTGTGACTTGGATTTTTGGCTGTTTCCTTGCAATTTGGCTGTTTGTTTGTTGTGTTTTTGTTTCTTTTCTGTATTTCAATTACCATTAACTAGAAAATAAATTTTGCCTTTTTTTAATTCTGATTCGGCTCACCATATTTATAACACCATGAAATGCCTGAACAGAAAGAAAAAAATAAAAAGCTTCCACACCAGTAAAAAAAGGTTAAAAGACATCTCTGTTCCTTAAAATAAAAAATCTTTTGCCTTGAAGCTGCTTATCTTTAAAAAGTGACACCCCAAATACCTGAATTCCACAACCCATAAGCAGCTTAAAAAGCTGCTAATGAAAAGAAATCACATAAAAACAAATTTTCCCCAGGCGGCTGTTTCTGTGAGAGTTCCGACCCGCGAAAAAAATTTTTTTTAAGTTATCAATAAAAAAATTCCATAAAAAACAAGAAACTCCTCTTCTGAAAAATAAATGAAAAACTATATTCAAATAGTAAAACTGACTGAATGTCACAAGTTTTGTCTCTATGTTGTTTATAAAAAAGTAAACACTTATAAGAAGAGAAAAAGAGGTTTAAATATTTCAATTTTTCTTTTTTTCCCTTTCTTTTCCTTACTGTGTGTTAATATACTACATGTTTATAATTAAATTAAACCTGTTTTGCCTTCTTCTCCCAAAATCCTAATTTCCAATTAGCAAATAAAATTTAGCAAACATAAAACCACCACATAAGTAGTACATTAATCAAAAAACCCAAAATTTTAACCAAAACAGCAACAGTACCTCATCCTGCAAAGTGCAAGGAATTTTCCCAGGATCTGGAACAAGTTGTTCCTGGATTCAGCAGTCACAAGATACAGTTGTTTCTGTTTATTGGTATGGCTTGACAGTGTACACCTTCAAAAAGCCTTTTTTCTGAAATCATCAGAACTTCTTCCTCACATCCAGTGAGTGTGAGGCTGGGATTTAGGCACTGTGAAATTTGAGCACTGTATTTTCAGAGAGATTTGCTGTTGAACAAATGTCCCATTTTGGCATTGCCATGCTGTGTCTTTATACCCTCATCTCTTTTAATTAGGCTGTAAGACCCAGCTGAAAGCTGAGCTCTAAATGAATCACTTTCCAGAGTCAATTGGAGTTGAAAGATTTCCAGTTGCCAGTAGGAAGGCTGGACGTTGAGCACCAGTGATGGGAATGACTGTGACCCAAGTTCTCCCAGATAATTTTGAGCCTCACCCAGATTTTCGGCTTTCCTATTCCCCACCAGCTTTTGCAGGTAATTATAAGGCCTTGTTATAGCCACAACATTTTTTTACACTGCTAATCCATAAAACACTAAAAAGGAATAAAATGTTGAATTTTTCTTTAAGTGTTTAACACAAAGTACCTAGTGTTATAAATATGGTGAGCCAAATCGTAATAAGAAAAAATAAAATTTAATTTCGCGTCACTGCAAGCAAAGATACAAAAAAACCAAAGTCACAGATAAAAAAAGCCACAATAAAGAACAAAATTCGATCGAATTGGGGGTGGAAGCATGGGATCGGTCCGAACCGTGTCCTCCTTCATTCACCCCAAAATCCCAATGCCAGGGTCCAGTTTTTATACTTTTTATTTTCCCTGGGGCAGGGTCCTCCTTTGTTCAGTGTTCGGGTGTTGGTATTAATGGGCCCCTTTTGGGATTCTTATTTTCTTACTGAGTGGACTTTAAGAAGGAACATAATGGTGTCTGAGTGTTGGCTGTAGATCATATTCAGGTTCTGAGTGGGGTTTTTCAGGCAAACAGAAGGAATGTTCATTGGAGAGTCAAACCCATCTCTGAGCAGATGATCCGACCATCAAACATGTTGGTTCAGTCCAGTCTTTCTCTTTCAAGTGCTGATAACTTCAAATCTCTCCCTCTCAGCTCTGTCTCTCCCTCCTATGACTTTCAACAATGTCTCCCTTCCTGCCTGTAATTCCTGTATTTCTTTAGCACAAATTAATACTCATAGTTTATTTACAACACTAGTATACAGTTAATTTAACAATGTCCTTCTAAATTCCCTTGATAATACATTACTGAATTATAACAAAAAAAAAAATAGTCTTTATTAAGGAAATGTCACTTGCCCTTCACCACAGGATGAGTAAAACTCATCCATTTCCTCAGGATCTTACAGCTCTCTCGAATACAAAGACCTTTTAACTTGTCAGGGCAGGGAAAAATCTAAACCTTTTTCCTAGCAAATGACCTAAATAATTCTATTCTGTAAGTTATGAAAGTCTAACAGTGTCTCCTGATTTCATCTGGTCACAACTTTAAAGTGCCTGAAACATTAATAAATAAGACTTTTCTGGTTCTCACACACAAGAGAGAAGAAAATAAGAGCAAGGTTTAAATGTGTGTCAATGTACATCTAGTAATTTCTGAAACAACTGATGTTTTTCTTGATGAGAATTTCTGGTTGTGCCCTTTCTCTGAGGAGTTATACAGGACAGCAAAAGGAATCCAAATCTTTTCACTCTGGGATAATCATGCCATAATAATGGTGGAAAGGGATTGGTTAAAACTAAGGGAAGGAAATTCATTTTAGAATGTCCACATCTTCAAATTGCCCTAAACCAAGACCCAGAACCATCCCTCAGGCTTACCTCCTTCAGATGCATTTTCTGCTCCCCAGGGAGACAGAACACATCTCACACAACCCCATTTTATTGGTCTTTCACATCCTCCAAGGTCAGCAAAGCCTTCTCCAAGACCTAAGGCAAAATCATACAGCTCAGTTAAGGAAAAGAAAATTAATGAAAGATACTGAAAATGTCCATTTCCACTTACCTGTTGATAAACACGGTAATATTAAAGAGGCATAGCATACAGATATTTTGTTTCAACCATTATTAGACCTGAAATTTACAGTGGTAATTTTGTTTCCAAGGACTAGTGATTGCGCTACAGGCCAAGTTGTCAGACTACCAGCTTCATTTGTACCTTAGTGGAATGGTGCTTTTTTAGAGGCTAAAAAGCTACATTTACTACTAAATTGACAGAGCCCTGCTAAATTACAACAGCAAAGGATGCAGCACAAATCCTCAATGAATTGGATTTGGCTTGAGTCACAGAGCTGACGGCCTCTGTCTCTCAAGTCACCTTTCAGCAGATAAGCAAGCAGGCAATGACAGAGCCCAGCAGCATACCAGCTCTCCTGTGCCAGAAGGTAAGGAGCATCAAGAGGGAAAGGAGGCTTTGAAAACCTGCCAGGCCAACCCTAGGTGCAAGAAACTCAGCTCAGCCTCATGTGCTTGGCATCAAGGATGTCTTGTTACTCAGAAAATCAGAAACAGCAGCTCACTACTGATCATGTCATCTCCCTTGTATGACCAGCATCTGGTTATCTCCTCCCTATCTCAGAAGCAGGCAAACTCATCCTGCATCTTACAAAGTGATCTTAAATCCTACTGAATGAAGTGTTAAATCTTATTTACCCTTACTGTGTAACTGTCAGAGGGTTTCACCTACGTGATGGTCAGCCAGGACCATCTTTTTTGATAAAGTCCTGAGAAAACTTTTCTCTTCAAACTATGATCCTTGCAGGTGTTATCAGCTAAGAGTTAGTTAATTGGTGCAAATTGCAGCCACAGTCAGTCTGTACTGATACACTATTACTGTATTGATACTGATGCACTTCGATACAGTTGACCAAGACAGGCTTCCCAGACATAACTCCAGGCTCTTTGGGATGGATCTGCCTACCCTAGAGAGAATAGCCCTCAAGACAGCAGAAGGAGCCACAATTGAACCTTCCAGCTAATGAGCAATTTTCACCCAAATATTGCAGAGTTTCCCAAGGCTGTACAATCTTCTCCACCACCTGCACCAATCCACATCACTTTCAATGCAACAGACCCATCTTTCCCTGTCTGGGTTTTCAGATTGACCCCTGAATGGACAGGAAGAACGTCACAGCACTAAACTCGACTTAGGCTGGGGCCATTCCTGCTCAGCTCTTTGTAGTGGTTTGAAAACAAACCAAGTCAGAGGCTCCAAGTCAGAAAATATAATTTAATAAGAAGAAAGGGGAAAAAAAAGTAGAATAAAAATGAATCCGATAATGATAGTATAGGGTTAAAAGGATTTTGAGGCAGTAAGACCTAAAGAACAGGATGTCAGCTTCACTGTAGCCAAGATGCTTAGTTTCATGCTATTGTTTTAACTAAATCAAGTAGAACTTTGCCTAGGCAGTGGAAGGCTGGAGGGGGGGATGAATGTGATTCTTAGTTGAACATGTAGGCTCGAAAAATAAAGCTAGATATTAGGTCAGGTAGGCCTGTACCTGGATAATCATCCATATGATAAATTGCATTATTGTTAATTGTAACATTTATTTGGTAACCAGTTATGATCATCATCTTCAATAAGAATCAACTGTTATGGGTTTATGCTTGGGTAGAATCAACGGAAGAATAGGGATTTAATGATTAACATGTGCAGTTATGTAACGGGAGGGTATAAAACCTTCTCTACTTTGTGATCATGTGGGAGTCAGATTTGGGTTTGTATCCCCAACTCCCAGAGCTCTCCAATAAAGCACCTGCATATAATCATCCTGTGATTATGTGTTTCTACACTAACAATAATACAAAAGACCACTGACAGAGTCAGAATACAACCTGAGCAGGGTGATCGAAGCAGTCCAGATGAGGTGGTCTTCCTGAAGTAGTGATCCTGTAGAAAGGTCTGGTAGCTCCAGTCCTCTGGGAATCCAGTGGGTAAGGGCTGCCCAAATCCCAGATTATATCCAGGTGAGAATGCCTAGCTCCTCCCCCCTGGGCGCAGCATCTCACAATGGGATGACGAGTCATACAGGGGAGTCTTTGATGGCCCATTAGCGAAAGATTGCTCCCAGAGGCAGTTATCTATGAGTCATACAGTAAGGCATCTGATGGGCCATTAACAGAAGATAGTCCAGGGGGAGGGGTCTGGGAAACACTGCTCCAACAATTGGATTCAACAGTTCATGAAGGTGGTGATAGAATACTTTTGCATATTCTATACTACAACCCAGGACACTCTTCCACTGCCCATCACCTGCAAATGACAAACACAGAGTGCACCTACCCCCGGTGACTGCACGGTCACCATGCAGCTCCACTGAGGGCTTGGAGGCTGTTGCCACTCTTAGCATTGCTGAGGTGAATCTTGTGAGTTTGGCCTCCTCTGATTTCAGAAATGCCAAAGTATCAGCCCTTCAGACTGCTTGGAATAACTCAGAGGATCCTGCCTGTGGTGGTGAGTCATTAAAAACTAATATGATCATGGACAAAGACCCTCTAACTCAAGTTAGAAAGTGGTATGTTTATTCACCGGTGGGCAGTGCAGAAGTCATCTCCGAAAGGCGTGACCGCCCCGAACAAGGTTATTTGCCCTCTATTTATTTTCCAAAATCTTACATACAATACATACGCATAACCCCAGCACCTCCCATCCCCATTCAGTATTAAAATGAAGCTATTAGTCGTTCACGCGTGCGCAGTTCTTCTCTTGAATTGGGTCGGGGGTCTCAAATTGGGTCAGTGGTCTCAAGGGATGAAGTCAGGAGAGTCTTCATCAGGTCTCTGTGACCCTCTGGAAAGGTCCAAGGTCCCCTGCTTTATGATTCATTGATATAAAGTCCAGGTGCTGGCCATTGTTCTACTGGTTTCAATCTGTTCTTATAATGGTTCACTTACTCCACTTTCTCCTATAAACATGCTCATAATATAACAGTTAGCATCAGCTTAATCATTTAATAATCATTAACCTACCTTTTGCTTATCTAACTTACACCTTGATCAATACAAATTACTTCTAACTTTTAGCTAAAATTTTAACTCTTTAAAATCATAGTTCAGTGGGGTAGGGAACTCTGGCACAAAATGCTCTGCTGGCAGGAGTCTGGAGACAGCAACCTCTGATAGAAGGTAGATTATAAAGAGCACGAGCATAAAAACTAAGCCTCCTTCAAAGTTTCAGAAGAGGTCTTTTGCTCTCAGCTCTAAAAGGAGAGATTAATTTCATTTCTGATTGAAGACCAATGTTATGCTTTAGCAGCGAGTAATCTCCGAGCAAAATAAAAATTGATTAGAAATCAAGAACTGGGGATTGGCTTGAAGTTAATGAAGTCAATTTATCATAGATCCTGTTACAAGTGAAAATAACAGTGTGTCTCATGAAAGTCTGAGATAATGATTTCTCCAGCTCTAGTCAGTGCTCCTAGAGAGAACAGCAAAATTAGTGGTCAAGGAAATGAAATGTACACAGTGATTTATTTATATGCAGCCCTGGGTAATATCAGTGAAATTAGTGAAATTAGCTCCAGGTATTATTTCTTCTCCTTAGGTAAACTATTTGGAAAAAATGCCAGGAAAAGCCTAATTTTTATATTAACTGAAAGGGGCGTGAGTGAGAATGCATTTCCAGGGACATAAACTTGTGGGGGAAAAAAAAAAAGAATTGCAAAGAGAGATTAATTTATCATGACAGAAAGGTAAGGAAAAAGGTCTAAAGAACATAATGGATTTCATCATTAAGGATTTGTTAAAGAATTAACTAGATCATTCACTCAATAGTTTAAAGTGCCTGAAGGAAACAGTGTAATACTGGAGGAAAAAAAATAAAGAAAAAATAAACCATTTTATATATAGAAATTTTAAAAACCTAAGGGCCTCTAAGTCAGACAAGTGGCTTGCAAGTGCCATAAAGTTGTTCTTCTCTTTTCACTTCCAGGTGAAAGCAGTTTTGAGCAGTGTGATCAGTCGATGCAGGGTAGTGGAGACAAACAGAAGTGGGAAGCATCAGCTGAGTTAGCACCTTTCTATTTTCCCACCCCAATGGGAAAATTTTCTTTATCCTCATCCAGCCAACTCTCCCTAATAATCATCCCACACAAGTTTTCTTTCTAAGGTGTGTAAGAATAAACCTATATACTCAAATATCAGTAGGACATCTTCAGCTGTGTGTACAACTGAATGTCCTGCATCCAGTTGCTGCATGAAGGCAAAATTATTATATTTCATGAGAAATATCCTGAACTTCACATCTCAAAAGTGCAGCTCTGTTAAAGACAGGAGTGTCCTCCAACTCCTTGAATGCATCTTGGAAAATTATACTCTCTGAGAATCAGAAAAGCATACTTGACATTCACAGAAATGCTGAATATGGACTTAGGCCTTGCCTTAACCAGCTCTGAGAAATTCCTTGGTTTCAAGCACCATCCACAGCAAACAGCACACAATAAAAGTCAAGTACTGCACATGCAAAGGAGCTGACATCACAGGTGAGCAGAATAATGTAGGTTCACTGTGTTGTAGGAGAAGTGAGCAAGAACTGCATTGACATAACACCTCCTGATTTCACTCTGATATAAATAGGTAGTCCATATATTGATCTGGGCATGAAAATTAATAAACTTTTAGAAATACATTAGGAAAGGTGTAGGGAATAGGGGGTTTGGCTTTTTTTGTCTCTTTTTTTCTCTTTTCTCTCTCGCATACTATGGTCACAGAGACACACGGGGGAAGGGAGGACCATTACAGGCTGCCTCCGCCAACACAAAAGAAGGATGATGGTCGCTGAGGGCCGTTTTCAGTAGGTACAATAGAAAAGTCCTGGTCTTTGGGGAGGGCATCTACAAGTGAAAGACTATGTTACAATAAGACCAGGTGGAGTCCGGGAAATCAGATCTTCAAGTATATGATAAAATCTCAGCCATCAGCAACGAGACAGCCGACCATACACCCCCCACCGGGCATCCTGCGCTTCCAGCTTCCACAGAACACACCGAACATCTGGAGAACATCACCATTTTACTAATCCGGAGGTCCCATTCAAACTTGGCTTCAGTAAAATTATAAACTCTAAGAAAGGACTCATGTTTAGTAAAATCTTATTGTATCAAGGGAAAAACCTAGCCTGGGGGAAGAAAAAGCGTATAAAAGGAGAGCCTTACAGAATGGCGATGAAACAGATGTCCCAGAGACAGGGGCCAGTCGAGAGTCTGTTTCCTCGTTCGAACGAACCTGAGCTCTGCTGTGGCTGTGATCTTTGCAGGTTGTATTATTACTTGGTTGTTTGTTGTTGTAATTTTTGTTGCTTTTTTCGTATCGCAAATTCTTTAATTGGGAAAAATAAAACTTTGGTTTTTCTAATCCCCGTTTGGTTCACCTTATTTATAACAACTCTTTATTGTTTTCAACTGGTAACAGGTACTACTGGCAGTGGTGATGGGAAAGCAACGCCTTTGGAGATGCACGCAAAATTAAGGGATGGAAGGGGAAGTCAGACGTGCTGGTTATTTTACCCTCACTCTTGCTGTATCACACGCTGCTTCTTTCTTCCTGACATGATATTACCCACCAGAAAGCAGGTGACTGAAAGATCCAGTGAGAATTTTAGGAAAAGAAGCCCAGTATAACTAATGACAGAGGTGCTCTCAAACCAGAAGGTGACTTAGAGATCCCCCTTCTTTGTAGAGGAGTCCCTTCACAGGAGAGGGCTGTGACATGAAAAAGACTCAGGAAAAGGGGAGAAGATAGTACTTCCACAGTTTATAGTACAGGATAAAAGGCAGGAACCTACTAATTTTTTAGTTTAAAGGTGGGTTGAAAAATGAAAGGTCTTGTTTTCCTTTTTTTATCATCCAGAAAGCAAACATAACAAAGGCATTAGGACTGCAGTTCAAAGTCAATGCATTTGTTCATCCTTCTGCATCCAGCACTGTGGTTAAAGGTTCCTCCTGACACACAGCTCCAGCCCAGTGTTAATTCTGCTGCAATAGTGTCTGGCCCCAGCAATCAATTTTCTACCCTTCATTCTGTGTTCCTCCATCTTCCTTTCATTCCTTGTGGTCCTGGACTGTGCTTTCTGCACTGAGGCATCTTTTTTGAGGCCAATCACAGATCACCTTTTGCCACAGACAACCCACATTTATATTCTTCTCCCATGACCCCTTTGGAAAGAATTACTGATTTTGGTGGATCATCATTTTAAGAGTTTTGTGTTATCTAGCTTCTGTCTCCCACAGCTGCATCATTGTCTTTGGAAGTATCCCTTTCCATATCGCACAGCCTTCCCTTTCTGTCACATATCTACCTTTTTTAAAACACTTCTAGCCCATATCTCATACTAAAATAACTGCTATATATCTATGTATCTATAAATACAAGAAACATGCAAAAGAAACCACATTGCCACAAGTTTATTCCCATTTTGCTGTGGGACAAATAATCACTCTGGCACTACTTGCAGTGCTGGGGATCTAGTTTCCAAGTCAGAAAGATTCCAATTTAGAACTGTAAGAATATGGAATATGTAGTGATTCTGCAGAATTGCAGCTTTGAGCTGCTTCCTGCAGATCGGGCAGAATCATTAATATCTAATGTCATTTGCTGGAAGTGTGTGGCAACTCAAGCACGGCCCATCTGTAATTATAAAGCTTGTTCTGTCAGAAAGAAGAACATTTGATACACACATCACTATTCCCTCTTACAAAAATTACCCCCTACTCACCCATGAATGAAATGGGAGTTTTGCCTCAGCTGAGAGTGCTCAGTTCAGATGCCAGGAAGTACCTCCTATCTCTCTATCAGTGAAAGCACATCCTTCAGGCCATGCTCTAGCTACCTGTAGAAATAGGCTCTTATGCAGTGCTTCAGCTGAACTTCCAATATCAGTGTGTGGCTCTACCATAAGGGAATAAATACCTACCAATTGCTTCTTTTCTCTCTGCGTACAGAAAAAAGTTCAGCTCAGTCATATGATGGAAAACTGTGGGCAGCAAAACACCACGGATCTACCACAAATAGATAAAATTCTCTGGGTTACAGTTAGTAAATTCTCTTCTACAGGGTGGAAGGTTATCTCCTAGAAAATTTTTATAACCATCCAGATTATCAACATATCCAAGAACACAAGTCTGTTGTGTTAAAGGACCAATTGCCACAACCACCCCAGCAGTGCTCATTTATCAAGGCCCTGTGGAAATATCTCAGTGTCCTCATATCCACATCCTTAGGACTCCCAATTTGAAATGTTTACCAGTATTGAAATATCCCCCCGCAGCCTCCTGGGGCTCTTTGGCTAGCTCAGTTCCTTGAGAATATGGCATAGGAAACCCTGTCCTAGACCAAAAAAAA